>CM034708.1:146402463-146464088 GCA_020142125.1 Phrynosoma platyrhinos | reverse complement strand
CTATGATTCTATGATTCTATGACTAGAGTCCACTGTATCAGATGCATGAAGGATAATCCTAAACCAGCAAGCCTATATACATGGACAGTGGAATTGTGGGTGTCTGTGAAGAGGTAACTTGGAAATGAGATACAAAAAGACAAAAAATTATATAAAAACAAAATAGTTACAATTTACAAAGACTATGAACAATACAGGTTGGGGAAAACACAAACTGGAATTCCTAAAGAAGTTTATGAATGATTGCTGCAAACAAAATTGTCGCTCTCCTTGTTGCATTTTATTTCCTTTGATCTCACTTCAGTTTTCAGCCTCTGGCCCAACCATGTATCTGTATTCCTACCAAATTAGGATTACATTTCACAACTAAAATGGACATCTTCAACAACAAAACTTCACTAAGGTAGGGAGTACAGGAGATTCAACATCTATTATACCACAACTAGAGTAGCTCTATCTCTTACTGTGAGATGATATTGGAGCCTCATGTTCCAGAAGATTCAGAAGACAAAGTATAAATTAATGTCAATATTTAAAAAAAAAAGACAAGGAAATCAAGATTAGTACTATACTGATTTGTCCACTATTCTCTTGCTCTAAGGATCAAAGGTAAATACTGATGTGTCAATAGCTTTACATCCATCATAAACAGATCATTACTTACTAATGGAAACAAGTAAGTTTCCATCTAACAAAACCTGGAATGATACATAAATAAAAATATTCTTCACAATTACAATCTGGCAATACTGTGCTTTAAACCATTGGAAGCCTGAAGGTAGTAAAGTACACATAAATGAAAACAAATATATATAGAGAGAGGTTGTACCTTTCTGTTCAGTGCATTTTGTTGTCTTCATTGTCAGTGACCACACATCTATAGATAACTCACTCTTCCCCGTCCCCCTCATAAAGGATAAATCATTGTGCTTAGTGCTGAGAACTACACTAAATGATTAACACAGCAAATGGTTAACCAGGCAATACAATGGCACATATAATGGAAATTCCAGAGGAAAGCAAAATATAGCTTAGATTCCAGTAAGCATTTCTGAAAAGGTTATTTAAAAACCTTAATAATCACAGAATATCACTGTTTTAATATTTCATTTGAATGAAATATACTGCCTCTCTTCATGTGAATCCTGCCTGCATTCATTTATGTACCGATTAAATTGAAATACCTAGAAATGGCAAAAGACAATTAAAAAATAATAATCCTGTTATTACTTAGCATTTTTCATCATCATCTCCTTTTTTTCTTGCACAGCTTAATGGCAGATATGATTACATCTGATTTTCATCTCACAACACAAATCTAAGAGGTAGATTAGGCTGTAGAACAATAAGTGGCCCATGTTCATCCAGCAAACTTCATGAAATAATCCCAATGACTTCATTTCTTTTTTCTGTCAACAGTAAGACTGACAGCAATATCAGATTCACCCATGCCTTCTTTTTCAAGATCTGAAAGCTGTTTTTTTTCTATAAAGCCACAGTCTGGTTTCAATCAGCCCTGTAAGTCTTTCCCATTCTTTGTATCCTTGGTTTATTGCTGTAGTGCTTCACTCTAATCCACTCTTAAGGCAAGTCCACACATGGACCTTTATAATTCAATGACTGCAATTTGAAGTGAGGGGTCCATGATCAAAAGATATATCCTCTCAGTTGGCATCCTGGAGGCAGTTTACACATCTGGCTGAGTGATGACATTTCAAGGAATAGCATGCATGTATAAAATCAGCTTTAATCCTTGGAATTTCCTTTATCTGTAGTTCAGAGGTGAGAACTATAAGGTCTCCAGATTTTGTTGAACTGAAGTTCCCAGAATTCCTCACCATTGGCTATGACTGGCTAGAGCTGGGGGGGGGGGTGATGTGCAGTTTGACAACATCTGAAAGGCTACATGATTTCCAGTCCTACTTTTGGTAAGGCCTTTGATGAGGTTCCCCCATCATATCTTTGAGGAAAAGTTAGAAAAATGTGGGCTAGACAATGCAACTCTTAGATGGATTTATAATTGGTTGATTGATCAAACCCAAAGGGTACTCAAAGATGGCTCCTTCTCCTCCTGGAAAGAAGTGACCAGTGGAGTGCCACAGGGTTCTGTCCTAGGCCCAGTGCTCTTCAACATCTTTATCAATTACTTTCTTTATGGAATAGACAGCATGCTTATCAAATTTGCAAATGACACTAAATTAGGAGACGTTGCTAATACCCTAGAGGACAGGATAAGAATTCAAAATGACTTGAACAGACTAGAAAGCTGGGCCAAAACTAAAAGAATGAATTTCAATAAGAAGAAATGTGGGATACTATACTTGGGTAGTAAAAATGAAGTGCACAGATATAAGATGAGTGTCACTTGGCTTGATGGCAATACATGCAAAAAGGATCTAGGGCCACAGACTGAACATGAGTCAGCAATGTGATGTAGCAGCTAAGAAAGCCAATACAATTCTAGCTCCCAGAATTCCTCACCATTAGCTATGACTGGCTAGAGCTGGGGGGGGGAATGTGCACTCAATAGGTAGTGTCTAGATAGAGATAAGTAATAGTACCATTCTATTCTGAAATACTGTGTCCAGTTCAGGGCACTACAATTCAAGAAGGATGTGGACAATCTGGAACATGTCCAAAGGAGGGCAACCAAAATAGTGAAAGGTCTGGAAACATGCCCTATGAGGAGTGGCTTAGGGAGCTGGGCATGTTTAGTCTCGAGGTTATGAAGTGACATGATAGCCTTGTTTAAATATTTGAAGGGATGTCATATTGAAGATGAAGCAAGCTTTCTTTCTGCTGCTCCAGAGACTAAGGGCCAGAACACACAGGCTAAAAGAAGCGGCTTCTGGCTGCTTTAGGCATGTGGTGTTTAGATGATGCACAACCCCAAAGCAGCTGGAAGCTGCTCTGACACCGTAAAAGGAGTCTAGTGAGAAAGGGCTGAGTGCTGTTGATAATGACCATGGAAGGGCTACATGAATTCATCCTAGATGATGAGGAAATTGAAATAGTCAAAGTTTTCTCATACCTTGGATCAAACATTGATCAGAATGAGACTGCAGTCAAGAAATAAGAAAACCAGGAATGGGAAAGGCATGTATGAAAGAACTAGACAAGATCCTAAAGTGCCAAGATATAAAACTGAATACTAAAATTAGGATCACCCAAGCCATTGTATTCCCCATCAACATGTACAGGTGTGAGAGCTGGACAGTGAAGAACGTAGATAGAAAAAAAAATCAACTCATCTGAAATATGGTGTTGGAGAACGTGTTGAGGATACCATGGAGTGCCAAAAAGACAAACAAATGAGTTCTAGAACCGATCATGCATGAACGTACCCTGGAAGCCAAGATGACTAAATTCAGGCTGTCATACTCTGGCCACATCATAAGAAGGTATGATTCGTTAGAAAATACAATAATACCAGGACACATGGAAGGCGGTAGAAAGAAAACTACATGTCAAATGGTTGGACTCAATCAGGGAGGTCATGGGACTGGGCTTGCAGGACCTGATTAGCATGGGTGAGGTTAGGGGGTCTTAGAGATATCTAATTCATAGGATAGTCATGAGTCAAAGCTGACTCGAAGGAGTTAACAACAAAGAACAACTCAGCAGTAATTTCCTTTTATGTAGCTTTATATCCAGTTGATTCAAGTACTCATTATAGTCAAAATAAAAAATAGCACAGAATCAAATAGACCATCTCAGGACAGCAGTTCGTGGAGCCCAGATTTGCCCCATTATTAAATATGAAAAAAAAGCATTCTGTATGGTTGATAACAAAGTATTTGGTAAGGGGACAAGTGTCCAGGAGCAAGGAGAGCATATTAGCAATCTCCAATTTAATTATTAACCATATTGATTCATTTTTAAGTGGAACCATCATTGGGGGTGACTTTAAAAAGTTTAAGACTTGCACCGTTTTCATCTGTCAAGTGGATGGCTGAAATTAGAAGCATGTTCTTGTTCATTTCCTACATTAACTAAAATACAATTTGTTCAATGTTTGTTTCATTTTCTTATCATTTGCCTTTTGGTTTATTCAGTATAACTAGCCAACACAGATTGGTTTAATCTTTGAAGCTTGCAGAGGAACTAGAAAATATGAATTGACTTTTGTCTTTTTAATACAAACTGGTCTATTGCCACTCAGGCAGCTACTTTTACAATAAAATCAGAGCTATCAAAAGATATTTCCTCTTCCAAATTGAAGGTAAAATTGTGCTGTTTCCCATGTAGCTTGTCATTTGGCCTTGCGTATCAAAACTGCTGACAAGCAGAAAGGCTGAAAAACTATGTCTAATCACTAGCTCTGGGTGTTTCACAAATGATCTTGAAGAAACCTTATTTGTTGACTATCTCAATTCTCTATAATGTAACTGCCCATCTATAAGATCTTTTATCTTCAAGATAACACTGAGAAAGCAAAACTACTGAGACTGATGACACAGTAAGCAGATGAATGAGGCAGGCAACATCTGAAAATCTAAACTTCCCAGAGGCCACTACTGAAGCTATATGAAATAATACAACTGTCATGTCTCCATTTTCTGGTGAAACGGGGACATGATGGTAAACAGATGAGCAGCTCCTTAGTAACTACCAAGTGGTTTGTTTCTCCCTACAAGATCCAGGATGGTAGGATATCTCAGTGCCAAGTCCCTAATTATGTGTGCACATACCTACGTCATTTTTAGAAGAACACATCTATTTTGTAGGTAGGACTGGGATTAGCAGCAGATACTTTCTAAAAATAAAGCCTTCCTGAAACTGATTCTTTAGCACACCTCTTCAGCCAGATGGACTGAGGAGGTGGAATGTTTCAGGTCTTTGCTGATTCCTTGGTAGGATGTACAGCAAGCAATAAACCCTTCCATCAAGAACTGCCTTCTGCCTATGTCTTTAAAAAGAACAACCGTTTCTAATACTTAGTACCTCCCAACAAACAACCCATGATAGAATAAAGCTTGTAAAATTACTTTCTTGTATTACAACTCCCTGAGTCTCCCAGCCTGCATAGTCCCTGATTATACTTGATGAGAGAAGCTAGAACTTGTAGTCAATAACATTTCCAGACTCTAACAGAGAAGTGTTCTGAGACAGTTGTCCCCACTGAGAAAGCTGTTATTTCCAAAGTTGTTCATGGAGATAACCTCTTTAAAGGACAGTGATGGAACTCTGAACCTTAAACTTGCTAATCTATTGCTATGTTATGTCATAACTCTCAAATAAGTGACTATCTATTTGAGACGTATGGCCCAACGTGAAAGTAAGTGAATACGACATACCTAACATGTGGAGTATTTGAGAAATACATTCTGTTCTTTTGAAAGATTAACTAATTCTATCCTTCTCTTATCTATCCTCTGTCATCGTCTTTTTTTAAAAAATGTATTGCATGAATTGGTTAGTCCCATCACATCTATTTATAAGTGACTGGCAGCTTCAGAATAAAACCTAAGCACTTTAGCAAGGAATGCTTTCCTTCACAGCTTTCACCCACCTTTCAAAGACAGAAAGCTCAACAGGAAGGAAAGGAACAGCCTTCCTTCAATTCCTTCCAAATTACCACAGAATATACTTCAACTGCATATATTCACCAGTCTTTTCAGATGGCGTTTACAGAGCAGCCTAGGAAATGGACCAACCCAAAGACGTGTGTAATGTACAACCTTCAAACACATCTGCAAATGCCATAGAATTATCCTTGGGGGAAGAAAGGTGTTGAAGACAAATTAACATGTATTGTTACTCTTGAGTTCCCCAACTATGACTCATGAGTCATCCATTTATTTAAATACTTCCTCATATCATGCATTGAGGTAGCCTGTTGCTTGGCTGACATCAATTTGAATTTTAAAACTAAATAGATTTGGGTGGATTAAATTATTGCAGCACTTTATACACTGTGTGTATATCTGTGTGTCTGGCTAGTTCCTTTCCTGGACCAATTCTTCATATCAACATTTTCAAAGCTGGCTGGTGTTGTAGACATTTGCCTTGTTCTCACATTCCCATCATATCTAAAGAGGAGTCCCAATCATGATCAGTTCCACATGAGCAGTTGCTTCTGCTTAGGCACCACTTTGAAGATTGCTGAGCTCAGTATACATTACATATACGGCTCCCCCTCCTATGCAATTTTGCCTTGGATGACTGCCCTAAACTGCAGGACACAACTGCTGGTATGTCCTAGTCCAAATCAACCTTGTTTTTATGTGCAGGTGCCACAATCCCTTGTAGTTTATGTTTGTCTGCCATGTCTTCTGTCAGGGCCAGGGAACCTGTGCCCCTCCAGATCACTGAGAACTACTAAGTATTCTTCATCACTAGCCAGGCTGGCAGGGGTTGATAGGAAATGAGGTTCAACCACATTTGGAGAGTCAGAATTTCCACAGCCCTGCCTTATATTTATTTAGGTTGCAATCAGTACACATTTTCCTGGAAGGAATGTCTATTGAAAAAAGTGCACTGTATGTATAGGACTGCATGTCACATTGTAAAAAAAAAAAAGCATCTGATAGATATAGATAAATAACATTTATAGCAAACATTGTTAAAAGGGTGTATTTCTAATATTCTTTGTGGGGGGTGGTGGTACTTTTCTACCTTTAAAAATAGAACCTATTAATGAAATGGTGAACAGTGACCTTTGAGACTTCCTTGAACTTCAAGCATAACTTAGCATAAAATGTGTTTGACTAAGACTTTGTCTTGATGCAGTATTTTCCAGTTACCACAGATAAGCAAGTAAAGTTGTTAATATTTAGTCTCATCTTTTCCCAGCAAAGATGTGCTAAAATTTGATGATCATGGAATTACTGACTAGAAATTACTTCTACAACTACACTAGCTAAAGTGTAATGAAAACAAATCTGAGTCTGATAGCTGAGCCTAGAAAGTCAAACTGGCTAGTTCTTAGTTTCTATATGTGGGAGGGTTGTTTTATTTGTTGGTCTTGTGGCTGTGGTTGCTGATACTATTTTTTATGTGGCATCAAGTCAGCATTGATTCATTGCAACCCTATGAATCCGTGACCTCAAGGACAACCTGTTATAAACAACCCTGCTTAGGTCTTGCAAACTGAAGACAGTGGCTTCCTTGATTGAATCTATCTACTTATAATGTGGTTTTCCTCTTTTCCTAGTGCCTACATTCTTGGAATTGTAGTTTTGTGAGACATTTAGTCTTCTCAGTCAGAGAGCTCTGGTGCCACAACAAACAACAAATTTCCAGATTCCACAGCACTGAGCCATGGCAGTTAAAGTGGTGTTAAAGTGGATTATTTCTGCAGTGTAATACAGCCTGACTCTATCAACATTCTTGTCTTTTCTAGTGAGTCATGTCATTTCATGATATGTCCAAAGTACAAGAGCTTCAGTTTAGTTATTGGCTTCTAAGGAAACACTCTTGACATGCTTTATGATCCTTTTATTTGTCTTTTTGGTAGTCCACTCACAGAACTCTCCTCCAATACCACATTTCAAATGAATTGATTCTCTTCCTGTTAGCCTCCATCACTGTCCAACTTTGAAATTTGAAATACTATGCCATGGATGATCCTGACTTTGGTATTCAATGATGCCAAATCTTTACACTTGAGGATCTTATCTAGGCCCTTTAGCCTCTTTCTGATTTTAATTGTTTTATAGACTTTAACAATTCATTTGAAGTTTATTATATTACAAATTTTGTGAATCCCTTTCAGTGCCCAAGTAAAGGTGTTAATAATATAGTAATAAATTAATGTTATAATGTAAAGGTATTCTATCATGTACTTAATCGTTTAAATACTTGACAAAAGTGAGTTCCAAATAAAGCACTGTTCAGTGCATAGACTGGGCCTATTTCATTTGATTTTATAGCATTTTTCAATACTTGTTGCAATTCTGATATCCTAAATCAATTTCTGATGATCAGGATTGTCAACTATTTATTATTTTGTCATATTCTATTAAGCAGTTTACAAAATGGAGGCTGGACCACCAACCTCAATGAAGATTTGAGTCACTCTGATGTGCATACTGACAAAACTTAGACATGCTTTTTCTTAGCCTTTTGAGTAGTAAAAACATTTAGCTACTAATTATTGACAAAATCAACATCTCTAATAATACAAAAAGTTGTGCATTTGAATAAGGGAAAGAGAAGGTTAAAAAATTCAGATCTGCTTGTTTACAGTTAACATGAGCTACACTGAAACAGTGTCACTTTCCATTGCCCATACCATCAATACACAATTCACCTGTGGAAAAGGCATTTTTCTCAGGTAGTCTCATGGAAGAGCAGAAAATAGGAAGCAAATGTTTATAATACAGAATTACGGTTCTCAGATGAATTCTGGTTCATTAATAGAAGACTATGGGCCAGAGCAGACGGGCAGGAAAAAGTGGCTTGATCCTGCTTTTTCCAAAAGCAGGTTGGAACCCCACTGTCCACACAGCCTGCTTCCAAGGCAGACTGAACACCCATGGGCAGACCACATGGTGTGGTGTCAAGTCAGGCTGCTGGGTAATTTTTTTTGTCACTTCCCCTATCATGCATGTGCACCATCACACAAACACACCACCAGTGACCTGTGACTTCCCACCTAGATGCCATTCCATTGGATGGCCACTCCTTTGATCAGCCACACAGGTGCACATGCAATGCTCTGCCAGTACAGGGCATCGGTGTATCAGTGTGTCAGTGATACATTGGCAAAGCATAAGCATGGAGGCCCCTCATACATTCCCCCTCCACTGACCTTCACCCCATACCCTTCTGTTGGACTGTCTGGTTTGTGTATGGTATGATTGCATCCACTGGGGTTGTCACATTTTCATTTCTTTGCTTTGCCAAAGCCCTGCATTGGCACTAGGCTATTTATATGCAGACATGAAGATGCACATTTTCTAAGCTAAGCTGGAGTATTCCAGCTTTTTTTTTCCCGCTCCATTTTTTCACCCTGGAGCAGTTTCATTTCAGTTTCCACTCGTTTTGGTGTTGTGTGCCATACAAATGCCCCAGCTTCAAAGAGGCTGGAAGCCACTTTATTTTGCCCATCTGTTTCACTATGTCAACAATTACTTACAGTTCTTTGCATAAGCAGTGGTGCTTCAGAGCAACTTATCCCTTCATCATTAAAACTTGATTCCATGTTGATTATGTCATCAATAACGTCTTCCATCTAATAAAACAAGAGTTATTGGTGTATAGTTAATATAGAAGCTCACTTTTTAATTCTGTACATATAAACTCAAAAGTAAACCTCACTGACTTCAATGGGAGCTAACTGCCAGGTAACAAGGAATAGGACTGCAGTCTGAAACAAACATTTTATCCACAATATTACATCAAAAACAAGTAACACAATGCATTTCCTTTCTTAAACCCAAATGGAATGGGTCCTTCACACTACTTAGGTGGAAGATTACCTAGGAAATGTAAGTTCTTTGAAAGAACAGCAAGATATAAGCATGATACCTGAACAGTTTTTTTAAAAAAACTACTTACTGATTTGGGAAAACATTTTCACACAGGTCCTCTTTTTCTGGTGACTTTTGTGAAATGCTTACAAAATCATAAACAGTGCGCTTACTTGCTCCCTCTCTCAGTTAATGATTTTTGTGTTAAACTATATCTGTATGGTTTGGTAGTGTAGTGATTTTATCTCATTCACTAATGGTCCCTGATTAGCAGAAATTGCCCACATGATTAATCCAGAAAACATTTCCCTTCCTCTTAATTGACTTCTTTTGCCTTCACAAACACCATACTGTCAAAAGTGTTGGTTACATAGCATCATAACAGTATCTCCTTTATTATTTGATTCCTGATCATCTAGGACCATCCACTTGTCAAATTCAGGGATAAATAATATGTAATAACTAAAAGACAAAATAGTGCAAGAGAAGATAAGGGGGGGGGGGAGAGATTTACTTCAACAAAGCCTGCAAAAACAAATATCTTCACAATCAAAGCTTTTTGAGGAAACAGTTCTATCTTTCCAAAATTAATATTTTTGGCATACAAACTGAGACAGGAGAATACTCATCATAGTGCTGCCTCAGATTACAGATTATGAGATTTTTCAATGGCAGATAGCACCATGAGCCTGGAAATAGGGGTAGCCAATCATATCTGAGACTTTCCTCTTCACATCCTGAAATCAGTCCTAGATTGGGAAATGAAAGGTTTCTAGCTTCAGCCAGAAATGTATTTATGCTTGCATAATATGGACCATTATCTACTAAGCATAGAAGCTACATTATATATAAACACAACATCCTCTATTAACTGGAACAAGAGGTTCCTACAGTATGCAATTAAAGTTTTCCCAAATAGGTATTTCATCCAACATAAAAGTCTATATGTATGTGTATAAATGTAGGATGATAATGATATTGCTGTCAGAGTTGACAATGGTGACATGATTTCAATGTACAAGTTTTAAAATCTTAATCAACCTGATTATCATCTGAAGTATCTCTTAGTTAACCTTCAGATGAATGCTGAACCATCTGGGAAGCTTTCCCCTTCCTCCATCTTGTCAGCCCCATGCAATTAGGCAGCCAACATCAATAAAGTCTTATATTATCTTACAACCATACCGCATTTTCATGTTCTCCTCCAAGAGTTAGCAACTTTGTCACTGGACTTCCAGAAGTGCTGATATCACCGGTAGGAGGCATATGCCTGCTCTGTAATGTGGGTGTTGCTCCTGAAGAATGGATTGAATGGGAATGAGAGAGAGAGAGAGTTTGGCTAGATAACTTCGTATCCAGGGTCAGGTACTGCTTCACTTGATGCCTCTGAGTTTGCTGAATGTGATACCTCGTTGGATTTTCCAAATGAGTCTGGACCTATAATGTCAAGAAAGTAATGAATTGTTGCTTGTTTTTGTTTTTTGTTTGTTTGTGAATATTGTGTCTTTCCTTCAAGGAGTTCTAGACAGTGTATTTTTTACCTTACAACCCTGTGAGGTAGGATAGGCTAAGATGACTGGCTCAAGGTTACCCAGTGAAATTCACAGTCCAACAGAGATCTAACCCATCCCATGTCCCACAACACCATATTGTTTCTTTTAAGCTTATTTCATCTTTTAATATGAATGTCTAAGATAATATACACTAGCTGATAGGATCCACAAGTTATATTTCCAAGTCAGAATCTACACCTACCCAGGGCCATAATTTAAATACAGATATATTGGCTTAACTGAATAGAAAGTATCATTATTGTCCCCACCTAAATTAACAGAACTATACTCATAAGCAAACAAAAAACCTTAGCATTTTAGACTTTCAAAAAATTCAGCCTGGCCTCTAAATTAACAATTTCTGTCACACAGTTAATTTACTACCAATGAAAATAAATACTTTTGAAAGAATACAATTCATACACATTATCCAGAAAATACAAGAATCTCTGTGTATCTTTTTTCAAAGCCTTGCTTAAGGCATGTATAGATACATGCTGACAAGAAACATTACAACATATAACATAGAAATGTTGATTACATAAAAACTACATTATTGCCTTTGAAGAGAAAACAATGAGAAACAAATGGTTACAGAGCACCAGAAAAACATATTTTTCATAGCTCACCTGATAGTATGAGCAATCAGTCAAATGAGGCATTTTAGATTCAGTACTATCAAATAATCCCAAAGAACTGTGCTGGATTATCACTGAGCAATCTCAAGCAATGCAGAATTCTCAACTTCCCTGGTATGGACTGATAACATTTTCCTGCCGCCTGAGAGACTTTATAAATTAAGTGGTCATGCCCACAACAGCTAATTGTATAAGACCAGGGCATCCTTTCATTACGCATGCTGACTGCCACTACTTCAAACAACTCTCATCTCTGATCTTTGCCACATTCCTACAATTTATCCACTACTCAGGGATACTGAGTACACAAATATGTACTGTCACATTCACCCCCTGGCTTTCTTGCAGTATCACACTATGACTAATGACTAATTTATTCTAATAAGTTTCCTTCAAATGGTCCTTAAGATTTAAACAATAGTGAAGCTTTTGTCCAGCACTTGGTATGTTGCTGTTGTTTGTTGTCACTGTTTCAATTCCACTTCTCTGTCTTAAATTAAAACACATGGACTTCTATATTATCCACATTTTGATATATATACGGTAACATTTTCTGATGGCATGTAGTATACAATTCTACTCCCATTCTAAGTTACCGCAAGTTATTCTAACCACAAATTTTCCAGCAAGTTTGTAGGATCATATTTTTACATCCAGCTCTTCAGATACCAACCCTGCAATATAACTGTTGTCACTGTAGTACATTCAGTATGCAGTCCTTTTTGCTGTTCTTTCTTTCAAAAACTATTGGTAGTTATTTCTAAACATTTAATTAATAACACTGCTATATAAAAAAAAGTCAGCTCAGTGGCATCCAAAACACCTTTAAGAAGTTACACAGATGAATTACCTCAAGCTCTTCAATTATGTTTTCTGGCTCTTTACAAGGCAGGTCATGATACATGCATTATCTTAGTAGGGGAACTGGCGTATGTTATTTATGTTTTAGTATATTACAAACGTACGTGGGATAATGGAGTACACCAAAGAATTCCAGAAGAAAACCAGGTAGAAGGCAGTAAGAATAGAGGAAGACCATATACCAGAAGGTCTGCAAAGCCTGAGTAAAGCCATGAGGATAGAGTGTCTTGGAACTGTCTCATTCACAGGGTTGCCATGGGTCAAGGCTGACTGGAAGGCAGTTAACAACATTATTTTTAGCTACTTTTCAGGGGTACACAGCATACCATAAAAAATACAGTCTGAGACAAAAAGTGACTGGTATTGTTAACATGCATACAGAATACAGTTGGCCCTTCACATTTGCAGCTTTGACTTTTGTGGATTTGATTATTCATGGATTTGATACTAATGCTCCAACCACAGGCTTACCATCTGTGGATTTAAGCATCTGCAGCCGACAAGCCCCAATGCCCTTAATGGTCACATGTGCATGTATGCGCAGCCATTGAAAACTGTGGGACTTGAGGTCCCATGGCTTTTTGCATCCTCAGGGTGGTTGACTGTAGACACTAAGGGCTGACTGTACGTTCTTGTTGGGTTTTGAAACCTGAGTTTAAATGTTCAGATGTGGGAAAGTGACAAAGGGTACTACAGGTCACTTTAGAGCTTGCTAGCGGGAAAGTTGTTTGCAGCTGGGACTCAAAAACATCTGAGCAGTGTCCAAGGTCAGGATGTGCCAAAGAGCACATAGATCAAGTGTAAATATATTGTGTCATCATGTTTGGGGGACAATAATTCAAGTGACACAGGAAGAAGTCACAGGAAAGGGCTGGACCTAGAGGCCGCATGGCAAGTCTCTATAAAAAACCGAGACCACAGCATGTGGGTTGTCATGGGTTGTTGTTGGTCAGTGGTGAGTGTATATAGTTTTCTGTACATACTGCAACTAAAGAATAAAAGTGCCTCTTTGGAGTTAAACTTGGCTTCAGTCTGTTTCATCAGAAGCAGGGAGGATGCATTCCTGAACAACCAGACAGCTCCAAGGTTGCTGGGTGGTTTTCTCTGCAAAGTGAAGAAAGCTTCTGAAAAAAACTTTGTCTGCATACCCAATTGCTTGACAGTTCTCTCTAGGGATCTCTAGGTCTTCCACCATGACTCCATGGTTAACATCTGCCAGAAGACCCGGAGATTCCTAGACAGAACACTTCTCTAGGCATTTCTACATCCTCCTTCTCAATTCTATGGTCAATGTCTGGCAGATGTTGACCACAGTGTTGGACTGAAGGACCTAGAGATTCCTAGAGAGATGTTCTCTCAGGAAAAATAAATTGTGGTGCTTTTTTTATTTGTGGTTTTTCCATTTTCACAGGGCACAGTGAATGTGGAGGGCCCACTGTATTTTGTTATGTTGCTGTGACCATGAAAGCCAATTACAAATTCAAATGAGGGAAGCTTTGAACAGAAATGTTTTACTGCTTGCCCAGAAGGGTCTAGGCAGTGCTGAGGCTACTACCAAGAAGGTCCTTCTGACTAGTAATCATGTCTCTCCCTACAAACTCACACAAATGCAAACCCTTTGCTGCAGTTCCAGTTCAGTCCAGACGGGGGTCTTTGTGACGTTTATGGGGATGAAGAGAAAATAAATGGATGTGCAGTTAATGTTCTTTGTGGGAGATGGTGTTGATAGTGTTGATTCCTACAAAGCAAGGACAGACAACAGAGGCAGGAAATGAGGAGATTGTGTTCTATAGGTTAAAAATATGGAGCAGGTGTATGTGAATTATCCACATTTGATAAAGCAGTTCTTCCACTGTGTATAAAAATGTCTGACTTCTCAAGCTCCAGAGGAAAAATAATGGAATCTAAAAGAGGGAACACATAGGAAGAATATGTTTTCCTTATAATATTGTACAGATGTACCCATTTACATGCACACACACACACATACAAGTAAATAAAGAGCAAATCTAGTAGCCATTGATTCCATTTGGACTTTGAATATGGACAGTAAGACTGTTCCAACTACCTAACCAGAAAAATTTAACTTAGAAAAAATTACTTTTGGGGCTGCATTTCCTAGTTTTGGGTATTGTTGTCCAACCCCCCCCCCCCAGCTTTTTATAAGCTTTTCACTTGGCTAGATCATGATTAAGCATCCCTTCATGCTTTCTGGTGTCAATGTGAGAACTGCTGGATCCCAATGAAGGAGGCATGGATACTTAAAGCTTTGCATATGTTTCCTCTCATATCTCAAAGGAATAGATTGTCCATTGGGGAGGCAAACAAAATGCTGTCACCATATCAGCTCAAGTGACCAGACTGTAAATATTATAGCTGCTCTTTAAATGCTTGGTAGCTTCATTTTTGAGTCTTCATTCTGAAGATAGAACCCCCTTTATGCTCATCCGTATGAGGAGCAATTACAAAATAATAGGTCTTGCCCAGAAGAAATGTTACTGTGTCTAGATGCTTTTGATGTTAAAACAAAACACCCATGTGACATTAAATATAGTCTTTTGCATTAACCTTTTGACATTGTACTCTTCAACAACATTTGAACAAAGGGAAGTGGACCTAAGAAACAACCATTTTTCATGGGCCCGATCTTTTTTTTTTTTTTTTTAACCACATGGGCCATTCAAAATTTATCACTGAGCTGCCTATTTTAGTGCCAACAGGTTAAAAATAGTTCTTGCATATGTGTATGTGTAAAATTCTTTCTCTATCATAGCTGTCAGACATTATTAAACCTTCTTGTATTGTAGCTGAAGAGGAGCTATCTTTAGACCTCAACATTTTTACAATGCTGCATCACCAGCACAGAAAGCCATTAAGCCACTAAAAAAGCCAGGGTGATGTTGGGAATAAAGTGTTGGACTTGGGTTCAAGCCTCTGATTAAGAATTGGGGGTCACAGCAAAGCAATGGACTAGCCACTCTTTCTGACTGTAACCTCTAATTTGATTATTTGTTCATCCCAAATATTTTATATGGGCCCTTCAATTTTAGTGCCTTACTAATGTTTCAAGAAAGAATAAAACAGCAAAAATATAAATCATGGAAAATATAATCAGAAGCATGAAACAGTCTATTGCATTATGTAAAAGTCAGCCTTTGGGGCAAATATTTGCCTGAAACCAAAGAGACAGCAAAGGTGAACCATGTTGCAGACAGCATTTTGCAATTTCTGTGACACCACAAAAAGGCTCTCTCTTTGGCAGCCACACTCCTTCTCTCAGTGAGGGCAACCACAAGAAACCTTTCACTGAAGATCTTAAAGGAAAGATAGAAAAAGGCAGTACTTTGAGTACCCTATGTCACACAATAGCTGTAAAGATAAAATTAGATAACCCCAAGTGGACCACTCTAGCTCTTGGAGGAAAAGAGAGATAAAATGGTAAATTAATGAATAATAAAAGACAAGCAAATTAGTTATTGAACAGATCAAGCCAGAAATCTCCCTGGAAGCCAAAATGACAGAAAGAAATTCTTCTAGAACATGGCCACACAGCCCGAAAAAACCCACAAAAAAACTATAAAATTGTAGGCTGTCGCATTTTGGACATATCGTAAGAAGAGAGGACTCATTAGAAAAAACATTAATGTTAGGAAAAATTGAGAGTAGTAGAAAGAGAAGAAGAAGACCACATGCTAGATAAATGAACTCCATTAAGGAGGCCGTGGGTATGAATCTGCAAGAACTAAGCAAAGCAGTGGAGCACAGGAGATCTTGGAGATGTCTCATCCACAGGGTCGCAATGGGTTGAGATGAACTTGAAGGCACAGCATTTTACTATGCTATTCAACGTCCACTGTTTTTTGGTAGCCCACAAGAGATACCAAGGGTCCACTGTATTATACATGATAGCCCTAGTAAATGCATACTTAGGCTCCACTTGATTTCAAACAAACTTAAATACTTTTTCATTCTTAGAGCTTGCTTATACAGTAAGAAAAAATACAAAGACAAAACTAATCTATCTTATTCTGCTTTTTGAAGGCAAATGCTACCCAAGTCATTTAAAGCTCAATCTTTTATTAGAAAAGAAATATATGTCTTCAGAGTTAATTCAGTGTATTGTTGACATAGGACTGAGGAGACCCAGGTTCAAATCTTCATTCAGACATAAGGTCCACACATGATTTCTAAGCCTAACATACTTCACAGACTGTTTTGTGAGGATCAAATGAATAGGGGTGAACTATATATGCCACTTATGACTACTGGGTGGGAGGGGAGGTTGGCAAAATTAGGGCATTATCCCCATATATGAATTCTGCCCCACCAAATGAAATTTTCCGACAGTCCCCAAATTTCTAGCATTGTAAGGAGTGAGACATTGAAAAACTTTCACAACTAAAACTCATATATCTATCATGTTTGTGTTCCCTTGGTAACTGCCTAAATGCTGAAGTTTTAAGTTACTGCAATGATAGAAATTTGGGGACTAAAGGAAAAATGGGGAGGATAGAATTCATATGGAGGACAATAGCCTCATGTTGCCAACATAGATCTATGACTGCTTTGACCCCTGAAAAAAGCTATTAAAAATATAATATATAAGAGGCAATCAACAATTTTCAAATAAGCACTCACTGGTATAAAATGGTTCTAGTGACAGCCAAGAATGGGATAAGTATCACTGTAAATCCAAACTGAGATGGAAATATGATTATAAAACAAGCAATATGACAATGTCTTATGCCAAGAATGCCTCCACAGTGTACAAATAATGCAGCCTGACACCACTTTAAGTGCTGTAGCATCATCCTATGGAATCCTGAGATTTATAATCTTACAAGGTCTTTAGCCTTCTCTATCAAAGTGTGTAGATGCCTCACAAAACTACAAATTCCAGGACTCTGTACCACATAAAGTGGTGTCAAACTGCATTATTTCTACAGTGTAGGTGCATCCTCAGATAATGATATTAAACTTATAGTAGGATGGGCAGCTGTGGCCTGCCAGATGTTGTCCTACCATTTTGAACCAGCTTAGCCAATGTTGGAGAGATCAAGAGACATCTGGAGTGCCACCCATCTTTATAATCTAGAGAGCAGAAGACTGAAACAGCAGTTGTCTCACTGTAGTTTCCATGCAGCTGGAAAATCCACAAAAGTTAGCAGATAGTGAAACACTAGAAAGAAATCTTGATATTTAAAAATACAAAACTGGTTTCCCATAGGTTTCTTTTAACTGCAAATTAGGCACCCAAAAAATTGTAAAGTATCAGTTGGTTTGTTTCAGTACAGGATTTAAAAAAACACCAGCCATCTGAAGTTTCATTTCTGCTTCAAAACTTTTCATTCTGCAAGCAGTTAAAAAGGAACTACTTGAAAGCAGAACCGTCATCAGAACTGGCATAAAGCCACTTGTTTTATCAAAATGTTACTATAACGTTAGAACTAACATTAAAAATACTAAAGACGCTAACATCTTACAGCCATTGGCCTTTTTCAGGAACAGAATTCATCAACTGCAACCATGGTTACATCTGCACTGCAGAAATAATGTCGTTTGACACTGCTGTAACTGCCAGGGCTCAATGCTATAGAATCCTGGGATTTGTAGTTTGGTGGGGCACCACAGCTCTCTGCCAGAGAAAGCTAAATGTCTCACAAAGCTACAATTCACAGAATTCCATAGCACTGAGCCATGGCAGTTAAAACAGTGTCAAACTGGATTAATTCTGCAGTACAAATGCACTCCATATGTATAGGCCAAAAGCATGATACTCAGCAAAAAGTCTCGCACTTTCAACTGCCACGGCCTTTCCCCCCAGATCTTGGGAATTGTCATAGGAGACAAACTACAAAATCTCTTTGAAATTTCTATCCATCCCTGTCCCATGCACATATTTTATTTATTTATTTAATATACCCATATATAAAAATCGGTTTATAATTTTGAACACCTCAAAATATTGCAGCAGCCCCCTTGTGAATATAGTTGTTTGTATTTGCTACCTTTATGAAATGTATATTCCTATCTATATGCAAAGAAGAAGAAGAAGAGCCTTACTTAGAAGCTAGGGTCACAATCCAGCTGTGTTAATCTTCAAGATAAATAATTGTTTCCATACTCCTTTCTCAACAATTATTTCTATTCTAATTCTGATCATCTGGTTGGGAACCATGAAGAGCCGAGAAGAGGGTTCATCTCCTCAATGATGAGAGGTTGTGCCATGTGAGGTGACTGGCAAGTTGTCTGGCAATGCAGATACAATGTAAGAGCACTGTATGCTGCTTCTCCATACTACTAATGGAGGAAATTGGCATATTTATCTGTGATTCATTTCTCTCAAAACTCAGAGTTATGGTAGCTCACAACATCATTATGGTAGCATCATCAACATCAAAAATAAGATATAATCCAAAACAGAGTGCCATAGTATTAAAACACATTTTCACCAATGATAATATTAAATCAGACACTATATTAAAAGTATTGTTAAAGTGCATCAGAAAAGGGAGGGTAGAGAATGTATTGCACATCCCCGTTCCCATCAAATGCCCACAGAACCCAATGAATTGTCTAAAGCCTATTGCATGTAAAGATCTTTGCTTGTGAACGGAAGGACCAACAAGAACAATTTCAGCTAAAGACTCAACATTTCTAGGAGGCAAATGGAAAAGAAAGCTAAAAGTTTGAAGGAGAAAAAAAGAGAGGTTTTCACCTGCCACTAAAAAAGAGAACAAATTTGGTGCAAGAAAAAAATACTTGAGGAAAGCATTCCAAAGCCACTGTGCCACAGCAGGGAAGGCCTTATACTAATCATCACTTAAATAACTTCCAAAAGTACAAGGACCCAGAGAAGGTTTCCTCAGAGTGATCCTAATATTCATATAATTTCATGCAAGATACGGTAATTCTTCTGCTACCCAGGCCAAAACCTAGATGGAAATGAAACCAGATCATCAGACTTTAGCCACCATTATCTATACATGCTGCAGAGTCTTAACAGCTTGAGGCCACTTTAACTGCTACAGCCTTGCCCTATGGAAACTTGAGATTTGTAGTCTAGGAGGGACTGCGCTACTTTAGAGTTCTAGTCCAGTGGTTCTCAGCCTCAGGAGGGTCACTGGGGGGGTGCGGAATGGGGTGAGCCTCACTGGGTGATGCCCTGGAAAGGGGTAACACCAAACAAGGGTGGGTGACACCAGGTTGCCTCCCCACCATGGGGTCCATTTCAGCCCGCACCAGGCCTCCTGAGCCTGGCACAGGGATTTTTGGGTCCTACTAGGCCCAGAATGGAGTCTCCTGGGCCCAGCACAGAAGCTTTTTGGGCCCACTAAGCCCAGCACAGGGTCTCCTGGGCCCGGCACAAAGGCTTTATGGGCCAGCTAGGCTCTGCGCAGGGGTCTCATGTCCTGGTGCAGGGGCTTTACAGGCCTCCTGCGGCTGTATAGGGACATTTCAGACCCCTGGGGACTATATGGGGGCATTTTGTGCCTCCTGGTGGGTGCACAGGGGCTTTTTGAGCCTCCTGGAGGCAATGTAGGGGATTTTCAGGCCTCCTGGAGGCCACACAGTAGGTTTTTGGGCCTCCTGGGGGCTGCCTAGGGGCTTTTTGGGCCTCGTGGGGGGCACCTTGTGCCCCCTGCCCTGGAAACCCCACCAGAAGTCCAGGACCAGAGGTGCCTCCTCCCAGAACCCCCGCCCCCACACTGTGTGTCACCCGGCATGGGAACACCACTGCTCAGCCTTTGGATTTCCCAGTGTTTTGGACTTCAGCTCCCAGAACTCCTAACCATTGGCCATACAGACAGTTTTCTGGGAGCTGAAATTCAAAGCACCTGCAGGACCACAGGTTGAATGCCATTATTCTAGTCTACTGCCCTGAAGTAGCATAGGAATCTAAGGGTCTGTACAGACTGGCCAAAAGGGCCGACCTGGGGGTGGAGTGGAGGTGTGGCAACTGCATGCGGCCACCCCAACACCACCTCAATGCCAATGTCATGCCGCCCACCAACCAGATGGCAGGCAGCATTTGGGCGCACCCTTGGTGCAGCGTTCACACTTGCTGTGCCAAAGGAGCACCAAAAAGCCACCGCAGTAATTTTTAGAGTGTCAAACCACTGGGTTGGGGCTGTGGCGTGCAGTTACCGTGGCCCTAATTCAGCAAAGAAAGGGGTGGCGGGACGCCATCCCTTAGGGTCATCTGTTCAGCCTTTAAGTTCCTCATCAAAGTACAAATCCCAGGATTCCATAGGAAGGTGCCATGGTAGTTAAAATATCATCAAACTACTATATAATTGTTTAGTATGGATAGTTGCACATGTTGTTATGGTTACACAGGTAGAAAGAGAGCCTGAATATGGCAGCCTGATTCTTTCTGGTGATCTTCCTACAGAATTAAAGCATAGATAGATAGATAGATAGATAGATAGATAGATAGATAGATAGATAGATATTACATATTGTGCTACAAAAATGCTTAAATAGTAATTTCTTTCTGTTTGGGCAGTTTAATTTCAGTATCACAAATGTTATAGATTTTGTGGCTGGTTACTTACCATTACAATATCTGCAGTCTTAAACTAAAAGGAAAGTTTATATTAGTTGTTAAGGAGCATGGAGCAGAATGAATGAGAATTTGCATAAGATTTCAAGATTATATGTTAACGCTTGGGTTATAGAATGAATCATGAGGCTAATATTTTAGAGCATTTTAAAAAGGAATAAAGAATTATTCTGCTGTAAAAAATATCTTTGTATGTTTATCTGGTATCATAAAATCAGCAATCCATTTTTAACTCAATGAACAAGTAACAATAAAAAACTACAAGCTTTTGTTTTTGTACAGCAGTTTACATTACATAACTTTATATAAGTGCATATATTGGAAAACAACATATTAAGAAAATTCCCTTGCTATATACAAAAGCTGTCAGGAAATACCAAATGTAATAAAGCAAATAACAACCAAATAAATTCTCAGCTAAATTTAGCATACTTTCTCCAGCATTCGTTTGCATCCATTAAAGACACATCCCATGCACGATTTCCCTAAGAAGAAGACAACAGAATAATATACACATGCTATTTTTTAAAAAAGAAAATTGCATAAACTGAGTTTGGTCACTTCTTTTAGCTGACAGCCAGAAGAAAGATTATCTTGGCAGTTTAGTTACCTACCAGCATTGATTGGATTTTGGAAATTTAAATAATCGCCCCTCTAAAATAGCATCATCTCATGGACCCCTGCTACTGGAGTGAAAGCAGCTTGCTAATGACAAGAGAGCAAGGAACAGAGTATTAAATATTTGACAATGAATAATGTATGGTTAATTAGTTTGTGTAAATCAAGAGAAAGAGAGCAAGAGGAAGAAAAAGAGAAGTGAGTACTTCCTAAATTCTGGGTGGAATTTTGGATAAAGAAGTGACACAGCATTTTCAAGGGGAAAAAAACTCTCATGTTACTAACTGAAGAGAACCCAAAAGTGAAGAATAGGATATCTTTTTAAAAATATACTTTTTGCTGCTTTGTATGTATTCTTCCATTAGTACTTTGCTAGACTCATATACTAACAACTGCATGTACTCCCTCACTGTTGCCTCTACTGAAATCCACCATAACTGCTTCTCTCTTCTCCTTTCTCCTCTCTTTCATCCTGCCCACATTAAAAAATGGCATTTCCACATATAAAATTAGAGTATTCACTCTAATTATCAAATGAATTCTCATCACAAATTTTGTACATTGCATTATGGAAGGGCACACACAATTCTTCTTCAGAAGTACAATATCCTTTAGATTCACTTGTATGCATGTCCTTTATATTACAGGCTGAGTGTGCCTTATCCAAAATGCTAGGAACTATTACTATTTTGGATTTCAGAAAATCTGTATTTGCATATAAGTACATAATGACATCTCTTAGAGACGGGACCAAAGTCTAGACATAAAATTCATTTATGTTTCATATGCATCTTATACATATAACCTTAAGGTAATTTTATACAATATTTTAAACATAAACCATCAAAAAGCAAAGGTGCCACTGTCTCAGCCACCCATGAAAAAGGTTTTGGTTTTGGGACTCTTTTGGATTTTGGAATTACATATAAGGGAGACTTATGTGATAGTGAAGTCCTATAGAGACCTCCACATCACATGTCACATAAATTCTCCCCAATGAAATAACCAAAAGAGCTAGTGTAGCAAAGAGAAAGTGAAAGCAGCTGCATCTGCACTGCAGCAATAATGCAATTTCACACCACTTTTACTGCCATGGTTCAATGCTATGGAATCCTCGGATTTGTAATTTGTTGTGGCACCTGAGCTCTCTGACAGAGAAGGCTAAATATTTCACAAAACTACAAATCTCAGAATTTCATAGCATTGAACCATGGGAGTTAAAGTGGTGTCAGACTGAATTATTTCTACAGTGCATATCAGACCAGGGAGAGAATGTGAATAGCAGAGAGAATCTTTCCTAGATACAATGTTGAATTTGGACCAAGGAGGCCTGCTCCTTATTGTAACTTCCACTAGGGACCAGGTCCTTTTCTAGCCTGTTATGATCAAGTCATCAGGTCTCAGCATAAATATTTGTTGTTAACTGCCCTCAAGTCAATCCCAAGTCATGGCGACCTTGTAGATGAGCCATCTCCAAGATCTCCTATCCTCCACTGTTCTGCTCAAGTACTGCAATCTCAGTACTGGGCCCACACTGATTGAGTTCATCCACCTGATGTGCGGCCTTCCTCTCTTTCTACTACCTTCTACCTTTCCTAGCATTATTACCATGTCTTCTCATGAAACTGGCAAAATACAACTTACTCAGTTTAATCAACTTGGTTTCCAGGGAGATTTCAGGCTTGTTCTGTTCATGGACCCATTTGTTTATCTTTTTGGCTGGCCACGGTATTATCAGTGCTCTCCTCCATCGCAAAATTTCAAATAAGTTGATTTTCTTCTTATCTGCTTTTTTCACTGTCCAGCTTTTGCATCCACACATGGTAATGAAGAACAGAATGGCTTGGACAATTCTAACTTTAGTGCTCAATTATATATCTTTACTCTTTAGGATGTTATCTAGTTCTTTCACAGCTGCCCTTCCCATTCCTAGTCCTCTTCTTATTTATTGGCTGCAGTCACCATTCTGGTCAACATTTGATCCTAAGTACCAGAACTCTTTAACTATTTTGATTTCCTCGTTGTCTAGGCTGAATTTATGTTGTTGTTGTTGTTGTTGTTTGGATTATTTATACCCTCCTCTTCAGCCACAAAGGCTCTCAGAGCAGCTTACAAATGGTTAATTATTTCTTCATGGTTATCATTTTTGCTTTCTTTATATTCAGCATTAAGCCTGCCTTTGCACTTTCTTCCTTGATCTTCCTCAGTAATTGTTCCATGTCTGTAATGTTTTCTGCTAGTATTATGGTATCATCTACATATCTAAGATTGTTGATGTTCCCTCCTCCTGTCTTCACTCCTCCTTCTTCTGAGTCTAAATCTCCTTTTCTTATGATATTTTCAGCACACAAGTTGAACAAATAGGGTAATAGAATGCAGCCTTCCTCTCTTACTGAGTGGGAAGCATTGTCTTTCTCTGAATTTTGTTCTAACATAAATATAGCATGCAATATATTTCTCCATGTCTCGGTCATCAACTTTGGCTTCAGGTGGTGCCTCTCCCCTCAATGATTGTCTTAAGGCAATAATGGATTGGATGAGGAAAAACAGATTGAGACTGAATCCAGATAAAATGGAGGTACTTGAAGTAGTGGCCCTAAACCAGGTATTGGGATACAATTTCCAGTCCTGGACGGGGTCACACTCTCTGTAAAGGACTGGGGGTGCTCCTTGACCCGTCGCTCCAGATAACTACTCAAGTAAATGCGATGGTCAGGAGCACCTGTTATCAGCTTTGGCTGATAGGCCAATTGCACTCTTTCCTGGAAGTAAGGGACCTTGAAACTGTGATGTACACACTGGTAACCTCTCGTCTTGATTTCTGTAATGCGCTCTACATGGGGCTACCCTCGTGCTTAGTCCTGAAACCTAAGACTCTGCCCATGCTGGCTATCTTGGAATCAGGCTTAGAAATGAGATACAAGATAAATAATACAAGATAGATAAAGAACATAGTGCCCTGTTACAGTCACAAGAGTTGTACAAGAGGAATATGGGACAAAGCTAGGCAGTCCAAATGATAAATCTCACTACTGTGAACTGTTACTTGCACATCTAGTTCTCCTGTGTTAGAAATTGAGATCTTCATGTGTAACACATTAACACTTCAGTCTCCAGGCCAGCTAAATTTAACCTACATTTTCAATTCCTGAAGCATGACTTTCATGTTAACTACTGAAGTTTCATTTTCACTTCCAAAGGTTCTGCTCACATTACTGTAGACATTCTTACCCACACCCCACACCCACAAAACCATTTTACTGCTGCTGATCTGACATTTGTGTTTGACAAGAGAGTGAACAGATCAAGATGAACTCTCACACCAAAACATTTCACCTTCTGCCTGAAGAAAGCTTTCATAAACCTTGAACAAAATGAAGAGCAATATAAATGGAAAATGCCTGAGCTACATGAGATTTGTCACTGCCATTTCCATATTCCCTACAAAATCTTCCCTGTTCACTCAATTTTTTTAAAAAAAATGAATTGTAGCAAGCTTTCAGGAAAATTAAAGATTTTTTTTGTCACCTGCCATGGAAGCATATTGCATGTACACCCACAGAGAGAGCGAGAGGCAGGCAGGCAGGCAGGCAGGCAGACAGGCAGACAGACAGACAGATACACACACGAACACACAAACATACCAACCATCCAAATTCATCCAAGGCAAGAAGGCTGGATTGAGGTGGTTAGGGCCTGGAACAATTCCAAAATCATCCCACCACCACCACCCCTTTTGTGTGTTTGTGCTAGCTAATTTAGGAGTCACAGCATACAAAAAATAGGAACTGGAACACAAAATTCAACAGATAGTAGCACAATAAACCTTCATGTGTGAACCCATTTTCAGCTGTGTAACTTTAATGAGGCTATAACAGCCTGACTTGCAAGGGCTCAGGGTGTTGGTAGTGGAGCAGGTTTGCTCCACCACTAACACCCTGAGAGGGCACTAGACTTGTCACCTAACAGGAAAGGGGTGGTAGCCCAAAAAGGTTTGGGGACTACTGGTCTTGACAGAAGCATCACATAAAAGGTGGGACAAATCCCAGGATTGTTATCTGCCTTCACTGTAGGTAGAAAACTATATGGGGTAAATTCCTGGGCATTATACTATCAGCAACCTGCTCCAACACCTTAGGACATAGCACTAAGTTTTTTGCCTGAAAAGTCCCAGGAGCCAGGTAATGGGGGAAGATCTATAAGATGGGAGAAAAGAGTACTAAATTCCCTGTTGACAGCACCACCACCCCTCCAACCTACAAGACGCTTTGGCAAGAAATTGAATTTTCTATTTCCAACCCAGATTACCAATTGTCATACAGTTGTCTCAGTAGTCGGACTGCTTGTAGAGCAACCTCTCCTTAAATCCTTATGCTGCATCTCTAAATCTCAATTTGGCTTGTGGTGACAGAATATAGCAAAAATGGCTTCTCCTCAAATAATATTTTATTCTCACTATTGTTGTTGTTGTTGTTACTAGTAGTAGTACATCTGATTTTAAAGTACAATGACTTAACTAATAGAATCCACTCCCTAACTTAACTAAACAGCCTTAATAGCTTAACTAAATAGTAATAGCTTAACTAAAACCAATTATCATATTCATGGGTAGCTGTGTTGGCCATATAAAATGTAAACGTAAAGATATTCCCCATTGACAAGGTTGTTAAGTCATGTCCAACCATAGGGGGCAATGTCATCTCTGTTATTAAGCCAAAGAGCCAGCATTGTCAGAGACTACTCTGTGACCACGTGGCCAGCATGATTGCACAGAACGCTATTTAGCATATAGATGTTGGTCATATAGCAAAGAACAATAACATCCAAAACCCACAAATCAGCGATACCTTTAGTGGGTTAACCAAAATGCACAATATACCTGTTGCAAGCTTTTGAAGCTCCACTGGCTCCTTCATCAGGCATATATATATATATATATATATATCATACAGGAGAAAAATATAGGATGATGTTGGTCATAGGCCTGCATTTTGCCAAGTTGTTGTAGGCCTGCCTCCATGAAATACCCCTCCATACCATTTGAACGGAGGACAGGCACCACTACATCTTGACAAAATGCAGGCCTATGACTGTTTTTTTTTTTCTCCCTCCTGTATAATTTTGACACCTTTGTCTAATGAGGAAAGGTATCACTGTTTTGTGGATTTTTTATACTATTGTACTTTGCTATATGGCCAACACAGCTATCCATGGGTATGATAGCTGATTTTAATTAAGTTTTAACTAATAGGGTGTGCAGACGGGCGGCTCTGGGCCACCCCTGATAGCGGCAGATCGGGCCACAGCAACCCCATTCCACAGCCCCAGTTCTTCCTTTTGCTGCCCCTAAAAAGTGGCCCTAAGAGCCGGCCCCATGGCTCTTCTGCGCCCTTTCAGCACAGTGTATCTGCCGCTGTGCCAGAAGGGTGTCCTGATGCTGCACACCGTACAATTGGGTGCGCAGCATCAGGACAGCAGCAAGGTGCAATTCCTGCCCCAACTTCACCCCCAGGCCGGCCCTTTGGGCCAGTCTGCAAAGCCCCTAACTTAGTTTATTGATATGACTCAAGAAGCAAGAAGCATGTGGAGATTCTACTTCTCTATACCTGTCTGCATTTGCCAAGCACTGCAATGTCTATGTGCCCAGCCTCTTTGGTACATCTCTCCAGTTGTATTGGGTTGGGACTCTCTAGAAGCATCTTACACAGAACTTGGACAAAAGCTATAAGGATTATCAAGTCAACAAGTTATAAAAATTGCCTTTATGTTTTGTTTTGTTTTTTGAAGAAGCAACTTTACAAGCACTTAGTACTTAGCTCCATGACGTTTTGTCATTTGTTGTCATTAACTGCCTTCACATTGACTCCAACTCATGGTGACCCTGTGGATAAGACATCTCCTAGACCCAAAACAGATAGGCCAAATAGAAAGATGGGAGACTGTGCTGACACCATTTGCACCGGAACTGTAGCAACTGCACGTACCTGGTCCCAACCACAGTCCTAAACCAGGCCACCGGAAGAAGCAGATACTATCCTCTCCTTCATGGCCCAGTTCTTTGCAAATGATGCAACCTTGGTGCAGCTGCAGGCCATGTTTGGGGAGTATGTCATGTAAATGGCATGCCCCCAATGAGGCCTGAAGCCATGTCATTTTGCCTGTGTGTTTCAGGCCCAAGACTCCATATTTTCCACTGTTCTGCTTAGGTCCTGCAAATTTGTACCTGTAACCTGTAATAGAGTCTAGCCATCTAGCTTATGGTCTTCCTGTCTTTCTACATCCCTCCATCTTTCCTACCATTATTGCTGTTTCCAATGTAATTCCAATTAGTAATTAATCCAAGTCCATGATGTTTTTTGCTAGTAGTATTGTGTTATCCCCATATCTTAGATTGCTGATATTCCTTCTTCCTATCTTAACTCTTCCTTTTTCTGAGTCTAAGCCTGCTCTTCAAATGATATTTTCTGAATATAAGTTGAACAGATAGGATGATAAAATGCAGCTTTGTCTGACCCCTTTGCCTTAAATCCAGTTGTGTGTTTTCCCATTCTGTAGGATATGATGATTTCTGTACAGATGTTTGAAAATGTTTGGTTTCCCAATGCAAAAGTTAATGGTGATGTGAATTTCTGAATCTTGATTCAGAGTCAGGATGTAGATGGATTTGGAACCAGACAGATCCAGACTGAATCCTGCCCAAAGTGCAAAATCAAGCACCAAATTAATTCAGGGATGCCATTCATAGCCTTAATGTATAGTTTAGATACACTTCTATAATCTCTTGCCTGAGGCTGCTGACTCATGCTCTAGCTAATGTTTGTCCCATCCCTGCAAAGTCTAACTCATGGTAAATAGGTAGAATTAAACTTCAGTCCTACACAGTTTGGTGTGCTTATGTTGAACTGATTTTCCAGCACCTATGCTTGTGAATTGATTTTTAAAGCCAGCGTACAAGAAGAAACATGGCTACAACTAGAGATATTTATGACATTCATCCATTTGAATTTCTCCTAAGAGTTTAGGAATCCAAATTACTGTTTGTAGCATTGTACCAATACATTAAACATCTACTAATCTTTTTTTAGATTTTGAACCTTTGTCAAGAATTGCCCACTGTTCTCAGTTTCTTTAATTTCTGTCCAGATTATCAACATGCATAAATAATTGCATTCATTGATGAAATGTGGTGGTTAAAAAAAGACTCCTGAATACATCAAGATTCTATTTAGCAGAGTATTTCATCAGTATACACAAAAATCTATAGTTATCAATAGTGATATTGATTACAAGGGGCATAGGGAAGATGAAAGTGAACAAAAGAACCAGAAAGCTGCAAAATGCATGTGAATTAAGTTTAGAAATTCCAGAAATCAGTTATGAAATTCCCCATGTTAAATCAGAAGAAAAGTAGAACAGAATATGTGGCAAAACCAACCTACAAAAGTATGTTTCTAGTGAAACTTTTTCAGTTTATCTTGTTCCATAGGGGGGGGGGGTAAACTAAAGTCTAAATGTGTTTTTAAACACCTGGGGTACAATTAAAGGGCAGAATTTAGCCCACTTCTAATGGGATGAATTGCTGGTACATCAATGAAATAGTGTGCATTGGCACTACTCCAATAATATGAGGGGCATCCATTACAGAATTCACTATTTTAATGCCACCAGAATTTTTTTAAAGGTACTCATAGGATAACCCAGATGAAATTAATGCTGTCGATGGCTGTGGTATTTGTTTTTGTAGCTCTCAGTTTTGTTTTGTTTTTTTAAGTACCAGATGATGCTTCTCTTGTTCCAGACAATTCCTAGCACAAGCAGCAATATTTTATCCCTCCCAATTGTTGGATATTTGCCTTCTGGCAAGGAATAATATATGCTATAGGCTATATTTCAGAAAAAGGCAAATGCAAATCACTTCTGAGCATTCCTTCCCTAAGTAAATCCTAGGAAATACATGAGGTTGCCATAAGGCAACTAGCAACTTGACACAGACACACATGCAGTGAGGCTAGGATGGCTCCCTTCTTTCTTTGCATCCACCAGCAAGTGAAAATTTTCCTATTATGTGAGGCTTTCAAGAATTTATTGCAATGGACCTGTAATGGTGTGCTGTTTTGTTGATATTTTTATATTCTTTTATTTTTCTTGTGATATTTCTATATTCTATTATAACAAATTTTAAATTGTTCTTATACTATTGAAAATATTTAAAGTAGTTTAAAATAACTCTTTTTAAAAATAACATATGTTTTTTTTAAAATAACTCTTTTTAAAATGTAGTTCTTATATATGTATAGAATCATAGAATCATAGAATCATAGAGTTGGAAGAGACCACAAGGGCCATCCAGTCCTGCTATGCAGGAACTCCCAATCAAAGCATCCCTGACAGATGGCCATCCAGCCTTTTATTTTATTGAGGATTTTGTATGTTTTAAATCTACAGTTGTTTTGATAATGTGTAAGCAGGGGCATTCTCTTACAGTTTTCATAAAGGATTTTAAAGAACTCTTCCCTTAAGGCATGTCCATATTGAGTTTCACAACATCCCAGTGATGTATTCAAGTCTTTTACTACAAGTCTCAAGTCTCTACCTTCATGGGGTAGTCTCAAGCCCTTGCATGATACTTTCTCAACTTCAACAGGGGAAAAAAGAGGTGGGGTGTATTTCTTGGAAGGGAACAGCAAACGTGTTAGGCAATGGGCTTGAGGTGGGGGTTGAGGTCTGCCCAGCAGCCTGTCTCTCTTGTACATCAGAGGATCCTTCTAAAACTTTTCAAAAGCTTTAGAAGGATCCTTCCATCTCAAGCCCATTGCCTAACACATATGCTTTTCTCCAAGAAATGCACCCTGAGCTCTGCTGGCAGGCCTTCCCTGTTGCTGAAAGGAAATGACACCAGGAAGTCGGTTGCTAAAAATATACCAGTCACAAGTTGAGTCAAGTCAGTGCATCATTCATTGCTAAGTCAAGTTCAAGTTGGGTCATTGAAGCAACTTCAGTCTGATTTGAGTCTGAATCGATAAACTTGAGTCTAGAGGGCTGTACAGATCGGCCACAAGGGGTAGGGATGGAGTGGGGGAGTGGCGACTGCATACCGACTACCCCAACTCTGCCCCCACGTTGTCCTCACACCATCCACCCAAACAGACAGCAAGTGGCATCAGGGTGCTCCCTTGGTGCAGCATTCATCCACACTGCACCAAAGGAGCACCAAAAAGCCACCACTGCCATGGCAAGGGCAGCTTTTTGCCATTCTAAAAAGGAGCGGCATATGCCAACTCTTTTTAGAGCGGCAAAGTAAAGGATCAGGGCTGTGGCATGTGGTTGCCACAGCCCCCATCCAGCCATCTGTTGAGCCCCTACATCACTGTAACATCCAGACCCAACAGTGAGCAAAGGCACTAAAGAGATCTGAATTATGGTTGCTCAATTTCCCTATGGTGTCACGAGATCTGAAGGATAATTGGGCAAGTTGCCTACAACATCATACAACTTCCTTCTTCTTCCTCCCCACCAGGTTTTAGAGGGAGCAAAAAAACTGGAGGGGCTGCAAGTGGATATAGACAGGAGAACCAAGAATCACCAATGGGCAATAAGCAAAAAGCTCTCTTGTTAGAGCTTCCACTTCTTTGAACTAGTTTGGAAATGCTCAATAACACACTGGCAAGCACTAGTTGTTCCTGAACAATAAACACTATAAACACTTCTGGATGTCATCAAACAACCATCCCATCTGTAAGATGCTAGAAATGTATAAAGGAGGAAAACCTAACACCTCTCCCAGCCATATTTTCACTTGCAATTTCCATTCTTCTGCTAAAAATGCTTTTTTGTGAGTGGTTTTTTTGGTTTTTGGTTTTTTTTGGTAAAGTGAGAGGCAAACCTCTTTTTCTTCAGTAATACTGTATTTAAAACACTACTATCTTCATGTCCCATCATTTCAAATAGGAAACAGTACAGACTTTTTAAAATAATAATTAGAATGTTTGAAACTTTGTACTTGAGTTCAGATTTTTACTTCTCATGGAGAATGCTAACAATTTTGAGAGCCCTTCCAGTTTTTCCACTTAGGCTCCATTTTTATTATATACAGGATGACATCTGCTGTATATCAAATGTAAACAGTTAAAGAACCTATGTCACTAAACATATGGGTTTAACCAAAAGAGGAAGAAGAGTGCAGTTCTTGCCCACTGCCTTTTTAATGATAAAACATGATAATTTTACCCTTAACTAGAACTGTCTTGCCTGCTCATGTTTATGCAAAACAGACATTTTGGAGGAAGAAGAAGAAGAAAGGAACACGGTAACATCAGAAGAAAATATCAAAGAACCTGTCACAACATCTTAAGGCTTTTATCAAAGTAGTGAGAGAATACATTAAAGCAACAATATATTTAGCTTACATGTGACAGGACTACCAACTCAGCAGTGTGCCTGATGAACATTGGTATGCACAGGATTTACATGTGTGCTTTCTTTCTTAGCCAAGCTACACTGGTAGCCTTGGAGTTGAGGAGCAGGTCAGGAGTTGAATCTGGTAGAAAGTTTGAAAGATAAGTCTTCTTCCAGCTTACATACTTTTTCCCCTACAAGGGTCATCCAGAAAGAATATATCCCACTAAGCATTTCAGCTCTTTCATCTTTCAAACATAGGTGATGTTTGATGTATAAGTGCAATCCTTAAAATATATTTGAATTCAGGACAGTGTACCCCTTTTACAAGTGCATGGGTAGGCAGTTTCTATTTATATAGCAATGCATACATAACATGCAATAATCTGTTGTTCATGTGTGCCTGTGTGTGTGTTTGTTTGAAAAGAGGAGCAGGAATCAGCAGAGAGAAGAGAGACAGATAGACACTGAAAGATAAATATAAAGGAGGGGCTTCCTGTGAAAGGGCAGCTCATATTTAAAATGGCTGCTGTGGTGTTTTCACGATGTCGGATTTGGATGAATAATCAACCAAGTGAACTTGGTGAATATACAGAACTACTAGGCTGCAAGAACAGTGAGTGAGTGAGAACACAGAAAGTACAGAATGAAGAAAATGAGAAAAAGATAAGCAACATTGTTGATAAACACTGTCACTATGAAGACAAGCCAATGGTAGTCCCAGCAAAGGAATGTCCAAAACATATGGTTCTTAAACTGCCACATCACAATTGAAGAAATCAAACTCATCCAGTAATGGATTGGCTGTAATTTATTCTTTGATTTCAGGTAAATGGCAGAGATAATGCAGTTTGACATGTGCTATGGAAACCTGGTATTTGTATTTTGTTGTGACACCAGAGCACTCCGACAGAGAAGGCTAAATATCTCACCAAACTATGAATTCCAGGATTCCATAGCATTGAGCCATGGCTGTTAAAGCAGTGTCAAACTGCAGATACACCCCAGGTTATCTATCAGATCATTAGGCTTACAGTACAACCTTACATTTGCTGAGAAGTAATCCTTACTAGGTTCAATGAGGCTTATACCCTGAAAGGTTGGTGGAAGACTGCAGCTCAAGGCTCCCTTCTAATCAAATAAAATAATACTTGGTAAATCCTCATATGCATATCTATCTATACAAACAGACAAAAACAATTGGTAAATGTAAGCAATACAGAAAGAACAAATTACTGAAGAACTACCTGTTTAATTGGGAGACAAAATGTTATCTATGCAAGAACAAAATGTAATAGGAGATGAAGTGTGTAGGTTGCACATAGATTTGATGAACACTGTCACTATGAAAAGTTTCAATTGGAACAAGATCACGCAGTGGCAAAAGCAATAGCCATGGTGAAAATGAAAGGAAGTGGTTCTTTACACAGCTCACAGTTAATCTGAAGAATTCTCTACCAGAAGATGTTGTGTCACTCACTGGCTTGGGCATCATTGATAAGGGATTAGACAAATTCATGGGGGATCAGGATGTAACAGTCCTGGTATCTATATATTATCTTCCAATGTCAAAGATAATATCTGTTCCTGCAGAGAATAATGGGAGAATGCTGTTACATTCATTGCCTGCATGTGTTCTTCTCAACTTGTTAGCCACTGGACAAAAAGAATCTTGGACTAGTTATGTGGGACTAGATATGTTGTACAGAATCTTTTTTCATTGTGGATATGTTAGGGAGCCATAAGAAGGCTTTAATTTATAGTTCTGTCAATTTCCCTCGTAATCATTTAGGTATACTTCTGGTATGTTTTCCAGTCCTGTCTTTCTGTTATGGGCAATTCCAATAGGGACATTGTTAGCTTGTCCTGTATACACAAGTCAGTGAAGGAAGTTTTCTGTTTATCTAAGGTTCCTTTAAACTGGTCTTTAAAGTTAAGGACATTGTTACTGGCTTTTAGTATCTGTGCATATGATACTAAAGAGAGTCAGCATGGTGCAGTGGTTTGAGTGTTGGACTACAACTCTGGAGACCAGGTTTCAAGTTCCAGTTCAGATATGAAACCCACAGTGTGACCTTGGGCAACTCATATGCTCTCAGCTTCAGAGGAAGATAATGACAAACCTCCTCTGAACAAATCTTGCCAAGAAAACTTCTATAGGCTTGTCTTTGGGTCACCATAAGTTGGGAAATGACCTGAATCTACACCATGCACACATATACACAAGTACAGTCACTTCACAAGGTACAGTATATTATAGAGTTCTGTGTTCGGATTGCAATATGTGCTACAGACATATCTCTTTTAAATTTAAGAACTGAGGCATGTATATTTTTAAAAGTACCTTGAAAAGCTGCTTCAGCTGATTTTTATGCCTTTTGTTGGCTACTTTCAAGCACAAAGTTCTTTCAGCTACTGATGCCAGAAACAACATTATTCAGGCCATAGGAATCAGCTCTCATTGCTGACATTATAGAGGAATCAAAGCAACTTTGAGATCAGTGGCCCACAATCCTGTAGGAATCATGCCTTTTGGCAGAATGCATGGGAATTAGGGTACAACGGCTACAGAAGGAAGGTTTGAAATGGGGGGGGGAATTATGATGACACACCAGAGGAGTGATCAGAGTCTTTATTCAGAAGCAATGTGCTCACTGTGCTTTTGGTCAGTGTTATCTGTTAATCAGAGCAGTGATTCAGAACACCCAATAACATCAGTTTTACATTCCATTAGTCATAAGAAAACACACACGCACACAATCTTCTGTATCAGACCATAGGCCCACATAGGGGGGGATGCAGACCAGGGCGTCAGGGACGCCCTGGTCCGGAGCGCCGCGGGACCGCAGCCTCCGCACCGCGGCGCTCCTGCGGCGACCCTAAAAGGAGCTCCAAATTTAGAAGTGCGTAGGGCGCACTTTCCCTGTCTTTTCCGCCGCAGCGTGTGAGGACGCTGCAGCAGGAGGTTGCCCTCAGCGCGCCGGCCGTGCGGAGGGCCGGCAGCTCCGAGGGCAACCTCGGGAATAGGAAGGGGCACCGCACGTGCGGCTGCCCCTCCTCTTCCTTGCCTCCAAGACGGCTCAATAAGCCATCTGCCGAGGCCCATAGTTCAGCATTTAGTTCCCAAATTAATCAACCAAATTATTCAGGAAGTACATAAACAAGGCGTGAATGCAAACATGAATTTAAGGTATCACAAAAACAGCAAGTGGTCCACTATTTTTGTTTACTGCTGTATTATTTATTTAAATGTCACTTGAATCTTCTAAATTAGGCACAGAAACATTTTGAGCTATTTCAGCCACTGTGCTAAATAGCCATAAGTGTTTGAAAATCCAAATGATGCAATTACTGTTAAATCCAAGATAGTTGTGATTGTATGCAGTCTGGAAAAAAATGATAGTATAGTAAGGGAATAAGTCCTCCCAAAGATTGATATTGCAGTGTTATATTGTTACGGTGTGCTACCTGGGGATACAGTAGGCTACATGGCCTAAGACATTTTACTGTCTCAGATGAGGGATAAAATGGTTGTCCCATTCCATATACAGGAGCTATCTGAACACTAGCAACAAGACTGGGGCTATACAGATGGGCAAAAAGTGGTGCTTTGAGGCTGACTTGAAAATGTGTCATTTAGACAACGCAAGCCTAAAAGCCTGCAGGAACGTGCCCTCTAGCCATTGTGTGCCAGGGAAAGGCACTTCTAAAAGGAGCATTTTTTCCCACTTCTTTGTCAAAGATGTGCACCTTCACATGTGTGTATGTATGCAGCAACACCAGTGTGCAACAAAAAGGGCCCCAGAGATCTAAAACAGCCATATAAATGCACCACTGCACATGTGGCAGAAATTAAGTCGGCAATCTAGAGCATGCACCCTACGATGCAGGGTTTAATTTAAAGCACCCTATGCTTCCAAGGTTCCCCTATGCGCAGGTGCTCTTGAATATTAGAACCCTAACCCTAATTGTAACCCTACGCATGCGCCCTAGCAACTGTACTCTATTATGACAATAAATGCATTCTGTTACACATACACTTGCTGTCAGCATGCACAGTAGTTTGTATGAAAGAGGCTTTTGTGACCTCTTCGGTGCAGGTGTGCAGTTTGTGACCTCTTCTGTGCATGCTGGGGAGGGGCTTCTGGAGTAACGTTTGTCTGTGTCCTGTTGACCATGTCCCTTGCATGACCACCAGCTGCATGTATCAAGTCTGTCCACACAAACCTCCATTGCATGTACCTCTTCCCTCCTCCCTGATCTGTGCAGGACATGTTTTGTGAAGGACAATGGAGTAGGTGTCTTCAGTTCACAAACTCATTCCTTCGCTCTAAGGATGGCACAATCAGACAGTGGCACCTGTCTACTGCACCCAATCCTTGGGGAAGCCAAGGTCAGTGGATCCATCCATGATCTGTCAGTGTATAACAGGTCCTGTGCAGGCGCACAGGAATGCTGAATTTCAGTCACCTTTGTACAGACAAAATGACTGACTGTATGCCACCCTATGACAGGTCCTGTGCAGGTACACAGGGATGCCAAACTTCAGTCACCTTTGTACACTGTGTGCTATTCTATGACGTGTTCTGTGAAGGTGCACAGATGTGCTAAGATGTGTTCCTGCATACTTGCACATGTGTCAAAGGGCCCAAGCAGACTGCCAGAAATAGTGCACATTAAATTGAGGCACTGCCCTGGCTCAGTGCTAGGGAATCATGGGAATTGTATTTTTTTCTGAGACATTGAGCCTTCTCTGTCAGAGAGCTCTGGTGCCACAATAAATTACAGTTCCCATGATTCCTTAGCACTGAGCCAGGGCAGTGCCTCAATTTAATGTGCACTATTTCTGGCAGTCTGCTTAGGCCCTAAGACAACAACAAAAAAATTAAGGCAGCCACTGCTGTGTGCTTACTCCATCTCCCTTTGCAGCATTCTCACAGCTGGCAGTGCAGTTCTTAGGCTTCAGTACAGCCTCAGAAAAGCCGCATTGACTCCCCCCAGTGCGGTTGCTCCATCCCCATCTAGGGCATCTTTGGGGCAGGCAGTGCAATTGTTGCAACTTAGGGAAAAGGCAGCTTCAGGTCACTTTTTCCTGCCCATCTACATCAGCCCTGAGTTATTTACCACACCTGAACATAGTAGGCTAGCTTAGAGGGTCCAAGGGCATACACTGACCTTTATCCTCCAACAACAAGAACAATATTTATTTCTTAACTGCCTCACCCCATGGATCAAGGCAGGGAACAACAGATTAACAAATATAAAACATCAGTTAAAAACAAATAAATTTAAAGAACAAATAAGACATATACATATTAAAATAAACCACTTTTTAAAATTCATCATTAAAAATTTACAATTTAAAAATTATCTGGATAGGCCTGCTAGAAGAGGAGGGTCTTTAATGCTGTTTTAAATTCAGACAACATATTTGGCAGTCAAATCTCTTCCAGAAGGGTGTTCCATGATCTAAGGAAGGCTGAAGAAAGGTCCTCTGGCTGACAGCTGCCAACCTAATCTTGGCTGACTGGCATAAATGTCCCCCAAAGGACCTGAGTGTACAAAGTGTATTATATGGGTGGAGGCTACCCCATAGGTAACCTGGACCCAAACCATGTAGGGCTTTAAAGGTAATAACCAACACTTTGTATTTTGCCCAGAAACTAATTCGCAGCCAGTGGAGTGATTTTAATATTGGTGTGATATGAGCACTCATGGATGTACCAGGAACCAATCTGACTGTTGAGTTTTGAACCAACTGAAGTTTCTGAACTTGGTACATAGGTAGCCCAATGCACAGCACATAGCAAAAGTCCAGCCTTGAGGTTACCAGTGCATGCACTACCATCTTTAGGCCCTCTGGTCCTTCCCACCAACAACATTCTATCACTCACTGTCTCCCAAGCACCAGTGGCTTGAGGTGACCACTTCACTTTAATTAATGATAGGGCTGCCATGCTTGTGAGCACATGAAAATAGGCAAGAAGAGATGGCATCAGAATCACCCTATTTCAGTGAAATTAAGTATATGCATACTGTGCCTGCTCTTAGTGCCATTATAACTTTGCCTGGTTTCTTTCAAGACTCCCTTCAAATGAAGAACCTGAGCCATGACATATGGTAGAGGAGGCTTGGGAAAGTCAAACTGAAGTGGGTAACACCTTGGTTACCTATAAATCTAGAAGTGCTGCCAAGACAAAACAGGTTTAAAACCTGGGAACAGTTGTGTTCTATCCCTAAACTGTAACCATCATTTTTCTGCTGTCTGCTTGTCATTAATGATCAGTGGCAAAACTCAGCATTCTAAGCTCTGTCTAGATAACAAATGAATTGTTTCCTAATAAGTCTGCAAAAATAGTTTGTGGTGTTTTTTTTTTCTTTTCTTTTCTGCTTTTGTATATCTAAGTGCTCAAGAAGTCTCAGAAATGGCCCAGCTGCTCTCTCTCACAAATGTCCACCTTTCGACAAAATGTATGGCAGATCATGATGAGTTATGAAAGATAACAACAAGCTATGGGAAAAGGTTTGAATCATTAATTATCTCCTGCTACATATGCTTAAAGTGCTCACAAGAAGTCCTATTTTTAAACATATTTGTACAGAAATCCAGCAGAGACCATAACATTCTTTTCAGCACACATATATATGTATGTATGTATCTTAGCACCACTCATGGAATAATTTCACTGTATTAATATTCAGCAGTTGTTTGCAGAACAATATGTGGTGTATACTTGCTTCTGTATATATTGGCACCAAGTACTCAGACTTGCTTAAACAAAAGGCAATTTTATATGAACTACTGTAATCATCAAAAAGAGATCAATGTCATTTTCAAGGCATAGCTGTGAATTAATCCAGTTGTTACACCCTAGTTTTTGTCTTCAGAATCAAAAGTAATTCAACTGCCAGTGCTTGCTACTACCTTCTAATAGATTACAGGCAATGGTTATTGAAAGTCTCAAAGTCAGTTGGAAATTTAATTAATATCCTTTTGTATGCTCCATTTTTACAAACAATTGCTGCATCTTCCAAACAAAAGGTCTACCTTCCCCACCTCATAATCTTGCTGTTTGATCATTATTAGAAAATTGTGGTTTTGAATATCTACCTTATCAAAGATGGGGGAAAAATGAGTAACACACTCACACTAACACATGTGGACATTCAATGTAAACAAACTTACACAATGTTATTTTTTTTGCTGTTATGTGCCTTCAAATCACCTCTGATTTAGACAAGTCTATCCTAGGGTTTTCTTGTCCAGATTTATTCAGGGGAGGTTGCCTTCCTCTTGGCCTGAGAAAATATGACTTACCCAAAGTCAGCCAGTGGCTTTCCATTGCTGAGTGGAGATCTGAACCCTTATTTCCAAAAATCCTAGTCCAACACTCAAACCACTGCACAATACAGGCTCTCTTACACCACCAAGCAGAATGCCTTGCAGAAAAGAGTGTTAAATCATCAGGGATTGTTCCTGAGATACACATAACAAACAATCACTGTATAGTTTTAAAGAAAAGGAAAAGATCTGGTTTCTGTCTCTGCTGGTATTAATAAAAATTCATTCATACATTTTCTTTCTCAAGCTGAAATAATTTGCATTTTCATGCCTGTGATGAATGCACAAGCACATTTATGTGAGATGAACACTGGCAGTGAAAAAGAAAGAAGGCCAAAATATTATTGCTTGAAAGTATTAACCAGGCCTACAAATTATACAGCTTGTCCTTTTGTGGCTTTTCCTTGCAGCTTTGTGTTGCTTGAAGCCCTGCCTTATGATCCAAAGCACTGCATTGTCAGCCATTTCTCAAACAAAAATTCTTCAATGAACTATAAGGAATGTATTGCCCAGTGAGGATATTCCAAGCCATATTTGATCAAAGGCACGTGCTCAAAGTAAGATTGCCCCAAACATATAAATTTGAAAGCCAAGGGCATAGCAAATGGCAAGAAATGGAAACAGGTTGAATTCCATGATGTTAAGGCAGGTTCAGAGAACTGAATGAAATACACATAATAAAGGCTGGAATGGTGTGGATGAAAGCCTTCTACTCTTACACCTTTACTCACATCCCTAACTGTTAGTTCACATCTTCCAGATTACACTATGACTCATAAACAGCACAAAAAGCAAACTATAACAAACCAATGAAACAATGACTCTGAGCTCAAACCAATTGCTCTGGTGGATAGTACTTAGGTAAAATGAGGGGAGGGGGGAATCTATTACTTGTTCATGCTCCTGCTGGGCTGAAATGATTTCTTACAATGAAGAAGGGACAGATATGTAGAAATCTTGTGCTTTCTTCCTTTATTGGTCAGAATATGCAGTAGAAGGAAATGGTTTGGGACAATGCAGTCTCCTGGTTTGTCAAGTATTTCTCTGACTCCCATTCATTAGCCAATAAAATGGAAATCAAGAAAAGATTTACCAGTACTCCTTGTTGAACAGCTGGGAAAATATGGCATTATCACATTTTTCTTTATACTGTTCTTTAACAGTGGGTTGGATCCAGACTATAAGATGTGTTCCTGTTGTTCCCAGTTAAATTAATAGGGTGGATCTGGTAGAGTACTTCCATTTCCATCAATGGAACTGGGAATATTCAGTCCCAGTGACACCTCCAATGATAATCCTACATTCCCACAAAATTTTCTTTGAATTTAGCCTCTTTTATAATGTCCTATGATCCAACCTTTCTACCACCCTCCCATTTTTGTCCTCCCCCCCCCCCTCCACAGAACCAGCCCCTTGTGCATCTTGCAGACCTGCCCCAGTGGGACTAGAATCCGCCAGAGTTGTTTTGGGAGTGATGTAGAGGAGGGAAGGGAGGAGAGAGAAGTTTCTACCATGCTGAATGTCTACTGCATGATGGTGGATACAGTTCAATATGAAAGACAATCATGACCAAATGAACTCCCATTAATTTCAATGCAATGTAAGTTTGACTTAAGTCAGTAAGTGTTAGAAACTTTACTCTTGCAAGAATAAAATAAAATAAAGTGACCAAGAGGTTACGAAAGTCCATCAGACCTTCACATGGCTAAGGTCCACATAAGGCTAATACCTAGCTCTGTGATGCTCAGTGCCCATGGAATAGATAACAGGATCAGGTTGTTAGTTCCTGTTGGCTATGAAAAGGTTTTGTCCCCTGTTCTGTTTGCATATATCCCATATGCTATAAGCACACAATATCTTGTTTATTGCCTTCAGCAAAGTCTTGTGACAGCATTAAATGACCATTCAAGTTTTTATGCCTTGCTTTTTAATTTTACTGAATACCCCCATTGTTTTTATGTTAGGACCAGAGGGTGAACAGGAGAGTTCTTGACCTCCTAACCTTCCTACATCTACTAGGCACATATTTTTCACAGTTATTTTTATAGTAAGTGCTTAGGTCTGTATTATTTTATAAACTAAGCTAGGAAATGTACTGCTAGTGTGGCCAGTTTGCAAGGCTTTAGAAGACACAAAGATATCTTTCAGTATAGTCCATGGATGCTTCAAGTCTGACTATAGTGTATGAATTTGACAAAGCGGAATGCCTAAAATTATGAAATCAATGGAATTAACATTATTACAGGCACTGTGTAAGACTGAAGCCAAATTGTGCAAATGGAAAACTTCATATTCAAGCGCACAGTAAAGTCATTGTTCTGATTTCTCTTTGAAACAGATGGCTAAACATGTCTTCTCTTAATTCTAAGAATTAACTTAAATGAATTATATTTTATCATTAAGAATAAAATTAACATTATTAAATAAAACAGGAACTCTCCAGTTCATCACATAACAAGACATTTTAAAATAATTTAAATTGGGGAGGGATACTCAACCAAATCTTGTATTCCATTTCATGTTTAATTTAACCCTTTGAGCTATTTTTTGCAGAATGCATCATGAATAAATGTTGTGGGAATCAAAGATAAGTTTGATTAATTCATCTGGAAGTAGGAATATATCCATTTACGATCATGTTATTAAAGATGAAGATAAACCAGGATTCCTGTTGGTGTTTATAATTGGTTGGAAATTGTTTCTGAGAATATCTGCTATAAAAATGAAAGAGGCTTCTGAATTAGTTAAGCGATATCTAAGAGCATGTGAGTTAAAAACACTCTTAGATCACTGGAGACTGCTGTGGTTAAACTGGCATCTATTCCCTTTGGGAGAATGAAAACATCTTTTGGACTCTGAATCCTACATGGGATACTGGAAAGCATCTTTGAGAGGCCTAACTTTACAAGGTGCAATGTTTCAAGGCTTGATGATTTTCAGTCCATTGTCAACATGAGACTCTGGTGTCCCAAAGCATCTATTGATTGAAATTCACTGAGATGCATGATATAATTTGCTCCATTTGATGTTTCAGCCCTATAACCACCACCCTACCCACAATTAGAGCTGGAGTAAGGTGTGGCCACAAGGTTTTTAGACTGTGATACAGGGGTCTTCATTTAAGGATGAGTTGTCCTGACTCACTTTGACCTCAGCAGAGTAGCTCTTCTTCCATAACAATGGCAAGAAGTCACAAGGAAGACAGGCACTGACTGTCAGGCTAGAAAGAGTATCCCAGTGCTTTGTGGGGGCCATATGCCTCAGGTGAGGGAGCGGAGCCTAGGCAGAGTAATCTGAAAGGGTTTTTCTCAGTGAGTCTTCAGCTTTTGTGGGAACAACTGGTGCATTTGGAGCTGTCTAATGCACCAAGACCCTTGATATCTTGTTTTTGCTATCTTTTTTGTCTGTTCTTGTCTAACCTCCTGAGTTCCCCTTGGTTTTCTTGAGGAGTGTCCATAATTGCAATCCTGTCCCAGTAGTAGTCCTTTCAGCATTAATACACACATCTACCCTGGTGGAAATAAGTATGTCACTGAGGGAATGTTAAACAAAATGCTATATTTTTACCAATCATCTGCTGGAGAAATCTCCTTAACACATTGACTAGATAGTGCTTGAAGCTGGAAATAGGCATTTAGGGAAAACAGAGTAATAGATACCAAAACATACCAATGTTTAGTGAAATATATACTCAGAAGTGACCAATTCAAACTGAACAAAGCCCACAGTTCTCTGAATTAACAAAGGTCAGCTGTGTAGGTCTCAGAACAAATATGTTCAGCAACAACATAATTGCTTAGAGACATGAAATTTCATTACTCTATATTTAGAACTTACTTTAAATAGGGTTCCAGCCTACTTAACTTTACAGAATAAAAATAATTAAGAAGATGACAGTAGTGTAATTTGTACAGAACAAAAAAGGAGGGAGTGGGTGAGAAAGAAAGTCCTAACCATTAAACTGAGAAACAAGAAGTTCTGCATATCTTCCTTTTAATCTAATTAAGTCATGTCATTTAGATTTCTGAAAATTAACATTGTAACATGACAGTGGACTGAAATCTGAATAATGTTTCTTTTAGACATCTATCTTCAAATAATTTCCCAAATTTGCAAATATCAGAGAACATAGGCAAGATATAAAGATGCCTTATGTTCCTTCTGGAGTCTCAGTATCCCAGTCCACCTGTCTTTGTATTTTTCCTAATTAAATCTGCTGATAGCACAGTACAAATAGGAAGGGCAAAAGTTACGAGTGCCAAGCAATTTTTTCTACTTGTATTGGTTTTGGAGGAAAACTATTTGTAAGGGTTTTGGAAACCTAGGACAACTGTCCTGTTACCCCAGGGACTGTCCTGCTCCTCAGTAGTGGAAAGGTACCCACAGCTTCCTAATTCTTTTCTAATCTGTATTCTGTCATTAGCAAAGGCAGCATCAGCTAGTAAACCTCCTCATCAGCTTCACCACCCAACTTTTAAAGATAGGAATAGTCAGCTAAACCTGTTCTCAGACATCACACATAGCATTCTGGACCCTGAGAAGTGGATACCTGCACCTGTGTCATCCTGGCAACATGACAGTCTTTTGAACCTCCTTAAGTCCACTTTCTGCTTCTTAAGATCCACTGCAGCACTCACAATCAATGACAATTCTGAATGTTCCAATTGCCAACTCTTGAGTGAAAGGACAAGGCTACCTTCATTGCCTTCCCCTGCCCACATTTTTCTCTACTTGATGATCTCCACTCTGAGGCTAGATACAATTAATATAGGGCCAACCTAATCATGGCATGGTGACTATCAGTACTGATACATTTTCTTGCCCTGTTGACATAGAAAGCAGACGGGACCTAATATTTACGCAAAATGTCAGTCTTGAGTGAGGATAGGCTATCACCACCACCACCCTTTGATTCAAGGACTGTTAATTTCAGCATAGTTCCATGCTGGGTATCCAACAAAGGGTAGTGGTTTGAGTATTGGGCCAGGAGCCCGGGAGACCAGGGTTTGAATCCTCTGGGTGATCATGGGGCAAGTCATATTCTCTGAACCTCAAAGGAAAGCAATGGCAAACCCTTCTGAAATTTCTTGCCAAGAAACCCCCTGATAGGCTCACCTTACAATTCCACAAGTCAGAAATTACTTGAAGGCATACAATAGCAACAAAAGCTCTATTTCTAAGAGATGAGGCCAGTGAGAGAACACCCTAGAACTCTTGCTTTGTACATGAATGGATCAGCAACATTATTAAATCTACATGGTTGCCATTGTCATGTCTGACCTACAGAGTTTGGCTTGTAGGATAGAATGGATTGGTCTAAGTGTTAGTCTACAAAGGAGACATGAAAACTGGACTTAAAGTATGTCAGGGCTTGCTCAGAGCATCAACTTTGGAATATATAGAATTAGGACAGATTTACAGGGCTTCTAAGCAAGTGGAGAATGAAGTACTCATTTGTAATCTGAAAGCCTTTTTCCATTTCCTAGCATGTGAAAATACTCTGTGGCCATGACTGACTATTCTCACACAACTGAAACTGAAGGACTCATCCTGATTAGAATGTGTTGTTTTCCAGCTAAATTGTACTATAGAATCTCTTTTATGTAGCTATTCCTCACTGGATCCAAATTATCTAATGGTCACTTGAAAGTCTACCACACAACTAATAGCAGTAGTTGTGTCACAACCACTGGGTCTTTGATTTTCTTTATCAGCATCTCTCATTTTCCAGTTTTGAACCAGTCCACTTACATCCTGCCATTCTCCCAAATCTGGAACTCAAGGTGACTTACAATTTTTAAAACAATACATCTAAAACCATACCAAAAAGTGAAAATTAAAATGGGATCAAACTATTGACAAGATTAAAATGAATTAAGCTATTTAGGCACCAGATTCTATTTAGGCACCTTTGAATTCATGTCATGATTTTTTTTGAGATTAGCAGTTTGACAGGGAGGGCATCTTGTTCAGCCTAGTTGACCAGTTGGGAAGGAATCTGTCTTGCTTCCCAAAGGTGAATAAGTATTTCCTAAAATGGACAGAAATATCTTTTATGGTAGCCAACTGGTGGACGTGGAGAGGATTTGTCATGCTTCCTCAAATGTAAAGAATGACTTCCTGAAAGAGACTTCTCTCTTTTCTAGAATATCCATTTCAGAATACACATGTTTCCTGCACAGAAACATTAGCAATGAATTGCAATTTCAAGTTAACTGATGTTCATTTCAAAAGCATTCTTTTAAAAAATCCCCAAATGTCATTTCAGGAGGCAAGAGGTACATGAGTAAAAAATGTACACAAAATATGTTTATCAGTAGATATCCAGTTTAAGATACACCTTAGGTTTTTATCTTTTATGAGACACTATATTAGAAAGATAAAAAAAGTCTTTCTAGTAATAAGTACAATTTCCCACAGAATGATAGATGTACAATGTTAACTTTTCTTTTTCACAGCAGATAACATTTGCTGTAATTAAAAATGTGTTAAATAATGTCAGTGGTAAAGGAGATAAAAAAATGCTTTGCATATGTGATGCAAGCAGCAAGCATATTGTGCATTTTGGTTGGCTAATAAAGGTATAATTGATGGATTTTTGTTTGAATTTGCTAAATGGCCAACACAGGTACCCCTGAATGTTTTCCTGTATTGTGAGATATCACATTGTAGCTGCAACAGGGGAACCAGGAAGAATAGAACTTCAACCAAGATAAAACAATTTTTTCTTCTTAAATTTGGACTGAATTTGCATGTTTTACCTCTACATCCACCAAAATATTCCTGATGCAAACACATGGAGACTTCTTGAGGAGTCTATTGTTCTCTGCCACAAAGAGACCTGTGACCTCACTGGAATTGAGACATATTGGATTTCAAAAGAGGGGTCCCTGTTGAGATGCAAACAGATTTTAAATTTCCTGGACTTTGCCAATCTCCCTATAGCCACAGGGGCAGAAAGAGAAGAAGCCTGCCTGAAAAAGATATGCTCCCCACCATATACCATCTTAACCAAAGATTGAAACAACATGTAGGCATATGACTAATATCTCCAATTGTTTTTCACCTTTGGTTTGTAACATTTTGCCTGATGAAGAAGCCCATGGAGCTTCAAAAACTTGCAAGAAGTATATTGTGCTTTTTGATTGGCCAATAAAGATATCACTGATGGATTTTTGTTTGAATTTGCTAAATGGCCAACACAGCTACCCCTGAATGTTTTCAGGATTGAAAAGCATTTAACGTGCCACACTATCCTCAGGAAACTTGAATAACTGACAAGAGAGGCAGTGTTACTACTATTTCTGCCTTGGTTTTTTTTATATAAAAAGCTACTAATTTAATTTAAGAACATATAAAAACCTCCATGACTTGCTTAACCTTAGTTAGCTATGGTGTAATAGAGTAGCTATGGAATTAGAATGATTTAATTGTGAGTCATGATCTCTGTTCAGTTGGCACTGAAAACAGCATGGTAACCAATCAGTATCAAAACAAGCACCATAGGTTTAATTACAGAGAGAGCATGTGCATGTAAATTAATTACTCCTTTGCCAATTATGGGTTGATGCTTAAGAGCAGCTTTCATGATCTTGGTATCAGCTTTTAGTATGAGTTACAGTATTCACTGCTAAGGATCTCTATCTCCAACCACCACATCTAGTTTCTCAATCTATGCATTCACAATGAAAGCAAGACCCAACCCACTGACTTGAGAAATGAAGGTGGCATACATTCTTTCCTATGTGAAGATCCTACCCTATAGTTATCTCAGTTTGGGAGGATAATCCTGGTTAATTCTCTGCTCCCTTTTCAGCTGTTTTTAAAATGTCCCACTTTCTTTGTCCTCCACCTGCTTTCCCCTTTGCCCTCAGTGTACTTCAGTTGCTACAGACTGAGTTCAAAATGCAAAAGGAATTTGCACTCAATTCAGGTCACATCAGGGAGGAGAAATGAGGAAGAATCTTGCACTTCCTGGTAGACCTGAGCAAAGGCAAACTGTCTGAGCCTCTCCCAGCTTATGTGTTCCTTCTCATTAGTAACTATTGCATATTGACCACACTCTAACATACCTTGGCCACATGTATCATCATTTTCATCAGTGAAATGTTGGGGGGCTTGGAAGATGAGTGCATCAATCTAATTGTTAGTCCCATTTATAGTAGAATCAATGGAATAAAATATTGGCAAAACTGAGAAAGGTCTGTTTCAGCCCAGAGCTTAGAAGGTTGATTTGAAGAAGAACCAAGAATATAATGTCATGCTGACGCCATCCATAAATGAGCAGTGTCAGGATGATGTTTTGAGCCCCAAAGCTTCATCCTACCACTATTCAATTATGGATAGCATAAGCACCATGTCTTTATATACATTACACTTGAAAAATAATTGTCCAGGCTTTATCCATGCCTACAGTTTGAGGAGGCTACTGCATGTTAGAGAGAAGGGAGGTGGGAATCACCAGTAAGCACAGCAAAAGGAAGCCCATAAAAGAATGCAGATAACAATTTGTTCAATGGAGTCAGCCCTACATATCTCAGAAGAGATCTCATATTTTTCTAAGAATATTTCTGAAAAAATCTTCCTCTCCCCTTCCAAAACAAAGAGAACTATGTATTTTTCTGAATATCTTGCCCAATTTTTGTATTGATTGCCATTCTCCTGTTTCATAATATCTCAGAACAGTAGAGAATGAAAAATGATGACAAGACAGCCGCTTGAAACAGTAGCACATATTCCAAAATAAAACTTTTAGGAGACCCACAGCCCACTCTGCACCCTTTAAGAACAGCTTATCAGTGAAAGAAAGAAAACCAAGTAATGGCTCAGAGATTACGGTACAACCATTGCTGATGAAGAACATACAGCAGTTGTTGCTGTGTGGAGAATGCAGGGCTCGGGCCATTAAAAGACCATGTTCCTCCTCAATCCCCTCTCAGTTTTAGGATGATAATATTGTATTCCCATCACCAGCACCACTTAGAAATTTGATTTGTCTGAAAAACTAAATTTGTTCACTCCAGTCTTGCCCCATTTGGTGTCTTCCAAAGAGCACCAGAGAAAAATTGTCTGGCATTAGGGATTTCTAGCTTTACATTTCTTTGCTTTCTTTTCTTTTCTTTTCTTTTGAGGCAGTTACCATGAACATTTTTTTCATGATTAAGTGACTTCCCACAGTAAATCAATCTGGCTATCTATCAGCCTTCAAGATAAGTTGTCTGAATGAAGACTCTTGAAGGGGCCAAATTAAGTGCTGGACTTAGCTAAATCAGAAAGAGACTCTTTTTTCCTTGTAGAAAAAGCTTGAGGACACCACCATCCCAACTCTGCCCAACATATCCTGAAGATTTGTGGAAGAAGGTTATTCAGGCATGCAACTGTTAGTCTGACTGAAATCTGTGGGATTAGAGAACATCTTATTAGCTTTTGTTTGGGGAGTCTATCTACTGGGAGATAAATGGCCACTGATTCTACCAGTGAAAGAAGTGTTGACCTCTAAAAGAGCTTTCTTTAGGAGGACACACACACACCCAACACACACACACACACACACACACACACACACATATGCAGAAACAATGTTTGATTCATCTCTGTAGGAAAGAAAGAAAAATGTGCTCATTTGCTTTATTCCACCTACAATTCTTGGGCATACATTATTTGAATTCTGCTTAAGAGCAACCCCATCATGATGACAAAAGTTCAGTAAAGATAAATTCTGAGTACCTTTAAATTCAACTGCTAAAATCAGCTGCTTCATCTATAGGTTGACTCTCCTTTACTGAAAATGCTTGGGATCAGACGTATTCTGTAATGTTGGGAATTCTTTGGAATATTTTGGAATATTTGCATATACATAATGAAAGATCTTGGAGATGGGACCCAAGTCTAAACATGAAATTCATTTATGTTTCAGATGCACCTTATACACATAGCCTAAAGGTAATTTTATATGTAACATTTGAAATAAGTTTGTGTATGAAACAAAGTGGGTTTCACTTTGAACCCAGAAAGCAAAGGTGTTACTATCCACCCATGTGGACAATTTTGAAGCATTGCGGATTTTAGAATTGCAGATATTCAACCTGTGCTGATAAAACTAACAAAATTCATGACACGTTTATAGGGACATAAATACCATTGGAAAATTCGTAAATATGCATATGATTGAGTATTAAGTATTGAGATCCAGAGTACAGAAAGTTAGACATCACCCAAACTAACTCCAACCTATAAAAGTTCTGCATGTTTTAAAAAATAACAGGCAGATACATTTATAAATATTACTTTAGAAGTGAGACATACTCAGATGTATACTGACAGACTGTCTCAAAAAGTAATAGCATAATATTATTCAAGATACCAGACAAAATTAATACAGAATGAGATGACTCTTTCATCACAGCAGGAAAGCTTAAAGAGGGGGTGAAAGCCACTGTCCTGAATATGGATCAAGGTTTTGCGTATTCAAAAGGGCAAGCCAGCCCGGTATGTGGAGATACAGAAATGTTTATCTTGGACTGAGATTAAGTACCATTGACACAGAAGCTCTTAAAATGCAATGATGTCCTCCGAATTTTGAATAATTTTCATAATCAAGGGCATATACTATCTAGCGCAAGAGGACAAACTTTGCACATTACCTGTAGGACATGAAAGTACTTATACCAGTAGATCTAAAATCCTGTTAATATATAATGGCCATGATCCATCCTCTCTTTGCATTCCCTTTTGTATGGAAAGGGTTCAAGTGCTGTTTGATTATGCAGAGCATAAGAAACATGCTTGCATAGTTCTGTGGAAAGGCAACATACTTAGATCTAGGCACAGGACACACATGGTGGATAAATCTGTAGCCCTGTAAACTTTTCAGCCCTATGAATCTTCTGGACACCCCTTTCTTCATGAAACATATGCATAATATGTTTGCCTTCAAGAGGAATGGTCTGAAACCAGCATTTAATTTGGACATAGCTCTGTTGACCAACATTTAAGGATTTTTGACACACAAGTGAGATGCAAGGACATTCAGACATGAAAACTAAGGACCCAACTAGGCATGGTCCTAAGCAAATCATTAAGAAGCCCAAGGGTTGTTCCAAAAATTAATGGGGAGAGCAATTTTGATTGAGAACATTGATTCAGTTTCTTATAACAGTATGGGGTGAGTTGAAGGAAAGAGAAGAGGAAAGGTGGGGAGAACTCCTTGCAGAGTATAGTCATAATGAAAATCCCATACTTGCTGTTAATTAAAAAAAAAAAAGAAAGTCAATAGATTTCCTAATTTAGTGTCACATCTTCACATTCAGGTTTCAGGTTCAATTTATTTTGGAAAGTAAAATAATACTGAAAAAATATGTTAGCATGGACAAAAGTGAAGAACCAGGAATTCTAATGGTAAAGCCAAATGGATACTTAGCAAGATGGCAGGTTCAGGGACAATAATTCTTTCTCTGAAAATAAATTGCAAATCCTCAAGCTCATTGTTATTCATAGCATAAGATATGAAGACAAAATCTGTAAGTCAGCAAAAATTAACAAAGACCAAAAACCTATTGTTAGTCCCAACCAGACTAGATTCATTCAGTCAATGAGACTTTGGCACACCATTCCACAACTGATTCAATGGGTCTGCTCTGGTGGAGAATAACCACTAAGATTCTAGCCAAAATCAATTCTAGAAAGAGACTCCTTATATGCAATTGGTTTAGACTAGCCACAGAAATGTCAGACTGTTCCACAACTCTCTTTTGATGTTGTGAGGGAGTGAAGGAAAGCTGAATATTTTGCATGTTTTAAGAGGGAAAGGTAGCATCTAAGCATGGCACAGGACAGCTACTCTTATCTGAAGTACTGTATTCTTCCATATAAACTTGCCTGGGCTTTGAGATCTTCTGGAGAGGCCCCTTTCTCTGACCCACCACCCTCAGAGGTACATCAGGTGGGAGCACAGGAGAGGACCTTTTCAGTGGCTGTTCCCAGGCTCTGGAACTCCCTTCCCAGAGGGTTAGATTGGCACCCTCCCTGTCTTTCTTAAGCAGCACCTGCACTGCAAAAAATCATCCAGTTTGACCTGACTTTACCTGCCATGGCTCAATGCTATGGAATTCTGGGAACTGTAGTTTGTTGTGGCATCAGAGCTCTTTGAGAGAGTCTCACAAATCTACAATTCTGGATTATTTCTGCGATGAGGATACAGACTTATTTTGGCAGGCCCATGAAAACTTTTTTAGAAAAGGGGGGGAATCAGACCTTGTATAACATATCAGCTTTTTTATTTGTTTCTTTTTAAATTTATTTGATTTTCATCACTTGAACATTTAATTGCTTTTTATTTTATTTTATTCATACTGTGAATTTTTATCTGTGTTTGTATGTGACTGCTATAAGCTTCTTGAGACCCAAACTGGGGGAAAATAAATAAATAAATGTAATAATATCATAGTAGTAGTAGTAGTAATATTGTAATGTCTAATGCTGCTTAAAGATAAGAGGGAAAGATCCTTCTGTAATATTCACTGCAGTATTTTTGTTTTAGTTCATATCTTAAAAGGAAAAAAGGAAAAGCAAAAAAAATAGAATTAAACACTGGGCTGAAATAAAGTCAAATATCAAATGGTACAACTGGAAATCAACATTCAGCAGATCTAAACTCTGCACTTATCTATGAATGGGACCCCAAACTGGGCAATGTATGTAAGGATACATCCATTTATCCCACCCAACAGCTGACACCTGAAGATGGGCTTTCCAGGACATTTCAGCTCATTTCTTTGAGATACTTTTTGCAATATATGGTAGTGAAGACATGGAATAACAACTGGAATAAAACAATATTAATATGTAAGATATCCCCTACCATTTTATTTATCTATAAAAAGAGCCCAGATGGATTAGACCAAAGACCTACATTCGGTATTACCTAGCCCACCACAGTGTTCCTACAGTGGGGAATCAGACACCCATAGGAAGTCCACAATGAGGATATGAGCACAAAAGCACCCTCCTGCTCTTGTCCCCTTGCAACTGGTATACAGAAACATACTGATTCTGATAATGGAGATAATATCTCCATCATAACTACCAGACATTGACTAGCTTCATCCTCCATGAATTTGTTTAATCCACTTTTTAAAGCATCCAAGTGGGTGATGTTTTGTGGCAGTTTTAAAGAATTAAATGTTTTAGTGGATATGCTTTAAAACTGCATTTAATTCTATTGATCGTTTACCTATATTTTAACTTGGGTATAGTTTTCCTGATATGAGCGTTTAGCTGTGTCTGTTCTAATTTTTGTGAGCTGCCTTGTGTCCCAGGGCTGGAAAGAAATGCAAGAAATAAATAAATAGATAAACATAATAGTTTAATTATGTGCTATGTGAAGACATTCTTTCATTTATCTATCTTAATTCTCCTGTCTTTTAATTTCATCAAATGACACTGAGCCCTAGTATTATGTCTGTGAAAACAAAAATTTTCGCCTTATTCATTTTCATCACACTATGCATATTTTTATACGGTCCTATTGTGTTCTCCCTTACTCACATTTTTCTAAACTAAACAACTCCATACAGTGTAATCTTTCCTCATGGGAGACTCAGTTTAGTCCCTTAGTTATTTTTGTTGACCTGTCTGCACTTTTTCCAACTCTGCAACAGCCTTTCTAAGGTGCAGCAACCAAATCTGTCCACAGAATATTTCAAGTTTGGTTGCACCATGATATACAAGCATTACGTTATTAACAGTTTAATTTTTTTTTATTTCTTAGTAATTCCCAATGAAGAATTTACCTTCTTCTTTTTTTACAGCTGTATATTAATGATAAATATTCTGCAAGATCATGATTAAAAATTATTAACATTTTCTGATATATTCACTATAGCCTAACTGTAATATGGTATAGTTAACCAAAAATAATGTAAAGACATTTATAAAAAAAATAATACTGTATCAATGAAGCCAGAATTTACACAATAAAATCCAGGTGCCAATATTGTCCTAGTAGCTATCTCACACTGAGAGTCTTCTCCAAAGTTCATTTCAATCAGCTGAAATTCTAATGACTTACACAACTTTGCAAATTACTTCCCATTTGATACCTACAGTTCAAATGCTGATTTTAATATTCTGGGAGTTGCACTGCCAAGACAACTGTTCTAAGCTCCTTTGCATGTCTACTCTGAAGTAAGCCATGCTGACTTCAGTGCTCCCAGGTAGATAAATAGAAGATTGCTTCTTGTCATTTAAAGGCCATTCTTATGCATTTTATAATATTTAAACTGAAGCAGCTTCTACATGTGGTACATTTGAGTTTTATCATTTCTGCTTCTGTAAATCCAATAACAGCTTCATTGAACAGAATATACATTTAATTTAAGAACTGCACCCTTCTATCTCACATCCAAACATGCCAAAAGGCATTCTTCTTAGCTCCAGTTTGAAAAATATCCCTAGTTTACTCTTTGTATGAACCATATTTGTATGAACACTTATGCAAGTGTTGTAAAATAATAGCCTTTTTTATTCTTTTTAAAAAGTTTACTAATTATATTGGTGCTCATAAACTACTAATGAACACATTCCTAACAAACCAGAGATAGCAAAGGACATTTTCATAGTGCTAATGGTGTTTTTTTCTTTTTCTTTCTCCCATTCCATTTCAGTGACTGATCAAAATATTAGCAATTTGCACCTAAGAAACTGGATGAACTGGGCTATTCTAAAACTAAACAATATGTATTGAACACCATCTAAAATGAAGACTAGGAAGGCTGCCCTAGTTCTCCACTATGCCTTCTAAATTCTTCTCCCCAAATCAGCCCACATCATTAACGCTGGTGATAGACAGAAGCCATACCAGTATCCTCCCAGTCCAGAAAAGAACCTTGCAAATATTTAACTATTTTCTATTTCTAGTTACGCTATATTCCAATATCAATATAGATATAGCTCATCCAGAGGCAAGGGAACCCTGTAATCATATTTATAGAGAGAAGCAGTCTTTCAGTGGATGAAAAAGTAAAAAGGCTACTGCCAACAATAACTGACATTATTGGCAAATAAATACCGGCTTGTACCTGTGACACATGGCATCAAGCATTCAGTTTCATTCATTATATTGGAAGGCATGCTATCTATCTGTTCCTTGCTGCTATAAGAAGACAGCTTTAATTGGAGTTATACATACCTGCCCATACCAACTGTATTCCAGCATTGTAACTGTAGGGAAAGCCAAACCTTAGAAAACTCAGAAAAGTTTGTGAATACCCACTGTTTCATTAAGTGCAAAGCTAATGCCTGCACGGGCATCTGTCCCTTTCAAGAGAGTGTGCTCCAGTCCACAACTTTTTTACCGAGCCACCAGCACTGCTACAATCCAAGCTTTGTTGAAGTGTTGTACTCTTACAGCTAAAACCTGTTGATAATGAACCTGAACCCATTATTTTGAGTCAATGAATTGAAAGAAATAGGGCAAAGAATGAAAGCCACAGGGCCAATTACCAGCATTCTTTGATGTATTACTTGCTAGCACACACCAAATCACTTTGTGTCTTTGTCTTGATCCTCTCTGTTATTCATTAATTATTCTGGAAGGGTTAGAGTTCAGATAGCTAATTGCACAGACAGTCTTACTTGGTGGGGATTCTCCCTAGACTGACACTTTCCCCAACTGTGCCCAGCCACCTTGTATTATGCCAATTAATCCAATTCTTGGCATTTTTGTACAACCTTCCAGGGCCTTTTTTTCTTAAGTTATGCCTAAAATGTGTTCTTAGTCCTCAATCAGGAGAAACCATTTTATGTACTGACTAGATAATCAAGACTTCAAGTTATTGCATGAACCCTGGCTGTTATTGGGCTTATTTTGTTTTTATCTGCAACAGATGACCACTCTAGAATTCATGGACTGTATCATATTTTCCCATATCTGCTACTAGCTCACATTATCATATTCTCTCTCCTTTGTAGTGGCACATATACCTTTCCATGATCTTTGACAGCTAACTAGCTTTAACAATAGCCCATTCTTCCTTCCTTCTGGAAGTCACTTGTTACAAAGAAATTACACTGAACTGCTCACCCTTTCACCTCTCTTTCAGAAGCTGTAAAGCAAGGATGAGTATGTGTGGCCTTTCAGATATGGCATAACTGCAGTTCTCGCCATCCTTTGCCATCAGTTACACTGGCTAGGGAGAGTTTCAGTCTACCAAGTTTATGGGTCACTTAGGGGGGATACAGATGGGCGGTCCTGGGCCGCCCTGGGAAGCAAAGAATCGAGGCTGAGGCTGCCATGCGCCTCGGCCCGGATCCTCCCTTTTGCCGCCTCAGAAAGGAGCGGCAAAATGCTGCTCCTTTCATAGCGGCAAAAAGGGTGTTCTAAGAGCTGGCGTGCGGCTCTTTAATACCCCTTCCCACAGTGCGTGAAAAGGCTGCACCAGAAGAACGTCCTGATGCCACACGCTGTGCATAACGGTGCATGGTGTCAAGACGTCTTCAGGGAGGGGTTAAGGTGACCACCGTGCAGCTGCCCCATCCCATCCCTGCCTCTAGGACAGCCCAAAGGGCCGGTCTATACAGGCACTTAGTTACTATCTCTCCCACATATTGAGCACCATATTTGAATTTTTCATCTGTCTACTAGAACACTTCGAAAAGTAATACCTAACTGCCCATGCTCTATGTAGCAAAAAAACCTAACACATTCATACACACACACACACACACAAAAAAAAATACATGTTGCATTGATACCTTTATTAGACTAACCAAAAGTTTGTACTCTGCTTCTAAAATGACTTGCAGCCTCACACAGGACAGAGACAGCCTTCATCTGAAAGGAAGTCATTTTGTTGCTGCTAACTGACATGGACACTTTATTCTATAGTTTTACTGCCTTTGTCCTTAGTCTCTCCGTGGCCAAAAAGTGGTGTGGCCTTCCAGCATCAACTCTGGGAGCATTACTTCTCTCCCAAAACCACCTTAAACATGAATTAAAGCAAACATCTCAAATGACATGCAGGCCAGTGACCCAAACACCCTCACTTGTCTTCTCCTACATGATTTTTAATATCATTACTTGAAGGAGTACCAAGATGACTCAGGTCATTGTGTTCTTAACAGTGGAAGCAGACATATAATCAAAAATTCCTTCTGTCTGTATATACATATTTATTTGTCAGTTTATTTATGTGTGCTCAGAAGATACAATTAGAACACTTGCAGTTAAACACGCACACAACTGCTGAACTTTCATCCTAAAATGTGGAAATGTGAAACCACATTATAATTTTATCACATGAGGATTGAAAAGTAGAATTAGAGCAGGATAGCAATGTCTGTTACCATTCCTTATCACATGGTGCTGTCCAGTGGCTGGTCTGTAGTCCATCTGTTGCTGGAGTGCTCTTTTTCATTGATGGACAAACCTATCAATGCCTTCCAATTCTACTGTTTTTCCACTCTTGATGCATGTGTGATAGGTTCCTCCTGAAGCAGTTCCAATGTGTGAGTAGTCACGTGGTGAGAATGGGCATGGTTATGCTTTTTTCCTCCTCCTCCCACGATTCCCAAGTGAGCTATTTTAAAAAATATATATTTAATGGATTGCCATAATCATGTAATTGCACTAAAAATAAAAATAAATACTGAACAAAAGGCATGCTGGGAAGGGCATAGGGCAGGGGAGCACAGCTATGGAAGCCAATATGAGGAAGGCAAAGGCCGAGACAGAAGTAGCACCATGGCAGTTTTGAAGAGCTGTCCCCAACCTGGTATGCATCTCCTAAACAAGCACTATTGGGTTAACTTACAAGCCTGGTGTGATAAAGTGCTTCGGAAAATGGATCCACAACTACCATAAATCAACAACCATTGGTGCAAGGAGAAAAATACTAGCAAATAAAAACTGTGCAGGTGATACATTTCTAGAGCAAACCAGTATCTATACCGAGCAAGCAAATGTGAAGTGTTATGCACAATCTTCACTAATCTATAACATGCATTTTAGAAAAAATAACATATTAGTGAGAAAATTAGGTCATAGAAAGGCAAAGAAATGTGATCTGGCTCATTACAAATAATTTCAGAAATTATATTTTCCTACATTCCTACATTCAAATTTGCAATTATACCAGATGTGAAATAGTGGTTTGTGAGTTAACAGTTCTGAAGCTTTTGAAATGGAGCAGAAAAATTGACTGTATTGTGAACTTGTTTTCAGAGCATTTTTAAATACAGCTTTTGCATTTTGGACATATTATGTGTATGTCTCCATCAGCAACTTAGTATGCAAAATCCAATACCCGGCAAGCAAACAGGTCAAAGAACAACTCAATAATTACACAAGTCTTTCATAACAATCTGTAGAACACCCAGGAGCATAGTGGAGTTGTCAGGTAAGATTAAAGGCAAAAGTTTGTTTATAGATTTCATTTTCTGCCACAAGAATCTGAATAAGCCTGGGACAGTACGCTTCACCCTATTTGAAGATAGACTCCAGCCTGCAAGGTTATTAAGAATATTTTTGTTAAACTTGTGATGGCTCACAAATACATTCAGAACTACTCAAGCTCCATCTTCAGGTAGAAGTTGCATAAATTCTTTCTGGCTAGCCTGCACCTTTCAATCATAGGAGATTTTCACACAGGCAAAAGTTACGGGAGCATAGCAGGATGCTCCCATCAGTATCGCGCAATTGCACAAAGTTTATCAGACAACGTCACATGACATCATGATAATTGCATCGTTATCCCATTAATAAAGAAGAATTCTCCTGTCACTTTTTATTAGCAGGATTTTCTTCTTTATTCAGGAGATAATGATGCAATTTTTGCAATGTTTTCTGATTATCACGCAATTGTGCCATAGTGATGGGAGCATCCCACTATGCTTCTGTCACTTTTGTCCATGTAAAAATCTCCCTAGAATCATAGAAGAGACCACAAGGGCAAGTGCGGGGTGCCATTTTGGATGCAAAAATGGTGCCCGCGCTTGCAGGCGCCATTTTGGAAGGTCACACGGCAGCTGCGCTGTGTGAATTCTCATGGTGCAGCTGCCGTGGGGCTTCCCTGGGCCTTGGGAATGCCCCCCTGCACCTGCGCTGTGCGAATTCACCCAGCGCATGGGGGGGCATTCCCAAGGCCCAGGTGAATTCGGTGTGCGCGCTCCCCACACGCGCATGCATATGCATGATGGCGGGTGTCATGCGCATGCATACGCGGGGAGAAGCACGTGCAAGCGCAAGCGCATGCACACCCACCTGGCCCCCGTGCCATTCCCTCCCCCAGCAACAAAGGTTGCCAACTCCTGGCTTAGAGACTGCATAGTGCAGTATGAAGCGGTATATAAATGAAACTGCTAAAATGAGAGCTTCAATCCGACAACTTCTGAAGTACCACGAATTTCCTTGTTACACTGGGATTCTTGAATATTTCTCAAAACTTTTTGCAAGTAGATCCCCTTCTTCAGATTTTGCTGTTGTTAACTGACATCAAGTTGACTAACTTATGGTGACTCCATGAATGGGAGACTTCCAAGTCATCCCGTCATAACAGCCCTGCTCAGGTCTTGCATACTCAGGGCTGTGGCTTCCTTGACTGAGCCTATCCATCTGAAATGCAGCCTTCCTCTTTTCCTACTGCCTTCTACCTTATTAAGAATTATTGTCATTTCTATTAAGTCATGTCTTCTCATAGTATGCCCACAGTACAACAGTCTCAGTTAAATCTTCTTGGCTTCTCAATGCCAATCCAGTTCAAATTTAAGAAGAAAAAAACTTTTACCTTGGTTGGAGGTCCCAATCCACTGGTTCACTCTTCAGGGCTCCCTTGTTGCAGCCATGTATTGGCATGTTTTCCCTCAACACCTACCAAAATGTTCCTGATGCAAAAACATGAAGACTCCTTAAGGAATCCATTGTCCCCTGCCTACAAAGAGGCCTGAGACTTCATAGGAATGGAGGCAGATTGGATTGCAAGAGAGGGGTCCTTGTTGAGATATAAATAGACTTTAAATTTCCTGGTCTTTGCCAATCTCCCAATAGCCACAGGGCCAGCCTGCAAAAGATACCCTCTACTTACCATCTTAACTAAGGACAGAAACATCAAAATGCAGGCATCTGATTAACATCCCAATTTTTCTCCTGTTTGGTTTGTAACATCCTGCCTGATGATGAAGCCAGTGGAGATTTGAAAGCTTGCAACAAATATATTATGCATTTTGCTTGGCCAATAAAGGTATCACTGATTGGTGTATTTTTGTTATTTTTTAAATCTAAGGGGCTATGCAGATGGGCAGCTCTGGGCTGCCTCTGCTAGCAGCAGATCAGAGCCACGGCAACCCCACGCCATGGCCCCGATCCTTCCTTTTGCTGCCCCTAAAAGATCGGCAAAATGCCACTCCTTTTAGGGGTGACAAAAGGCATCCCTAAGAGCTGGCGCCACAGCTCTTCTGTGCCCTTTCGGTGCAGCATGTCTGCACGTTGCGCAGGGAGGGCATCCTGACTCTGCACACTGTACAAACGGGCGCACAGTGTCGGGGAGGGGTTGGGGCAGCCGGACACCGGCTCCATCCACAGACTGACCCTTTAGGCCTGTCTGCAACGCTCCTAAATCTGGCTACAAACAGCTGACCTGTGGGACAAAATACACACTTCTTCCATGTCCCTTATTTTTACCTCACCCCACAACAAAACATGAGGCAGAAGCACAAGGCACAAGACTTGAACCATGTAATATTCCTCCTCTACCTTTTAGTGTGGCTACAGTGATACTAGAAAAGGAGTTCAGTTATATCTTGTTAAGTTATAATTGTACTATAATACAATTATACCTTTGTTACTATGGAAGATAAATAATTTCAGACAATTAATTATTTGTAACTTTGTTGTTGCTGCTGTGTATCTACAAATAATTTTCTTCATTTTTAAAAAAGCTTAGGGCAGCTCTAAGGGAAACCTATCATAGGGTTTTCTTGACAAGTTTCTTCAGAGGGGGGTTGCCATTGCTTTGTTTTTAATGTTCAAACAGCGAATCAAACCTTGATTCAGAGGGACATCAGAGTCACAGACCAATGCTCAAACCACCACACCATGCTGGCTAGTTGCTTTCAATTTCTTTGGAAGCAATTTGGAAAATAAAAGCTACAAGCATACATTTTTCAAGGCTTAGAATTCATTTCAAGAGGCTTGGGAAGAATAATTAATAGGTAAATTGACATAAATAGCTGTTTCAGGGCACCCAAACAGCACTTGTATGAATGGATATGCATGTAGATATGCACATGTTGTATGATAGTAACAATTATTTCTGAGTAATCTGTTACACAGCTGTCAGACTGACAATATGGGGAATAAACAGTTGGGAACATCCCACTTCTGCCTATATTTTCTTTATGACATCTAGTTAAGCCTCAGTGTTATAGCATTGCCTGTTATCTATTATTTTTTAAATCAACCTTGTAATCAGCACGGGGGAGTGGATTCTGTATGATGTGAATGGCCACATTTTTAGAGAAGACACTGCAAGAAAAGCCACTAAGCAGAGTGATAACTAGCACAGCACTGTGGGGATCATTTTGAAGGTGTCGCCATCATTTCCTCTGCAAATAATAGGCAAAGAGATGCAGCTTTATATAAATGTGGCCTACAGACATGCACTGTGTCCAGTAATAGTATCACTATCAGTCTCTGCCTTGCCACTTAGATTTTGCATCTTAGAAATAGATATAGCACTTACAAGTATTGTAAGAATAAGGAGCATACCTAATTCTTTGAATTCTGGGTTGTTGTTTTTTCAGTCAATCAATAATGTTTAGGCAGAGTTTGGAAATTTACTTTTTTTAGACCAGAAGTCCCAGCCAGAGATTATTACTTTTCAAACTTTTTTTAACACAGGTTTTAATGTGCAAGGAAATATATAAGCTTCCATTATTTCCATTCTGTATTTGATTATAATCATGGAACAAAATTACACCTACAGAATATAATTAAATGGTAGCACTGATGGAACTTTAACATAATCTGAAATAATTCAACAATATTTTGTTGTTGATTTTCAATTCATAATGCATATTCCTCACTTTTTAAAAAATTTGTGATAGCCATGGCCTTTGGGAAAAGTACAGAAGTTACAATTCTGTACAAATATGTTGTTACAATTTATTTTAGGATGAACATCCTGATGGTGAGAATTGTTTGATGTTTGATGTTGGAACAAACTAATTCTGAAGGTGATAAAC
>CM034708.1:146356123-146378967 GCA_020142125.1 Phrynosoma platyrhinos | reverse complement strand
CGGTGGCAGGATCAGCCTGGGGCTGGTCTAAAGGCCTCAGGGGCCGCATCCGGCCCCCGGGCCTTACTTGCTTACCCCTGGTCTACAACATCTGGTGTTCATTGGCAGTCTTCCATCCAAGTACTAACCAAAATTAATCCTACTTAGCTTCCAAGATCAGACCAGATCTGGTGCCTTTATGGTATTTAGGGTACCGTACTTCAGTGGTACTTAATACATGAAGATAAATTGAATTACAATCCCATAACTCCAGCCAGCATGGCGGAGAGGGTAGGAATTGCAATCTATCACATACGTAGGGCACTGCTTTGGGCAAGGCTGCAAAAGAACTGTGGTCTTAAAGACACCACATTTGGATTGAAGGAAATAAGACATTTTCAAAACATAGGTAAGGCTAGCAAGAATGTGCACGGCTCTCAGAGAGTGTTAAAAGAACATCATGAGGGTTTAATTTGAACCTTAAGAAAGTTCTCCAAGTTCTCCAAAACACCCCTGAACCTGTTTTGAGAATAAGTTCTGTATCTTAGATAATTTCTTTAAAGTTCAGACTAAAATCTAAAACAAATTCCTGCTGTCAGAACTATCAAATTGCCACTTCTCCAAAGCACATATTTGGCAATCAAAGGAGGAAATCAATTAAATCAATTGTTTCCTCCCCATGTTTCTCCTAGGGAGCATCCCATCAATGCAGCTTGCACTCACAGGGTCCCTAGACTGACACTACTAATTCTGACTTATGTTAACATCTCTCATTGAATCTAGACATCATGTCTCACAAATCGAATAATCTCTCCTACTCTTTACTCTGGGTTCCTGACAGATGAGGAACAAAGCAAAATCTTCCTACTCTAGTGTAATACCACCACCCCACACAAATGAGTTTAAATATTAGAACAAGAGCAGTCCATTAATAAAAGCCTTTGAAGTAGCAGTCAAAAAGAAAATTGCCAAAGGAAAAAATAGAATATTTGGGATTATTCAAGGTCTGCATTAACTTTAAATAGCTAGCAAAGTGCTGTAATATCTAACTGCTAAAAATTAATCAGAATTCTTTCCACCAACTTCAGTCAAGTGATAGTTGCACCAATTTTAGAAGTATTGCTATTTTCTTGTCTTTAATTTTTCCATTTTCCCTGAAGATCATAACCTTTTCCCCATTATGCAAATATATTATGAAGACCCTTCAAAGAATGCATTTTATGAACCTGTTAGACAATAATGGCTTTTAAACAGCTGCTATGAGTTTGTCAATACTTATAAAGACACAAGTTAAAACACTTTATTCAGATATTATGCTGATAGAGATTGTTATTTAGAAACCTAGGACAGATGAGGTGAGTAACCTGTTCTCAGTAATTTCTAAGACATCTTTGTCAAACTATTTCCAATTAGTTGGGGGTTTTTTTACTATATATGTATGTGTAATCAACAAAAGCCAGGCTATTAAGCAATATTAATAATTCAAGAACATAGTTATGAAGTCTCATGGATGTTACTCTCTCACCAAATCCCTCTTAAAGTCTTGGTTACACATTTAATGGCTGAGTCTTGGATTGACAATTGAGATTTGTCCTCATTGAGCAACATTAATGACAACACTAGACAGCCACATAGAAGAATTGTTTCCATCTTTATAGATTTATCCCATAATTCATGCTTTAAAGTAATCTTTTATTCAAAACTCTGATATGACTGGCTAGTTGGTGGGGAATAATTTCTCCATATTACCCAAGCCAGCCCAATTATTCAGGTATGCCTCTTTCCTTTTTCTCTGACAGTAATATACCATAATACTCAAACTCTGCAAATTAAAGCAGCTGCCTTACTCTGCCCAATGGTACAGCTCTTTCAAGAAGAGAAAGAAATCAACATCGGATTCGGGGCAACAAGGACAAAATGGATACAAGAATTACACTTTAGAAGACAGGACATTCGAAATGCAGATGAGTGGAATAGCTATTGAGAATACAAAATGGAGGACTAACTCAGAAAAGAGAACCAAAAGATCAAGATCTTCTTAAAACTATTTATATTGGCAGATAGAGTAAAAAATTTTCCAGCACAACAAAAGCAGATGCTGGCTGGAGTATGTTACAGTGGTCACTGGTGGCTCCCATATTAGTGGGTCAGTGAACCTACTCTGGATTTCAATCCAAACTTTAAAATGGGTACACAACATGTCCAAATTCTTTGGGGGATTGATAGCTCCTTTAATTGTTAAAACTATATTATATTATCATTGTCAATATTATCCTCCCATCCTTTCCCCCAAATTGGGACTCAAGGCAGCTTACAAATTAAAATATCTACAGTTATATAAAAACATATAAAAATGAATACTAAACTAACACTAACACTAAAATAAAATAAATCAGTTATGAATATCAAAACAACTTTGATGGGTATCAAAACAATATGGCTTGTTATTTGAAGGACGTATTTCCCTTCCGAGGAGGTGCAATGACTTAGTGGTTAAGATGCCAGTTCTGATGATCGTAAGGTCAGAAGGTTGGCAGTTCAAGGTCCAAGTGCCACATGATGGAGTGAGCTCCCATCACTAGTCCTAGCTTCTGCCAACCTAGCATTTCAAAAGCATGCAAATGCAAGTAGATAAATAGGTACCACTTCGGTGGGAAGGTAACAGCATGCTGGCCACATGACCACCAGAGTCGTCTTTGGACAACGCTGGCTTTTCAGCTTTGTAATGGAGATGAGCGCCACCCTCTACAGTTGGTTACAACTAGACATTCATGTCAAGGGGAAACCTTTACTTGTTTATTTTCCCTTCATGAGTCTATTAGAGCACTAAGATTGTCTGGAAAAGCCCTTCTTTCTGCCCCTCCACCCTCTCAGGCTTATTTGGTGGGGAAAAGGAAGAGGGTCTTCTTGGTGGCTGCTCCCAGGTCCATGAATTGGATGGCTCCATTACTGCTTACCTTCTACATGTTATTCACATTATTTGCTAGGCAATCCCACATCTCAGAGATTCCAGCACCAATATCCTTGTTTCACTCTAGCCTGGCTTGCTACATACAGGATACATGGATACACTGGACATGCTTTTGGTCACGGCTTGTTATTTTTTCTACCTCCCTCTCTTGCACCTGGATTATGAGCATAGTCTGGGCCTGGCATTTCATGGTCCGGGCCTCTACACATGGATAACACAGCTATTTTCATCGGACATGTTTTATTTTTGGTTCTATGTCTGATCCCAGGAAGACACATTAATTAACTAACTAAATATGGTGCCCTGATTGTGCTCACCCACCCTCCACCAGGTTTGATACTGATTGTGTATTTCACCAATATGGTATTGAGGTTCCCCTTCCTACCTATTTATGGTTATGCAGGCTTATCCTCCATGCTATAGAGACATTAATTTATCCAGTTATTTCAATAAGGTAGAATAAACCTGTACCCCCAAATATGTAAGGTTAAGCATATCTACACCTAGGAGGACCCTTTCTCCAATGGTCCTTGGTGAGGGTAGGCTTATCCCTTCCACCAGTAATTTTCCAAGAGTATTTAGTGAGATGACACAAAAATCAGTTCCCTGAAATCAATTTCTGCTTCAGACATGAGGTGGTGTCACTCCTCTGAAGCAATCCAAAGCAAATCTGACTACTAAGCTAATCAGAACCTTAATTCAATTTTTTATTGGTTTTGCATCCCCACTGCAGTTGCCACTGGTGACTTTCACATCAGTGGCATGCTGAACTCACTTGATCTTTTAATCTGGTGGTTGACTCATTGGTGAATAGATTTCAGCACCTTAGACAGTTTCACTGCCCCATTTGCACCAGGCACCAGGCACCTCTCCCTTACTATGTTATGTTTTTGCCATTCATAATTGAAGTGACATGTAGGCATCTCCCTTTTGACGTGAAAAATATTGTAAGAATCACTGGCAGATATCAAAACATATGGAATGAAAGAATCCAAATACTTTTTAAAAGGAAAGCAGAGCTGAAAGATTATACAATCACTAAATTCAGGTTCAAATGCTGAAATTAGCAAACCAAGGGAGCAGGTGCCTAACCACTTTCACGTATAAAGGCAGCAGATGCAGATGAAAGCAGGAGAGAGATAGCAATGTGATAGTGTTACACATGTTAAATTTAGGTACATTATCATGGAAAGAAAATAATGACAGCAAATCTTTAAAGACTGCAGAATAGTTTCTCCCATAAAAGTATTGTTAAGCCCCATCACTTTCCCCCTTTTAAAGAGAGACTTAGCAGAGCACTAGAATAGATATGATACAGCAGGTCATGATCCTGCACTGGCAGGGGATGGACAGAATGACCTACTAGGTCTTTCTCCCCATCTAACATTTTGTCATTCTCTGAAGTTCTAAGCCCAAACTTGTATCCCTTTTTTGTCTATAATATTGGCTGAGTTCCATGCCACTACAGCAAAAGGTGACTGAGGCTGAACAGTTACTCTGATAAGCCATAATGGTCTGTAATGTAATTTGTTCCCTTTTGTAATTGTCAAAACATTTCCCAAAGGCTAAATCTGAAAGGAAGTATTGAAAGCAAAACATTGAGGACAAAGGTGAGGGAAAGATAAGCCAAGAGATCACAATTCTGAATGTCACTGGACAAAGGAGAAGCACAAGAAATTTAGAACTTAAAACGGCAGACCTTTCACATGTCTGAGAAAGAAAGGGAGATACAGAGGTGCAAGATTTGTCACAGGCTTCATCTTCCTGGTGGTAACATCTTGGGACCTCGGTAGTTGAAGGAGCACCTCTCTATATATATGTAAAAGGTTAAAGATATTCCCCGTTGACAAGGTTGTCAAGTCGTGTCCATCTGTAGGGGACAGTGCTCATCTTCATTACTAAGCCAAAGAGCCAGTGTTGTCAGAGACTACTCTGTGATCAGTGGCCAGCATGATTGCAAAGAACGCTGTTTACCTTCCCACCGAAGTGGTACCTGTTTATCTACTTGCATTTGCATGCTTTCGAGCTGCTAGGCTGGCTGAAGCTGGGACTGGTAACAGGAGCTCACCCCATCATGCAGCACCCGGGCTACTTGGTAATTTATGACCACTTGGTAATTGAGGTCTGTCAGAGGGCCCTCCTCTGTGTCCTACCAGTGGGAGCAACCCACTGTGGGAGGATGTGGAAGATGGCCTTCTCTACTCTAGCACCCTTACATACAAATACCCTCTCTCAGAGTCCTAACTGGTACCAATATTGGTGTCATTCTAGCATCAAGTGAAAGCGTGGCTTTTTATTAAAGCCTGGGGGGGGGGCTAACTGATTTTACACACATGGTATGGCTTGTATGATCTTAAATTGGTTTAACAGGTTTTTAATTGACTTTTTTAATAACATTTTTAGTCTTTAAAACATGTTGTTGTTTTAAATTCTTCTAAATTGGCATTATTATATGCCTGCTTGAGTTCCACAGATACAGAATCATGTCTACATTGTTTAATAAATAAATAAATACAAAAGATTAATCAGTTGCCCACTAGTCAGAGGAGCTCTTGTGCATTAACTTGTGTCTTAACAATTGTCAATTTCAATCAGATTTGGAGAAGAGGGACATATTATTATTATTATTATTATTATTATTATTATTATTATTATTATTATTATTATTATTTATATCCCATGCCTCTGCAAAGCAAAGATACCACTTTTACTGTTATGGCTCCTTTCAACAGGTTTGTAGTTTGGTGGACAACTTTAAGAGCATTAACAGCTGGAGTGCTTTAATCCATTCCCCTATGGATTAAATGCCCATCTACACTACAGAACTGAACTACATATCATGCATCCATTGTTCATCCATGTGATTTGCAGCTCTAAATCTAGCGATTGGAGATTCACAGTATTCAAATGCCAGTGGGTGACTCCACTTTCTCTCATCATCAACAAGTTCATTTGCCACTGGCCATTAGAACTGGCCATATGAGTCTAATTCAGGGGCAACAAGATTCTACAATATCTTGTTTCTACAAAATGCATTTTTCACACAGTCCAGTGCAGATGCTCCATAGTCATGTCTGTTGTCATTCCCGAGCTATAACATCAATAATAAAATAGCAGGACAACAGAGGAATCTGTCCAGGCCATATGCCAGGACAGGCATTAATACCTTCTACATGACTTTAAAGTTGCTAGGAATGGAATATATGTTGCTTTCCAAATGATGTACAACCCCTCACAGCTTGACTCTCAGTTCTTCATATTAACTCATTTTATAGACCTGCAGAGCCTTGAAAATGAAAATAATATTCAGTCTCCATTAAAAATAGGTTGGCAAGTGCTCAGTGAAGCTCCTAGTTTCCAATTATGTTAATGAATTTGATAAGGAACCTGTGAATTGTCTGTAGAAGTTTGCCCATCATCACCTCCCACAAACCCTAGCTTGTGTGTGTGTGTGTGTGGGTGTGCCAATAATAATTCAGGCTTTTTGATCTGAAAAGTGTTTTTTATTAATTTCGGAGGCAACTGAACATGCTGAGATTTAAACTTCCCACCCATTGACTGAAAAGCTCTGGAGCCAATAATTAACAGCACTACTAGCAATTATCATCTTTGCAAACACTAGGGGGCAAGATCATCACACTCAGCTCTTTAATTTGTGTAGAATAGTTTCAGGCCTCTGGAAGAATTTTCTCAGAGCTACTTTCATTTAAATAAAAGTGCGTCAGCACTGCAAATGTCCAACAATTACTTATGCATGGTATCATTGTATTATTTCACCTCTATTTTCAGCTTTCTCAGACAAGAGTTTCAGCAAGTTTTCTTCCATATCACTAAAACAAGATGACCTAAATTATCACAATGCTAAGTGAATCTCACAAAGCAAGAAATAAACCTAATCTTACCCTGCACCCCTCAGTCACCTCTGCATGTACTCTCATGGGCATAGGGATGGAAAAATTATTCAAAAATATTTGAGAAATAGTGCCCAAAAGCAGGGTGGCCAGAGGTCCTCATTTTCCCAGACATGTCTACATTTCAGCTTTCTGTCTAGAGTCCAGGAGAAATTCCAAAATGTCCTCTGTTATGACCTATCAAACTTGTCCTTGCATCATCTGTTGCCTCAGCAGGCAAGGAAGAGGTCGCTCAACAGATTTATCACTGCTGCCACTGCTGCAAAGGGCTTGTTAGTTTTCAACAAGCAATAAACATGATCAAAGTGTTTAGCCTGCAACAATACATCCTAATAACTACAGTAAAACTGTTACCTGCATCAGAGAAGCAAAGGAAAGGAGGAGTTGGCAAGGTTGCAGGTTGCAGAAACAAAAACTGGAGTGGCACAATCCCACTATATGGGGAGAGGGGAAAGGATGAGAAGACTGTTGCTGACCATGCAGTGTTTTTGTTTATGTGTACGTGTGTTTTCTGATGTAGATGTGGAAAGGAAAGGAGGATCTGGATTGTTAAGCAGATCAATGGTACCAAAGGGAAGATGGTAGGTGGAAATGTGCGATTTGGATTTAGGAAGAAGCAGGAGGGAATGAGAGAGCAAATGGTAAAACTACAAATTAAATGAATAATTTAAATGTAGATTCAGTCAAGGGTTTGTTGTTAGCAAAGTACAATTTTAAGCATTTGTATTGCTCAGAATTCTTTAAGTGTATTGCAAGCTAACAAAGCATTTTAACAAAGATAAGCTCATCAGAAAAATATGGTTGAGTACATAATAGCATACAGTATATGTAACATAGATGTAAACCATATGAAACGAATTTATATTTATATTAGTGTTTTTAGCTTTTATTTGGTAATGTCCTACATTTTCTTGAATGTTCTACATTTTGTGGTGCCTTGTCCTTCTTGGCAGTTATAACGTCTGGTCCCAAAGAGGTTTCTCAAGTGCCAGGAAGCCCTACTAAGGACAATCCAAGAAGGCCCAGAATCCTCATGAGGCAAATCCTCATGATGAGTTACACCAATTTGAGCTCAGATAGACTTGGGAACAAACTGGACATTGTTGGTAACATCTGTCTGCACTGGCCAGGATACCCCAGGGGCAACCTGGAGTAACCTGGGCCCAAAGATGTCCCAACCTCCCCTCATTACCTGGGGCCTTCCATTCTGATGTGATGCATGGTAGCAGCAGCTATGTTGGGTGGCAGAGCAAAACACATTTTAAACAGCTGCCCAGTGTTAGAATGGAGGATTCCAGATCTTGATCTTCAAAGAAGATCCAAAGCAAACAGGGAGTTATTTAAACCAGTTTTAACAGGTACATACCCGGATTTGACACTGAATAGGCCAGACATTGTCTGGTCTGTTTGTGTCAGACTTGGAGTTTAGGCCATGCTTAATCTGGTCTGCCCAACAAGAGAACAGGGTGAGGCTAGTTTATTTAGCCCATGCAGACAGGACCTTTATTTCCTAGCCTGCTGCCACAGTGCAGAAATAATGCAGTTTGTTACCATTTTAATTGCCATGGCTCAATGCTAATGAATTCTGGGATTTGTAATTTGGTGGTGCATCAGAGCTCTCTGACTGGGAAGGCTAAATATCTCACAAAAATACAAATCCCAGAATTTCATAACATTGAGCCATGTCAGTTAAACTGGTATTAAACTGCTTTATTTCTGCAGTGTGACAGCAGCCCTAGTTAGTCTGATGCAAGCTACAGTGGATCACCTACCCCTTACCCCTGGAAATATTGACTGATTTGCCACAGGTTAATTAAGACTATGACAACAAAAACTGCCTGTTTTTGCCTCCTTCCATTTATATTTGAAAAGCATTTAAAAGTAGTATGGTATGTCATCTTGATCATCCTGATTTATGAATTTATTAATTTCAACTGCCTGAATTTGTTTCATGATGGCTGCATGGCTATGCACAAATAAATGTCTTGCTTCCTTCCATCCATCGCTAGTGGAATTCAGTTGTGAAAACACATGCTGTTTTTTAGTCCTCATTTCCCCTCAGGCGTGCCAGGTACAAATGGCTGGTTCCCTTGTCATGATTTTCCCATTACAACTAGCATTCCAAGTGCTCTTAGGTCTGTGGCCGGCAATTCCAGACTTCCAAACTTTCTTGGCTTTTCAAATTCTCTTCCTGACTGCCAAGAACATACAAGTACAATGTCTTGGTTCTGCCATCCATCACCACACACACACAACCTCAAGCTCTTGCTGAAGAAGTCTGTTGTAAGATATCTTCTGAATAAAACCTTTCCTGGTCCTACTGTAATGGATAATGACAGGCCAATCTCCAACATCCCATATTTAAGCAAGGTACTAGAGTGCGTGGTCACTTTTCCAGGAGTTCCTGGAAGAGGCAGACAATCTAGACTGGTTTCGGTATGGTTTCAGGCCTGGTTATGGGATAGGGACAGCTTTGGTCACCTTGGTGGACAACTGGATGGCGGAGTATGTTTCTCTAATCAACCATACTTTGGGCCATCTCCCAAGATGAAACTTTTGAGGTGCTACTCAGCTCCTTGAGCATAGGCCTGTGGAGTCCCTCAGGATTTTATTTTGTCTCCTATATCATTTAACATATACATGAAACCGCTGCAAGAGGTTGTGCAGAGTTTTGGGTTCAGGTGTCACCAGCCTGCTGATGATACCCAGCACTATTACCCCTTTCCACCTAATTCTAAGGAAGTTGTTTTTGTGCTAAAGCAATATGTGGCAACTGTAATGGACAAACTGAAACAAACTGAACAAACTGAAGCTTAATCCAGACAAGACAGAGATGCTCCTGGTCAGTCAAAAGGCAAATCTTGGAATAAATCTGACAAAACTGAAACTGTTAGACAGGGTTACGTGTCCCTGAAAACACAGATTCACAGTTTGGAGATGCACCTGGATTCAGCCCTGGAGGCTTAGGTCTCAGCAGCAACCAGGAGTGCATTTTCATAGTTAAAGCTACTGTGCCAACTGTGCCCATTCCTGGAGAAGTTGGATCTGGCCACAGTGGTACATGCCATGGTTACATCTCACTTGTATTAATGTAACATGCTTTACCTGGGTCTGCTTTTGAAAAACGCTCAGAAACTTCAGTTGGCCCAAAGAGTTGAAGACAGGTTGTTAGCTGGAGCTAGTTACAGGGAGCACAGAACTCCCTTGTTGCAACAGCTTCACCAACTGCTGGTCCATTCCTAAGCACAATTCAAAATACTCATGATGATCTATAAAGCCCTATATGGCTTGGGTCTAGGCTATTTGAAGTGCTTTATCTCCCCTTATGATACCGTCAGAGCTCTAAGATCTTCGGGAGAGGCCCTTCTTTCTGTCCCACCAGAAAGAAGGGCCTCTCCAGAAAATCTTAGAGTCTGATGGACTCATAAAGGGAGATACAGCCTTCAGGGGCTCATTTGATGGTAACAAGGGAAAAGGCCTTCTTTGGTGGCTGCTCCTAGTCTTTTGAACATCCTAGGGAGATAAGGATGGCCCTGTACTTGCTCTCCTTACATCAGCAAGTTAAAACTCACTGGGATGGTCTTTATGCTCTGTGATGCTATTTTAATATAGTTTTTTAAATTTTTTAATGTTTAATGCTTTTAGCTTTATAAATTGTTTGTTTTTAAATAACTTTTATATTTATATTTTTATTGAATGGTTTGTATAGTTTTAATCTGTATTGGTTAAAATACACTCTTAGCTACTTTGAGTCTCATTATTGAAAGATAGGTGGGATATAAATGAATATCATCATCATCATCATCTGTTCCCTCAGGCCCTCAGTCTACAGCATCATGTCCTTCATCTCTGTCCTGAGGTCCCGATCTCTCAGTTCACTGCCTACTTAGCACTGTAAGTTCCCTCAGCCTTTGGAACCTTTGTCAGTTAAGGTTCCCTTCCTACTGGAGACTTGTCACATTATGTCATTATGCCCCAAAAGTATACTATAACTTTGAAAATAAAATATGTCTGTGTTAAAAGAAATAGATAGGTATGTATGTAGGTAGAGTTTCAGTCTCCACTCAGCAAGCTTTAAAGATCTACTACCTGGCACTTGCTACCCAGGCTGGCCATAATGTGTGAGATGCACTCGACATATAGACCTCTTGCATCACATAAAAAGTCAGTAGTACCATGAAAGAGTTGAAAGGGGGGACCTAACACAAAATATTGAAGTATGGAATGATCTTTTTCAGTGTCCCTTCCAGCTACTCCTGCTTTCAAGATTCTCCATTCTATCCCTCACACTAATCTAAAGTTTTCTGATTTTTTCAAAGCAGTCATTGAGAAATCCATGCCCAATAAACCGGCTGCCTTTGCTTTAGGCATCCTTCTGAAATTGCTGATATGATCATGCTTTGCTTGGGTAACTCACAACATTTTGGTTACATAAAAGTCATTAGGAGAATGGCATTTGAAGAAGCATCTGGAAGATGGGTTTTCTACTAGCATATAGCAGGAATATAGAGAATCAAAGAAGCTACAGCCCAAATGGCCACTGGTAACAGATTATTAAAATTGTAGTCCATCTAAAGAGCCAAAGGTTTTTCAGCACTGGTATACAAGAATCTCTCATTAATTCAAGAAAGTGGGCAGTTTATCAGTAGGACTTTGCACAACAGCTTTGCCACATGGTTATTGTAGTATGTCACAGTGTGATCACCTCTTTTACATGAAGGAGTGACCTGTAAACTCTATGTAGACTTTATATATTGTAGCTTCTTTTTGGCTTCACTTAGAGATGAATTTATTCACATTGAATTAAAAATAATTATTGAAAATCTTTCTAATTATTGATTTTTGTATACTTTCAAATATAATCTTTTCGTTTGTGGTGGGGAACCCTTCTGTTCTCATGATGAAGCACTTGCTTATGTGTTTTGCTATTTACTTTGAGCTGATTTACATACACTACTGGTGACATGCCTTAAATTTATAGCTAACACTATGGATCTATTGTATAGTAAGTTACTGGATATCTGATGTAAAAATATTGAATAAGGCTATGGCCATTATAAGGCCCACATTTACAGATTCATACTTAACTTTGCAGATGATGTCTACATTTTCTTTAAGGAATGGCATGTAATAACAAACTGCAGTTAGCACAAACATTTTATTACAAGCGAAAATAGTTTGCCTCCAATATAAGACATGATTGAACCCATTAAAGTGTAAGAAATAAATCTTGACTATCTTGTTTTATTGATTCAAGTTGTAGTCAGAATCTCCTCACTTGGAATTTACAAAGTTCTAGGGAAAAATGAGATTTGGATCCATGGTAAATGTATTTAGAATTTGGTATTACTGAACCCAATACAGTTTCATTCAATTGTAATCTCAAGATAAAGCACAATGTCTTGTTTTACCATAGTTATTAAAATTTCCAACACCATTCTTATCAAAGGAAGTAGAAGAACATGCGTTGGACAGGAAACTACTTTTAACATAATTTATAAAATCTTACTTATTGGTAGAGCTGCTCCATGTATAACATATATCCATGTGGAGCTAATGAATCAAACGCTCCTTCTTATGTTGATTCTGAAAATTTCCACATGTCATTACCCCTTGTAGAAACAGCTCTGGATAATTGAAAGCAATACAGATTTCCAGGACTTGTCTTTTCTTTCTCTCGCCCACCCTCCAAACTTTTCATATTTTTTTGTGCTTTGCTTACACAGTCCCGTAACTAATATTGCCACCATGTTGGCTAAAATCTCTGCATAATAACTAATTGGCTACCCAAGACATATTTTAGTCTGCAGTGATTCTTGAAAAGTATGCAAAGGTAAAGCTGGTTACTGGAAAATGAATAAAAGAACAGAGGAAAAAAATCTAAATTAGCTCAAACTCCTAGGCTCTAACCACTATGAACCTCAACCAATGACAGAAAAGTCAGGAAAATTAATTCAAAGGATATTCAAACAGAATTCAAGATTTAGATGGAATATTAACTATTTGTTAGCCTTTGTGTGTGTGGGAGGGGAGGAACCCTTAAACATAAATTTCTAGATCTCAAACACATAATGTGTCTTACGTCTGTGACTGTGAGGTTATAAAAATGAAAAAGCAGATGTTGAGGACATCTAAACAAAAATAGATACTGTATATACTCATGTATAAGTCTAGAAATTTTAGTAAAAATTTGACCCAAAAACCCTTAGTCATATTATCCACAGGTCACTGTAATTATTGTACTTTAACTCATATAAAAAAGGGAACCATCCTCTGGTGAAAGGCAAGAGTGTAATATGTCCTTGAAGCACTGATCCATCTCTGATAACACTGATAAGCGGTATAGAAATGTATGTGCTATTGATATCTCTGCTCTCTCATCCATCCAGCCTTTAGGATGAGCACAAACATTTATGCCTGTTGTAATTTTGTAAGTTGTTTGGCATTGTTTTCCTTTGCTTCATCCTTTAGATTCTTTGTTACATGCTCCTAAATTTTACCCTTGACTTACCCATGGGTCATATCAAAATCCATAATTCTGGCCCTGTGATGTCCAGCCTGGACTGTTTAAATTCTCCTCTGCATTTTCCTTCATTTTAGTTTAGTCCTTAGTATGTTTGAGCATAGGAATGTTCCATTGTATTAGTTTGTGGGAGGAGCTGTAGGAATCCCCTGCATTTTTCTAGTTTTTGGTTTGCCCCTTCCCAGCAAGCTTCAGCTTCGGATTTTTAGTTTTTCTTAGGCAGGCTTGGCTTTATCTGTTTGGTGGCAAACAGGCACAGACAGACAGAAAGGACATTTCTTACACCACTTAGCCAATTTAGTTACCATTTAGCCTGATTAGTTGCCAAAAACAGTTAATTAAATCAAATATCAACAACAAAGAAGTCAAGAGCACCAGAAGCTGAAAGACCCTGCACCAGTTTCATTGAGTAGGAGATCAAACCAAGATCAAACCCAGAGAGATGACAACCCTGAAGATTGCTGAAACCTAAACTGTAAAGTACCTTTTATTTTAAGCCTGTTAGAGCTTGGGAGGAGAAATCTCCAACCCCAACCCCTGTCCTCTGCTGTTCTGCTCTGGTCCTGTAGGCTAAGGCCCATGGTTTCCCTGACTGAGTCTATCAATCTGACATGTGGTCTTCCTCTCTTTCTACTTGTAGCCCTCCACCTTCCCTGCTTTATTGTCTTTTCTAATGAATTGTGCCTTCTTATGATGTGGCTGAAGTATGACAGCCTTAATTTAGTGGCTTTGCAGATGGGCAGCCATGGGCTACCCTGAGAAGCGGAGGACTGGGGCTGCTGCTAACACACGTAGCGGCCCCAATCCATCTCTTCTGCATTCCTTCTGCCCCAGCATGTCCGGATGCTGCGCCGGAAGGACGTCATCAGCGTGCTCGCCTTGTACAACGGCAGGCGCTCTGATGACCTCCTCGAGAAGGGGTTGGGGCATCCAGCTGCCCCTTCCCTTCCCTGGCCCCAAGCCCCTTAGTCATCTTGGCTTCCAGGGAGAGTTCAGGCTTGATCTGTTCTAAGACCAATTTATTCATCTTCTTGGTTGTCCAGCACTCTTCTCCAGCACCACATCTCAAATGACTTCATTTTTCCCCGATCTGCTTTCTTCACATTCCAGCTCTCACATCCGTACATATTACTTCTGATTTAACCTTGTTTGATTATACAATCAGCCCTCTGTATCCATGGATTATTTATCCACAGATTCAAACATCCACAGATTGAAAATTATTGTAACAAATATTAAAAAAACACCTTGATTTTGCAATTTTATATTTTACTGTGTTATTGTATTTAATAAATTGTCTTTAATAAATAAATTGCCTTTAATAAATAAATTTAATAAATTGTCTATTTACTGTATATTTTTATCTTAAACTTTTAGATTGTACACCTTCAGTAGGTTGTATGTTGTTTTGATGATTCTGTAATGTGCTGTGTAAAACTCACTGTGCTATATAAATTAATAATTGAGCATCCTTGGATTTTGGTATCTATGGGGGATTCCTGAAATCAAACACCAGTGGATACCAAGGACCTATTGTATCCCAGAGTTAGGCTGCAAGTATCAAATGTAATAAATAGCTACATCTGACAGACTTATGGGCTGTACAGACTGGCCACAAGGGCTGGCTTGGGGATGGAGTGGGGTGTGACGACCGCACGCCAAACGCCCTGACTCCACCGCCATGTCGTCCTCACACCGCCCACCCAAACAAATGGCAGGTGGCATCAGGGCACTCCCTTGGTGCAGTGTTCATACACGCTGTGCCAAAGGACTGCATAAAAGACATCGTTGCGGCAGCAAGGGTGGTTTTTTGCCACTCTAAAAAGGAGCTCTTTTTAGAGTGGCAAAGTACCAGATTGGGTCTGTGGCGTACCCTTAGGGGCCGTCTGTTGATCCCCCTAGACTTTCTAAGTCTATTGTAATGTCATATGAATATTAAGAAATTTTAAGTTAGTCACAGGGAAATTGTAGTAATACCATTATTATGGCAACCAAAAAGGCACAAAATGTTTGTAAAGTTCCAATATGTTAGGATCTTTTTATCAAGCAAGATGTTACAAAAAGCAATCAGAAGGAGAGACAGGGTAAAGGCCTGATCTCAAATTTATCAATGTTATTTTGCAATGTAATTAAGATGAGGAGTCTTCAAACTCTCAAATAGGACTCATTGGTTGGTGTGATGGCATTACTTTTCATCCAAAGTAGTCCCCCAGCTTGCCGTGCTGGATAAAACTCACTGTGCTATATAAATGCAGAAGAAAAGCAACATATATTTTGAAAATATAAAAACCCATTGTAAACTCAGAAGTAGCTCTATCCTGTTCAAAGCATGAAGGTTCTTCTGACTTCTGTTTGGACAGCAGAGGGGAAAATACCATTTTTATACTGAACAAAACTAGATATGGATTTTGATGCTTGACTAGGTGAAGAAAGTCAATAGAAGGATGAACTTCTTCATCTTGTTCCTCACATTAATGGAAAAGGAAATATAGGCCCTGCAATGATTAAGATTTCAACTGCTATTAATGTGTTAACATTTTATCTGTTATCAAACCTCCAGTATTTGAAATTAGTGTTGCCACTCCTTTCAATCAAATGCTTTATCAGTATCTGGAAATAGAAAAAGAGTAAGATTTGTTCCAACTGAGGTATTATTCTTAATATGACTACCTCTGTGAATCCTAGAGTCTAATTTCTTCCTGTTTGTTCTATTTTTAATATAATTTCCTAAAACATTATTAAGCATTTTTGCTAAAACTAAAGCAAAATATTTGGAATTCAATTTTAAAAGGAAATCAGCCTATAAAATTTATTTATTTATTTAAATGTTGTAGGATAATTTCATATTTAAACATGAATTCTTAATATTTAAAATAAATGTGAACTGTATTATTTCTTTATATTGTTTGAAAACAACAATCTTTGCTTCTTTTCAGGTTTGAGTGAAAAGACCAATATTAATAGTGAGTTATAAAAAAACATCTGCTAGTTTGGAAATTAGCATATCCGCAAACCTATTTATAATGTTCCACAATTAACCCATCAGAAGTTATATAGTTGATTAATTTTAAATATTTTGACTGTCTTTTTAAAAAAAAATCCAGAGTTGCTTTTACTGAGTCCAAAATAATTTACTTTCCTGTCAAACTTGCAGATCTTCTGTTCCAAATAGTTTCATACAGCAAAAATACTTCATTTCACCAAGGGAAAGAAATGTTTACAAAATATTTTCTTGAAATATTCTGCCACTTCATCTAGATGTTTTGACCAATCCAGTTGACAGCTCCCCAAAATGCATTCAACAGCTTGGATAGTTTCATTAAATGCAGGCTAAACCCCAGAATGGATTCACAACTGGCAAGAGAGCCACTGTGTCCTTCATACTGTGTATGTACTAATTAATTGAATGTGCAGTTCTCTGGACCACATTGGGTACACAAGAGAGCAGGAGTGGGCAAATTGTAGTCTTCCAAATGTTGTTGATTGCAACTCCCAACATTCTTCATCAATAGCTGAAAGTTTAGTTCAGCATCATGGATTGCTAGAAGATTAGTTCAACAGCATGGATTGGAAGGCTGCAGTTTGTCCTTCTGTTTACTAGCGTATCTTCTAGCAAAATCATCAAACACCATTTCACTATATCTTCTGGAATTTCTTTAAGTTTTAAATTATTGTCCACTGAAATTCCCTTTTTAAAAGCTTTTAATTCTCTTTTCAATTTCTTTCCTTGTAGGACCTTCAAAGTAATATGTCTGTTCAGAGTACTGCAAATGGTGGCTTATCTACATTCTTGTTTGCATAAATATGGGTTAATGGAAATGGCAGATGCAGTGGTGACCAAGAATACACAACTAGAACACTCTCTCAGACTTTGTTTAAAGACCTCTAAAGAAGGATAATGCACCACATGTACAGCCAAGAAGTTCTTCCTAATATTTTAATAGCTCATACAGTCAAGAAGTTCTTCCTAATATTTAGGCAGAATCTCTTTTCTTGTAATATTATTTTTAGTCTCAGAAGCAGCAGAAAACAAACTTGCTCCATCTTGTACAAAAATCCTTTCATATATTTAAAGATGGCTGTCATATAATAATAATATAATAATAATACATTTTTATTTATAGCCTGCCCCTCTGCACAGCAATCGGGGCAGGTTATCATCCCTCAGTCTTCTTTTCTCCAAGCTAAATACACCCAGGTCCTTAAGCCATTCCTCATAGGACTTGGTTTCCAGAATTTTTACCATCCTAGTTGTCCTCCTCTGTACATGTTCCAGCTTTTCATTATCCTTCTTGAGCTGTAGTGCCCAGAATAATAAGTTATCACAGTCCAAATAAAACATATTCCAATAAAATATATTTTGCATACCAGAAAAAGAGAGATAGTACTATGTACAGACAAAAGCCCAGAAGTGGAGGACCAGTCTGGTGAGGTAAATCAACTGCCAGACCTTACCTGGGAGGAGGAAGCATGCACTGGACAGGGGCCCTAATGACAAAGCAAGAGGAGATAGGAAACAACATCCCATACAAAGCTGCCCAGCTGAAACGGAGTAGAGCCTTTGCTGATGCAACACTTCTTTTTCTGTGCTTTCTGCTGGAAGGCTAACCAGGCGTTTCCCTATTTTTGACTCATAGGACTGCTTCTGACAAGGCAGGAATTGACCTTCACAGTAGACATGGACACAACAGGACAATGCAACAGCCATGTAGGCACCAGAGAAACCTCTTTGGAATCCACATTAACATCTAGATAGGCTGAACTGGCCTACCTGATCCATTCAATTGTTGTATAGCCTCCAGAACATCACAGGACCTCCCTATCTCTCATCCAGTTGCAGCACACCTTTTTCTCACCAAATATTACATAGAATTCTACCTGTGAGGGAGTCAAAATGATCTCACACTAGTTCATCCTGCATTGACAAAATTATTGTAGGAAAGACTTCAGAACAAGTGTCCTCAGGTACAAAAATGTACACACTTAGAGTCAATATGTTCCCCTTTCTATTACTTTAAATTAGAATGCAAAGGAATGTTGTAGCACCTTTGAAACTTACTGTGGAAAAGACGTTATAGCACAAGCTTTCATAGATGTGGTCTACTTCCTCAGATGCATGGAGGCCAAGCTGATGCTACAACTTCTTTCTCACAGTTAGTCTTAAAGGAGGTGCTACAAGATTCCTTTGCATATTGATATTGCAGACTAACATGGCTATGTTTTTATTTTTATTGAATTTTAGAATTTTAGAATGCAGGCTTTATCATTTCAATTCCTGAAGCTGTTTCCAGTAAACGAATAACATAATAAGGGCACATTTGTTTAGTAATGCTTTCTGGGAACTATCAAATCCATGTTTATCATCATAATCATTATCTATTACTACAACTAGAATTACTTCTACCACAATTATTGATGGATTATTCAATAGCTATATTTTTTATATATACAACTTGAAATTCCTCAGTCAGCGCTTCTGGTCAAGATTATCCATATGAATAATGACTTTCTATTTCCAATTTAGTCTTGGGCATCAGGCATTTGACCCAGAATGTCATTAGCACTCTTTATATACTGAAAAATCACATTATATTTTTAAAATGCTATACAACTAAAATTGTTGTGAATTTGATTTCAAAGTCATTTTGGTCTTCTTTGCAAATAACCTTTGGTAATCTTGTATTTTTTTATTTTTGTTATTTTTTCCACTGAGAGTAAATGTTAATGAAGAGAGCCACAGTGTACCGTCTCAGCTAGAGCAATGAAAAACATTAAAATCACTTTGAGAAGACCTGAATAAAACTTTATTTTATAAATATAGCCTCCTCAGAGCCATTCCACTGTACTTTTGAAATAAGGGCACATGGAAAAATATGGCAGAGTGCCTTTGAGATAGCTAACTAAAGCTACAAAATGAGCACTGTACTGTATTTCCAAGGAACACAGTTCAAAAGTTGTACGATTACTACTAAGGTTGTTTTATTCTTTACCACATTTGGAACAGGAAGTCTGTGTTGTTCTTGAAGAATTCTGAAAAGCAATGTCACAGTCTGATGACCTCTTCTCCTCATTAAAACGTTCCCAAAGACAGCTCTCTGCATGATGTTTTGTAGCTTCAGCAGCCATGAACTAATTTGTACCTCTTATTTTGATCATGCACTGGTGAAAGCACCAAACAATATTTTTCTTTAAACACAGAGAGGCCTTTCAACAGCTCAGCACGCACTTCTACCCTCTTTTTAATCTTGGAGCACCTATTTATTTGCTCTTTTCACCACTAAATCTTCTTTGCTCCTTTCTGCCCCCCTGTAAAGCTGCTAGTTAAAAATCTTCAATGTGTATCCCCCACTCCAGAAAAAAAAAAGCCCTTCATAGGCTTATGCCATTAGAGGGTTATTACCATAAAAAGGAAAGGCAAGGAATTAGAGATATCAGAATTTGCATTAGTAAATTTCAATCCAATTAAACTAAAATAATATTTGTTTAGGCGCTACCTTTTGGGAGCGCGTATCAATTCTGCAAAGCCGATGCACGGAAGTAGAAGAGGTGGTCAGCGAAATGACTGATTTGTTCTGAATATTGGATGTTTCAAGATTGCACTGATAGATAATTAGCATTCATCTAGCTGATTTGTTTATTTTGCCTACCTTCACTCTTTGTGATAGATTCATTATGCAAGTCATATCCTTCTCCCATCTCTTGCTTTCAATGCTATGCAAATTGTGAACAAGGCCTGTCAAGGCCTTTGGCACAAATGGTTTGGAAAGGCAGCTTACATTGGTTGACATTGTGAATTACGTCTCATGTTATCAATTTTTAACAGATGCTGAGCAAAGTGATTACATGCTGTATTTATTTGTGCTTCATTCTTAATTCAAAAATGAATTATATGAAATTCTCACTACTTCAACAATATATTTCATGTACCATTTAACCCTCCTGAGCTTGCAAGCAGGGAAGCCTCACCAAAGAATAACACGAGCATCAGCCTGGGAGGAAGAGACAAAAATGGCTGGCACATTATAATGGTTTATTTATGGCACATGACAAAGGTGGGCATTCACCTTCATGTGACAAAGGAAGGCTGAGCCATGGTGGCATGTCACCTTTCCTTTATTTCTTTGTTGGTTGATTTGTTTAAATGTTTTGCCAGAATCCTATATGAACTGTTATGTTATATAACTTTACGTATACCTGGTTATGTAGCAGAGGCTTTAAGAAAACCCTTTATTGCATTACAAAGATGCATAAAGGGATACAAACAACAGTACCTCATGTTCATTGGGACCAGTGTTAATTGGTAAGCAATGCACATTAATATGAAAACTATGTTGATCAAACATTAATTGAAAATCAGATTGAAGCCAATTTTAGTTATGTAAACTGGCAAAGTTGGTACAAAAGAGCTTTTTTCCCCTACAAAAGTGTCCAATGGATGAGGGATTCTGGGATATGTAGTCTAACAACCTAATGTTTCCAAGATCTTTTCCCTTGTATTCAACTCTGTTGAAGGTTGAACAGCTGAACCGGAAGCTATCTCCTATTGATAGAGCCTACCTGCAGAATTTAATTATGCAGGGCTGAAAACAAGAGGAAGGTGCTTTATGAGGTATGTCTTGTCATCACAGCCTCATACTTGTTTGAAGGGTATTTATTGTGTAGAAAAGGAAAACTCAACTACAGTAATGATTACCATAGCAATGGGAATCATGTAGTCCTCCAGATGTTGTTGGACTGCAACAGGTCCCAGTGATGCTCATCAGCATAGCCAACAGTGGGGAGTGCAGTCCTAGCCAGCACCTATACAGATTTACTCAGAATTTAGCACTGTTAAGAAGCATTATTCAAAAAGTAACATTCTATTTAATTTAATAATGAAAATGTTAATAATCAAGCACTGATAATATTATTACTTGGCAGATATGACTGTTCCACCTATATACTGATGACCAAGCATCTTGGTGAATTTTCTCCCATGTTTCCTAGAAATCCCAGCTGAGTCATTGTGATAGAGGGTCAGATTAATATACAAAATCTTCATGCAAAACACAAGCTGAGAACAGAATCGATTTGGCCACTGTGTATCCTCTAAAGTAGGAAAAAAGAGACATTGCAAGTCCACATTTCCTACTTGTCAAACCACCTGGCATTCAGGGTTTTTCCCATCTCTGCCCTCAACACCTCAAAAAATGCCATTTGCTCTTCAGTAGCTGCTCTCAAGACGGCCAGTATCAGAAGAAACAATCAATGCTTCTTTCATGAAGATAACTCCAATTGCTTACAAATAGATGGGAAGAACCCAGTGGCTGCTTCTCTGCGATTTAATCCTCATTCAAAACATGAGAGAACATGAGGGGAGCAATGGAAACAAATAAAGCTATGATCTTGGGCACAGCTAATAAGCCTCATTGTATTCACTGGGACATGATTCAAAGAACACATACATACAATCATAGAATCATAGAATTATAGAGTTGGAAGAAACCACAAGGGCTATCCAGTCCAACCCCCTGCCATGCAAGAACTCCCAATTAAAGCATCCCCAACAGATGGCCATCCAGCCTCTGCTTAAAGACCTCCAAGGAAGGAGACTCCACCACACAAACTGCAGTTACAGTTTCTTCTCATGAAAGAGACAGATACATGTGAGAGAAAATTGGGGGAAATAAACAACAGTATATCGATGGGGAGGAGAATGTGGGGAGGAGACAAAAGCAAAAAATAATTTTTCCTCCCACAAATCTCTGATTATTAAACTTATCACATGGCACTTACAGAAATGGGAACGAAAAGGAACGGAACGGAATGGGACAAAAACTCATGTTACTGGACAGGAGAACACCACTGATGCTGCCAGGAGTCCCCAAATCATTCTTCAAAATTGGCTTCCAGGAACGGCTGGGGAATGGCTTGGGACTCCCAGCGGCATCGGTGGCATTCTCCTGCTCAGTAATAAGTGTTTTTGTCCATTCCATTCTGTTCCTTTCCATTCCCGTTCCTGTAAGTGCCGTGCGATAAGTTTATATGTCACTTTCAAGATGAGGGCATAATGTAGAATTTATCTGCCAAAATAATGGATAAAGCCTTGACTGAAGGATACAATATTTGCATATTCCAATGTAATCAGATTCATTCCACATTTCCCAAACTGAAGAGAGGATCAAAACATAACCACTGTTTGGATTTTTACTTCTCAACATTTTAGATGCAGGCCTTAGCTTTACAATAGTGGCCCAGACCTAGGACCTTATCACACGTGGGCCACAAAGCGATAAGAAAGCAAAATAAGAATAAATCGAGGACTAAACCAAAAGAAATCCAGGAATAAACCACAATACGTAAATGGCTATCAGACGCAACTAGCATCATCGCGCAATTAACGAAAGTGTGATGAAGTGCTCCCGGGAACCGCATTTGCTGTTCGCACACAAGTGAGAAAATCCCGGACATAAAAGCAATG
>CM034708.1:146341467-146356023 GCA_020142125.1 Phrynosoma platyrhinos | reverse complement strand
GGGGGGGAACCCTTGTACCTAGGCTGGTGCTTCTGCTAATGCTACAGTATTTATGCTAATGGAATGATACCATTGATACCTTGCCATTTTGTTTAGAAATGTATATCTTGGATGCTGGTTTGAGAATTCAGTGTTGCAAGGTGGTCCAAGAGCACGTTTTTAAAGCCCCATATTTTCTTTGAGGTAATAAATTTTGCAAGACAATTGTGACTTCCAAATCTGCATTAGACTTTAGTTCAAACTGTAAAGCTATCCAAAGTGCAGAACCCAAAACCATATCAGAGCCTTGAAGAGCTCCATTAAAGCAAAAGTGGGCAGTTTTAGCCAGTATGGGGGGCAGTTTTCTGCCCCAAGATTATCCAAAGGGCACACAGAATGCCCCCCAAAGGAAAGAAACAAAATCTCAAGTCATTGAAAGTCCACTTGTAATTTGGAAATAGTATTTTATATTAAGCAGCACAGGTGATGTTCTTACCTATTTAAAAATTAGATCACTGCTCCTGGAGTCTAGGATGTTTGAACTAGTTGAGATGTAGATAATGAGAAAGAAATTGATAGATAACTTTGTGAAAGACTGGAAGCCTTCCTACAATTTATGCAGGAGAGAAATTGTGAGATGATATTTACAGATATGGAAAATTAATTGTTTATTTTGAAAGTAAAACACTGAAATTTGTTGTATTTCTATATGGTGTTAAATGGAAGGTAAACATAATATTTGAGAGATGTCAATGAGGAGAAAACTGGAAACCAAAAGTGTTTTGTTTGTAAGGTTAGTGTAACTATGACTGTTGCATGTTTTATAATATGAGGTGCAAACGTTTTTCTTTTTTAATTTTCTTTTTGTATTGTGATTTACTTCAGTATGCATGTTTATTGTCTGATATGAATAATTTATAATGTGTGCATGTAAAACTACAATTACAAAATTGGGGGAAATCTTTTTGGGAGGGAGTTTTTATTGAATTGGGGGGAACACATCTCAATGAAACACAGATATGTTATAAACAACAAATTACACATTGATTTAAAAAAAAACAGTAAAACACTTGAAAAATACTCTGTTAATGGAAAAAATTTAAACAGAATCTAGTATTTCCTTTTGGATCCAGATAATTACTAAAGGCCTGTCTGAACAAAAAGCCTTGTTGTTTGTTGACACAAGGACAACAGAGAGGGGCTTAACTGAATCTCCCTGGGAAGAGCGTTCTGCAGCCTAGGAGTTGCCACTAAGAAGTTGCCTTCCAGGTACCTCTTAAAATAGGAAGAGTGAGAGAAAGACCTTTCTTGAAAAACCTAAAACCTGAACAGGGTCATATGTAGAGATACAGTCCTTCCAGTAACTTGGACCTAAGTTGTACAGGAAGCCACCAGCTACCCTTGTTCCAAGCACCACTGCTATTGGAAGGCAGTAAGTGAGAAACTAGCAGTGCCTTCGTGGCTTCTTTCTCCATCCCTGGATTTTCTTGCAAAAAGTTTGCAGATAGTCTCAGCTTTCCCTGCCCCAATAATTTTCTGGCAGTGCTCAGGAAAAGTGGATTAATTATGAATTATGACAAGATGGCTTGCCCCTCATTGGTACTAGCAAACAAATAACTTGCCCCTCTCTAACTGCATCCCACCTAAAACCCGGATACAAGCCGCACTAAGATGACTGACTTGCCATCTGAGTACGGCTTGTAGCCAGGTTTTAGGTGGGATGAAGTCAGATGACGGCATTGGTGGCATTTTGCATGCAATAATACCAGACTGCATCCCGTAATCAAATCTAACCCGGGAGAGGTAAGTTGAGTTTATTTTGGGTAAGATAAACTCCATTGGTCCTTCTGTCAGTTCATGCAGAACAACAGTGAGGGCCAGTTGACATTGCCCGTGGCCAGAATCTTCTGTGTGTGGAACTCACACTAAAAGCAATCTATCATAAACTACAATCTATTTTATATCTCTCTTTCTGAGAATAATCAAGCTTCAGACTTCGTGTTTTATGTTTAGGGGGCCAAACTAAAATCATGCGAATTGTTACTTTTTGGACCACAACTGCAAGGACCTCCCAGCCATCTGGGCCATTAACTATGATGAGGGAGCAGGATTTTGGAAGGTTTGGTCCAAAGCAGTAATTTTTCCAACCTCTGCCCAAACTGTATTACTCTATAGAGTGAACTATAAATTAACCTTGTGTATAAGTCAAAGGCAGGATTGGGACCCAAAATTATGGATTTTGATATGGCCTGTGGATACCTAGGGGGATGTAACAAAGGATATAAAAAAATGACACAAAAGAAAACAATGTCAAATAACTTACAAAATTTCAGCAGGCATAACATTTGTGCTCATCCTAAAGGCTGGATGGATGAAGTGGGGACTTTGGTAAATGGTGGCTATGCAATTTGCGTTGGAGGCAACCAGCCACAGGTGCAGCTAAGAAAGCTGAGAAATCACACACATGTCGAAAAGGATGAAAAGGCAAAGCAAAGAAAATGGCAACTATGGGCCTCTGCAGGCAGGTGGCCATGGGCCGCCCCAAGAAGCCGCAGATTGGAACCAAGTCTGTCCCACACCTCAGCCCCAATCCACTCCTTTTCCGGCCCTGGAAGGAGCACTAAAATAGCATTCCTTCCACAAGGTGCAGAAAGGGCACCAGAAGAGGCAGCGCGTGCCTCTTTGGCGTCTCTTCCAGCTCAGCGTGTCTGGATGCTGAGCCAGAAGGATGTCATCGGAGTGCCCGCCGTGTGGAATGGCAGGCACTCCAATGACATCCTCAGGAAGGGGTTGGAGCACCCAGCGTGAGGCTGCCCCTTCCCTTCCTGGGATTGAAGGCGGCGCTTTTCACCGTTGCATCCCCCTATGTTATCACATCACCTTCAGATTGATAACTTTGCCTGATTTTAACCCAGAAAAGCTGACAAACAAACAAAAATGTCTTATTCAAATCCTTTAAAGCCCAGTTCCTCTCAGCACTCCTTTGAGGAGAACCTCCAAGGAGCTGCCACCACTGCCATTTTCCCACCAAGCATTCAAAAGGATCAGAAGCACCACCATGGTGAAGAGTAGGGGAGGTCAGTGCTTCTTTTAAGTGCTCCTGGAGCAGACTAAGGGCCTTTACAGACTGCCACAAATAATGCAGCTTGAGTCTACTTTAACTGTCCTGCCTCAGTGCTAGGGAATAATGGAAATTGTATTTTTTTTTCTGAGACATTGAGCCTTCTCTGTCAGAGAGCTCTGGTGCCACAATAAAATACAGTTCCCATGATTCCCTAGCACTGAGCCAGGGCAGTTAAAGTAGACTCAAGCTGAATTATTTCTGGCAGTCTTCAAAGGCCCTAAGTTTTCACCTTTCACCACTCTACTCAGAGAAGAGGATGGTTCCATTTTTGATAAGAGTTAAGTTACAGCATTTACATTGACCCATGAATAAATAGACCCAAGTTTGCTGGGTCAATTTTTTTACTAAGGGCCTCTACAGATAGGCAGCCGTGAGCCACCCTGAGAAGCTGCGGATTGGGACCGAGGCTGCCCATGCCTCAGCCCCAATCCACCCTTATGGCACCTCTGAAAAGGAGCACTAAAATAGTGCTCCTTTCAGAAGATCCAAAAGGGGTGCCGGAAGAGGCGCCGGGCACTTCTTCCACACTCCTTCCAGCTCAGCATGTCTGGATGCTGAGCTGGAAGGACATCATCAGGGCACTCGCCATGTGCAAAGGCGAGCACTCTGATGACATCCTCGAGAAGGGGTTGGGGCACCCAGCGTCTGGCTGCCCCTCCCTTTCTCTGGCTCCAAGATGGCGCTTTGTGCCGTCTGCATCTCCCCTTCAATTTCTAGACTTATCTATGAGTCTGGTGGCACAGTGGGTAAAAATGCTGGTGCTGCAGCCACAATGTTGTAAGATTGATCCCAGAGGACTCCAAGTTGACTCAGCCTTCCATCCTTTCGTAGGTCAGTAAAATGAGTACCCAGCTTGTTGGGGCAATTGGCTTACAGATTGTAAATCACTTAGAGAGTGCTAAGTTCACTATGAAGTGGCAAAAAAATGTAAATGCTATTGCTGTTGCTACTGAGTATAGACAGTACATGAAACCAGATGGATCTCTTGAATGGTGTTTTCTTTAAAACAACAACCACAACTAGAAGCAACCTCTGAAGTGCCAGTTTCAATAGAGAGAGCAGTGGGGGGAAACTGTCTAACTCTGTTTTCACTGCTGTTGGTTTCTTCCAACACTTGATTCTGGGAGAGAAGCAAAGAGATTTCACTACAAGGGAGATTTACATCAAAGTTCAAAGTCTTGCTGTTTGTACATGCTAAGGGCAATGTGTACTTTTGAAAAACAGTGGGAAAAGCAATGTTTCTTCAGAGTGACTGTTGTTGTTAAGTGCCTTCAGGTTGACTTATCCTAATGTTTTCTTGGCAAGATTTATTCAGAGGGAGTTTGCCACTGGTTTCCTCTAAGGCTGAGAGACTGTAACTTGCCTGAGGTCACCCAATAGGTCTCCATGGCTAAGTGACAATTTGAACCTTGGTCTCCTAGTCCAACAGGCAAAACACTACATGACACTGGCTCTGTGGAGTGACTGTAAGGAATACTGGTTCACTCCCAAAATACTCTGGACTCCAAAATACTGCTTAAGTATCTTCCAGTGAACATCTTTATTTCAAATAAGATTTTTACTATATCTTTATAGATGGTGTATGGCAAAACTGGGTTCTTCTAAGTTTGCCAGAGTGAGTACTGGAGAAGACTCCTGTATCCTTAATGGTTGTTTAGAAAAAGTATTTCAGTGGGATATGTGAAAAGCTGAAATTCCTTCATCTACACAAGCTTTAAATATATTAGAGCCCTCTCCAGTGTTCACTCTGACAACCCTAGTCCTTGTACAGTAAGCTACTTGTGCTTTTAAAGCAAATATTCAAAGTATGTTGGCCACCTAGAAAGCTCACTATCACCAGTACTAAGAAAATCCCTCCAACATAATAGTTAATGTTACCCAACTCTTATAGGAAAAGGAGTGTTTAGCAGAAAACCTCAGTGTGTTATGCAGCTATGGAGAATATCATTTCTTGAAAAGATTATAGACTTATTGTTTATAATTATGGCGTAGGGGAGGAAAACCTTACTCCAGGTTTGAGAGGTCCTCTAGTGACATCCTCTCCTTTGTGAAGATCAACTCACTTTGTGCACTTGCCTTGTTCCAGTGGTAGTGCTCCAAGCGATATTGGGTTGTTTGGTCAAGCTGAATTCTTATTTTCATGAAATTTCCTAGAGCAAAAAAATGTGGAAGCCTTCAGACATTGTTGGACTGTCACACCATGATCCTTCATCGTTGCCAATACACTCAGCCCTCCATATCCACAGATTTTTTATCCATGGATTTAAGCATCCACAGTTTGAAAATGTTTAAAATATATATAAATTCCAAAAAGCAAACCTTGATTCTGCTATTTTATATAAGGGACACCATTTTATTTACACTGTATTGAATGGGACTTGAGTATCCACAGATTTTGATACCAAGCCAAGGGCCCACTATACTGTCTAGGGATAGCTACTTTGGGTCGATGTAGATGGCCCATAAGGGGCGCTTCTGTGCCGCCCCTAGGAGCGGCGAATTGGGGCCATGGCAACCACACATCGCGGCCCCAATCCTCCTTTTTGCTGCCACCAAAACAGTGAGTAAATAGCGCTTCTTTTTGGGGCAGCAAAAAGCTGCTCTTAGAGCTACCACTGCAGCTCTTTTGTACCCTTTTGGAGCAACATGTATGCATGCTTCGCCAACGGAGCACCCTGATGCTGCGTGCCATTCAGTCTGACACATGGCGTCTGGGCGGAGTTGGGGTGGCCTAAAGTGCCAGTCTGCATCAGCTATTTGTCAGTTTTCCAGAATGTGCCAAAGTTAAATTAGGTTGGGGCTACTGTGAGAAACTATAAGGACAGCTATATCCAGCTGCTCAGAGTAGTCAGGGAAATCAAATATAAAGGGAACCCAGTGCTAATACTTTCAGTGGGCTTTACCAGTACCCATGTCGAAAGATGCCAGGTGCTGGCCTTAGCTTTGTGTGCAGCCTTGGATGGCTTTAGATCGGAGCTTTCCCCTTTCCTAGCAGAAAAAGAGAACAAACTGTACAGTACAGTCTGTTTCAAGGTACCAAGTGGACTGCTATGAGGGAAGGTAAAAGGGGAGAGAGAAGAAAGATGATCACAAACAGATGTCTTTCCTGTTGCTCTTTCCCCACTAGATGTCCTTAGTGTTTCACACATTGGCTTCAGAGGCAGCAATGAAATAGTCTGCCAGGGTATCTACCGCTATTGAAGTGTGTGGTATTAAGAGCTCCTGATTAATGGCTTTCACATCAGAGTTCATTTTATCTGGAAGATTAACAAGAAAGAAGCATAGGAGATAGGCACAATAATTTTAATCTACCGCCTACCTAAGATATATAGGCATCTCCAGTTTAGAGGGCTATTAGCATTTTCTTCTTTGGAGATGTTTAGGCAATCAATGCATTAAAATAAACTAGAGATTTAGGGAGAAGGCTTTACAGAAATAAATTATGATTTTTTTTTTACAATGAATTTTTTTACCATGATTATTTCCCCCTCCACCTAATTGAACTGCTTTCAAAGGTTATGTTCTAGTTACAAACCATTCATGATAATTTGAGTTCAACAGCAGGAGTTTTGTTTAATTTGAGTTTTAATAGATCTTTAAGGATAAATGAGCAGGGGGGAAATCATGAATGATCACAAAATATCCTTGTAAGCCTTCCTTTGCCTCCCCCAGCTCAAACCTATCTGCAAGAAAGCCTAAGATCCCAGAAACAAAGCTTTAATGCAAGCAAGCTGAGCTGAATCCAAAAGCACAATATCTTTTCCCCTCCTGTTTTGAAAAGACTGCAAGTGCTTTAATAGAGTTTTTTAACCACAAGCTCTAGCCATAGTTGTTGCTATTCTCCTTCAGGAGAGGGCTGCGGATTGCCTGCATTCAGTAAAGGCAGAGAGATTCCTGAAAGGCATCAGGGAATGGCAATTTGGCAGCAGCATGTGTCCAACTCTCAGAGCACTGGGTAAAAAGTTTGCACTGTGTGTACATGAGCAGTTCCTTTCCCAGGGACAGAGACAGTAGGGGAGGGATCACAAAGAGAATCCATTGAATGGCCTTTTTTCATCTGTCGCTCTCACAGACACACATGCCTGGAACAATGGTCAACAGCGAATGGAAGGCTGCAACCTCCCGTGGTTTCATGGTGCATCACTGCTGTCTGTGGGACTCGATGTGACAATAAAGGGCATGATTCCATACTTCACTTCCCCCAAAAAACAGAAAGATGTAAGAGAAAGCAAAGCAAAAGTATTGTGTGGAGAAGTCATCAGGGCCCATTTCTCATATTCATCCATGCAGTGGTTTTTCAAGCATGAAGCTTCTTTGCATTAGCTATTAGCCCTAAGCTTAGATGGATCTGCAGCATTGTCATTAAATAAAAGGTTTTGAGTATTTTTTAAGAAAAATATGGATAGAGAGCAACAAACTGCTGCCCAGTTATAGAGTTAAGGAGGTTTGACACCACCTTAACTGTCCTGGCTCCATCCTATGGAATCCTGGGGTTTGTAGTTTGTTGAGGCACCAGAGTTTTCTGACAGAGAAGGTAAAATATCTCACAAAATTACAAATCCCAGAATTCCATAGCATTGAGCCATGGCAGTTCAAGCAGAGTCAAACTGCATTAATTCTGCAATGTAGATGCAACCTTAGTCTTTGCTTTGGGGAATCGAATTCTGTTTGGCATTTCTAATATGGCTGTAGGAGGAATTTAATGCTTTGTACTTGCCATGTGTGATAGCCACCAAACAGTGTAGGACTTACTGCCAAATAACTATGTATAGGATTCCACTTCACATTAGTTTTTAGAAGCTGCCCCCAGCCACCATTTCAATATGAATTCATATTCTTAAAAGCTTTGTGATCAAATTAGATCACTAAATTTCTCCATGATTTATTATGGTAATAGACAAGCATAAATGCAACTAGAACTATAATTGAAAATATTAATTCAATATTTCTCCAATCTTATTCTCACCAAGTATATAAAAGGTGTTGCAAAAGCCTCAATCTGATGCCTGTTATGTACAGAAATGAAACATCCTATTAGCTCATTCAAAGACTTCTTAAATGTAACAGCAATTTCAATCTGACTTCTGCATAAAATTGATGATATAATTAGTCACGTAACAGACTCAACCTTTCTAATCCCACAAGGACATAAATGTACATCAAAAGAATACCTGTCAAGATCTTCCTTCTATAGCATTTCAGAGGGTACTGACTGAACTTAGCAAAAAGACTGAACCTAGCTAAAGTCAAAGCAACACCTACACTTAGAAAAATTTAATACACTCATCCCTCCACAATTGCTGGGGTTAGGGGCACAAGACCCCCATGAATGTGGGAAAACAGCATATAACAAAAACACTATATTTTTACCTGAGAGAACACCTCTCCCTCATGGGTACCTGAAACTGCAGAATAGTTCTGAACCCTACATATATTACAAAACATATAGCCCACAAGAAAACAGATGAGGAGCCAGTCACCCATAGGAGACAAAAGCCAATGTTGGGGAAAGGGAAGCAGTGGCTGATATTCCCTCCTCCAAGAATAAAACCCTGGGATTAGTGAGACTTCAGGAAGGCTATTTAGATGCTAGTTTTGTGTCAGGGAGGGAGATGGGCGAGGGTGGAAGGGAAGGCCTCGGTTGGGCTGCATCTCTCGGTGTTCTTGTGTGCCACTATTTTGTTTGCCACCATTTTCTGGCTGCCTCTTGGGACTAGATGTAGCTTCAGCTGTCTCCCTTTGCAACACTATAGAAGAGAAGTTCTCACACACCTGTCTGTTCTAGGGGAGCCTGAGCAGTTTATAGGCTGTTGAAGAAACTGCACATAAATTGCTGTAATATTTTTGGATTTCATTCACAGAAATCAAGCCTGATGATAAGGAGTCTTACTGTAATCACTTAATCTTAAAAGCACTACTAGATTCCTTCTTCCCAACTCCCTTTCCTTTTTATACTGAAGCAGATTAACTGAGCTATCTCTCTCAGAAAAATGAAAGATGCCTAAGGGGGGAAGCAGACTGGTGGCACGGGGCTGCCGTGGGAAGGGGCGCCACAGGACCGAGGCATCCCCACGCCTTGATCCTGCGGCGCTCCTTCCCTGTCCCTGAAAGGAGCGCTAAAATAGTGCTCCTTTCACTGACTTATCCACCGCAGCGTGTGAGGACGCTGCGGCGGGAGGTTGCCCCCGTAGCGCTGGCCGTGTGGAGGGCTGGCGGCTCCGAGGGAAACCTCGGAAGGAGGAAGGGGCGCCAAGCGTGCGGCTGCCCCTCCTCTTCCCTGCCTCGAGGACGGCTCTATTAGCCGTCTGCCGAGGCCCTAAGTCAGCCCTCCATACCCACAGATTCTGCATCCATGGATTCAACCATCCATGGCTTGAAAACATGCATTTTTTTAATTCCAAAAAGCAAACTTTGATTTTGTCATTTTATATCAGTGACACCATTTTACCACACCATTGTATATAATGGACTTGCACAGGGTTTGGTATTCATGATGGGGTCCTGGAACCAACCCTCAGTGGACACCAAGGGCCCACTGTAATTAGTTTTTGGAATTGTAAATAGTCAAAGCAACCAACAATTAATAGCTATTCAACATATTTAGAAGTAAGGCACACTGAATTCAATTAGCCTTCTTCCTAGGTAAGTATTATAGGATTGCAGCCCAAAACACATAAAAACCCTTGTCTTATCATACAGAGCAAAACATTTTCATTTATATGACATCCAAAATCCCCAGAGGAGTTCAGTGTTGGACTACCACTCCCATAATTCCCAGCAATGACCTCTCGGAGGGGGATGCTGAAAGTTGTAATAGAAAAGGGTTTGCGTATAGTAATATTGTTTTTTTTAAAAAAAATAGTAAGAGTAGTTGTATCATTTTGAGCCTACCGTTCAGTGTTGGAAAGTGTGAGAAAGGAATCATGGGTACTGTAGTTTATTGTGGCACCAGAACTCTCTGATAGACAAGGCTCAATGTCCCAGTAAAAAATACAATTCCCATGATTCCCTAGCACTGAACCAGGACAGTTAAAGTGACCTCATGCTGTACTATTTCTGGCAGTGTGTAAAGGTCCTTACAGTGATTGTAAGCATGAATCAAATATATTATCCAGTACATGAGAGAAAGGGAAGAAGAAAACAGCTGCAGGTTAGACTGAGGCAGGAAGAAAATGAGTACAAAAAGCAAACAAACAGGAAGTCTGCATTCATACAAGCCAAGAATGGCTGAGTATAAGCCTGCAAAGGCTGCTAGCTCTAACATTCCTAGGTTTCACATGAGCCTTTTAAAGTGGTGGCCTGGAGACTACAGCAGTCTGTATATTAAATTTTGGGATTGAGGTTTCTTTATCAGGCAAGGCTACATTCTAGTCTACTATCATGCTATTTGTTCAGCTTGTATGCATACAGATGTATACTCATGCATAAGACGGAGACTCTATCAAGACAAGTTTGTGAGGGGGTGGAAAGAGGCAAACATACTATACGTTATCTGGTATTAAAAATTCTCCCTACCAGAGTTGGCCAAGTAATATGGAAGACCAAGTCTATTGGGGTTTTGAGGGCTTCAGCATGTGAACTGAGGTTTCCTTGTCAGCCAGTACTACCATGATAAAAATGCATCTGTCTCACCTTATGTTGGGCCTTACACTTGTGGCAACTAGTGCGCATTTGCAAATGTTCCTGTCCTCAACAAGTAAGTGCCATTGCAAAAATATCAACTGCCATGATGGAGGGGGGGAGGGTCTTCACCATGCAAAATATATTTGATGCACAAACTGTTGGTTTGTAAAACATGTCTTGAAAAAGCAAAGTCCATGAAAAATGTGCAAAAAGTATATTGTAGTCTCACCTAGTGGGAAAGTAAACCTCTACATGGCCCTAGAGAACAACATGACAATGGGCCTTTGCAGACTGCCAGAAATAGTGCAAATGTGGACTCAATTTGCACTATTTCTAGCTGTCTGCAAAGGCCCAAACCCCACCAACCACATGGCCCACTCTCAAGGCAGACTGTGCTTGCTGGGGCCAAATGGTGATTCCAGGAGCTGGATTACCCTGGCTGCTTTTTGGTCCAATCCAAAGGACTGGAGCATGGCCTTGGCTTGGCTTCTGGCCACTTTGGAGATTTATGTCATTTGACTGCCATGCCTCCAAAATGGCTAGAAGCCACTTTATTTGGCCTGTTTGTACTGGGTCTATAGCAATGCCTTTGACTGCACTGATCACAAAAAGTTATGGAATGTTGTTAAGAAATGGGAGTGTCATTACATCTGATAGTCCTGATGAGGAATGTGTACTTAAGACAAGAGGCTGCATTAGAAAACAATATGGAGAAACAGAAGGTTCCAAAATGGGAACGGGGTAAAGCAAGGATGCAGTCTATCACACTATTTTTTCAGCTTGTATGCAGAAAATATCATAGAAAGAGCAAGTTTAGACTCAGAAGAAGGAGGCAGAAAGATAGGAGGAAGAACCATCAAAAATCTAAGATATGCAGATGACACCATACTACTAATGGAAAATATCAGAGACATGGAAAAACTATTTAGGAAAGGTAGGGCCTAAACAGACCAGCAATAAACACCAGCATCAGGACAAAGTGGGAGTGTGGTGACTGTATGCCATGCACCCCAACTCTACCCTGATGCCAGCATCACACTGCACGAGCAACTGCATTGGGGCAGTGTTTCTGCATTTCTGCGACACAGCATTTAGCCACACTGCGTTGCAGAACCCCCCCCCCAAAAAAAAACAATTCCGCAGTGGCAAAGGTGCCTTTTCCCCGGTGCAAAAAAGAGCAGCTTTCTGACACTTCTTTTTGAGCTGGGGAAATGCTATGTTGGGGGCGTGGCATGCAGTTGCCTCATCCCCAGCCCAGCAAGCAAATGGGCGGCATGAAGCCACTCCTTACAAGTGGTCTGTTTAGCCCAGGGGTAGGCAACCTAAGGCCCGGGGGGGCTGGGTGCAGCCCCCCGAGGCCTTTGGACCGGCCCCAGGCAAGTCCTGCCGCCACCGCTGCCCCCCCGCCGCCGCCGCCGCCTGCCATGATGATATTGATTATTTTTGTTATTACATGTTCTTGAGGTTTTCTTGGCAAAATCTCCACAGGGGTTTTGCCATGGCTTTTCTGGGGCTGAGAGAGTGTGCATGCATATTTTTATTATTTTTAAAAATATTTTTATTTATTTATTTATTTTTGGTGCTTCAGCCCCCCAATTGTCTGAGGGACAGCAACCCACTCCCCGGCTCAAAAAGGTTGCCTGCCCCTGGTTTAGCCTCTTAAAGAAGAAAGTTCAAAGGCAGGCTTACTGATGAACATAAAGAAAACAAAAATAATGACCACTGAAGATCTACATAAATTCAACCTAGACAATGAGGAAATTGAAATAGTCAGATATTATCCATATCAAATATTGGATCAAATATTGATCAGGAATGATCAGAAGAAGATTTTGAATGGGAAGGGCAGCTATGAAAGAACTAGCTTACATCCTAAAAAGTAAAGAAATACAGTGTACACTAAAGTGGGGGTCATCCAAGCCATTGTATTCCCCATCACTATGTACAGATGCAAAACCTGGACAATGAAGAAAGAGGATAGGAAGAAAATCGACTCATTTGAAATGTGGTGCTGGGAAAGAGTGCTAAGGATACCATGGACAGCCAAAAAGGTAAACACGTGGGTGCTAGAACAGATCAAGCTGACCTATCCTTGGAAGCCAAGATGGTGAAATTGAGGCTGTCATACTTTGGCCACATCATGAGATAGCATGACTCATTAGAAAAGACAATGGTGGGGTGCAGACGGGCAGCTCTGGGCTGCCCCAGGAAGCAGCAGATAGGGAACGCAGCTACCCCATGCAGCAGCCCCGATCCTCCCTTTTGCTGCCCTGAAAAGAGTGGCAAAATGCCGCTCCTTTTAGGGGTGGCAAAAGGGCACCCTAAGAGCCGGCGCACAGCTCTTCTTTGCCCTTTCTGTCACAGCATGTCAGAATGCTGTGCCAGGAGGGCGCTCTGACGCCACGCGCCATGCATAACTGTGCGCAGTATCAGGATGGCGGGGTTGGGGCAGCTTCCCTGGCTGATCTCTGCCTCCAGGCCAGCCCTTTGGGCCAGTCTGCAGAGGGCCAATGTTGCTAGGAAGGTAGAAGGTAGTAGAAAGAGAAGAACATTACAAGCCAGATGGCTGGACTCAATGAAGGAGATTACAGGCCTGAATCTGTGGGAACTAGGCAGAACAGTGGAGGATACAGGGTCTTGGAGATTTCTCAGCTACAGGGTCACCATGAGTCAGGTTCAACTTGGGGCAGCTAATAACAACAAAAAGAGCCAATAAGAAATTGGTTAGCATGGGCAGGGTAATTATTTGTACATTTTTAAAATCTGTGGTTTACCTCTAAACTCCATAAAGCATAGGGGACAAATTTCAATTATTTGTTCCTGGAGATTAATATATCTGGAGGGTTCTCTGAAGTCATTTCTTGGAAATTTGTCCAACTGTCCATAAGCAGAAGGACGAGATGGCTCAGACCATTCATACAATTATACCCTAAAACCTTTAGCCAAATTGTAAAGCTGTAGAGCTGAGCTCAAACTGGCGATGTGAGAGCCAGCATAGCATAGACGTTTGAGTGCTGGACTAGGACTCTGAGAAACCAGAGTTCAAATCCTCACTCTACCGGAGAACCTCGAGTAAGACACATTCTCTCAGCCTCAAAGGAAGGTGATAGCAAAGGGACTTCTCCTTAGTTTCAAACAATATAATTATCTAAACATGTCACATGAAACAGGGGGGAGAATTATTGGTGATGTGGAAAAGAATATTTATATGGAGACCATTCAGTTGTTGTTGTTAACTGCCCACAAGTCAATGGATGAAAAAACTCAAAGAACCCCTGTCCTCCACTGCTGTTCTCTGGTCAGCTTTCTTCATTGTCCAGCTCTCATATTCATACATGGTGACGGGGAATACAATGGCTTAGACGATCCTCATTTTAATATTTAGTTACATCTTTACACTTTCGGATCTTGTCCAGTTCTTCCATAGCTGCCCTTTCCAATCCTAGTCTTCTAGTTTCTTGACTGTGGTCTCCATTCTGCTCAATGTTTGATCCAAGGTACAGAAACTCCGTGACTATTTCACTTTTTTCATTACCCATATTTTTCGCCATATAAGACGCACTTTTTCTTCCCCAAAACGAGGGTGGGGAAGTTGGTGCATCTTATAAGGTGAATATACAGGCCGAGGCCGCAGCTAAAAGGAGGCCTCCTTCCAGCAGCAGCCTCAGTGGTTCAATGGGCTCCTCCTGCGGTTGGAGGATGTCCTCCCATCCCAGGAAGAGCCTATTGAACCACCCAGGATGGGGGTGGAAAGAGGCCCCCTTTTCCTGGGTCCTTCAATCGGATCCTCCTGGGGTCGGAGGACGTCCTCCCATCCCAGGAAGAGCCCA
>CM034708.1:146324900-146341367 GCA_020142125.1 Phrynosoma platyrhinos | reverse complement strand
GCCTCCTTCCACCTGCAGAATGGATTAATTTCATAAGTAGAGGTACCAGTGTATTTGGTTAAGAATCTTTTTTTCCTAGTTTTTCCTCCTTTAAAATTGGGTGTGTCTTATATGCCGGAGCTTCTTAAATCGTGAAAAATACAGTATATAGGATGAATTCTTTTAGATCTTCTGTGCTTATTTTGTTTGTTTTCGTAATGTTCAGCGTTCAGCTTGCCTTGGCACTTTTCTCCTTATCCTTCTTCAGTAATTGCTCCAGGTCTTTGTTAGTTTCTGCTAGTGGTATTATGTCATCTGCCTATCTTAGGTTGTTAATGTTCCTTCCTCCAATCTTCACTCCTCTGCCTCTGAGCCTAGGCCTGCTCTACATACAATATTTTCTGCACACAGATTGAATAAATAGGGTGATAGTATGCAGCCTTGCCTTGACTCCTTTGCCAATTGGGAACCATTCGGTTTCTCCATACTCAGTTCTGATGGCAGCCTCTTGACCTGAGTATAGGTACACATCAGGATAATCAAACATAGGAGTTTATCACACAGGGGGAAATCCCGTGCAAAAATGGGATTTAAAATGGCTTTGTCTCTAAACAATAACAACAACATCGACAAAAGGCTCTAGAACATTTAGACCCGCAAAAGTGATTAGTTTTTCACACACATCGCTGTTAAAATGGGGTTAACCCAAACAGAAAGTAGTCAGAAACTACTTCTTTTCACTTTCGGGATTTTCCGAAAGTAAAAAGAAGCAGTTTCTGACTACTTTCCATTTGCGTTAACCCCATTTTAACAGTGACTTTGTCTGAAAATCTAATCGCTTTTGTGGGTTTTTTCTAATTTAAAGCCCTGTTTGCACACGGGATTTCCCCCGTGTGATAAACTCCATAGTGGCATTCCCATTCCTATAAGAGCAAACCATAGCTTTTTGTTCATACTTCATACTTATAGCACTACAATTCCACTTTAACAGTCATGGGTCAGTCCTCTCAAATCCTGGGACTGGCAGTTAAGAGAAAGATATTGAGAATCCTCAACCAGAGTGCTCTAGTGCCTTATTAAACAACAACCCCCAGGAACCCATAGGATGTTGTCATACCAAGGAAAGTAAAATATAGCACCATAATTGTGTAGTTTGAATAGGCCCTGATGTTATTAACTGCAGCTGCTCCTTCTGTTGTCCCACAGAAGACAAAAGACTTTGGTCAAACCATTTGCTCTTTTCTGTTCTCCAACCAACAATTCAACATGTAACAAGGGCTGACAGTATGGCTTGGGAATGGACTCAGTGGACTTCTTTCTGCCAAAATATCTGTAAATCACAAACTGCATGAATCTCACGCTTAAGAAAGACAATTCCTTGGGTTACAACATTTGACAAGGATTTGAATAATCTTCTCCTCCTGGTTTTCCAGGTTTCCTAATCAGGGAAACACTTTTTAAATGGTGTGAAGCTAGACAAGGGGGATGGGGAAAGGGAAGCTTAATTCTCTAATAGCATAATCCTCTAATAACATAGGAGGAGAGACATCTAGTGGTTAAAGATAAATATTTGAAATATAAGACAATGAAGCCTATTGCCTATGAAGGCTGATTCAATAAAACAAGAAAGTCTCTTAAGATTTCAGAATACTTCTTGTAATCCTAACAGAATAGGCCTCAAATCATCAGTAAGTGGAATAGCATTTAAACTGATTCACATTCAGTTGTACTAAAGTGAACCAGTTTATGATATTTCTGGTAATCAATTATCCTCACCTGTCTTAGAGCTCAGTGATGAGCTCTAAGACTCACAGCACACTCATGCATAGGCTTTCCAGATCATTTCTCTAAAATGCAAAGGACAACTAATGCAGCCTAATTATTATATCATCAGTCTTAGACTGTGGAGAAGTTTGCCACTCAGCTAGGAAATTCACTTGATGATTTTGGGCTATGTATTGTTCTTAGCCACACCTACCTGACTGGGTTGTTGAGAAGATGAAATGGGGAGACAGAAAATCTGCCAGACCTACCTACCAAGCATTTTCAAGGAATATGGGAAATAATGCACTTCTTTCACAGTAATTGCAATATCTGTACCTTTAATATTAATTAGAAAAATCTGACATCTACAACTTTTTATTAAGCACAGAGATATGGGGAAGTAGATGTACACAGCAGTCTTCCAGGTCTAAATGTTCTAGATCCTTTTGTCAATGTTGTTGTTATTGTTTAGAGACATAGGGCCTTGGCAGACGCCTAATACAGTCGTCTCGGAGGCAAGGAAGAGGAGGGGCAGCCGCACGATCAGCACCCCTTCCTCCTCCCAAGGTTGCCCTCGGAGCTGCTGGCCCTCCGCACGGCTGGCGCTCCAAGGGCAACCTCCCGCCACAGCATCCGCACACGCTGCGGTGGAAAAGACTTGTGAAAGGAGGGCTGATTTAGCACTCCTTTCAGAGGTGCCGACGGTGCGCCTCAGTGCGGATGCTGCGGTCCCACGGCGCTCCATCCCAGGGCGTCCCCGATGTCCTCGTCTGCTTCCCCCCATAGCCATGTTAGTCTGGAATATCAGTATGCAGAGACTAGTCTATGAAAGCTTATGCTACAATTTCCTTTGCACAGTTAGGGGGGATGCAGACCAGGGCGTCCAGGACGCCCTGGTCCGGAGCGCCGCGGGGCCATGGCAGCCGCACCGCGGCGCTCCTGCGGCGTCCCTGGAAAGAGCGCTAAATCAGTGCTCCTTCCTCAAGACAGCGAAAGTGCGCCCTAAACGTGTAGGGCGCACTTTCGCTGTTTTTTCCGCCGCAGCGCATGTGGTCGCTGCGGCGGGAGGTTGCCTTGGAAGCGCTGGCCGTGCGGAGGGCCGGCAGCTTCCAGGGCGACCTCAGGAAGAGGAAGGGACACCGTGCGTGCAGCTGCCCCTCCTCTTCCGGGTCTCGGAGACGGCCCTATTAGCCGTCTGCCGAGGCCCTTAGTCTCAAAGAGGCTACAAAAACCCTCTGCATGCTGATATTATGATTACTTCACTTATATCTCATCTTTTCCCCAAAAAATGAGACTCAAAGAGGTTTACAAAAATTCAAAGAAATACAGATAAAATGCATACAAGACATAAGTAAAAACATACAAAAAGTTATTGTTGACATGCAGCTGATCTGTATAATTAAAACTATTTAAAACAAACCCTTTAAAAAGATCAAGAACAAAAATCAATAAACAACACATTATTAACAACCCTTGCTCTTGGGATTGGGGGAAGCCCTTGCAGCCAATTCCTAAAAGCCTGTAAGAATAGAAAAGGTTTTGCCTGCCAAGAAAAAGAAAGTAAGAAGAGTGCCATTCCAGCCTCCCTAGTGAAGCAGTTCCAAAGCCTGAGAGCCATCAATGAGAAGGCCTTGTCCCATGTTCCTATCAGATGTGCCTATGAAAGCAGTGGGATCAAAACCTCCTACAAAGACCTTGGACAGGCTCATGTAGGAAGACAGTCCAAACCTCTCTGTTTTTCTATTCCTCTTTGTCCTGATATGTATGTTAATAGAATTACAGTGCACCTGTGTTCCAGCAACTGAGGTGATCTTCCTCTAATCCAGTATTTGTACTCTTAGCAAATTGATTTCTTTTTGTCCATTCCATTACTGTCCATTTGTAACAAAACTGAAAAATAACTGAAATTAATTATTTTGTTTATATCCCCTATAAATAAATAAATAAGTTGTCTGATGTTTTGACATTTCAGGTTAGATACAAATTCTCCAAAATTTAGAAAGCATTTCTTTATGTCAAAAATGTATCAATGAGCTTAACTTCACCCTTATGATATGTACATTGTAAAAAAAAAATTGAGAGCCTGGAATGAAGCAAGAGCCTCAAAACCAATAAGAGAAAGGAAATATATTTTATTGATTAATTGATGCTTTGTTTATTCTTAGTCACAAAATGTTTCAAATGTGTGTATCATACAGATGAAGTTAAACTTATTGACACATGACATTTCTTAACATCCCTAGTATTTAGAGGCATAATTTTGCTACTAAAGATTACATTGTAGAATTTCTTTCTAGAATCTACAAGTATTTGGATGCTTCTGAATACTAGAGGTAGAAAGATATCTTCTTAGATTCAGTACAAAGTAGCATTTTCACATCTCTCAGGACTAGGAGCATGAAAAAGCATCTAGAGATTAACAGGAGATTTCTGAGAAATAGATTTAAATCAATGCTCATGTTTTATAATGTGAATTAAAGTGCATAACTGAAAAAACACGTAAGAACATGCTTAAATCAATGGAGAAAGGGGGGTTGCAGACTGCCAGAAATAGTGCAAATTGAGTCCACTTTTAGGGTTAGGGTTAGTGCTAGGGAGTCATGGGAATTGTTTTTTTTTTCTGAGACATTGAGCCTTCTCTGTCAGAGAGCTCTGGTGCCACAATAAAATACAGTTCCCATGATTCCCTAACCCTAACCCTAACCCTAAAAGTGGACTCAATTTGCACTATTTCTGGCAGTCTGCAACCCCCCAAAGTTACATAAATGAAGTTAATTCTGCAAATAAACTGTGCAAATTAGGAAAATTCTAGACACTGGACAAATTTCAGTGCAGGCAGAAAGCACAAGTTGCACAAAACAAGGAAAGGAAGAAAATGGCTTTGGAGTTGGAGGAACAAAGGGGCTGTACAGACAGCCCCTAAGGGGCAACAGGATGCCCTCCCCTTTCCTTGTTGGATCGGGGCCACAGCAACCACATGCCGCAGCCCCAATCTGGCCCTTCTGCAGTGCAAAAAGAAGCTGCAAAAAGCTTCTCCTTGTTGTGCAAAGCAAAAGCAAAAGCAAAGCAGCTTCATTTATATACCGCTTCATATCGCGCATGGGATGTCTAAGCGGTTTACAACTGTGAGCTGATTGCCCCCCAACAAGCTGGGTACTCATTTTAGCGACCTCGGAAGGATGCAGGCCTGAGTCGAGCCTCAGCCCTGGCTGGTATTGAACTCGCAACCTTGTGGTCTATGAGTGAGTGGCTGCAGTACAGGCATTTAACCACTGCGCCACCAGGGTTGTTCCACAGAAAAGGTGCCCTACCTGCGATGGCAACGGCTTTTCGCCACTTCTTTGGCACAGCATGTGTAAATGCTGTGCCAAGGACACACCCATTTGCCACCCATCATGTGGTTACTTGGTTGGCATGAAGACGACATGGGGGTGGAGTTGGGGTGGCTGGTGTGTAATCACCACACCCCAACTCCATCCCCAGGCCAGCCCTTTTGGCTGGTCTGTACAGGGCCTTAGTGAATCTGAAACTGAGAGATTACCACATTCTTATTGAGCACCCATTACTCTTTCAGTTGTTGCTCTGCCACATGATCCTCACCATGTTTTGATTCTGCATCCTCTGATTCTCTTTGGGTGAACTAGAATGTCATTTTGTCTTTGAGTAAACTGACCGTGTGCTTGTTTCTGGCCCTCCTGCTTGTAGAGTGCACCCTCACCACTTGATCTCTGCTTGTTTTGAATTCCATGCTCTAAAACTATGCTGTTCACTATCTTGGTTTTCCTTCAGTGAGCTCAAGACAGTATACAGGGCTTCAGAACAGCATCATGATGTAGGTTAAGGGTCAATAACTGGCTAAGGGTCAATAACTGGGTCAATAACTGGCACAAGGCCACACATTTTGTGGATCAGTAAAGACTTAAACGTGAATGGCCCAAGTTAATCCAACATTTATAACCAATGTACCACACTGGCCCAATCATTAGAGCAGGAGCAGACAAGCTTCAGAGTTTGGAGTTTGCCCTTTTTTTCCAGCTTTTCCAGAGCTCTGGAGAGCCACAGAGTATCATCTTTCCTGATATCATGATGCTTGAATATTCAAAATCTGAGAAAATATTCAAAAACTGTTTAGTGCTATGAGTGTCATTTCTTTAAAGAAGAAAAGTCAAAATTACACCCTCTGCTCCTCATTTTGAGTAAATGTACAGTATGAGTGAGCTGATTCACACATGCATATAAACATTTGATGTCTCCTAATTGGCTGGATAATTATTTATGCACAGCTTAATAAATGCATGAATAGACCTTTTTAAAAAAAAACACATCATCTTACAAAAAAAGGATATATTTGTCTGTATTTCATCCCTGCCACCAAAAAATAATAATTAAGAAATTAAATTAAATTACGAGGGAAAACAACCATCAAAAATGGGGATATGAATTGTTTTGTAGGTGAGATGCTCACATATGTATGTTTGTCATGTGATCTCCATACCATCAGGTCCACTCTTGCACATGTAAGTAAGGTATCAGAATTAAGACTCAAATTGCGACCAACACAATGTTTTTGAGATGAGTCAGTTCACTCATTTTGATTCAAATCATCAGCAGGCTTCAGTAACAAAAGCAGGAGTACCCAGTATTGAAACACTGGCAGCAAAGCACTGGATGAACACCTGATGCCTTCAGGTGTGACAAATAATGCTCTTTCCATTAATGATGTTGAAGAAAGACTCAATTGCCAGTTGACTTTTGTAAAGGAAATGTGAAGGTGTGCCATCTTGTTATTATCCTCAGATAAATAAAATATCTCTGATTGGCCCTGTATGAGAGACCAAGAGATGTTATATATGAAACAGACCCCATAAAGCTTGGATTTGCAAACTCATTTTATCATAAGTGCTGATAGATGGACATGTGTGTGCAAACCTTTCCTCGGACCTGGCTTTCTCCCAAGCTGCAGTACAGAGTCTATGAGCTTTGTAGATTACATCTATCATCTTCCCACTTACTAACTAAAATACCTTCAGCAAAACCTCCAGCAAAAGAAGTTATATTAATTTTAAAGTCAACTTGTTCAAGAAATGAACATCTCCCCTAAGAATCAATGGTGTGTGAATGTCTACATTTGGATTCTTTCTCTCTATTCAAAATGTGGAAAACTGCCTCATTGCATTCTGTTTATCCATGGTTGGCAACTTTCCCCATAAAGAGATGCTCAGGCTTGGACAATGTATGGGTGGCTTTGATGGCCATCCAAAAATGGTTGTCTCCAAGATGCTCTGCTCCCCCAAGATACGAAGTCCACCTGTTCGTAGTCATTTTATGATGCCTGGATGTTTTTGTCACTCTTCTCCATGTGACTCCCCCTTCCATTTCATGCTCAGACTTGGAGAGAAAAGCAATAGCTAGTGATGGTAACTTTATACTTCAGGCCAGCAAAGACAAAACCAAAGCAAATATCAAAGTTCCACAGAGCTGTGGCTTTGGGGAAACAGGAGGAGGTTCATCTACCATTCTTTCAGTGGTGGGTGAAGCTATTCTGGATTTCATTAAAAACTTTAAAGGAGCTATCCAAGATACCAGAACTATTTAGGGATAGGGGTCAGACCCTGGATAGTTCCTTTTAAACCTATGCTAAAACCTAGAGTGGATCCACAGTTCCCACCAGCTGCCACTACCTTTTTATGTGGGGTTCTGTGGGGTCATGCACCAGATCCTAGCTGGTGAGGGAGCAAGTGAGATTGTTAAACCCTAGCAATGCCACCACTCCTTAACTTTTTGCAGTCCTGGGCATGCAGTCAGAATGGATTTGTGCCTCTTTTTCAGAAGAAGGCTTCTCCAACAGAAAAGTCTCTCTGTCAGGAGAGTCTGCATCTGATTACCTTTTGGCAGCTGGAAATCTTTAAAGATACAAAAGAAAAAAGAATGACAAGAGCATCCAGGTTGCTTAGCATGACTATAAAGAGTTGAGCTTTAGAATAGGAATGTCCCATTCCCCCCCATTCAGGCCAGGCCAGAGGCAAAGACCTCAAATCAAACATCTCTGAACCAAAAAGAAACCATACACATTATGTAGTAGACTAGCACATCTCTAGTTTTTGCTGCATGCCTTGTCCTGCAAAAACAGTGAGTTGTCAGACATCTGAGGAAGAAGTCATTTGCCCCTCCAAATATTGTGGACTCTCTCTACCAGAATCCCCAATCAGGATGGTCAGTGATAAAGGTCTGTGGGAGTTGTCCTCCAAAACATCCAGAGATCCAAAAATATCCCCCAGGATCACCTGTGCCTTAAGAAGCCACAGCACACAATTGGCTTAGACCTGGCTTCACAAATTGTTCAGTCCATGTAAAAAGTTTTGCTCTGTATACCCAGTTGTACTTAGGAGTAAACCCATTTAAGTCAACAGGATTTACTTCTGAGAAATGGTGGGTGGGGCTCCCATGTCAATGGGGAGATGAATACTGTGCTCAGGTTACTTCTGAACTATGACAGGGGTATCCAAGGTGCTGTTCAGTACCTTGCACCATCCCTTTAAATGTTTGGCTTAAACCCAGAGCAGATTCAGCACTCCACTGACATGGGAGTAACTAACCAGCTGCCTCAGCTTCTCAGTAGACATGTCCAAGAACATGCTGTTAATTATTTTCCTCTATTCTTCAGCCATTTTTAGAGCAATACCAGGCAATCTGCCAAGAACCTGAATGTCTTGTTTCCCTTTCTATGAAGCTATTGGGGGGGGGGGTGATTCTGCCCTGACACCCATTCTCCCTTTCTTGACTTCTTGCATTGTGCATGGCATTTCACTTAAAGGCTTCCCTCTATACTTCAGCAATTACAACATTTTGTTTCATTTCTAATCCCTTTTTAGAGTAAACGAACATAAAGACATAGATGGATTTTAAATGACTAGTTCTGTCACATGCATTTGTAGAGGACACTAAATCTCCTGAGAGTTAGATTTGTGTTAATTAAATTTACCAAAAAGAGAGCAGAAGAGTCTCCATAAGGTCCAAAGCATGCTTAATGAATTAACATGGAAGCCCTGTTGAGCAAGGGGCTTTTAAACTATAGTGAAACAAATCAACTCACACTTTATTACTAGCCACTTAACAAATTAAATCTGTCACTTTATATCATAGGAAACCAGCATTTTTCATAAATGCTAATTAACCCCATTAAAAATGGAAATCTTCCATGCAGCTTATGCAAAGCAAGCCTATTGATGCAAAGAGATAGGTCCTGTTTGTTCTTATGAATGAGAGCTAGAACTTCAACTCTGACAAGCTAGACTTTAAAAAAAATAGATACTTGAGGGAATAAGCATACAAGCCTAAATAAAATGGACACATAAATAAAAGGGGATTAGAAAAGCATTAACTCAAATGACTCAAAATCATCCTTTAAAGATGCAATGGGTTTTGCTTCCACCCCTTACATTTTATGTGATTGAGGCATACCACATTTGAAGAGAGAAGTTTGTTATGATCATGTCTCATTTCTCCCTCTCCCTTCTTTCTTTCTTCTTCATTACAAAACCTGGAAGGCTACTGATTCTGTTTTGATTCTACAAAGCAAAAACCAACTCAGAAGAAAAATATACATCAACTTTGTTATCTGTAATTTTCTCTCAATATGGTCTTACTAGCCTTTTCTCGCTTTTTTTTTTTTTTTCATGGTTTAGGGAAACTGTATGAACCGTACAAATGGGTGAGAATTTCATTTTAAATGGGTTTTTAAAAAAAGATTTCAGCCAAGCAATATGGTAAGGTAATGGGTAATTCTTGGTATTTGGAATGGAAAGAACAAGTTGATGCATTATTAAAATCAATTATAGGGGTGTCATCACACTTCATGGAAGAGGTACACTATGATTAGGATTGGTGAAATTTTCATTTTGGTTCAATGTTGAAAAAGTATGGATTGTTGTTGGCCTAAGACTCTTAGTGCTTCACTCGAAAAAATCTCATACCTAAATACATCATACATACATACATCTTTCATCACTTTCTTTATAGTTCACCTTTTCCCCAGACTGGAACTCAAGCAAGGCAGCTTACAAAAAGAGAGAAAATATAATAAAAACACATATAGTAAAAAAATATAAAAGTTGAGTTTAAAATCTTTTTTAAAATTATTTATTTCTTACCTTCCTCTGTCCATGGATTGAGGCAGGGAGCAACAATTAACAAACACACAACATCAGTTAAAACACACATCAATTTTAAAGGGCAAATGAGATATACACATATTAAAACAATCCTTGTTTACAATTCATCATTTAAAATTCACAATTTAAAAACCATCTGGATAACCTTTCCAGAAGGGACTGATCTTTAATGCTCTTTTAAATTCAGACAGCATATTCAGCATTCAGATCTCTTCCAGCAGGTCATTCCACAATTCAGGGGAAACTGAAGAAAAAGTTCTTTGGCTGTCAGTTGCCAACCTAGTCCTGGTTGACTGAAGTAAAAGAGAACCTAAGCATATGGGGCAGAATATATGAGGGGAGGTGATCCTGTAGGTTACCTGGATCCAAACTATGGGCTGATGCAGACCTGCCAAAAGGGCCAGCCTGGGGGTGGAGTTGGGGTGGAGCAATCCCATGCCAGCTGCCCCAGCTCCACCTTGATGCCACCATCACGCTGTGTGCACGATCTCATGGCACATGGCGTCAGGGCTCTCCGTTGGCACAGTGTGCAGGCATGCAGCATTAAAGGGGTACAAAAGAGCTGTGGTAGTGCTAAGGGCAGCTTTTTGACACCCCAAAAAGGAGCAGCATTTGCCAGCTCTTTTTTGGAGTGGCAAAAATCCAGATTGGGGCCATGGTGTGTGGTTGCCGTGGCCCCAATCTGGCACTCCCATGGGTGGCACAGAGCCACCCCTTAGGGGCCACCTGCATCAGCCCTATGTATAGCTTTAAAGGTAATAACTGACACTTTGTACCTTGCCCAGAAAGGAGCCATCCTAAACTCCCTAGGGAGGGAATTCCAAAGTTTAGGAGTGCCACTGAAAAAGCCTTCTCTCATGTTCCCACCAGATATGCTTGTAAAGGCAGTGGAATAGAAAAAAGTGTCTCCTTTGAAGATCTTAGTACTCACGAAGGCTCATATAGGAAGATACAGACCTTCAAAGAGTTTGGTCCTGAGCCATAAAGAGCATAGACATACTTGTGACATCTGGCTTGGCCACAATGACACTTATCTTGGTAGAGCTCTCTATCAGCCAGTGGAGCTACTGAAACAAGGGAGTCAAATGCTCCCTGCAACCAATGCCTGTTAACAATCTGGCTGCAGCTCTTTGAACTAGTTGAAGTTTGCAAACACTCTTCAAAGAGAGCTCTACCAAGATAAGTGTCATTGTGGCCAAGCCAGATGTCACAAGGAACAAGTGCAGCTGGCACACTAGCTTTCACTGTACAAATGTACTCCAGGCCACTGTCAAAACCTGGACATCCAGGTTCAGGACTGAATCTAGGAGTACACCCAAACAGTGAACCTACATCTTCAGGAGGAGTGTAACCCCATCAAGCACAGACTGAATCCATCTATTCCCTGATCTGCCTAGTGACTGATCAGGAACACTTCTGTCTTGTCTGAATTAATAAGCTTATTTCATGGCACTTAAGGAACAGGAACAAAATGGAAGGGAATGGAACGGAGCAAAAATGTATTTTACTGGATGGGAGAATGCCACCGATGCCACCAGGAGTCCCCAAGGCATTCCCCAGCCATTCCTGGCAGCCAATTTTTCCCATTCCATTCCCGTTCTTGTAAGTGCCATGCAATAAGCTTATGAGTTTCAGTTAGTTCACTCTCATCCAGTCCATCACTGCTAGTAGGGACTGCTTTGTAAGAACTGAACTTGTAGGACTGAAATATTTTCTTTGACTGAGGTGGAAACACAGATAAATCGGGTATCATGACCCCAAACTCCAGACAACATCTTCCAGCATCTTTATTTATATGTTAAACAGCATGTCAGATGAATCCGAGCCCTGCAGGTGCAGTGTGTGTGAGCTCAATGGCTAAAGAGTCAAAAAGGATTCCCCTAGCATCACCATTTAGGTTTTCTCTTCCAGGTAAGAACTGAGCCACTGTATAACTGTATTTCCAAGTGCCATCCCAGAAAGGTGGCCTGTGAATAGCAAAGTTGATGCCATTGAGAAGTGTAGCAGAGCCAACAGAGAGACACTCATTCTATCAAGTTCTCATTGAAGGTCACCCACTCAGGCAACCAAAACTGTTTCACTCCCATAACCAGACCTGATGACATTGAAATGTATGCAGATCATCCATCATCCATCCATTGAGAGCTAGCATGGCATAGTGGTTTGAGTGTTGGACTAGGATTGTGGAGACCAGGATTCAATTCCCAGCTCAGCCATGAAACCCACAAGGTGACCTTGGGCAAGTCTCATGGTCTCAGCCTCAGGGGAAGGCAATGGCAAGCCTCTCTGAATAAGTCTTGCCAAGAAAACCCCATGATAGGTTTTCCTGAGGGTCACTGTAAGTCAGAAGTGATTTGAAGGCATGCAACAACAACAACAGCAATCCATCATATCCAGGAAACCCTGGATTTGGGGAGCCCTCACATGCTCCAGATTTTGCTGCAAAAACTGAGTATTGTAAATTGGCCAATAATTATTCAGTAGACTGGTATCCATGTCAGTCATGTTACCATGGAGCAGGTACTTAGATGGGCTCTAGCAACCCAGCTGTTAGCTCCAACGGAAATAGAACGACTGAATCAAAGATAAACTGGTGAATCAAAATATACGTAAGTTTAATTGGTTCAATAGATTTTCTCTAATTAGGATTAGACAACAGGATTTAGACCAGTATTTTAAACCCCTATAAATTCAGCACTGAAAATTTCCTCACATTTTGGAGTGGAAAGAGCAAAAGATTTTTAAAGAATTCAAATATGTAGGAAATCAAAACTGACAGAAGTTTACATATGAATACCAGGTATAGTGTCTCTTCATCTGAGTGCTAACACCAGCATAGATTCAAGGTAAGCTAAGTGTCTCTGTACATCACATCAGCTATATGGGAATTTCCCTGTGGCTGGTACAATAGGTGGATTGACCCTAATCCCATTAAAAGTTGGATGAATCAAAGTGAATCAAAGAATCAAAGTTCAGTCTTTAACACTGTAATCATATACAAAAGGGGGAGAGCAGCTGCAAGTTGGGTAACAGCATGTTCTCTCCCAAATGCCAAAACACCTCAGATTTTCTTCAGAGTCCCTCCCAAAATGACAGGCAGAAGAGACATTGTGTCACTCCCTGCCACCATTTTCAGAGGGCCTTCAGTGAAAACAAGGGTATTTAGGGGAAAATGGTTCTGGAAGAGTTGGGTGTGGTGTGTTTTGTGCATTTTTAACTTTTGTTTCTTTTTGTGCATGTGGGGACTTTCTGTATAACTTTTGGCAAAAATTATCCAATCTCATACCACTTTCAGACTGATGGGGGAGCTTTGGGGCCCACAAAAGTAGGGCCCTGAGGTACATGTAGCTCCACCCTTTCTCCACCTCTGCTATACCCTAGGGGAAATTCCCATTGTACTTAATGGGGCTTGTTCTTGGGCACTATTTGTTCTGCTGATGCCAATGCAATTCAGGGTTACCTGTACCGCATCCACTGGAATGAATAATATGTTGCAAAATTATATCTCACAACTTTTTAGAACTAAAAATACCCAAGTGATATTTAAAAACCAAGAAGTCTGCCTGAGTAATCTGGGGGCGAGGTGGAGGGAATAACACAACAGTTATTGGTGATTACTTTGCATCCAGCAGTTAATCATTTGAATGCTATTATGCACATCCCAACACTATTAAAAACATCTGCTTTTATTCATGCAAAATACTACTTCATAAGAAGATGGGCTGGGAATTATATAGCTTCTTTGCACACACATTTTTTTACTGCAACATCAATTTTTGGCTTACGCATATGATTCCACTTTTATGGATGTAAAATCAAAGCTGGCATTTATACATCAAGAGACATTATATCAAAACAAACCAGAGCACCGGGCGCCAAAGCTGGTGAACTGATAGAAAAAGCCAAATCTGTCACAAGTATATGGAAAGAGAGAACATACTCTCTCAGTTAAAGAGATTCAGGCAAGACTGTATATTATCACCCTATTTGTTCAATTTGTATGCAGAAAATATCATACAAAGAGCAGGTTTAGACTCAGAAGAAGGAGGAGTGAAGATAGGAGGAGGGAACAACAACAGTCTCATGAGGATAACACTATACTACTAGTAGAAAGCATTACAAACTTGGAACAATTATTAAATAAGTTCAAAGAAGAAAGTGCAAAGAAAGGCTTAATGTTGAACATAAAGAAAACAAAAATAATGACCTTGGATCTATACACATTTAATCTAAACAATTAAACATTAGTTAGAATCAATGAGAAATGGGAAGGGCAGCCATGAAAGAGAGAGAAAAGATCTTAAAAAGTAAAGATATACAACTCAGTACTAAAGTTAGAATCATCCAAGCCATTGTATTCCCCATCATCATGTTTGGATGCAAGAGCTGAACAATTAAGAACATTGATAAGAAGAAAATCAATTCATTTGAGATGTGGTGCTGAAGAAGAGTTCAAAGGATCTCATAGACAACTAAAAAGACAAACAAACGGGTCCTTGAATAAATCAAGCCTGATATCTCCTTGGAAGCCAAGATGATCAAATTGAAGCTCTCGTAGTTTGGCCACATCATGAGAAGGCAGGACTCATTAGAAAAGACAGTAATGCTAGGAAAGGTGGAGGGAATCAGAAGGTGAGAAAGACTGCAACTTAGATACACAGACTCAAATAAGGAGGTCACAAGTATGAATTTGCAGGACCTAAGCAGAGCAATGGCAGACAGGGGGAGTTGGAGATGTCTCATCTACAGGATCACCATGAGTTGGGGTCAACTCAAGGACAGTTAACAACAGATCTGTAAACCTAAACTTTCTCTCATTCTGGAAAATAATTAATAAGATTTTTTTTTAAAAAAAACAACACCACTGACTCTTATTTGTCTTGGATGTGTCTTCTTATCTTTCTAGCCTCCCAGTGATATGCAAATATCATGAATCACTTTGGCTCAAATCTTCTTATACAATACCTAGTATTGAATACCTATTAGATAAGCCTATGATAAAACCACTATTTTTCCTCCTTTAACAGAAGCTTGGAGGGCGTCAAAGGATTAATCAAAACAAACTGTGGCAGATTAACTTTCAGACCTGACTCAGTTTTCCCATCTGCAGTCATATAGCAACACTTTTAAGAAAAGGATCCTACCATATCATAGCTGTCCCTGTTTTCAACTTACTAGTTTGTCTGCTAATTGACAGAGCCATCACCTTTCTGACATGAGTCATATACTTTTTAATATCAGTTCTGAGTGGTTATGTCAATCATAGGTATCACCATGAATGGAGCATTTATAGGCAAAGAAAGAAAAAGTAAGAAAGGGGAGAAAATGGATGAAGGTTTGTGGAGCAGCAACTTCTTTCTGAAGTTAGATTACTTTGAAAAATAAACTTTGCTATTATCTTTATTAAGGAAATAACTGCCTTAGATTGGGTGGGTCAATCCAGATGTGAGCCTGAGTAGGCTTGCCATCTTTAGATCATATCATTGCAACAGGATGATGGGGACTTCAATTTGTTTTGGTTTTCAGTTTCCATAATCCTTAACCATGGGCTCTGCTGGAGGGGTCTGCTAGCAGTTTTTCAAAACAGTTTTTTTTATTAGCTTGCAAATGCATTTGGCCACTGAAAATGTTAATAACACATTATATATCACTTTTGAAGCTAAATTAATACTCTAGATGATAGACAGATAGACAGACAGATGGTGTGTAAGCAGTCCCAAGTAAGTCTCATAGACAAGAGGAACCCACGAAAGAGCAAACCCCTGTTGAATTAATGGCCAAGCATTGAAAGAGTGAGTTGTTGGGAAATGAGACATCAGGAGGTGGAGGAAGCCTGTATTCAAAGGAAAGTTCTGTTCAGGGAAATCATTCATAATCATGAAGATCCATTAAATTAATTCATTCAGTCCTTTGTTTCCATCAGCAGTCACTTGGGAGTAAAATCATTGGGATGTGAAAATCATTTACAAGAGATTAGGAGAATCCAAACTCATGGCAATATTCTCATGGGTCTTTTCATGGGATTCAGTAATCTGAGGATGTAATAAGCCCTAATAGCAGTGGGAGTCTCTACTCTCTTCCAAGAATAATTACAAATATGTATAATTTTGAACACAGTATAATGGTTTGTGTGTTGGACTGGGGCTCCAGGAGACCAGAGTAAGAATCCCTGCTCAGCCATGGAAATCCACTAGGTAGCCTTGGAAAAGTTACATTCTCTTCCCACTTTGAAGAAGACAACAGCAAACTTCCTCTGAATAAATCTTTCGAAGAAAACTGTACCAGAAGGGTGTCATAAGTCAGAGTTGACTTGAAGGCACTTAACAACAAATTGTTATGAACACAGAATTGTACGTGTTTTATGGCCCTCTATGTATTGTTGGACTGCAATGCTCATCCTATTTTGCAAGCAAAGACTAATGGCTAATGAAGTCCAAGAACATCTAGAGGGTCATAAGGCACCTAACTCTGCACTAAAGCTGTGGTCCTTCAACTCTGGTTTTTGGACTTCAGCTTCTAGAGTCCTTGATCATAGAATCATAGAATCATAGAA
>CM034708.1:146267605-146278879 GCA_020142125.1 Phrynosoma platyrhinos | reverse complement strand
CATTCTGGGATTTGAAGTTTAAGGAGGGGCATTTAGAATTCTCAGCCAAAGGGCTCTTAGGCCTCACTGAACTACAAACCCCAAAATGCAACAGGAGGCAGATAGGGAATTAATAGTGGAATAGCAGCATTATAAAAGTGTAGGGCAGTAATGTGGCTGGTGCAGGTAGACTGAATTGGTATCCTATATCAATGGGAGTGGAGACTAGAAAAGCACACAGCCTGAACACACCCACATGCCTTGAACCACACTCATAATTATATTTGCATGCTGGTCTCTGCTATAGAGAGAGCCCATGTAGTGTAGTGGTTTGAGCATTGGATTAGAGACCAGGGTTCGAATCTCCACTTGGCCATGGAAATCCACTGGGTGTATGCAAGCTACAGGAAAAGAGATTCCACTTAAACATTTGGAGGATCTGCCTGATAGTAAGAGCTGTTTGACAGTGGAACACACTTCCTTGGAGAGTGGTGGAGTCTCCTTCTTTGGAAGTCTTTAAACAGAGGTTGGATGGCCCTCTGTCAGGAGTGCTTTGATAGTGAGTTTCTGCATGGCAGGGGGTTGGACTGGGTGGCCCGTGTGGTATCTTCCAATTCTATGATTTGCATGTTTATATTTACCCCAGGTTTCCCATGAACTTTTCATTGCCAGTGTTGGAAAGCTACTGGGATTTGTGGTCCAACATTGTCTGGAAGGGCTCAGTATGCTCATTCCTATCCTAAGGCATCAGGTAGATCTGGTAACAGTAGAAACAAAGCAACTGATGATATCATATCTTGATCTAAGACCACCAGATGAGGTCATGCCAAGTTGAGTTCTCTGAATGTATTCAGTGACGTCTAGATACAACAAAGGGCTTTCCTGTACAAACCATTTGCACCAACCATTGCATTTCCGAATCAGCACCATAAATAGCTAGAAGTTGCATGAGAAACCTTGTTGAACAGACTTACTGAAAGTTGAGGGAAATTGCTCAACATCCTTACTCACCAGAATTTATGAACATTAATCTATTGCAATTATTTTTAAAAAATATCCATGTTATTATTAATATGTTGGAATACATGCCCATTACATACCGTAAATAGCATTTCTGCGATCATTATAGTGAATGAACATGTAATAAATGTTTGGAAATTTGAAATACGAAGAGGTAAAAGGGAAGAAAAGGCAGCTCAGATGAGCAATTTCTGCAGAAAGTGGAAACACTCAGTTCTTATCTCAGATGGTTTTGTTTAGTGAAGTGGGGTAAGTTCACTGGAAAATAGTTTCATCTGTGTACCTTCTTGGAGAAAAGTGCGGATGTGCCATCTTGTATACATTACATTTCAAGACAGTATAGATTTTTGTTTAGTATCTAAAAGAGGGCTGATATAATTGCCCATAAGAGTGAAATTGCGCTGGAGGAAGTTTAATAAAATTGTGTTAAATAGAGCTTCTACTGGCTATATGCCAGTGTTTATTTTAAGGCAACTTGTGGCCCTCCTGATATCACTGGACTGCAACTTCATCACCCCTCACCATTGGCTGTGCCGGCTATGCCTGATGGGAGTTATAGTCCACTTGGAGGACCATCCAGTCCTTTTACAAAGAGAGATGAAATTGTTCAAACTCAGATCAAGTGCAAACTCCCCCCCCCCCAAAAAAAGTGATGGTTTAGTGATGTAGCTATTTGAATATTTTTCTATTTCCCCAGGATGTTTTGCATGGAAACATGGGTCTGTTGATGACTTAATGTTTGCTTTTGTGTGACGCCAGAACTAGTATGCATCATGCAGAATGAAGCAATGTATTTTCCAGCTCTTATTGACTTTATCGGGTAAAGATCCTGTTGGAGGAAATAACATGAAATGATATATTTTTAAAAAAGAGTTTCTTAGAAAATGCAACTTTTTCTTCCACTTTTTTCTTGGGAATCAGAAAATTGGAAGAGGGACCACATATTTGTCATGTAAATATATCTACCGGAACACTGAAAAATGGCACTATTGAGGGAATATTTTCAAGCTTACCCATAGGAATACAAGTTGCTTATTATGGCAGGGAGAACAGATGTTGGTGGGAAGACCTCAAACAAAAAGGAAATTTATGAATGATATCTTTTACCTTTATGCTCAGCCGCACAAAATTTCTGTGTTTAGAAATAAGTGGAAATGAATGTTTATGAAAGGTTTTAGAGAGCCAGTTCTGGAAGAATATAAAGTCTGGCAAGGATAAATAATACGTCAGTGTGGGCATAAACAATAAGGCAGAAAAAAGCATTGGAGTATAAGCTCTTCTTAATGAATGTTATTCTTGCAATTCAGAGAAGGCCAGCCTTTGGCCCTGCAGTTGTTGGGCTACAAATCCCACCAACCATGGCCAGTAATGAGAGGTACAATCCCACAACATCTGAATGGTTGTAAGTTGCTTTTATTAGTTAGAAATACCTCCCTTTTCTCCTTTCTAAATTTCAAGAAATTTATCTTGAAGTAAATTCATCCATTCCAATCTCGGCGCAGGAACACATCTGAATATTTCAAACAATGTTTGGGCAACTCTAATGTTCTTTATTAAAAATAAAGACTCCATGAAATGTGGCTGAATAGAAAATGTTGATCCTCTGTAACTTTTTTTTTTTTTTTTTTTTTTGCCAGACTGCCTGGATATAGAAAAATACATAAATCTCAGGCTTGAGACTGTCTTCTAGTTACTTGACCTCATGTAAAATTAGAAGACTGATGGAAAAGTACATCTGGAAAACATGAATCTGTTCCCCACTCCCATCCCTTTTCTGTGTGTGTGCATGCGCATTTGTGTGTGTGTTGTTTGCCTTCACATTGTTTCTGAGTTATGGCAACCCTATCACAGGGTTTTCTTGGCAAGTTTCTGCGGAGGCGGTTTGCCATTGCTATCCTCTGAGGCTGAGAAAGTGTGACTTGGCCAAGGTCACCCAGTGGGTTTCTATGGCCAAGCTGGGATTCGAACTCTGATCTCCCAGTGTCCTAGTAGCTGAAACTACTATGCCACACTGGCTGACCAAGAAGCCATTAGTATATGGTTCTCTATAGAATATTCATAATATGATTATAATTTGAATAAAGGATGTGTTTTTTAAATTGGTTTATGGTGTAATAGTTAAAGGGTTTGACTGGGGCTTGAGAGATCCAGACTGAAGTCCCCGTGGAGGCACAAAATTTACTGAGTGACCTATGAACCAATCATTCTCCTTCAGCTTGAGCTACCTTACAGGGTTGTTGTGAAAATTAGGGTTGTTGCCACACTGCAGAAATAAAACAATAAAGCAGTTTTTTTAAACTACCATGGCTCAGTGCTTGGAAATTCTGGAATTTGTCATTTTGTGAGATATTAAGCCTTCCCTGTCGGAGAGCTTTCAAGCCCCCAACAAACTATAGATTCCAGAAATCCATAGCATTGATTTATGGAAGATAAAGTGGTGTCAAACTGCTATATTTCTGCAGCGTGGCAGCAGCCAAAGTGGGATGGAAGAGAGTCGTGTACACCACTCTGAGAAAAACCACAGAAAAGCAGAATATGAATTTAACAAAGTTAAAACATGCACACTTTTCAAAGTGCCATTACAAAGAAAGACACCTAAGTCTTAATAAATTATCTCCAAGGACACAATTAATTTTCATCAAGTCTCTAGTTCTACACAAAAAAAGGGAGGGGAGAAGATAGTAAAGCATCTGGGAGCGATGGGGAGTATAATTGTGACTTTTGAAGCATTTGTCAAAGATATTACACTGCTGAACAAAGAATGGGAGAGAGGATATGAAGTAAATCAGCTTTTGTAACTGCATGGTTTGTAGTAAGTCAGCTTTTATCCTCTTCCGACAGAAATGCTTAGGAGGGAGGTTGATGTATGTCTATAATGCTGTGGATGTAAAATAATTAGTAATACCGTATGCATTAGTGATATTGATGTTTAGTCTCTCACACACACCAGCTTTTCTTTTTTCCAAGATCTAGGACAAAAGAGATTCCCCCTCCCCCTTATAAAATGAGAGTTTATTTGGGAGAATGTCAAAACTGAACTTTGGATTCAGGTGGGGAGAAAAGTATGTTTATATAGAAAGAGCATTATTTTGTTGGTAGGGGGAAATGATGATGTTAGGCCAGATCTTAATTACTGTTATAGTATATTTTGACTTCATTGCCTTCCCATGAACAAAGCTTAATGCTGGCATTAGAGGGTTGACGGACTCAAAAGCTTGTACAGGATTGCTTGAATGTCTTTACGTTTAAGCAGGCTGGAAAACTGAGCTCTCTTCAGTTGCCTTCTTTCATTTATAGCTACATTACTCCATGGAGACAACTGGCAAGGTATTTATCTTGGGCTGCATCCGCACTGCAGAAATACTCCGGTTTGACACCACTTGAACTGCCATGGCTCAATGCTGTGTAATTCTGGGAATTTTAGTTTGCTGAGGCACTAGAGTTCTCTGACAGAGAAGGCTAAATCTCTCACAAAACTACAGTTCCCAAGATTCCATAGCATTGAGCCATGGCAGTTAAAGTGGTGTCAAACCAGATTATTTTTTGCAGTGTGGATGCAGCCTTGGTTATATGTGGAATGGGATAAGCTAGAGACTGAGGACCAAGATGTTTATCCATCACACCACCATCTCATGTCATGGAAAGAAAGGGGATTGAATCTTAACAATAAGCCAAAATCATGTCTCTCATAAAAGATCATTTGTGTCCCCAGAACTAATTGTTTAGAATTAGCCTGCGGCTCGATAATTATGAATGTGTTATTTATGACTTCCTGCAGTGATTCACTGAGTGCATTAATGTGCGAGGGAAGCCTTTGAAATGAGTCATATCTCCCCCCATAGATGAAATTTCATATCCACTGAAATCTTTACAATTTAAAAGCTGAAGTGCTTAGCAATGCTCTGAGTATGATGCACACTATATGTCTTTGGCAGAGGCTGTAATTTTCCCCAGTGTCTGTGTTTCCCATTAACTCTGCCATGGAGAGTCTGAGAGCGATACAGTTCAGGCTTTATGAAACACTTGCTAGTGGAGCCTTTGTTCTTCACTGGAATTTGCTTTGCCCTGTCTGTGACATTGGTGAACTCCATAAAATGTGTCAGTAGGTCACAGACAGGCATCACATTTGCATGCTGGATCACAGAGATTGCCCTGGGAAAGGAAAAGAAATGACATTTAGACATAGGATTCCTCTGTACAGGATTTGTAGTATTTTTTGCAAAACAGGATGAATGGGTGGGACGGGTTCCTATTCAGATGACCACCCCAATTTTTAATGGTAGGTGCCTGCCTTTTTTATTATTTATTTTTTAATAAAGTGTTTATATTAAATGTAAGTCACATCTAAGATTTCCCCGGCCAGAGAAAAATGGCAGAAGGGCAGGCAAAGAAGCAAAGCTGATACGAAAAAGAAAATTGTATTGCAAGCCATGCTTAGTTAACATGCAGCAGTGAAATGTCTGCTCCGTCTCGATTTGTTCGCTGCCAAGTGCCCCTTGATCCTTGTTCTTGTTGTGCATGTCTTTATACTTGTTATTTTGTAGCTGCTTCCTTGGAAACCAGCTCCAAGTGAAAATGGACCAGTTCTAATAAATCTTAACGCTGGGTTGGGCTCAGCACCCGTTCTGCCGCAGGATGGGAAAGCAAATCTAAGTGAAAAAACTCTATTCTTAAACAACTTTGGAGTTCTTTCATAGGCAAGGGATTTTAGGGGAATGAAATTAACTCTTACCTCGTAAGTGTCAGAACTTTGGCAAGGTAGACCTGGATTTACCTGTCTTTTTGGGGGTTCTCTTGAAGGAGGTCTGGATATTGTGTGAGCTCTCTCTCTCTGTGGCACTGTTACTCAGCAAAGCGGTTTGGTCACAAAGGGCCTTTGCAGACTGCTAGAAATAGTGCAAATTGAGTCCACTTAAAGGGTTAGGGTTAGGGAATCATGGGAACTGTATTTTATTGTGGCACCAGAGCTCTCTGACAGAGAAGGCTCAATGTCTCAGAAAAAAACAAAACAATTCCCATGATTCTCTAGCACTAACCCTAACCCTTAAAGTGGACTCAATTTGCACGATTTCTGGCAGTCTGCAAAGGCCCAAAGTGATCTCATCCAACTGTAAAGCAAGAAAACCATGTGGCATGTTTCCTTTCAACCTAAACACCAAGGCAATCATGTGTTGTTGTTTTTCATTTCAGACTCTTGTCATTTAAAAAAAAAACTTTTCTGTGCTATTGGCATTGAATGTAATTGCAACAGACCTTTTAATGTCATCTATAAAAGCTTGATATATGTTCTCTCAGGCAGCATCCGCATTGCAGAAATAATCTGGTTTGACATGACTTTGCTCTGTTATCACAAGAAACTACAATTTCCAGAATTCCCTAGCCTTGAGCTATGGCAGTTAAAGTTGTGTCAAACCAGATTATTTCTGCAGTGAGGATGCAGCCTCAGTGATCATTAAATGGCCCTATTGCAACAAACAGTGCAATTCCCTACCCCTCCACTGAAGCAGAAGGGTGCTGATTTGCCAAAATCAGGGAAGTGTTTTGAACTATAGTTCCTATCATCTTCAACCAGCATGGCCAGGAATTATTTGATCAGTTATGCAGAATTTATGGAGGTGACTAGGTTGCCTGCCTACCTCTGGCTTAAGGCTTTTGCAAGGTGACTGTTCCTTTTCCCTTTTAAAAAAATTAACAAAAATAAACATACAAACATTGAAAACAACATTGAAAAGCAATCATCTTACATATACATTCTTCTTCCATTCACAATTTTCTTGCTTATACGTTGGGTGGTGATTCATTTATGCAGTTGTACTGTCCCTTATGATATGCATAAATTTGATTCTATAATACATTTCTGGTTGGGGTTTTTTAACCCCTTGACATAGAGCAATATTTCTGCTTGTGCTGCTCTTAGTCAATATGTTTTCTATAGCAAGTTTGTTTGTTTGCTACATTTATATCCAATGTTTCCACTAAGGAATTCATAGTTTTCCTTCTCTCTACTTCATCTACACAAGACCTCCATAAGATCTACCTCTGGCCCCCTGATTTGCCTGCTCATATAGTCCTAAATTTATCTCTTTAAGAGAGCTTAAACCCCAACCTGGTTAGCATGGCATTTACCATCTCAAATATCATTAAGTATATTCAGAAGTTTACATGGGATGTGGAACCATATTAGAGTGTCAGTATATGGTTATCATCATTTCTCTTTGGAGCAGGATATTTACCTTTGTGGTTCTTTCAATAGGATGCCCACCTTTATAGCAAGGGACAGGTAAAAAATCCTGTCTGAACTTAGTGATCTCCACTCTTTCAGCCATTCCTGGAAACTGCAACAAGAATGCATTTAATAATAAGTAGTTTTATCATTTACTTTTATCCACCCCATTCTTTTTTTTTTCTCTTATTTTCCATGTTGCTGCAGCCTGCCAACAATGCTGTCTTCTGTTCATTCATCTGTACACTGCTCTGATAGTTTATGTCATTGTTCACTCAACGTATTAAAAATGTTCACTTTTGTAAGTTTTGAATTGTACTTTTTTTTAAAAAAAATTGTAAGCTGTTTGAGTCACACTTTTAGGGGGAAAGCAGGATATCAATAAACATAATAATAATAACTTCAATAAAAATGAGGTGCAGTTTATCAGTACATTATTTGATAATGCAGATTTTCTCCTGGTATATTGGTGTGGGAAACCTGTGGCTCTCTACGCGTTGGACTATAAATCCCATCATTCCAATGCTGGCTAAAGAGAGTTGGTCTCCTGCAGCATCTGGAGGGCCACATCCCTGAATTGACAGATGATATTCAGCCTTTATTTCTTGAGATATTTGAGTACCAACAGGCAGACACTGTGGTTTGCTCAGTGCTTTTTAATATATGTCTAATAATATATATATTATATATGTTTAATAGATATTAAATATATATAAGAGCCTGCTTTGACTCCCGAGAAACATTCCAAGTTGATTAAAGCAAGCTTCCTTTTTCAAACATTAGACTGGCCTGTAACCATTTATAACACTTGGCTCTGAAGTAATATTTGACTTGTGGAGGCACTGTGCAACAGATGACTTCAATCATTGTGCTTGTAATGCCTTTCGTATGCAGGCTGCCTTGAAAGCAGGCTGAGCATGTTTGAAATGCCAGATGTTTTTAAAGAATTTCTAGCAACTGACATACAGGAACCTCTTTTGGCAACATTTCAAATGACCTATGTATCTAACAGTCTACTATAATTCCATTTATGGAGAAATTGATTCCATCCTCCCTTTTGGGGGAAAAAATCTGCAGGGCAATTTATTATGGTTTTGAATAGATTGGAAGGCAAGTTTGGTGTTCAGTGTCAGGTGCTCAGAATTTCACATAGGTCCGGTATAAAATATGTTTTTGCCAGCCTCAGCACATGTTTTTTGGGTGAGATAATAATGATTATGAGTAATGTAACACAGCCTGTAATTTAGTCATCTTGGGGCTTGTTTCATAGTTCAGCACTGGGATTATTTCTTCTAGGTTAAAACCACAGTCTGGAAATGTTACTTGGAGGCAAGGATTTTTACAGCTCCCAAGACCTCACTGGTAATACTGGCCGGGGGGATTTGGAGTGTTGACCTCCAAAAGATAGCTTTTCCAAGCTCTGTGCAAAACCTGTTGAGTGACTATGAATGCATCTACACTTCAGAAATGATCCTGTTTCATACTTCTTTAACTGACAAAGCTCAGTGCTCTGGAATCCTGGGATTAGTAGTTTGTTGTGGCACCAGAGCTCTCTGACAGAGAAGGCTAAGGTTCTCACAAAACTATAATTCCCAGAATTTTATAGCATTGAGCTGCAGCAGTTCAAGTGGTGTCAAACTGGATCATTTCTGCAGTGAGGATGCAGCCTTTGTTGAGGTTATTCAGGAGCCATAAATTTACAACCCCACCACTCATTTTCAGGAGAATTATCTATTTCTTTTCCTACACAAGAAATAGCTTGTAAATAGACTTGGCAGAGCAGAAGTTTTTCCCGTGGCCTTTTAAAATTATAACATTAATATGTAAAAATATTGTTCTCATGCCCTTGCAAGTGTATGAAATGATGGCTGGTCCTGGAAGACAGATGTAAATAATGGTCACATTAATGAAAAAGAAAACAATTATTAATTTCTGTTTTCCAATTTGCCACCTAGATGTGGCCAAAAGTGTGTCCAAGGTGAGTCTAGCAATACAAAAATAGGAATACATTGCATCACTGGAATATACTGCAGGAGTGGACCCCAAAGTGCATCCCATGACACCCAAGTTTGTAGCCCTGGAAGTCGCTCCCTGTTCCTGGTGGGGGAACCAAAGACAGCATGATTTTGGAGCACTTTTTGTCACAGAGCTATGCAGAAAGGCCTCAAAACACATAATACACAAAAGTACCCACATCCCCAGAAACACAGAGTTTCCCACACTGCCTCATAAAATACCTATAGTTTTTTCCGCAGTTTCTCAATAAATGGCAGTTCCTCCATTTTGAGAGGGACTGTAGACAAAAACAGCTATTTGGGCTTGTTGGGAAGAGTCGGGCTACGGAGGGAGAATTTGGCTCCCGGATGCCACACAGTTGCCTGCCGTAATATTCAGCATTGTCCCAGCTCATTTCAAAAAGCTAACACAGGAGCCCAACTAAATAACAGTTTGTTCCAAAACTGCCAATATCAATAATGCTTTCACTTCAAAGGCACAGTAGGTAGCGTCAGTCATGTAAAACCCAAGGGATTGTATCCAGAGTTGCATGGAACAACATGCCTCAAACTGGATGGTCTGTCAGACAGAAGTAGGGGGACATGTTTTCACAGATCCTGGCTCCCGTGCAGATATCCAGGCCCCTGAACATTTGCTCTTGAGGAATGGAAAAGTCTCAGGGGAAAAATGGAAGGTGCAGCTGGGAGGGAAATGTGCAGAGGGAGAGAAGGAATTGACAAAAATTTACCTCCTTGCCCCTTCCTTACAGCCAAGCTCAGTTTAATGTAATATGAGCTGGTACTATTATTTATGAAAGCTAGTGTGGCATAGTGTTTTGAGCGTTGGACTAGGACTCTGGAGTTCAAATCCCAGCCTTCCATGTAAACCCACTGGGTGACCTTCAGTAAGTCATACTCTCTCAGCCTCAAGAGGATGGCAATGGCAAACCCCCTCTGAAGAAACTTGCCAAGAAAACCCCATGATAGGTTTGCCTTAGAGAATTGGAGACGACTTGAAAGGCACACAACTATTATTCATCCTCCCACCCTGAGGCCTTGCCTCAACAGAACAATACACAGATTTACATGCTAATTCCCAGCAGACAATGGACCATTAATTAAATAGACACTAATCCTCCTCGCATATTCTTCCACCATGAGGCTTTGCCTCAACAGAACAATGTACAGATTTACATGCTAATTTACATGCTAATTCCCAGCAGACAGTGGTCTAATTAAATAGACACTAATCCTCCTCACATATTCTTCCACCCTGAGGCCTTGCCTCAACAAAACAATACAAAGATTTACATGCTAATCCTCTCAACCAAGGCTCACATAGTATATATACCCCACACACCTCCATGCCACCATTCTCTGAAGATGCCAGCCACATATGCAGGCGAAACGTCAGGAATACATTCTTCTACAACATGGCCTCACAGCCCGAAAAACCGACAAAAACCTATTATTCATCCCTTTCTAAAATGCATAATTTTGCCACAGGGTCTCCATGAATCTGAATCGACTCGAGAACAGCTAACAACAACAACAAAATACATAGGCCAGGGTTAGATACAATTTTTAAAATGTCCCAGTACAGTCAAATGGGTAATAATATAATCGGCAACCAGTTTGTCAAAAAGGGTCAAACACAGGAAACGGCACTTATTTTAAGCTGTATTCCACAGAAACCAGAAGTTCTCCATTATCGTGTTGCAGAGTGTTTAAAAATAACCATTTGTTTTCAGAACCTATAAGCCCTCTTTTGTGAGGATAAGGAACAACATTTGGGAAAGACTGAATTCAGAATGTGATGGACTCAGAAGATTTGTTGATATGATGAAACACCACAGTTTTAATCTAGCCGTGCTGTACAGATTCTGCCTTGCCCTGACCTTTTCTAGTCCAGTGCCAAAGTAATGAAATGAATATGCCAGACCAAAACATACAGACAGAACCATACAATACATGTACTCTTATATGCGGTGGCCAACATGTGGTGGAAAAGGATCTGGCGTAGGAGTAGTAAGTGTCATATTAAATCTGTGCATTAAA
>CM034708.1:146239060-146267505 GCA_020142125.1 Phrynosoma platyrhinos | reverse complement strand
CCCACGTGTGATAACGTCCATAGTTTGTGAAGAAATCCCTATTTAAATTTAAAAAATAAATTAAAAATTGCAATAAAGTACACACTTACTAGGGTGTAAGATTCATTGGTCAATGGATAACCAATGGATCTTACACAGTGGTGCCTACTCCTGATAAAATGTACCAGTACATATGTTTGTGTTGTAAATAATGAAGAGGGTACGGAAAAGCACATTAAAAGCAGAAAATGGTAAGGAGAGATGCTCCATGTTTGTCATTTCTCATACTAGGGAAATATTTCACACTTTGGAAAATGGGTATTAAAATTCTAAATGCTTCTAAATTATTTGGAATGCCCTGTTTTTCATTTCCACTCTGTTCCACTTTTTTCTTTCTCTAGATGGGCTTGGGACATGAAGAAGGATCTGGAGCCCCATGTCTGAAATGTAAGGATAAATGTGAAGGATTTGAGCTGCATTTCTGGAGGTAAGAGGGGAAAGCTTCATTCTTTAATGAAACATTTGTATTGCAAGTGAACTCTGGGCAACTTAAGTAATAAGCGTATCTCTAAGACACAGACTTTGCACAGAATGTTAAACTGTGGTATATATAGGTTCACAGTCAGAGGACAAACTTAATGTTAAAGTGGGGGGGGGGGTCATTCCAACGTTGCCAACGCTCATAAAGCTCAGGGGGAAAGCTCAAAACAGAAGCTGTGACTCTTGCAGGCACAGATTCTAAATAGAAAAATAATGTTTACATAAATTAGTATTGTCAAGGGTCATAATTGTCAAGGGAGACGAAACAGGATATAAATAACATGTGTGGTCTGGCAACCTACTGTTGTGTGCAGTTACTCAGAAGCAAATCCTGCCAACTTCCATGGTCCTTGCTCACAAATAGGAATGGACAAGACTTCAGTCTTACTATGCAGACTGCCAGAAATAGTGCAAATTGAGTCCACTTTAAGGGTTAGGGTTAGGGAATCATGGGAACTGTATTTTATTGTGGCACCAGAGCTCTCTGACAGAGAAGGTTCAATGTCTCAGAAAAAAACCAATTCCCATGATTCTCTAGCACTAACCCTAACCCTAAAAGTGGACTCAATTTGCACTATTTCTGGCAGTCTGCAAAGGCCCTATGTGGAGTAATGAAATGCTGCGATATTAGAACTGCTATGAAGTGTAGTTGAATAGCCAAATGTATGTGCACTATTGTAGTCTGTATTTTAAACATATTTTATTGTTTGAGTTTTCTCATCTAATGTGGTCATTTTCTTGTTTCTGCATATCAGACTCATATCTTTAGATCCCTGTAACACCATTACAAGCTTTCTCCAGTTGCAGGATTGGTGGTTGTGCGCAGAGATGCAGTCTTGTGTATTTGGAGGCCACCAAGATGGTGGCGGTTGGCTAATCTATGGCTAAACCATTGGGAGACACCCTTTAGATTGTATTCTGTGACTTCCCTCACCCTTTCCCCCCTTAGCTTGCATGCTTTGATTCTCTGCCTCATTTCCTAATTATAGTAAACTGGTGGTTGCAAAAATCACTGCTCATCTATAAAACAAAATTTGTTTTTAAGGGAATTGAAGAGTCAGTGTGGTGTAACAGTTTGAATGTTAGGCTAGGATTCCCAGAGACTAGGGTTCAAATCCCTACTCGGCCATGAATACTCCTGGGTGACTTTGGGCAAGTCACACTCTCTCAGCTTCAAACAAATGCAGTGTCAAGTTCTTCTGAACAAATCTTGCCAAGAAACCCTCATGACAGTCAAAAACTACTTGAAGGCACACAACATCAACATTTAAAAAAAATGGAGGTAGCATTTTCTTCTTTTCTTTTTTCCTCTTTACCTCAAGAGAGACTGCCTCTTCTAGGATGATTTCTGCTGTGAGATGCCTATATACACATGCATATATACTGTTGGGTAACAAAATGTTTCAGGGCTTCTGAATGCAAATGTAATCCATCAAGTGATCAGCCTATGCATTTGGGTAAGATTTCCATAATTAAAACAGAGGTGGAAATCATGTGGCCCTCCAGATTTGGTTGAACTGCAAATCCAGGCATTCCTCACCATTGTCTCTTTTGGGTAGAGCTGTTGGACTTAGAATTCAGCAGCATCTGGAGGGTCATATGATCCCTGCCCTTGCATGCAAAAATGAGATAGTCAAAGATTTACATCCCTAAACTGTATGACCATGCTTATCAAATTTGCAGATGACACCAAATTAGGTGGAGAAGCTAATATCCCAGAGGTGAGGATCAAAATTCAAAATGACCTGAATAGCTTAAAAAGCTGGGCCAAACTAACAAAATGAATTCCAACAGGGAGAAATGTAAAGGCACTTAGGCAGAAAAAAATGAAATGCATAGATATAGGATGGGGGTCACCTGCCTTGACAACAGTGCATGTGAAAGGGATTTAGGAGCCTTAGTAAGCCACAAGTTGAACATGAGTCAACAGTGTGATGTGGCAGCTAAAAAGGCCAATACAATTCTAGGCTGCATCAATATAAATATAGTGTCTAGATCAAGGGAAGTAACAGTACCACTCTGTTCTGCTTTGGTCCGAATACTGTGTCCAGTTCTGGGCACCACAGTTCAAAAAGGATGTTGACAAGCCGAAATGTGTCCAGAGAAGGGCAACCAAAATGATGAAGGCTCTGGAAACCATGCCTTAGGGAACTGAGTATGTTTAGCCTGGAGAAGAGCAGTTAAGAGGTGATATGATAGCCCTGTTTAAGTATTTGAAGGGCTGTCATTTTGAAGATGGAGCAAGCTTCTTTTCTGCTGCTCTGGAGAATAGGACCCGGAGTAATGGATTCAAACTACAGCAAAAGAGATTCCAGCTCAACATTAGGAGGAATTTCCTGACAGTAAGAGCTGTTCAACAGTGGAACACACTGCCTCAAATTGTGATGGAGTCTCCTTTGGAGGTTTTTAAACAGACTGGATGGCTATCTGTTAGGGGTGCTTTGATTGTGAGTTCCTGCATGGCAGGGGGGTTGGATTGACCTTGTGGTTTCTTCTAACTCTACAATTCTATGACCATATATTGTCCCCACCTGCTTTAAGACTATTTTTTATAAATACAATCAGAGTACAGATTGGCAGTTCAAGCATAACATTGGCCATCTGGAGAGCTCCAGTGCACAGCTGAACCCGCTATAGTTTGACTAGAACATTATCTGGTTCTTGTTGGAAGTGGAATGGGAAGGAACATATGCAAGAGCCTGCACCATTCCTCTTTTGCCCCCAAAGTGTGTGTGTGTGAGAGAGAGAGAGAGAGAGAGAGAAATGTCTGGCCAGGTATCTGATGCTTGCAGCCTACGAATGTGATTCAGCAGTGATGTGATTCATTTCTTTCTCATTATTTGTCATGATTCACCTGCTCTTCTGAATGCATCCCTACGAAAATGTGAGTCAGAGGAAAGCTTTTCCTGTAAGAGCTCATTATTCAGTGCTGATATTTTCCTGTTGTGGGCGGAGGACATCCTATAGTGGGTTGTCCTGTTCACCTACTCTGATAGGCAAGCAAGTAAGTGTTCCTGAGCCAGTCTAAAAGTCTTCATGCTGTTTCCTCAAAGCAGGAGGAGGACTTGCATTCAGCCCAATCCATTCATTTCCTCCACTCTGAGAGGATGTTGCTTTGAGAGCCCTTTAACAAACTCGACAGACTCTTGAGCTGTTGTATGTCCAATCTTTTTCCTTTTTTGTTCCTCGATCTCTTATCTCTTTAACCCCCTTTTACCACAGCTCCCTCACCCCTTTGAGAAGCATCTAATGAACATTTTTATAACATTTGTGGCCAAAGGGGCTGGGTGTTGGAGGAAAGAGAGAGTAGGGAAGTCCACTTTCATTTCACCTGCCTGAATTTGGGGTCTAGTTACACGACATAGGTATAGCACTATCATTCCACTTTAAATGCCATGGCTCTGCCAGTGTGATGTTGTTGTTTGAGTGTTAGACTATGACTCTGGAAACCAAGGTTTGATTCCCGCTTGACCATGAAACCCACTGATCTTGAGCAAGTCACATGCTCTCAGCCTCGGGGAGAGGCAAGGGCAAACCTCCTCTGAACCAATCTTGCCAAGAAAACCCCATGATAGGGTCACCATAAGTTGGAAATTACTTGAAGGCACACAACACATGCACAATCCTGGACTTGGCAGTGTAGGGAGGGACATTTAAAATTCTCAGCCATAGTGCTTCACTGCCACACCAAACTATAAAGCCCAGGATTCCATAGGACGGAACCATGGCAGTTAGAGTGGACTCATAGCATTATAGTTTTGTAGTGTGAACTACTGGTCACCAAACTATAAAGCCCAGGATTCCATAGGACGGAACCATGGCAGTTAGAGTGGACTCATAGCATTAATAGTTTTGTAGTGTGAACTACTGGTTGCCTTTTTCCTCCTTCTGTTGCTGATAACAGTGATCAAAACCACCTCAGTCACTTAACATTTCCAGCAAATACCAGCATGTTCCTGACAACATTCTTTCAGCATTATATCATCTCTGGGCAAGCTCACCAGAATCTGGCTAACTTTCCCATTTCAAGGTTGGAAGCTGATAACATCTTACTGTGTTGTTTCCTAATTTTAAGAAAATTCCTGCTAGTTGCCAAGTTCAGTGATGGTTATCCTAGAACTATAGGTTGTCCCATGCCAAAATTCTTTCCCCTTCAGTGTTTTGCTATATTGACATGGTCCACTACATGTCTTAGAAAATGCTTTCTGGAAAATTCTATAAAAACGGGAGGCGGTGAGGGGAAAATAATAATTAAAGGACCGATCATACAATGATGCCCTTTTCCACTAGGTGGGAGTGTAACATCTCTGACAGTATAAAGCCAGCTATGAGTGAAAGCCTATAATGCTGTCTTAAGCCATGCTACATTCTTGACATACCAGTTGGGAATTTCATATTACTGTTAAGCGAAAGTGACAAGATGATCATCTCTTATTGCAGATAGCCTTGACATGTCTGAAGAATTGCTCTGGATCAAATTCTGATTAGTTTACATGTAACCTCGTCCAATCTGAAGCAGAAATCTCAGCCGTAGTTTTATGAAATGAATTTGAATGTTCCCTGCGTCAGGACAAGACCAACCTAAGATATTTTCTTGCCTAGAGATCCAGAATGGCGTAATTGTTTGAGCGTTGGACTACAACACTGGAGACCAGGGTTCAGTTCCCCACGCAGCCATGAAACCCACTGGGTGACTTGGGCAAGTTGCACTCTCTCAGTCTCAGGGGAAGACAATGGCAAACCTACTCTGAACAAATCTTGCCACAAAAAACCCATAATAGGTGGCTTTTTTTAGGGTCACCGTAAATTGGAAACAACATGAAGGCACACACCACCATCAAGGCAAAGAACAGGTTGGGATCCTTCTCCCATTCCATGTACAAAAGCTGATTGGACTGGAAGTTGAATCTTGCTTCAATGCTGTCAGTAGATCAGCATGCTTCACAGCAGCAGGCTAGCAGAGCAAGCTGTGTGGCACCCAACTTTTTCCTCCACGGAGTCAGTGGAATCAACGAAACAATATATTTTGTGCTCAAGTATATTCTGTGTTCAAGTCAGTTTCATGAGGTATTGAAATGAGGTATAATCTGGAGATCTGTGCACATCACTGAAGTGACAATCTTAAAGCTGTATCTCATATTTAGCCTGTTATTGATTTCATACTCAATTGCTGTAATATATTATTAATAAATGAAAATGACACAGCACAACAGTTACCCACCTCATGTCAAGTTCCATTGACTCATGCCCTGATTTGTTGTTGTTTTTTTTTTTGTGTGTGTGTGTGTGTTTGTATTTGTTGTTATTTGTGCTTGCAGTATATCGAAACGCCTTTACATTTTAATCTGTTTGGATTTGTTTATATGAGCTCAGCTTAATAATGCTTTTCTCCACTACACTGCTAGAAAAATATGTCGAAACTGCAAGTGTGGGCAAGAGGAGCATGATGTTCCCACCAGTAATGAGGATGACCGTAAAGTTGGGAAGCTCTTTGAGGATACCAAATACACAACCCTTATTGCAAAGCTGAAATCAGATGGGATCCCTATGTACAAGCGCAATGTGATGATACTGACTAATCCTGTGGCAGCTAAGAAGAATGTGTCCATCAATACTGTAACTTATGAATGGGCACCTCCTGTTCAGAACCAGACCCTGGTGAGTTATCACAATATGGAAGGTTGTTGTGAAATTATACTTCATTGTGAAGGAAAGGCTAAACAGATCTTTTAGAATAAGTGTTTTATTTTGTGTAGCAAAATCTATTTTGTTTTGAGACAACTTGGTGCTCTCCAGCTTTTCTTGGTCCCAGCCACTTATAACCATGGTCATGTCTGCTGGGAGCTGTAGTCCAAACATCTTGTGGGTATCAACTTGGAGAATGTTGATCTTATCTCAGAAGCAGTAACCTATGAGTTCAGCTGAAAATGCCAATGTGGTAGAATTGGTTCTGTTTGTCATTTCTACTTATAACTCTCTAATAAAATAACCCAATTTTAATTTACCAAATGCTAACATGATCTGTGTGAGGAAGAGAAATCTAGGAGAAGTGGCATGAAGGAGAAAATACAGTGTTAATGGCTAGGATTAAAAAATGCATTAGAGACATTCACTGCCACTTAAGATGATTTATGAATTCCTGAACCAACCATTCTAAAAAAGACTTCCCGAAATGGGGCATTGCCTTGAAAAACCAGCACAATTTATGTCATTGTTTAAAAGCTAAGAAAAACACTCATGCCTGCGCATTTTCTGTTACTGTATATGGTCTGGTCAGAACGAATTTGGAGTTGTCATCCAAAAGGAAAGCTCCCTTTGGTTTATTAACAGTTCATCTAGATGAGATAGTTGGATAGCTTTGTTGGGATTTTTTTTAATGTTTTAATCTTGAGTCAAGTTTATATAATGTCATGCTGTGTGATCTAAAGCAGGAGGCTGAAGAGCTGAGTGTATACGGCTTGTAATCATAAGAGGGCTTTAGGGGAGTTGTGTGTAGATATTTATCAGTTTTTAATTAATACAGTATACCCCTTGTGTTTTAATCAAAGCATTTAAACAGCTAAAAAGCCCTAGTTCTTTTCTTACCATCTCCCCCTCCCACACATACACACACATTTTATTTATTGGGGGGGAAAGTCCAGAAAATTGTTCACGCATTGTAACTATCTGTAGATATTCAGTGTTAGCTAAACATTGCTAAAGCTGTCACTGCACTGAAGTAAACAGAAGCATTTATATTGTGAAACATCGAAATTCAGCAGTGCTTATAATGAGTACCACTTGGGTTCTTCCCATTTCTATGTCTCCTTACACCTTTCTCTCCATCCCCACTGAACCATCACATCTATTCTGCTAAGTGCTCCTAAATCTGCCTGTAGTCCTCATCCCTTTTTCCTGTTTAGGAAGCTGGAATCCCAAGCACATCTGATAAGTAATGCTCACAATCCCTTTTGGACTTTTCTTCTAGGCGAGACACTATATGCAGATGCTTCCGAAGGAGAAGCAGCCCGTGGCAGGCTCGGAGGGGGCTCAGTACAGGAAGAAACAGTTGGCAAAGCAGCTGCCTGCTCACGATCAGGATCCATCCAAATGCCACGAGCTGACTCCTAATGAGGTGAAGCAGATGGAACAGTTTGTAAAGAAGTACAAGAACGAGGCGCTTGGAGTGGGAGATGTTAAGCTCCCAAGCGAAGTAGAAGGGAAGACTGGGGAGAAGAAAGTCCCAGCGAATGGAGAGAAGGGTACCCCGGCCACTGTAGGAGCCATGGAAGGCAAGGTGCCTGGACAGAAAGCATCTCAGTATGTAAGTTTCTCCCTCCCTCCCTCGCTTTCTCTGTATGTACATTGCAGATACATGGTAAGAAACCACTAAATTTTTAATTATTTGTAACATGATATTTTGTGCCTGTCCTTTCCACATTCACTGCTTTATTTAATACAGGCTACCATTAACAGAACAAAAACCTCGGAGGTCTTTGCTGACTGCAAGTCAGCTGTTTCTAAAATGGTAATGTTGGAGGGAGGGGGAAGAGATTGAAGGTAATTTCTGGAAGAAAAAGGCAGGACGTCTGTCATTTTTCCCCAATTACTTCCAAATACTTTGAATCATAGACTTTGGGGGTTAAAAGGGACATCAAGACATCAGGATCTAGCAGGTGTCTGTTCAGTCCTCTGCTTAAATATTTCAAGTAAATGAAGAGTTTATATACTGCTTGGTCATCTGGTCTATGATCAAACGGAGAGATTTTTCCTAATGTTTTGCCAAAATTTCCTTTCTTGCCATTTCCACCTATTGGTTTATGTTCCTGCCCTTTGAAGCAACATGGGGTAAACCTGCCCCATTGTTTAGGTGTCGGTCATGCAGTGCTATCCAAGACCTTACAGTAATATGCCACGCTCAGTACCTGCATAGAGATCAATATTTTGTCTCTGAAGAGACATTTGGTGAGTGCACTATATTTAAACAGAGACCATTAGTTGTCAGAAGTACTGTGGTGGCGGTAGTGGTGTTTTCATTTCAAGGTGAAAACCAATGAACCCTGCAGGAAAACAAACCTCCATAGATTAAAAGGGAGGGAGCGACATGCTGAGTGGGAGCCAGGAAAGAAGTGGAGTCTTGTGTCTTCATCCCCACTGTGAATTTCAGTGGAGAAAAGCCTCTGCTTCAAATGAGAAAGCAAAAGACAGAGGTATCAAGGCTTCACTTACTATTAGCTGGAATTGTAGAGTTAACTAGAATCTGGACATTAAGATAAGTCAGGAGTAGGCAACCTTTCCCCTTTAAGGGCCGAGGGACTTCAGCTCCCAGAATCCCAGGAGCTATTGGCCAACATGGGACTATTGGCCAACATGGCTGAGGCTTCTGGGAGCTGAAGTCCCTCGGCCTTTAAAGGGGAAAGGTTGTCTACCCCTGCCCTAAACTGACATAGGCATTCTTGCAGTCATAGAGATGTCTTGTAGCCAGCATTATCAAATGTGAGGAATACTGAGACTTACAGTCCAATAACATGTGAAGGACCACATTATTCCAGTCCCTAGGTTTTATATAAGTGTGTGTGTGTGTGTGTGTGTGTGTACATGCATATTTACATTTAAAAGGGATTTCAGTTACATATAATAATGCTCCAGTATAACAAAATCAGGAAAATAAAAATACAAAAGGAAGAAGAATAACCACATTAGTTGCAAGTTTCTACAAAAGATGACCAAGGGGGGAGTGCAGACTGCCAGAAATAGTGCAAATTGAGTCCACTTTTAGGGTTAGGGTTAGTGCTAGGGAGTCATGGGAACTGTTTTTTTTCTGAGACATTGAGCCTTCTCTGTCAGAGAGCTCTGGTGCCACAATAAAATACAGTTCCCATGATTCCCTAACCCTAACCCTAAAAGTGGACTCAATTTGCACTATTTCTGGCAATCTGCAAACCCCCCCCCCAATGTCCAAATATATGTCCAATTGTAAATTTTGACTATATAGCAAAGGTTGCAAGAGTTGTTAGATCTAATATCTATTGGATCATAGGCAAAGTTATCTTCCAGTAAGTATTTTTCTAGTAAATATCTTTCCAGCAGTCAAAAGGGCATGGAAAATCTACTCCCATTGACCATTTTTTAATTTCCAAGAAACAGGTAAATACAGTCACCCCTCCTTTTTCGCAGGGGATCCTTTCTGGATCCCCCACGTGAAAAAGGAAAATCACAACTATTCAAGCCCCTATTGGCTTGAATGGAGGCATGTGTCCCATTTTGTACCCCTCTGCTCATCCCTCACGGATAAGCGAGGGTTGCAGACTTCAAGTCCGCAAAAACATAGGGAAAACTGTAATTCCAAAGAAAATGCACTCCCCTGAATGTCAAAGAATTTTCCAAAACCCAAAGTACTCATATTAGTAGTTTATCCCAAAATGTATCTACTATGGGATAACTTCAACTATCTGTTAAGGAAGCATTAGTAGTATTACATCTTCAACAATTTTGCTGATTTAGAAAGCCCTTTCTTGAATAGATACTTTGGTGATCAGTATAACCAAAACAGCAGTTTTAGTGTATATGATGTAGTCAGAGATCCAGTCAGTACACTAAACTTAGTTTAATGCTGCAGGAAAGTATTTTAAGAAGCCTCAGGCTTGCATGCTTCCCTTCCTCAGTCTTCAAGGGAGCAGCTGCTTCCTGGCTCAAATTGGAGTTTCTTATTATGTGTCAAGTAGGAATTCTGGTTAATTTAAACCATGGTCTGTTGAAGGAAGCCAGGATGAGAAGCCATGGTTTCACTGGGTAATATTTCAATATGCCATAGTTTAAACAAAATTCAGTTTGTTCTTTTAGGATGTATGACAATGGATGCTCTAAAAGTGATGAGTTTGCTTCCAGTCTCCCCCTTGTGGATACTCTGAAAATAAGTAGTGTTACATCTGAATTTTGTTTTTCCCTATTTCTAATTGACATTTCCCAGGGTCTGCAAAACTGTCTGTCTACCTCAGGCCTAAACTTGATCCATAGTGCCAATTAAAAGAGACCTATTGAATCAGTGAGGTATCCATGTTGACCTGTTCTTCTTCTGTGGATTCAGTGAGTCCATTCTAAATTTGAGGGCACAGATCTTCTAAAAACTAGCTACTCCTATTGCTATAGGGCAAGCTGCTTTAGAAACTAATGGAAGTTCTGTTCAGATACAGCATGATGCCAAGGTAGGTGTGGGAGGGGGGGTTAGCACTGTGCTATATCACAACCCCCAGATAACTAGCCTAAAATAACTGCTTGGATCCCAGTTATTGTCTGTATATTGTCACTTGAAGCAAAAGAAATGGAAAGTACTCAGAAAGATTTTTGTGCTCATGGAACAATTAACAAACATGGAAAGAGAACTATCCAAACTTATGTGAGTCCAGCACATCGTCTCATTTTGGAGATGTGGTCTGTGGACCATTTTTAAATGAAACCGCCACTGCCCCAAATAGCCTGAGAAACACTTATCTTTTAAAAAATATGTGTAGGAGCTAAGAGGGATCATCTGACTTCTCTTGATTTTATTGAAAATAAGCCATGGGAATTTTTTTCATTCTCTAAAATAAAAACAAGTGTCAGTGAAATTGTCTCGTTTTACTGAAATAAGAAGTTATTCTATGTGGGATATGGGGCTGTGTCTCTGTTTGTTCCTTTTGGAATTGTAAAAGCCTTTTGAACATGGGGTCCTGGGGGAAGATGCTTAAGCACCAAAGCTTCTTTTCAGTCTTTGACCTTTCTTTTCTGTCACAATGTTTCATTTTCTAAAAGAGTGTTCCTTATGTCTAGTTAACAAAAACTACTCCAGTTTTTATGGATCAGCCTCCAGAAACTAGCAAGTGGGACCAGCGGTTTGTGTGCATGCCTTCAAGTCACCTGTTGACTTATGGCAACCCCATGGATTGCATAAGATTTTTTTAGGCAAGGAATCCTCAGAGGTAGTTTTGCCATTTCCTTCCTCTGAAATATAGCCTACAGCACCTGATATTTGTTGGCAGTCTCCTATCCAAGTACTAACCTGAGCTGATCCTGCTTAGCTTCCAAGATCAGAAGGGATCTGGTGCATTTAGGGTATTTAATCTGAGTGCTATAATTTAATCGAGAGTTGAAAATCTGGTGTGTCTCATTAAAACAGAGTTGATCAAAAACAAAGGGCAAGGGGGACAAGTTTTGCCCCCACACTCTTGCAGCTGGCTGCAGTCCAGCTCCCCAAACCCTCATCTGGTAGGGAAGAGAAAGTTGAAGGGGTATTCCTAAAGTATCCACCACTTCTGGATGCCTCTGGGAGGGGTGTTTTACCAAAATTGGGCAACTTTTACTTAAAAACAAAATTTTGGTGGTCTAGGAGGCTGCAAGAAAAAAACCTTGGAGACCACACATACTCTGTGGGCCACAGTTTTGGGGATCTGCAAGGAGACATGAGCACATATCTTGATCTATATCAAGGATGGGGAATATGTGCCCTTCTAGCTTTTTTTTTTACTCCAGTGCCGATCAAACCCAGCAACATGGAGGCAGATTATGAGAGCTGTAGTCCCCCAGCATTCCGGGGGGGGGGGGGTGCCCTCCGGATACTGTGTTAGATAATGTCCATATGTTCATTTGTTATTAATATTAATTAATTTTTAATTAATATCTTGCTTTTCTCCTGTATGAAATCCAAAGCAGCTCACACCATATGTTGAAACAACACAACTACAAACAATGGAGATTATCGCACAGGAGGAAAGCTCCTCCTCCCGTGCTTAATTTGTGTTAATCGCGCAATCGGGGGGAAGATTATCCCACCCCTATGCGCATATCCCGTCCTTCTGCCATACGAAAACAGTAATGGACCCATCATTTTAATACCCAATGACAGGTCCATTACTGTTTTCTGACAGGAGAAGGATGGGATACGTGTGTGGGAGTGTGATAATCTTGCCCCCTCCTGATCACACAATTATCATGAATTAAGCATGGGAAGAGGATGCTTTCCTCTCCCATGTGATAATCTCCAATATGGAACACAAAAAATTAAACTATTAATTACAATCCTCTTAAATAAAATTTTAATTTCAAAACAATTAAAAGTTTATTAAAATCTACCTATGATATTACCAATAATAGCATTAGATAATGATCACAATAAAGTTGGACATATATTGAATAGGTTGAAAGTGACTAAAGGCCTAATGCAGCTTGAGTCCACTTTAACCTCCCTGGCTCAGTGCTAGGGAATCATGGGAACTGTAGTTTATTGTGACACCAGAGCTCTCTGACAGAGAAGGCTCAATGTCTCAGAAAAAAAACTGCAGTTCCCATTCCCTAACACTGAGCCAGGGCAGTTTAAAATGGTCTCAAGCTGGATTATTTCTGGCAGTCTGTAAAGGCCCTTAGACAGTTGTGTGTATATTTCATTTGCACCTTATTTTGGAAGCAGACACATTTGGAGACTCCTGTGTGATTCTATGGTTTCTCTTTAGTTCTGTTTCCGATGCAAACTGAACATGAAAGAGGGCGACCCAGCCGTCTATGCTGAGCGAGCCGGATATGACAAACTCTGGCACCCTGCTTGCTTCGTTTGCTGTACCTGCAGTGAGCTTCTGGTGGACATGATCTACTTCTGGAAGAATGGGAAGCTATACTGTGGCCGACACTACTGTGACAGTGAGAAACCCCGCTGTGCTGGATGTGATGAGGTAAGTGAAATGGCCCTCATAGAAGAGACCTTGGAAAATATTAGCCTATAAGAATTATCTGGATTCATCATTCCAGGGTTCTATGCTGTCTACAGTGGTGGCCAATCAAATACCTCTAACATAATGAATATTGCTTTCCTGTTTACCCCAGTGCTTGATGTTTAGATCTCTGCAGCTTTTGAGTTGGAAAATATGAGAGATAGTTAGGTATCTCAATACAGTAATCAATTGGTGCAGTAGAAACTGAACAATAATCAGTCCCACCACCACCCTGTACACACAAGTTCTAAATAAGAAAAGAAATAAGCCTACCCTTGCTAAATCATCTAAAATTAACTTTACATGTTCATAATCAAATACATGGTCTTACAGAAGAGAGGAAGGAACAAAGAGAAAATGGCTGCAAGTTACAGTAATGCAATGAAAAGAGAGAAGGCTGTACACTAGCAATTAGTGACTATTATAAGCATGCAGAGGTTGCTAACTCTAAAACTTGCAGTATGATGGACCTATTGAGTTTCTTTTGGTTTTACACAAACCTCACAAGCAGCCCAAATACCTTAATTTTCCTCTGCAATCCCTCCCCAAATGGTGTCATGCTTCTTGTCACCATTTTGATAAGGACTGCAGAGGAAAACTGTAGTACTTAGGCTTATTGTGGGAAGGTCAGCCTACAGTGGGTTGCTGGACAAATTATCCTCTTAACCCTCCCACAATTACTCTCCCCCTGCCATACATCGTCTATATGGACCCAGAAAGACAGGACTCTATGCCTGCAATGGTCCTCTGTATCAGGTATGCTTCCATCTTACCTCTTTTTCAGGATCTTTCCTCATCTGAATATAATGTAATTGGTTATGTTCAACAGGGGAAACCCTACAGTTCTTCTGTTCAGACTTTAATTCAAGAGAGATGGATTGGGTGACTCATGATTGGGTGAATCTCCATTTGAGACAGACTTCAATGAGATACCTAGATTTATTTTTCTCCTAAGCCTGGCTTAGGAGGACTTCATTGGTCTTTCTGGTTCTTGAGCTGACCACAAAGCAGGCATGAGTCTCTTGATTTATGAAGTGTTATAGCAGCAACATAATTCTACAGTGAGATTAGTGCATGTCTGATAACCCTTGTCTTTCTACAGCTTATATTCAGCAATGAGTATACCCAGGCAGAAGGTCAAAGCTGGCATCTGAAACATTTCTGCTGCTTTGACTGTGACTGTGTCTTGGCTGGAGAGATCTACGTCATGGTCAATGAAAAGCCTATCTGCAAGCCATGCTATGTGAAGAATCATGCTGTGGTAAGAGAATCACCTTCTATGTATAAAATGCAGTTTCCCATGTCTTGCCTAGAGGAATGTGTTTCCTGAAGGACAGAGAGTTTACACTTTGTTAGAAATCAACTTAAAACACATTAATACTTAGATGTCTTGTTTCTCCATAAGATAAAGGCAAAAGCCTTCTGGTATATTACAGAAAGCAAAAAAAAAAATATCTTTGGGGCATTTTTAAGTGGGTGTTAGTTAGTATGGAATCTTGGTAAAATCTTCAGAGAAGTTATAGTTTGGATTCAAGAAAAAATGACATTAAACACTTGATAATGCAATAAGAACAATAAGAAGGGGACTGACAGTGGGAGATTTTTTTTTGCTAGCTGCCAGGACCAAGCTGTTCATGTGTGGATTTGAACATCCATACAGTTAAGAGTGTGTATGTGGTTGCATTTGGTTTGTAAGTACAGTCGCCCCTCCTTTCTCATAGATTTAAAGTCTGCAGTATTGCATATTCATGAAGGGGCGGCCTCTGTGAAAATCAATGAGGTGTGCCCCTGCGTGTGCCCATGGGGGCGGGTCCCATTCAAGCCTATGGGGCTTGAATATTGTTGAATCTTTTTCGCGAGGGGGTCCGGAACGAATCCCCCCACGAAAACGGAGGACCGACTGTATTCTTTTAAAAATAAAAAGAAGCAATGTAAAGAGAGAGTAGTTTCAGTTGAATAGTTTCTTCAAGCAATAAATTCACTTTCCCAGAGTTGACCTTGCCACTTGTGCTCAAGTCATTTAAAGTCTTGAGGTATTTTGTGTGTTTCTTTTTAATGACATCCATGGTTTTCAGAGGATGCTTCCCTATCACTCGCAACTTAATGGAAACAACACAACTGGTTTAGACTTGTAGTCCAACAACTGGAAGACTGCACATTCCCCACCCATGATATAAAAGATGCAAAATCAAAGGGGTTTAAAAAGTTATTTGGAATCCACTTCAATTAGTCCAAATTTAATGACTTCCTCAGGATTTTCTTTGATCTCACTACACTATTGTTTTAATATTTATGTATTTTTTAAATGATTTTTTTTAAAACATACTTCAACAAACTGTTACTGTTTAGTTTTTCTCCTGATAATGAGTGCTTTTCATTGTTTGTTTAGTTAGCTTTAAAAAAATCTGTAGTTCTTTTAAAGAGTTTTCCCACCAGCAGAACTACAGTTCATGGAGTACTTTGTACTCTCTTCTTCCTTTTTTCTGCTCTTTATCCGAAATGAATCAGCTTGAAAACACTTCCTTATATTTCTTTTCTGAAGAACTTGCTGGTGCATGACACTGCATGTTTCAGAGATGAAAACAGAGAAGCCTGGTATTGAAGCTTTAGCAGGAAGCATGGCCCAGTTCTCTCAAACAGTAGATGAGTGGGTTGAAACTGGGGGTACAACTGCTTCATGCAAACAGATACCTGAATTAGGAAAAGCAGCATGTCACAAAGCCCCTTTTCAGGCATTCTGTCCATATGTTTGAGGCTAGGGAGGGTAGAGTGTAGCCTCTAGATGCCACCTTGATGGCCCCAAAAGCCTTCTGGCAATCTCCCAAAGCTCCCCAAAAATAAAAAGGTTCAATTTTCAGGTGACTTTGTGTCCAGAAATTGTACTCAACCCCCTAAATGTGTGCAAACACACACAAAAAAACCCTCTCCCCACACCCAGCAGAACCCTCATACCTTCATTTCCTTTCCCAAATGGTGACAGTAAGTGACACAACATCACTTCTGGTCTCTCTTTTGGAGAGGAAGTAAAGATGTTTTATATAGCTATAGGGGCTGGAGCCCACCAGAGTGGAAAGCTGGCCATCACCTAGTTGCCCACCTGTCCTGTACACACAAACATGGAAGTAAATTCCACTGAACTAAGGCTTAGTGGAGTTTTCCTTTGAATTGAATTGAATTATTACACTGTATAAATCAAATGAGAAGGATTTTGCTTCCTGATCACACAGGATTCCTTCTCACATGAAAGCCAATGCATGTACAACAGGCCTTATGACACAAAGAGTTTCTCACCATTTGGATGTTCCAGATTAAAGGAATGGGGTCAAAAAGTATAGCCCATTCTTCCCCCTCTGTATGATTAATAGCGTGGAGTAAGTAACAAAAAATGTTAGGATCTAGCCTAGCCTTCTCCAAAACGTACTGCTTTTTTATAGATATTTTTCCTTGTCCTCTTTCATTGAGTATGTGTCATTGTGTCATCTGATGACATGGTGACCCCATGAATTTCATAGGGTTTTCTGGGGCAAAGAATACTCAAAGATGTTTTGCCTTGTTCTGAAATATAGCCTACAGCACCTCGTATTCTTTGGCAGCCTCCTATCTCATATAGGACAGGGCCTGCTTAGCTTCCAATATCAGATGGAATCTGGTGCCTTGATACATAATTCTGTCTGAATCTTGTTCTTCTAATGAACTAGAATTTAAAGTTGGTGTATGAAGCTAATTTTCTTTTTCTGGTTGGGTAGGGAATCAACAGACAGGATCCTGATGTGGACATAAGCAGGAGTTGTCTTCTTCCTCATTAGTTGTTTTTTTTTTTAAGCTGCTGCCACTCGCAAGAGGAGCCAGGTGCACTGCTCATAGCTGAGCCCAAGTTCCATAGCATTGGCTGCTTTTTACATCCCATCATGTTAAATGTATGGCTATCATTTATGTCATCACAAAGATTCTACAGGAGAGGAAGAATCTAGAGTATGGTATAGGCAGGTATCTTTGGCTGCTGGCAAAACATTTGTGTTGTAGTATTAGGAGTTAATCACACTGTGAAAATAATCCAGGATGAATCTGGGGTAAATCGCCATTGTTCACACACATCCCGAATGCACCCAGTTAAGTTTTGGGGATGCTGAAAAACCACTTAATCCAGGATAATTGACATTGGGGGTTTTCCCAAGTATTTTAAAAAGAGCCACATCATCGGTAGTGTGAATAACCAATGTGAATAGGCCCAAATAGACCAGGATAAAATTGCATACCAAATCGTTGGCCCCATCTTTATTTGACTGCTTGCACATGCAAACAACCAAACTCACAGAGATGCACATTGATGCAGATCTATGCGGTTCCATAGTGTGAATAACAAACTCAGAATGTGTGAGTGAGATGATTTGCATTGTCACATTAAAAAAAATTACATGTGAATAACCCCCTATATCTGCTTATCTGAGAGTAATCTCCATGGAACTCAAAGGATCTATGTTCAAAAGAGTGTGCTATTTGCTTATTTATTTGTTAACACCAGTGAAATGTTCTCCTTTCAATTATTTAATAAGCAGCACAATCCTATCCTTGTATACTCAGAAGTAAGTTGCATGGAGTTCAGTGGCACTTTCGCCATGGTATGTGGCTACACGATTGTAACCGAATCTTCAGCTACAGAATCCCATTACGCCTTCTGCAGATTTGTCAACTACAGTCAACAAAAGCCACTTTTGTTCATGTAGAACTCTTAATATTACAATTTTATTATTTGTCAGTAACTGTCCAGAAGACTGGAGCAAATTTCTAAAGGCAAATATTAGATATGAATGAATGATTGGATTTCTTTCATATATTTGCTTTTAATACTTTGTTCACATTTTTTCTTGCCACCCATTTCTTTTTATTGTCACACTTTCTGTACTATGCCTCCCCTCTGGCATTTTCATGAATCTGTTTTAGCACTGTAGGATCTGAATGTAATAATAATAATAATAATAATAATAATAATAATAATAATAATAATAATAATAATAATAATAATTTTTATTTGATATCCCGCCCCTCTGAGATCAGTTGGGGCGGCTTACATCATAAAATCATCATACAACAATTAAGAACACTTTACCCCCCCCCCTTAAAAAGTTATTAAACCAAATGCAAGTTAAAACAGCATACAAAAGAGGTAAATACCTCTGTATAAAATCAATACACAAGAAAAAAAAAGTGCTGGCAGCAAGTATAAATACTGGCTCAGAAAAAGGCCTGGTCATAGAAGGGGGGAACATCTCCAAAAAAAATTTTTTTTGTTTGTTTGTTTGTTTGTTTGTTTGTTTGAATTTCAGGAGATTTGAATCCATAATCTCCTGAAAGACAGAAGATTATTCAGACAAACCAGTCTGATGTTTCCAATTTATCCAATACTGCTACCAAGAGGGGCTTCCTGAAAGTACTCAACGTAGTGGATGCCACTGCATATAGAACAAAAAGGAATGAGCAGGACTGGACAAACTAAAGATTTTGCCTGTTTTGCTTATGCTGTCACACTGAATAGATGGAAGAAGATCAAACGTCCAACTATTTCCTTGTCTAGAGCAACTTCAGAGGCAAATGAGTGTGTGAACTTACTAGACAGATGAGAAATATGGATCATCATGATCCTTACATTTTGCAGTAAAGGTGACCACAATGCAAGCATAGTTTGAAAACCTTTGAATGATCTTATGAACTTTTCCCACTCCCTTTCAACCATATGAACTCTGATGGGTTTTTTTTTCCCTCCAGCTTATTTTGTTATGATGAGGCCCCTTGAGCCACAAGCAAATAGACCCAGAGAACAAAATAAGGGCCTTGGGTTTCTTTTTGTAAAACAGTAGACCTGCAAATTAATGAGTAAATGGGTATTTGAAATATGAAAGTGCTTTTTTAAACAAAATGTGGCATGAGAGTATGTCATTCCATGAATTCCAAAATCCCTATGCAGGTGTCTCTCTTAATCAGGCATTTCTTAATAAAGAGAAACAATATACAATCAGGAGAAAAAAGCACATGGGACAGGTGAAGACTTTATCTTTAAGTCATGTAGTCTTCATGTTATCATGTTATGTATTATTATTTATTATTATCATGAGATAATATTTAAGTCATGTAGTCTTCATGTTATCATGTTATTATTATTATTTATTATTATCATGAGATGAAATAAAAATGAAAAGGTTGGTAGTTTCACAAATGGGACTCATCAAACAATGTGATGGTCTTAGGCTACCACCAGAATAATTCCAAGGCTTCTTAGAAATAGGAAAGATAATTTTGAAAATATCACCACAACCATCCCCTCAGAAGTTTAGAATTATTGGTTTCCTGTTTGACATTCCTATGCTCCTGCAGCAGTGGAGGACAGCATATAAGTAACCAGTCATTATACTGACAAGATAATTTCAGACACTGAAACCAAATCAGGTAGCTTTATCTAGTGGTTAGAGGGAATGAACGCTTGCATAGTTCCAACAGAAGTAATCAGTAGCCCTACTGAGCATGTAAACACACACACAATTTCACACGCATAGACTTGGAAGCACTGAAAGAGATCTTCTTGACTTAGGTGTGGTCTGAATGGGGGGCAAGGGGAGAATGAATAATATGAATGGATTCACTGTGGCAAGTTATTTTCCAGCTGCAGCTGTAACATCATCCCATGTTTGAACATGTAGGCTTTGTTGTCTTCTGAGAGTAGAAAATAAGGCTTTTCCTTTTTTTTTATTCATTAGGTCTGCCAAGGTTGCCACAATGCTATTGACCCAGAAGTTCAACGTGTGAGTTACAACAACTTCAACTGGCATGCAACCACCGAGTGCTTTCTGTGTTCCTGTTGTAGCAAGTGCCTCATTGGCCAGAAGTTTATGCCAGTAGAAGGAATGGTTTTCTGTTCAGTGGAATGTAAGAAAAAGATGGTGTCCTAATGGGAAGGAAACAAAACCGAACCCAAGCTTCATCTTATTTCCAAGTCCTCTGCATTTCTACTGTACTGGGGCATTTTTAATAAAAATCAAAACTATTATTTGGCAAATTCCAAAGATTTTGATATTAACCACTTAATTGCTTGTGATTAAACCCTTAAGCACTTCTATATTCTTCTTTTTTAATTACTTGTTCTAAAATATTGATGACATGTAGGACCCCTAGTATTTGTTATGTGGTTTGAAAAGACTATATACAATACAGTAATCATTTTCTGCATACAACATTTTTAAAACCCAAATATTTGGTGGCCATATTGTAATCACTGTGCATTCAAGAATGGGGAATCTGTAAACCTTCAGGTATTGGGCTGTAACTCCCATCAACCCTGGCCTTTGGCCATACTGGCTGAGACTTCTGAGAGTGGTAATGTACCAGAGAATCTGCTACCTTGCCTTAAATGAAGGGCAAAATAGCCTAACAGCAGGCCAGCTATATGAATCTGATGCTGTACTATATATAACTGTGGCAGAAAGCACTAAGTGTTTAGTTCCTTGTGCTTAAAAATCTTCCTGCACATAACAACTTAGCATATCAGGTGAAATGCTAAGACAGAACCTTCCTTGTGATATGCTAGTTATGTAAATGCAGAGAGATTTTAAAGTATAAATTAACAATTCAGTGCCTTCTGTCTGAAGCAGCACAGTCCATTGCCTACTGCTTGTGTACAACAGCCTTCAAATAGATTTAGGCTATTTCTTTAAAAGCCATCTGCCACTCAGCATTCTTGGTGAATGTTTTAAAACATGAGTGCAGCCTTTAATATTTGCAAAAGGGGAGGGCCTTCTTTCTTCCATGGGTTTGAACTAAATATATTTAAAAAAAACATGTTGGACTGGATGCTGGTTAAATTGAAGATCTGTAGAAATAGACATCCTCTTTTTCCTTTGATCCTTGTATTAGTCCTGTCAGATTTTATAATCCAGTGTGGTTTGGTCCACAATATCCGGCAATAAGGTTTATATCTCCCAGGGCCCTAATACATGAATGAACTTGGTAGTGTGGACCAGCAACTATCTTTTCTCCTTACCTTGGTAGGCTAATTTCCATTAGTTTTAAACCGATCCTTTTCTGTGCCAGTTTTGAAATAGTAATAGCCAAAGTGTGCCATTCTTTATGAAGAATAGGACTTGGGTTGCACAATTTACTGTGACTGTTGAAATCATGAAGAGAGCAACTGATTTGCTGAGATTTTTGCAGGAGCCATGTATTGTAAAGTCCACACAAGACCCAGGAGTCAAGTGCTAGAATAAAAACAAGTCCCTGGTTTGGTATGCTTAATATCATGTGATGCAAACTGTAAAGAGGAAAAGTGAGGACTGTGCACTCTAACCTGCCAGCTCCATTGTATCCTGTCCCTGTTGCTCCTTCCATGCACTGAATGCATCTTCAGCACAGAAAGTGCTATCCTCAATTATGTTCCTATACAGTTTTGAACCTTAATTATGCAGGTTTGTAAGTCTTGTGGGGAGGGTGCTTGAATATATCTAGCTTCTGGTGGCAATGCTTTGGTGGCAACACAGAGTTCTGAGCATGATCACGACCAAGTTAAGAAACTCACTGGTGACTGTCATGTCTAGGTTGGGAGCTGTCTAAGGTCCTGGACTTATTTGGAGATTAGTGTTCAGCCCCTTGAATAAGTTTTTGCACTAAAACTCAGTATGGAATCCTTGCCCCATTGACATTGAAGCCTGATTATGATGAAACCCTGAGCTGTGTCAAGATTAAGGGACTCCCATAGCATTACTTTAATATGTATTATTCCAGCCATTGTGTAAAATGGGAAATTTACGAATTTCTTTAGAGGCCCCTCTTAATCAGAGTTCCTGAAATCTATCTTATACAGACATCTAACGCTGAGCATGTTAATGCATTGGGGTGGAGCAGGTCTAATAAATGTGTCCTCTTTCCACTCTTGTATTCTACCATAGGTGCCACTGAACTGTGACTAAAGTTGTTGGTGAGATTTTTATTATTATTATTATAATTCAAGCACCTAGCATGGGTCTCTGCCATCAGAAACCATTGTGGTGTTTTCTTATGGCTTTGACTTAATGTCAGTACACCTCCAAATCCTCATCCTTGAAAGCCTAGAAATAGCAAGGGGTATGTGGGGAAGACCTGTATTTGTTGGTAGAGCTTAACGCTATGTTCAATCTTGACATCTCCAAGTAGGACTGGGAAGATCTGTTGTGTGAGAGCAACTGTCAGTCAATGTAAAGAAGCTCTGAACTAGATGGACCAAAAGTGGTACATGTTGCTATCTCTTTACACTGGATGTAAGAAGATACCTAGAAAAATAAACTAGGAGGTGGGAGAAAGGAAGACTGTTGGCTTTGTAAACTATGCAATCTCTCTCAATTCGGCTCTTCTAAGACTAAAGATATCTGTATACCTAAATTTACTGCTCTCTAATAAAACAATTTTCTTAAACCATTTTGTAGCTTTAGATAGCATCTATTTCATTTTACCTTTTTGACAATGCAATGACTATGTTGTTCCAGCAGGAGGAGATAGATCCAAACGTTTTTAAAAATGGTATATAAACTTTTTGCTTTCATAATTTTATACACTGATGCTGCAGCTTTTGGGAGTTGAAATTCAAAATATATGGGAGCCATAGTTTCCCCACCTTTTCCTTGGGGCATTTTATGCCACAGTCACTGATTTTTATCTGAACCTCTCTAACAAATAGTGACTGACCCAAGACCACTCAGTGAGGTTTCTGCCCAAGTGGAAATTCTCTCCAAGCTCTCTCAGAGCTTGAAAAGGTTACTTTTTAAGCTATAGCTCCCATAATCCCCAAGCCAGTATTGCCAGACCAAGCTCTGGACTTCTTTATTTTATTCTTGGAGTCAAACCGCTACACCAAATTCAACCATTCTCTCTCTTTTACTCTAGCTTATCATTTCTCATTTTTCTTTTAATATTAAAGCATCATTGCTATAAAATTTTGTAAGCGTTGATCATTGTTGGCATTGTATTTTTATTCTAGGTCTTTGTTTTCTGTTCAGATGGTTTTCAAATGCTTCTGTGATTGTCGTTTGCATAGATATTTTATATCTTTTTTAAAGTAATTATCTCAAGTTTCCTTCGTAACAAATTTAGACTTCTATAACTTTGTAAACATTTGTCATCCTAGGTTATTCTGCATGCTTTCAAACTTACACTGTTTGGGAAATTCAGCATGGTTTTCATACTTGTGTTTGTCTAAGTATTGTGTCTGTCTCTTGGTTTGTAGACCTAAAGTAATGTGTTTTCAAAGTGGATATTATGCACAGCCTGCTCAATGGCATTCATCATTTATCTGGTTTCTTTCTTCCCTCCTACTGTCCTTAATAAACCTTTCTTGATTTCTTATCCCTGCATCCATTTTTTACAAGGCTGTTTCTTCCACTTGTTGAAAATGTTATTATGAACATTTAATTTATGGTGTATCGTTATGAATGCCTGGTTTACATTTCATTTTTCATTTTTACCCAGAATGTGTTCTTTGGCGTTGTGTCAAATATACATTTTATTTAAAAAAAAATAGGAAATTAATTTTTATCAGTTTTCTTTCTCTGTATGTGCATACTGTTTTGGGAAGAAAATGTCTGTCTCAGCAGAATTAGCCTTTTTTTTTCACTGTTACAGACAATAAAGTCTAAAAATTCTAAAGGTTTGTAAAGACAATAAATGGTCATCTAGTTTTTCAAGACTTGGAGAATTGGTAGGACCTGGCTACTGATAGTAGACAGTTTTATGCATGACCTGAGTAGTGATTTAGTGGCACACTATATATGAGAGCTGTTTGGGCTGGAAGTCAACTGGAAGAAAACAGAAGTTCTCTACTAGCCTGCACCACAGGATGAACACTACCATCCCCATGTTGCCGTAGGCAAATCTGTGCTTAAGTCCGTTCAGCAGTTCACCTACCTGGGAAGCATCATCTCCTCAGATGCTAAGATTGACAAAGAGAACAATCACAGATTAACAAAGGCATACAGCGCATTTGGAAGACTTTACAAAAGAGTTTGGAGTAACAAACACCTGAGGTGAAGGACAAAAATCAGTGTGTATAGAGCCATTGTGCTGTCTATTCTCCTTTATGGGTCTGAAACATGGGTCACCTATCGCCAACACTTACGACTCCTCAAACGCTTTCATCAGCGCTGTGTACGCACAGTCCTAAATATACACTGGACTGACTATGTGACGAATGTTGCTGTCCTTGAGCAAGCAGGGATCACCAGCATTGAGACCATGCTATTGAAAATGCAGCTGCGCTGGGCAGGGCACGTTTCTAGGATGGAGGACCATCGCCTCCCAAAAATAGTACTCTACGGAGAACTCACCACGGGTCAGTGTAAGAGGGGCACTCCAAAAAAGCGATACAAGGATTTCCTGAAACAACATCTCAGGCTCGGCCAAATTGATCACCAACAATGGTCCACCCTGGCCTCACATCGGGAGGCATGGAGACGCACTATCCATAATGCTGCAGCTTTATTTTAGAACTCGCGTCGAACAAATCTCGAAGAGAAATGACAACGCAGAAAGAATCACAACCCGGAAACATCACCCAAGGAGACCTTCGGCTGTGCCTTCTGCAGCTGGACTTGTTTATCTCGGATTGGCCTTTTTAGTCATCAGCGCGCTTGCAGAAAGTGTGGGATGAGTCTTTCCTGAATCTTCGTTTGCGAAGAAAAGCCAGAGAGGAGATATGAGACTAAAGTTTAAAGTTGTCCCTATATGTTGTGTGTGTGTGTGTAGTCAATACCAGATTGTTCAATACACTAGATGACAATTCAAGCAGCCACCTCTAAGGTTGTTGTGATGCTTGCAAGTCTGATTTTTTAAAAATAGGTAATAGTTGTCATATGGGAATGCTGGTAAAAGGGGCAACCCCTTCCGTCACCTAGGTGCCCACCAAAAATAAAAACAACCATCAACTCCATTGACAATTCTCTTCATCTCTACAGTTAATAACCATGAGGGCATATTTTCATCTGGATTGCAATAGGGAACAAAAGGGTTAAATGGCTTTTCTCCCATGTGCCGTGGTCCTGATGAAAATTTTTGGGGAGTGCTGTGGCTATTAACTACTTTTTAGGACTTCAAGAGTTTAGTTTCTCATCCAGTTTCTTTGCATCATGAGCAGGTCAGTGGTGAAATATGGCCTAGATATCGTGATTCCATAAAGTCTCTGCTCATCTTAGGTGTTTCTCCTATAGCTCACACCTATATCCACCACCACCCCCTTATTCTGCTATGTCAACTAATCAGAGCATTAGCATGCTACATAATTTTATTCAGTAACTTGCCATCTTCAATCCTATTCTCTGCAGGGTTTTTTGCTAGTTAGTTCTCCCTTCCTTGTGGACTTCCTGCATAGCCCTACATGCTACAGCATGGGCAGGGAATCCTTTGCCTTTCAAATGCTTTGGATTTCATTTCTCAAAAGCTCCAAACAGCAGCATGAATAGTATGAGATTTAGATATGTGTAATCTTAAGTCAATGGCCAAAGGTTCCATACCACTTCTCTATTGGTCTTTGCATACCTAAACCTCTCCCATTTATTTGTTTATTGCAATAAATCTCTGGACACATTGACACTGATATTTGGTCTTTTAGAACTGCTGGAATTTGCTTGAGGGTAAAGACATTTGGATTGTGCTTCACTACTGCAATCATACAGATACTTAGTTGAGAGCGAACTGAACTGAACTGAACTTTTTCCCAGGACAATAATGAATTATAATTATTAAAATACTTATTTTAAAATTTATTGTTTTAAAGATCAAATGTCCTTTTCTCCTTACAGTTCAGGGCAGGGTAACCCACATCTGTAACTCAGTGAATACTTTCAACACAAAAATACTGCATTTTGTTCATTTTTCTGCTTTAGCTCCTTTTCCGTTATTAGATATGGTGCTAAAATTCTGTGAAATCCACCAAGATAGCAATAATTACGTATGGTATCATTATTACCATATGGATCTTCTTCATATGTGAAAGCCAGTCATAGCAGAGTTAGGGTGGGTTCACTGGCTGAGGATGGGGTTGGGAAGAAGAGATGCTTTTCAACTCCCCTTGGCAACACTTGTTGGAAGATGTTGCTGGATCTCAAAGTGAAAAATTGATTTATTGTTCTGATAGTCATTAATTTATTGCATTGAGTTTTCTGATAGTAATGAGCTCTCACGCTCAGTCTAGCTACCAAAGTCAATTAAGGTTTCAGTTGAAAATAATTATTTGAAATGATGAAAGCGAGGAAATTTCAGTGCCGTCACTAGGGTTGGTGTCACCCTCCAAGTAATTCTTGGGATGGAGGTGCAAATATGGAGGCGAGTTTCACCCCAGGGAACCCAACATCCTGCAGCCACCACCACCTCCAGTTGAAACAGCAAAAATGAGAGGGCCCCCCTAGGCAAGAATAGTTTTTTTAATTGCAAAAGGCAAACATCCTCCCCAGAAGACAAAGAAAGGAATCAAACAGATTAGGAGGGGGAGGGTGCAGAAGGGCTGGAAGCAGAAGGAAAGGTCTGTGGTCCCCGTCCTCATCCCCCAAAGGGGATTGGTATGCCAAATAGAGTAACCCCCCCTTTCAAGGGGGGAGCCTTGGGATGCTTCTTTGTTGCCTGGAGTCACTCCCTCTGATGGTGTCACCCAGTGCGGTCCACCCTTCTCACACGCCCCAAGTGACATTACTGGGACATTGCAAGGTTTGATGGGGAAAGTAATTAGAACAAAATCCTCTTAATAATGTTATTGTTGTGTGCCTTCAAGTCATTTCTGACTTATGGAGACACTAACGTGACCCTATCATGGGGTTTTCTTGGCAAGATTTGTTCAGAAAAGGTTTGCCATTGCCTTCCCCTGAAGCTGAGAGCATGTGACTTGCCCATGGTCACCCAGTGCATTTCATGACCAAGTTGGCAATCGAACCCTGCTCTCCAGAATCGTAGTCCAATACTCAAACCACTACAAAATGCAGGCTGGTAACTAAAAATGTGCTGCAGTTTTATTTCACCTAAAACCAGATGCCATGTATAGCCACATCTGTCACAGAGGTTAGTTTCACGTACTTCAAAAAAGAAATGAGGGCTAAACCACACCCAGATTACAACATTTTGGGAAGCCCTGAAACATCTGTCTCTGCAAAAGAATGAACCTTTGGAATGGACATTGTTAGCTGCAAGCTGAAACAAGGTGCAATTACCTTTCTGAATACCAAAAGCTGGAAGAAGACCAAGCATGTTCCTTCATGATTGTGGAACACATTTAAAAGCCTATGGAATTAGAAGCTAACATTAAGATTGGTCCCGTGTCTCTGAAGCTTTTGAAACAAAAGTAACATCAACCAATCTAGTTCAAATGGGGTGAGACTCAAAAGCAATAATTATGTCTCATTTATTCTCTCTTTGTTTCTCCCCTTCCTGCTAGATTATTTACAATCCCAAGACATTTTGCAGATCAACTGGCAAAACTACAATATAATAAAATAACTAACTATTAAAATGATAAAAGCAACACACCACCACTGAGGCTACAATCCAGCATGTTGTCGTGTGTGAATAGGTCCCATTGAACCCAGTAGGGCATAGTTCTAATGGACTGCACTGTCACTAATGTTAAAAACAGCAGCAGAGAAAACCATTATTCAAACACAATGCAATAAAATCACCCAAAGCAAACTACAGAGTTTTAGGCCTCTTCGACAAGCAAGCAAAAGAAGCCTTCAGAAATGCCCCCCCCCCCCCCCCCCGCCTTTTCTGAGGTCTAGAAAAGCACACAATGTGAGTGCCAGAGATGCTCAAGTATGTAAGGCTGGCAGAAGGATTCCTGTGCCATTTTAAAAGCTGGATTAAAAGGAGAATTTTGTCCAGTGTCTAAATCGCCTAAGGCATAAACAGCCTATCCTCTGACAGAGGAAAGGAACGGATGTTTTTTTCTTTCCAACTGGAGTCCTTTGCACCAAACTGTATCTTGCTTCAGAATTCCCTTAGCTTTTTTCCCCCCTCAGCCAAAGTTTTTGGCTGAGCCACTGTATTAGAAAATGTAGCTGTATTCCTGGTGCTATCCCTGCAACCTATTCCTTCAGCAGCACAGCCCACCCACCAACCCAGCAGTTTCCATGTTGCCAGAGAGCAAGGGGAAGGAACACACACATGTCCAGCCCTCTTTCTGCAGATGTAGGTGCAGAGACAGGCATCTGCAGGAAC
>CM034708.1:146212386-146224989 GCA_020142125.1 Phrynosoma platyrhinos | reverse complement strand
CTATCTCAAATTTTGAACCTTCATGAATGAAGGGAAAGACCAGCATTTTGTTTCTTTGTTTTATATTGTCACTAGGTTTTTGCTCAGGATCATTGCCTACCCCTGCCTAAGACACTTCATTAAGAAAATGGAGGTAGCTCCATAAAGTCACATGCACAGAGCTACACAGTGGTTCTGCAGTACTGACTCATTCATGACTCATGACATTGTGCAGCCAAATGGGCAACCAAGTAGAAATCTGCATGAATAATGTGTTTCCATGCATATTCATGTAAAATGGTGGCAGCAATGGGAAGTTGGTGACTTAATTTGCAGAATCAACAAACAGAGCCAACAACTTTTCATCTGCCTTTCCTCCTTGTCCCTTGACTTCCTTCACCCCTATGAAGAAACCCCCTCCTCACATATAACAAGGCTTGTGCAAATACAGTGTGACAGTGGTGACTGTTGGGGAATGCAAGTCTCTTCTTAGCCCAGAGATGATACTGGGGCAGTCCTAGAGCAATTGAGTTGATGCTACTAAATTTCACGGGAATGACAGAGCTGCCATGGAAGAAAGTTTCAAGGAATACGGGAAAGACCGAGAAGCAATGCAGCTCTGGAGAGAAGGGAGGGAAGGGAGGAAAATAACTACAAAGCTGGAGGCAGAAGGATTCATAATTGTCTCCTGCAATGAATGTGCAATGTTTGTCTTCTTGCCAGAAAATATCACCAACTATTCCTTCAGGAAGTGCAAATTGGTATCTCTCTTAGATTGGTGCACTACACCTGTGTGTTGTGTCCCTTCAATGCCTAAAAGGACAGGAGAACTTCCTGGATAGAATACAGGGAGAACTGATCATATAAAACCATCAAGAAGAAACTGCTAAAGAAAATGAAGAGGTCTGTAGCAATGAGGAAACAACTGGGAGGAAAGTCTGAAGAAGACTGCACAGAAGGGATTCAGAACTTCACCAACTAAGCAATAGCTTCCTACATCTTCAGGAGGATAGCAGCAGTGAAGGTGTTCAAACAGGAAACCAGCAACAAGGGATACCACATGGCAAGGAAGGAGTCAGGGTAACCACCAACCACAGCAGGAAGAAAAGAAAGGTGTTGGTGGTTGGGGACTCACTGCTTAGGACTATAGAGCCAGCTATGTGGCTAGCTTGACAAAATGAATCAGGAAGTGTGCTGTGTTCCTGCTGCATGCATCTGGGATGTCACTGACAAGTTGCCAAAATTCACCAAGAACACAAATCAGTACCTGTATCTTCTTATTCATGTGGGTACCAACGGCATGGCCAAGAACAACTTTGAGCAGATCATATCTGACTATATGAAGCGTTGGGCAAGAACCTGAAGGGATTTGAGGCACAGGTGGTATTCTGGTCAGTCTGCCAGTGAAGGACAGAAGACACAGAGACAGGAAAATACTAATGTGAATGACTGGCTGTGTAGAGGGTGTCTGCATGCATAAGACAACAAAAGGATTGCAGTCATTGTCTTTTCATCAAAAACATATCTGGTACAAAAATATTGTAACCCCCCCCCCAAAAAAAAACCCTTTGTAAAAAAGAATTAAACATGCAAAAAAAAAAGTCTTAAAATGCAGGTTTGTTGGTTTGTTTTTAATTCACAGAAACTCTGAAATCTTGGCCAGTGGGGAGATAGGTTTTGAAATGTTTAATTTTTCTATGAGAGAACAAAATAAGCCAAACTAAATCCCTGGCTGGGAGTTGCAGTCCCACAACATCTGGAGGACTGGATTGTGCCCATCTCTGACCCCACAGCATTGCATTTTTAGGAGTGGGACAGTCCAAGAAACTTACAAAGGAATTTTACATATCGGATAGACCAGATAAGGCAGCCAATGCAGATGGAATATGATTATTATGGGAACAGACCTTCTAGACTGGCTGAGAGTATGTGATTTGCAACCATGCTTAGTGCAGACTGCCAAATGGAACTGTGTCTGTCTACATTTTTGCATCATTCTGTTCAGTTTCCTGATGCCAACAAAAATCTGTTGTTCCCTTTCACCAGCTGAAAAGGTCACAATACAGACAGTTCCTTTCTGATTACTCTCAATAATGTTTTAAAGTCTAATTCAAAGAGGGGAAACAATCAGTTGCCATCTGTCAAGCTAAGAGAGAAATAATAAATCTGCTTTTCCAGCCACAGATGGTTGAATCACTGGAACTGTGACTAAGATCAGCAAGAATGTAAAATGTACCTGATGAGAGAGCTCTTAAGACAATATAATAGTTCATGTTCCAGTTCTCTAGTCCAACAGGTGGTAAAGTAGTAAGCCATCCCAAATCTGAAAATAATACAAATAATTACATCTATTGCAGTCTTGTACAGACAGCCCTCTGTATCCATGGTTTCTGCATTCACAGATTCAACCACCCATGGCTTTTCCCAAAAGCAAACCTTGATTTTGCCATTTTATATAGGGAATACTGTTTTCCTAAGTCACTGTATTTAATGGGACTTGATCATCCACAGATTTTGGTATCCACAGGGGAGTCCTGGAACCAAACCCCAGTGGATACCAGCAATAGCATTTACATTTCTATACCACTTCATAGTGAAGTCAGCACTCTCTAAGCCAGGGGTAGGCAACCTTTCCCCTTTAAGGGTTGAGGGACTTCAGCTCCCAGAAGCCTCAACCATGTTGGTCAATAGTCCTATGTTGGCCAATAGCTCCTGGGATTCTGGGAGCTGAAGTCCCTCGGCCCTTAAAGGGGAAAGGTTGCCTACCCATGCTCTAAGCAGTTTACAGTAAGCCAATTGTCCCCAATAAGCTGGGTACTCATTTTTTCAACCTATGAAAGGATGGAAGACTGAGTAAACCTGGGATCAGACTCACAACGTTGTGGCTGCAGTAGCACCATTTAATCACTGCCATATACAAGCCATTTTCTTATTTGTAGAGTAAAATTATCCCAGAAAATTGATTTCTTTTTGTCACTGACTCACACAAATAATGCCACTTTGTGGTTGGAACATGATGTAAAGAAGTTAGTGTACATGCCTGATGAGAAATAAACTCTCCCCCTGCTCAAAGTGGGGAGGCCAGCAAATGCTAGGAAGAACCTAGAGGATGAATCAAGTGGAGACACTAATGTAACAAGAGGCAGGAATGGAAGGATTTAGTCCAAATACCAAACACCATACTGAAAATGTAGTCGGTTGTCCATCAAAAGCTTGGAAAAGAGGGAGCCAGCTTGGCTTCCACTCTCAAGGTGCCAGTCCTGAGAAATCCCTGTCTCTTCTCATCAACCAGTTTTGTGAGATATTTATCCTTCTCTGTCAGAGAGCCCTTGTGCCACAACAAATTTCAAATCCCAGGATTCCATAACATTGAGTCATGGCAGTTAAAGCAATGTTAATCTGCATTATTCCTGTAATACAGATGCAACCTTGGAGTGGTGCAACATACAATAGACCTCTGTTGTCAATCTCAGATACTAGCCAGGCTCAAATTGAGGTAGCAGTCTTTCAGGTATTGTGAACACCTAAGCAGAGCTTACAGGGGTGACAGGACAGAACTTGGTGGTTGACAAATGTATTGGACAGCCATAGGGGCAGTCATTTCTTTTTTAAAGAAGGTCCTTGATCCAACAGACCTGAAAGTCAATTGCTAGTTGACACAGGGATGTACGTCATTTTATCTTTCATCACTTGCTTATATGAACTTACTGCTATAATCACAAAGAGCTAAGGAAGGGAGAAGGAAGTATCCTTAATTTCAGCAGATGTATGTATGTCTCTATGATATTCAGATAAGATTTGGCTTCTCAAACAATGTATTCTTCAAATGCCAATGTAGAGTACAGGAAACCGGGCAAAAGGTGATATATTTTATAACTGTCAGACCTAAATAAATTATTCCATAATCACAAATGCCAGGAAAATATTCAGGAGGTGAAGAATGTATCCTAGAAGCTAGTGATAAATTCTCTGTGTACTTTAGAAATGAATCTTGATTGGAGCTTACCCTGTTTTTCCATTCTTCTGTGCTCCAGTTTACTTGCTTTCTTAAACTTCATCCTCCCAAACTTTCCTAAGCCAACTGTACTGGTCATTTATTCTTCATGTTCTATAAACCAGGCAATACTTCATTTCAGATGCATAGTGACAGAACATATAAGGAAGCACAGAGAACAGATTTGGAATTTATTTTATGTTGATGGACCTTGGTTAAAATAAACAGATTGTTTCCCTGCAGAGACAGCAAACAGCCTTTCAGTACTAACATTAAAACACATTCAGATAAGGAGGAGGGAGTAATGTATCCTATCTTTTTTTGACAGGAATCTTAAGGCACAACAGGTTTATTTTTATAACAGAATCTTTCACAGAGGGGAGCCCACAGAGTAGAGGCAAAATCTTATGCCATTTTATATTTCAGAGGTGGGGACAGTACAACATGTAGACTGCATGCAGCCTGCAAAGCCATTTTGAGGCTTCTAGGAGCCACCCAACCAACCCAAACCTTTGTGGGAAAACATTTTTAAAATGTCTCATAATTCCTTTCCATGCCCTCTGCTGTGGAGCAATCTCTGCCCTTGGTTATTTTAGGCCCAGGATGAGCCTTTTGAGCTTATTGCATTCTTAAATAATTTGCCTTACCTGATCCAGCTTAAAATTAAATTTGGGCAACATCCAGACCCTATCACAAGGGTTATAATTAAAAATTATTATTATTATTATTATTATTATTATTATTATTATTATTATTATTATTATTATTATTATTATTATTGCCACCATAATTGCTGCCTGGGACCATCCCAGGGCCATCCCTGCTCCTGGAGAAGCATTGAGTGGCTCTAGGAGTGGGGATGACCCTGGGCTGCATTTGGGCAGTGATTTCGGTGGCAAAACCCTTGCAATAGGGTTGCCACCCAAATTTAATTTTAAGCCAAATCAGGTAAGGCGAGTTATTTAAGAATGTGATAAGCTCCTTTGTTAAAGCAGAAAACAATGTAGAAGCAACTTGGGGTTAACTTTCTGAAAAAATCAACTCCCCTGTGCCTAAAATAGCCAATAGTTAGGTAAACATATGACAAAATTTCCTCCTTTCCCCCAGAGAATGTGCATTTTGAATTTCAAAAAAAGGAGTGATCCCCCAAATTCCAGGGAATACCATGTGCATCCTGCAGATTGCAGATAACCACTTTTTACTCTGCAGAGGACTCCTGGACTTTTAATTGTTGTCTACAAGAAGGAATTTTGGCAAGTGTTGCTTGTCCCACAAGCAGGTAACAAGCAACACCTGCTGACATTCTCCCTTCTACATGACCATCAAGGATACAGGAATCCTCTCCAGTTTTCAGTTTGGCAAGCTTATTCATCTCTGATATACCACATATATTTGACTATAAGTCAACCTCGTGTTTAAGTCAAGGGCAGGTTTGGGGCCAAAACTACAGATTTTGATATGACCCATGGATAAGTCGAGGGTAATACTTAGAGGCATGTAACAAAGGATCTAAAGGATGAAGGAAAGGAAAACAATGCCAAATAACTTAGAAAATTCTAGCAGGCATAACTGCTCATACTAAAGACTGGATGGATGAGAGAATGGAGGGGGGGATCAGTGCTTTCATATCTTGCCTTTCACAAGGTGATAGTTCCTTATTTGAAATAAGAGTTGAAGTATAGTACTTACATTGACCTGTGGATAAATCGACCCAGGTTTTTTGGCGTCAGTTTTTCAACTAAAATTTATAGACTTATACATGAGTATATACAGTATTTCTTACTTTTTAGGTGCTATATGACTTCTTACTGCTACTTCCAAATATAGCTACTTCTCTTGAAATTATCTTAAGTTATATTATTTTCTTCTTCATTCATATCTCTTATATGTTCATGAGCATTGATTCTAGGTTCCAAAACCATTATCCAGGGCTCTTTCACGTTACACTGTTATAGTGCTATGATTCCATTTTAATTGCCATGATAATGCCCTATGGAATCCTAGGGTTTGCATTTCAGGGAGGGATATTTAGAATTCTCATCCAGAGACCTCCTCCAGTGCCATACAATCAGTGATATAATTCTGTGGTGTGAAAATGTTTTAGATCCAGAATTAGCAATTTTTAGAGTAATCAACATTTGCATTCAATAGGGAGATTATCACACTGGCAAAAAAAGATGAGGGCATAGTGGGATGTTCCCATCAATATCACATGATTTGGCAAAGATTATCATGCATCATGCAACATCAAGTAACATCACAATTATCCCATGATTATCCTGTGAAAAAAAGGAATTCTAGTGCTGCTTTTTATTCATGGGATTTTCGGTGAATAAAAAGCAATGCTAGAATTCCTCTTTATTCATGGGATAAGCATGGGATAATTGTGACAATGAGCAATGTCGTGTGATAATCTTTGCCAAATTGTGCGATATTGACGGGAGCATCCCTCTATGCTCCCGTCTTTTTTTGCTGGTGTGATAATCTCTTAGGACTTAAGTTATCTGTAGCTAACTTAGGTCTTGGGACAAATAAAATGTCCTCTCCCTGTCCTCTTGGTATGAGTCCAGATGATGCATAGCCCAAACCCCGCTTCTGAGGTGAACAGTTCAGACTAGGTCTAGCCTGTTCAGCACCAAATCCAGGGTCTTGGAAGATCCAAAATCCTCAGTTGCAATGTTGGGCTGCTGTTTAAAATGAGTACCACTGTGCATTTTGCTGCCACCACCACTGCAAGACTCACTCATTCTGGGGTCAGGATGAGACACCCAGCTATGTAATCAATGCTGGGCACCTCACTCTGAACTCAGAGCAAGTAACTTGCCACAGGAGCACAGTGGGGCATGCATGCAAACAGCCACTTGCAGTTGCAACAGAAGACCTCAGGTAATGGGGGGATGCTGGGGCAGTTATGGGCCAGAATACTCTGGACTGTCCCCAGAGTATTCTGACCCATGCAGACAGGGCCACAAGCCCCATGGATTTTGACAGATCTTCCCTAATTCTGGATGCAACTCAATGTTTTACTCAAGAGTAATTAGATACGTGTGTGTGAGAGAGAGAGAGAGAGAGAGACTTCAGGTTGCCTATTGCCTATTGACTTATGGCAACCCCATGAATTTCATAGATTTTTCTTAGGCCAGACACTCAGAGCTGGTTTTGCCAGTTTCTCTGAAATATAGCCCACAGCACCTTCATTGGCTATCTCCCATCCAATTACTAACCAGAACTGACCCTGTTTAGCTTCCACAATCAGAAAGGATCTAGTGTATTTAGTCTGGGTACCATGGATACCGAGGGCCAACTGTATTTTGTTTTTATTGCCAAGAAGGGGGAAAGTCACTTGTGGGAATATGTGCTTTAAGTGCCAAAATAAATTGTCTGGGTATGGGTTCTAGGTATGCATACCTATGGGGGAAGTTTGGAGAAGGGTTTAGATATAGATGCAGATTCTAAGAAAGCCAATGCAATTCTAGGATGCATCAATAGGAGTACAGTGTCTAGATCAAGGGAACTAATAGTACCACTCTATTCTGCTTTGGTCAGGCCTAACCTGGAATACTGTGTCCAGTTCTGAGCACTACAGTTCAAGAAGGATGTGGACAAGCTAGAGCATATCCAGAGGAGGGCGACCAAAATGATGAAAGGTCTAGAAACTATGCCTTCTGAGGATCTGCTTAGGAATCCAAGTATGATTAGCCTGGAGAAGAGAAGGTTAAGGGGTGACATGATAGCCATGTTTAAATATTTGAAGGTGTGTTACATTGAGGATGGAGCAAGCTTGGTTTCTGCTGCTCCTGAGACTAGAACACAAAGCAATGGATTCAAGCTACAGGTAAACAGATTCCACGTAAATGTTAGAAAGAGCTTCCTGGTGGGAAAGGCTGTTTGACAGGCTGCCTCGGAGAGTGATGGAATCCCCTTCTTTGGAGATTTTTAAACAGAGCTTGGATGCCCATCTGTCAGGGGTGTTTTGATTGTATATTCCTGTATGGCAAGGGATTAGACTGGGTGGCCCTTGTGGTCGCTTCCAACTCTAGGGTGCTATGATTCTATGATTCTATATGTGGCTGGGCAAATTTACTGCAGGCCTAATGTGTGGATCTGTGTCTGAGTCTAGGTCTTCTATGGCTATGCTTCTGGTTGCTTTCCTTTCGTGGCCCTCTCCTCATCTACACACACCCCAATTGCCCCAATCTAACAGGGACAGTATCTATTAATCCTCTCACCCACTTTTTCAGCTGCTTTTAAAATGTCCCAGTTTACTTCAATTGCTGTAAATTGAGGTCAGCCTGCAATAGTAGTTTTAACTCAATCAGTGGGAGGTGAAGAGAAGAGAGCCTTTACAGTAGGTGTAGGCAAAACCACACTACAGTAACCTCGCGTGGGTTGTCTGTTCTTCCTCATTAATAACTTTTTCCATCTTGACCATACCCTGACATTGCTTGGCCACATACATCACTGTTTGGATTTGCTGAAGATCGGAGGGTATGGGTTATGGTTGGAATCTGAGCTGCTGCCCAAGGAGGAGGGTTATGAAAACAGAACACATATAGGATGAAGGATGCCACATAGCCCTGATGCCTACTATCCACATGTTCACACACAAATTATTGTGTTGTTTTTTTCCCAAAAAGAACCAGATGCACATGAGGGTTTTCTGTCTGCAGCAATTTGGGGGTGAGGGAGTGTTTTTCTTTCTTTTCATAGTTTTTTTTTAAATTCCTGCCTGTTCTCACTCTATCTCTCACCTCCCACTTTTTACCAACTTTTTATTATTCTATATTTAACACATAAAGGATCAACAGACTTAATATGTACTCTCAAACTGGTGAGGCACATGAAAATTTAGGTGTAATATGTTATTTCCAGTTTAACTTTGCTATAAAGTTCATGGCAAAGCAGGACATTTACCTTTCTGAGGGTGTATTTGTTGGAATGACAACAGCAGGGCTTCCACAGAAAGCTGGCACAGTCTACTACTATGCCACATTTCCTCTCTGGTCACCAATATTTTTTAAAGAGCATCCTTTGATATAATTTCCCCCCAAAAAAGTATGGTTGGATTTGTCAGCATTTTTCTGTTTGGTCTTAATGTGTGGTGGGTTTCATCTCACCACATTTTGAAACAGTATCTTCTTCACTATACCGAATTGGTAAAGACCAGGGAATATTTTCTGAAGGAAATATAGATCTCAACAAATCCAAACAAATTTGTTCACCATATAGAATTGTTAAAGTTAGCTCTTGTGAATAATAATAATCATTCTTTGTTTCATATATGTTAGTTAAAAGAGAGGAGAATTGTCATGCCTAAACTTGTGAACCACATACTGGCTTTTTCAAAGATCATTTTTGAAACAAAATTGAACAAAAAAATTGGAAGCTTGGATTCTATGGCAGGTTCCTCAACAGATATTGATATGAAAAGTGCTGTTTAAATGTCAAAGTTCCGAAAACTGTTTAACATGTCATTGTATATTACTTATCATAATATTCAAACACTCGGCACCACTGCAAGTCAACTATCAAATACAGATAAATATAACAGATACCAAATATCAAACTTAAATATCAATTGGTGTAAAATACAGAAATCAGCTGATCAAAGAATATATTTAACATTATTATTATTATTATTATTATTATTATTATTTCTTATACTCCACCTTTTGCCTTGGCAATCAAGGCAGCTTACAAGTACAAATACAGATTAAAAACATACATGGCATAAAACTGTAATACAATACCCCCCCCCAAACTAAATACAATAATAAAAGCATAAAGATTAAAACAACATATGTTCTGGGACACCAATAGGAGTGTATAACAGAGATGTATTTCAGGGAAGAAGCACAGTTCACGTGAAGTAGTCTATTCTGGGAAGCCTGCTGGAAGAGATCTATCTTGATAGCTTTTTAAAAGCTATCCAAGTTGGTTATTTGACAGATCTCTTCAGGCAAGGTGTTCCACAGTCTGGGAGCGGTGGCAGAAAATGTTCCCTGGGAGGTTACTGCTAATCTAGTTTTTATTGGTTGCAGTAAATTCCTCCCAGAGGACTTGAGGGTGCGGGGCGGATTATATGGAAGAAGGCAATCCCTTAGATAGGTTGGACCCAAGCCATGTAGGGCTTTAAAGGTCATCATCAACACCTTATACAGTGCTCGGAAACCAATTGGCAGCCAATGGAGAGATTTCAGAACAGATGTAATATGATCACTCTTAGATTTCCCGGTGATCAATCTGGCTGCCATGTTTTGTACTAATTATAGTTTCCAGACTAGTTATAATGGTAGCCCCATGTAGAATGCGTTCAGAAGTCGAGTCATGAGGTTACCAGCACATGTACCAGAGTTTCTAGGTCCCTTACTTCCAGGAAGGGGTGCAGATGGCGTATCAGCTGAAGCTGATAACAGGCACTCCTAACTGTCGCATTCACCTGATCTGTCATGTGAAGTGACCAGTCTAGGAACACCCCCAAACTGTGAACACAGTCCTTAGCGAAGAGCGTGACTCCATTCAGGACTGGAGATTGTGACCCAATACCTGGTTTGGGGGGCCCTAGTGTGAGTACCTCCATTTTATCTGGATTCAGCTTGAGTTGGTTTTTCCTCATCCAGCCCATTACCGCCTTGAGACATTGACTGAGGGAAGAACTGCCATCTGCCATCATGGCTGCTGACTGAGACATGGAGAAATATATTTGGGTGTCATCAGCATACTGATAACTCCCCACTCCATGTCTATGGATGATCTCCCCCAGCGGCTTCATGTAGATATTAAATAGCATCAGGGATAGGATGGCACTCTGAGGGACACCACATTTAAGCTCTGTTTTTGAAGAGCAACTGTCCCCGAGCGACACCGTCTGGAATCTTCCCAAGAGGAATGAACGGAACCACTGAAGTACAGTGCCTCCCATTCCTAAACAGGTGTACTGTATCCCTTCAAATCATTTCCAACTTATGGCAACCCTTAGGTCAGGGGTCCCCAAACTACAGCCCATGGGCCGGCCCCGGCCTCTCGAGGCCTTTCTACCGGCCCGCAGCCTGTCCTGCTGCCGCCGCCGCCACTACTGCTCGCGCCTGCCACCGGAAGCCATTTTGTCTTCCAAAATGGCATCTGGAGTCATGCGCATGCGCACGTGCCTCTGCCCCCCCGGAAGATCTGGGGGCTGGCAAACCCCCGGATCAAAAAGTCCGGGGACCCCTGCCTTAGGTGAAACTATCATGAGGTTTTCTGGGGCTGAATGTGTGATTCACCCAAGGTGACCCAGTGGATTTCTACGGCTGAGCAGGGAATCAAACCCTGATCTCCAGAGTTATAGTCCAATGTTCAAACCACTAAACCACATTGGCTGCATACCCCCCAAAAATACCTCGTTGATTTGTAGGACCAACCTTATTTCAGCAATAAATAGATCCATTACAGAGCAACGTTCACGATTTAATGTATGAGTAGAAATTTAATCCCAGCATTTGTTTCTGAACAGTTTTAAAGCTTGCTTAGAGACTTATTTCCCAGTCATTCCCTAACCGACCATGTTGTTAAGGAGATAAATTTCTGGTGGACCATCTAGCAGTTCCTAGGAATAATTCAAGGGGCTTGTCTGAGATCTCTTCACTGAAGCAGCCCCTTCCCAGCTCCTCTCCCTTCTTTACAATGTATTTATTCATTTTTAATAATATGTATACTAGTCCTCAGTACAAACATTTCTGGTGTAATTTATGGATAAAGTAATAAAATAGATAGTTAACAGTAAGAAAATGGGCCACAGGTGAAAAAGCAGCATAAAACACTTCTTTGAAATTTTTAAGTTCAGCAAAAATGAGATTTTTTTTTTTAAGTTCAGTCTTTACCAGGGGCCTATTCACAATGCACAATTATAATGCTATTATTACACTTTCACTGCTATGGCAACATCCTATGGAATCTTGGAGTTTGTAGTTTATTGAGGCATTCGATAATCCTAAATGTCCCTGATGCCAAAATAATTGAACCATGGTAGTTAAAGTAAAACAATAGCGCTGTAATTCTGTAGTGTGAATGGACCCCTGATTATAGAAAGATATCAGAGTAGGTGCCAGGGGAGTGTCCTTGGAAAGAATATTTCATACACAAGGTACCACCATCAAGAGGCCTTATTCCTCATCACCACCTGGCTTCAGCAGCAGAAACAACAAGATGAGTGCCTCCAAGGATGATCTTAATTTATGGGGAAAGAATCCATGTTGAAGAATACAATACATCAGGTACTCATACTCCAAGCCATTTGGGGCATTAAAGGCCAACACCAGTACTTTGAACCTGAGCCAAAATGTGCTGGAAGTCTGTGCAGTTGTTTAAACTCTGGGGAGATATGTTTTTATTGTCCTGAGGTAGCAATATAGCTAACAGCTGTATTTTGAACTAACTGTAGTTTACAAGGAGTCTTCAAAGACAGCTCTGCATAAACAAATTTCTTATATGGCTTTTATAAGGTTATAAATCAGAATGGTCTCTGGCCAAGTGGAGCTACAGCCGATGCACCACCCTTAATTGGTAGAAGGCACTCTGCCACAAAGACCACTTTCACATCCAGTAATAATACTAGCAGAAAATCTCACAGACCTGGAACACCTACTAAGGAA
>CM034708.1:146179376-146201557 GCA_020142125.1 Phrynosoma platyrhinos | reverse complement strand
GGTGGAATCTTGCCCTTCTTGGTAGCCTCAAGCAAAATCAAACTGCTGCAGGATCCCCAAGCTTGTCTGTTCTTCCTCATTTTTTGACTACATTTCCATCTTGACCACACTCTAAACTTGCTTGATCACATGTGTCCTGGTTTTCATCTGTGAAGTGGTAGAGCACATGCTTCAACTAGAAATGTGGAGCCTTATCGCATGACCAAAGAAAGCCAATACATAGCAAAAGACAAGTGACTTTCTTCTTACCTCTCTGCATGCTGTCAAGGCACTTCTGTTTACTTCCCAAGGAAGACAGCCATTTAAGTTTGTCTTTTGTTGTGCTGGAAAAAATCTGTTTGGCAAAAGGCATGCTTTTACAACCATCTTCCTTTGGAAGGAGAACAGAAGTGCTACAACATCATCCAGAGAGGTAAGGACAAAGCCACTTCTCTCTCACTGCATGTCAGCTTACTTTTGTCATGCAACAAGGCTCCTGGTATTTACAAATGCTGGTATGAACTAACCTGACCTGCACCTCTAACTCTACTATACAAATCAGAAAGTGTTTATTCCTCATGTGAATCTCCAGGCTATAGGCCTAATCCAGTCAATAAAGCCTGTGGTATAAGGCATATGGAGATGCAGAGGCTCAAGTGGTTAAGACACTGACTCTCTTGATTGCAGGATTGGCAGATTGACAGTTCGAGACTCAGATGCTGCATGATGGGGTGAGCTCCTGTCACTAGTCCCAGCTTCTGCCAACCTAGCAGTTTGAAAGCATGCAAATGCAAGTAGATAAATAGGTACCACTTCAGTGGGAAGGTAAACAGCATTCTGTGCAATCATGCTGGCCAAATGATCACAGAGTAATCTCTGACAACGCTAGCTCTTTGGCTTAATAACGTAGATGAGCACTGCCCCTATGGTCAGACACAACTCAACAACCTTGTCAGCGGGAATACTTTTACCTTTTTATCAGGCATATAAAGCAATTCCCATCCAGTTTATGTTAGGGAATCAGCTCCCATACTTCCTGAGTCCCCACCTCACCTTCAATTTTCCATTTCTTTGCTAAGGATCTTTACTCCCAAAATGGTATCAGAATAAATTCAGAAATGCATATTTTAAATCAAAGAGGTTTAAAATATCCATATTTTAAGAGAAAGTATCAGAACCTGATGTTCTGATAGCTGATACAATGTAACCCTGGTGAGAAATGCATGGCCTAGTGAATATTGGTGAAATCCATTGTCCATTGACCCTCACTATTCACCGTTCTGTCTAGTGCCAATAGGCATTGTAGCCCAATAGCATCTGAGGGTTATATGTGCACCACCCTGATCTAAAAGAAAAAATTCTGAGTATTAAATACATCAGGGGTGTAGAAAGTGTGGCCATGGGCTCCATAAAGCCCCTGATCCCCACTTCAGCAGCCTCTGGAGCCACCACCAGCCCCCCAAAGCTTGTCATACTCTTTGCTACTGTTTCAGGCTATAGATTTCTTGATTTATTATTTATTCTATTAATATATTTATTCTTTCCAAGAGAAACAGCAGAATTGGAATTCACAAACTCAGGTCCGTTGATAGTGGGTTGAACAGAGACAATGGTTTCCTGGCACACTACACATATTATAACACTAGCTAAAACCCCAACCTCATGGTGGCTCTCTTGGCCAGTTTGTCACATCATTTCTGGTTCCCAGATAGCATTACTATACACTCAAATAACTCCCACCACCATTCATATGGTTATCTACTCACCTTGTCTTTAGGCAACATCTTTTCTCCTGCCTTTGTCCACCAATGACCATTGTTAAAACTGAACTTGTTATCTTATCACCAAACCCATATTTTGCATTTCTGTTGCTATTCATATACAACCTATAACTATAAAGGTACATTTTTCACTCCATACATCTAATGAAGTACTTAAGTCTAGGAAAGCTTATACTACCACCTTTTTTCTCTCAGCCTCAAAGATGCTACAAGATCCCTTTGCATACTGATCCAGACTAACACAGATATATCTTTGGATTCCTTAGTGCATTATACATAGACATTTCATAAAGGCTTTCATATGTTCTGTCCCTTATATCATATCCATAACCATCTTAAAAATACAACTAAGGCCATAATCCATCAAGGTATACATGCTTGTCTGTTTGAGAAATTCTCACAAATGAGTCAGTTTGCTATGTATGTGTACAGAGAAGATTTTGAGAACATAAATTTGCACCCAAAGTTTGCAGATGGGACAGCCTAGGTGCTGGTTTACTCATTTACTGGGAATTAGACTTAATTCAGCTTTTCAAAACAATTAAATATTTTGAATATTTTAGTGAGGCTTGGGTTGACGTGAGCTGGTACTTTTAAGTACATGCAGTGAAAGCATGTGGAAAAAATTCTTTGATTTTTAAAATGGAAAATGAAATATATTATTATCACTTTATCCTCTTTTCTAACTGGCTGGAGATAGGAAAAAGTTTTTACTGACATAGACATTAGCTAATCCTCACAGACAAAAAAAAATTCAAGTAGTCATTCACTTTTACACAGAAGAAATTGATTTTTATGCCCAGAAATGATACTCAGAGTTTGAAATGTTACCCTTTTCCTCTTAACAACAGCTACTAGAATCCCCCAGCCAGTGTGGCAATAGCCAATGTTCTCCATTCTATTTCTGTTTCCCTCTATAATATATCTTCCTCTTTAAGTGCTGAACATTGTTACATTGCTAACATCCAAGGGGTATGATGTTTATAGCAGGAACTGTAGAGTTTCTGTTTGGAGCCATACTACAGTTGATGCCACACAGTAGAGGTTACATGAGAAGGTCCTTTCATATATTCATATTTTATACATGCACAACTTTTGGAAGATTGATGCAGTTTTCATTTTACTTTTAAAATATTTTTGTGTGCAATCCTATGGTGCTTGCGAAGGCATCCCAAGGGGAATAAAACTTGGTGAATCTCTCCCACTATCTGCAAGAGAAACTAGTCTGCCCAAGGAAGCTTCCTCCATAACCTGGAGGTCTACCACCATTCCTTATCTATCATTGGACTTCTATGGGTGGAATGGAACAACTTTGGACCTTTAGATCTGCTTTGGAGCCTAAAGTCATTCTGTTCCCAAACACATCATCAGAATGATGGAGAAACTAAGCTAGCCCTGGAATTGCATGTTTTATTTCACTTTCTTTGAGAGCAATGGCAGGGGAAATATTGTTTTAATGTCCATAACAGGCGAGGGAGGGGGGAGAGGAACACCGTGCACCATCACTTTCTGTCCTGACAGTGATGTGCTTCCCACAAGGCCTCATAACTGGTGGTTTGAGCTGCCAAGATTCTCCCAGTATGGCCTGCTTTGCTTAGGTAGGCTACAGCTTACAATACATTATTAATTAACACTTAATTTATATAATTCACAAGATGCCCAAGAGCTTATTCACATGATATACATAATTAGCCTGAATTAATTTAAATTGTTTCCATTAATGCTTCCTAAAATTGCAGGATGGGGCTGACTCTATCCCAAGTACCCCCAAATCTAATTCTAAGACCTATAATTCCAATGTTAATTTTTTTAAATGATCCATTTCAGCAGCAGCAGAATGTTATTTTGTTCTTGATAAAGCAGGGCTAATGAATGTTAACCACTTGTAGCCGCCTTTGGTGGAAATCATGTTTCCTGCCTGACAAATGTTGCTGGGTGAGAGTATGTTCTGCTAATTAGCTCAACTAAGGGTTGAAGGCAGACATACATTCTTAAATTACCATTGGCAAAAGGTACCAGGTTGACATCATTGGAAAACAAGTTCCTTTGTTTGTCCCTCAAAGAACAGGGAGTAGCTATGCCTTCTGCCTGCCTTATGCCATCTTGAAGGAATTCCTGCACCCTTTCAGTCTTTTGGCATGGCTGCTACTTACTGTTCCAACAAGAGTGCAAGTTAGTACCAATGGTAATGGTGCATGGTCATACTAGCAGCTGGACCAAATTTTTGAGGCATGTGAGTATGTGTTTGTGGTATTTAATAAAATCTGCCATTCTGGAACAATATTATTGTATTCCATTTCAAGGTAAGAGTATCCCAGCACACTGTTCCTGAAGATGTATAGACATGGACCTTCTGCCTTACAGGAATCCAATATGTGAACACTACAGGTATGAAAACATATTAGATTGGAAGGTCCATCTACTGCAGTGATTCCCAATGTGGGTGGTACAATCCTTGGGGGAGTGGAAAGATCAAGGGGGACAACCAGGCAAAGGGGACAGTAGGGGGCAGTAAGGGAAAAAGGATGGGGAGGTTCAGTCATATTGGTGTACACTGAGATAAGGGGAACCAGTGGCCTTTAGGACCATGGTGAAGATGAGGAGTTAGAGCATATGGTGGTAAGGGAGAAGCAGCAGCAAAAAGGAGCTTTCACATTTGGCTTTCTTTTGTTGAATAAGCTGGGAGAAGAGGTAGCAGAAGAAACCATGTTTGTAGCGATGGGGGGAATGACTGCGTGGGAAAGGCACATCTCTGGGGAAGAAGAGAGAGGAGTATCCAGGGTCCATTCTTCCTGTACCTCTCTCAGCTCTCTCACAATGACAGTCCTTCCTCACCAGGGAAAAAAGGGAGAAGCTGGCTGCACCCCTCTTTTCCCCAGGAAAGAAGGACTGAAAGTCCTTCCTCTCCAGGGAGAAGCATCTCCCTTTGCAACTGGTCACCTTGGGAGCAGCAACTGAACAGTCTGTCAAGCAAAGACCAATATGCCTATCACCCATGCCAGCCTTTGCTGTTCAGTCAGCTGCTCAGTTGCTTCTCCCAGGGTGACCAGCTGCAAAGAGAGCAGCAACCAAGCAGCCAGTCGAGCAGTAACTGAGAAGTATCTTGCCCACACTGGCCTTTGTTCAGATGCTGTTCCCTTTGCACCTGGTCACCCTGGGAGCACCAACCAAGCAGCTGAGCAGGTGGCCAACCAACTAGCCAGCCTTTCTTTTGCTGTGGGTGAGAGGGAAGAGCAGGCCTGGGCTGCTGCCACTGCTGTATTCACACAAGAAAGGAGAAAGAGGAGAAAGCAGAGGAGGAGGCAAGCTGGGTGTGGCTGAGGTAGATGCTGCTGGTCAGCTGGCTACTGTACAAGCAATAAATCTAATATCAAGACATATGTGTTGAGGGATGTTAGGGTTGTTGCCCAAGAGGAAAGGGGACACTAGCTCAGAAAGGTTTGTGGATCACTAATCTACTGCATCAGGGAAGAGACATATCCTGTTCATTATTTGATATTTCAGCTAGCAGAGTGCAATAAGCTACTCATGAGCATATAGTAAAATCAGGAGTAATTTCTTGGGCTATTCATAGTAAAAGAAAAAATACTTTTATTGTCTCAGGAAACTGATTCAAGAGTAGGAAGGAAGATTTTTAAGAAGATTAAACTAGACTTGGGGCCTTTGCAGACTGCTAGAAATAGTGCAAATTGAATCCACTTTAAATCAGTGCTAGGGAATCATGGGAACTGTATTTTTTTCTGAGATATTGTGCCTTCTTTGTCAGAGAGCTCTGGTGCCATAATAAACTACAGTTCCCATGATTCCCTAGCACTGAGTCAGGGCAGTTAAAGTGGACTCAATTTGCACTATTTCTGGCAGTCTGGTTACAGGAGCCCCTAAAGCCCAATGAATGTGAATAGCAGCCATAATTGGGAAGAAAACCCCTGATAAATTTCAACCATTGTCATGCAGAAGGAACAAAGAGACCAATTATTATTCTTAAAGGAGAAAGTAACCTCAACAGATAAGAAGTAAACAAAAGACCTGAGGACATAGATTTTAAAAAACGAAGAAGGGCATAATGAACTATCAATTTATCCCTTGCTCCTGATTACTTGATACATACATTCATGCCTGTTTCTTTTATCCATATGCTTATATCCATATGCTCATCCACAGGATTAGCCCCCAAACATTTTGCCACCTGAGCCAAAGCAAACAAATATCACTTGCTCACTTGAGTCAAGATACATAGTACCCAAAGTGAGACAAATTCAGGCCAAAGATTCCAGATGCACTTCTCTCTATCCCTAGAAGTAAAAATATTCTAACAATAAATCAGACAATTACTAGTTTGCTGTCGTCTCATGACAGCTGAAATCTGATGCCTGAAGTGGCTAGTTCACTTTGCATAAGGTGATCATCTCATTTTGTCCTGGACAGGACTATCCTAGGTCATTTGAATTAAAAAAACTGGGTCTAACAAAGGAGAAAGAAACCTGTCAAGGAAGTTCTCTCACCCTGAGAGTGCAGAAGAGGGGCCAAGGCTTAAGAATCACAGCCAGATTCTAAAATTCGGCAACCCAAAAAATGGATTTCCTACATTGACAGGGAGATGAAGCAGATGGTGTTTGCTTAATGGTAGGGCTGGTCATGTTCCTGTAATGGTAGGGCTGGTTTGAAAGGGAATATAGCACAGCTATATCAAAGAGTAGGAGCACTGGCTTTCTACTCTTGTTGCTGCCTTGGTTTGTGATATGAAAAAACATCCAGAGGCACACAGTGGAAAAAAGTGAAATTTGGTGTTGGTGGTTCCTTGCCTCCACCCCTTCCCCTAATGTAGCCTGCTAGTTAGAGAGATAGTGAGAGCTACCATCCAACATGGTTGAAGGGCACCATGTTGAGGTATGTTGTACTGATTGATGGTGGTATTCTATGCAGAAGGAGTTTACAAAAGTCTTTGCACACATCTCCTGTGCAATACCTTTATTCTATCATTATGTGTGCCACACAGAAAAGAAGGGCCCCTTCATATTAACACACTGAATTATTTTTAGACTGCACTTGAGCTAGTTAAACAACATTGCTCTTGAGCTCATAATGGAGTGTTGGCCATTCCTATTAAAATACTTTGGTAATACGAACTGTGCCCATATAAACACTTGGAAATTCTAGGCTTTTTAGAATGCAGCTCCTAGAATTCCCCCAGCCAGCATAGTCAATGGCCATGCTGGCAAGAGATTCTGGGAGTCAGATAGTCTAAAAAGCTTACCTTTCCTAGGTCTGCCCCGTCCCCTGTTTTAAAATAGACTTAAACTTCTTCTTTGTAAACGAATGCATTTCTTGACATTATTTTTAACTGCGGTTTTTTTTCCTTTTTCCCCCAGGGCTCTGCCTAGCCTTTATTTATTTTCAGTTTTGTGAGAAAGGCAATGACCCTGCTTGGAAGAACATCTAGTTATTGAAATATAACTGCCATGGTGGACCTGCATTGGCTAAAAAAAAAAAAAAAAAACTCCCTAGCACTCACTTTGCTCAGTGCCAGAGTTCCATGAATAATTCTGAAGCAGCATTTAATAAACATTTGGCTTATTCAGTGGAGACTTTAGGAGTAAAAGCCATGCCAAAAAGAAACAACCTGGGTAAGCTGACATTCCAGTAGCGGGTGTGTCTCTCTCTGCACACTCCATCCAAATAAGTCCGTCATTTGCAATACTCCTGGAAAGCCTGGTTTAATGTGATTGAATTGATTCTTCTTCCCAGTAAGCCCCAGTACAATTGAAACAACAAAGTTTCTGTAGGCGAATCCATCTTCTTTAACAAGGATTGTCTAGTTCACCTGAGGATACACTCTTGATACTGTTTGCAAATGCTCTTTCAGCTTCATTTATATAGATAATAGATAATCAATAGAATAATGAATAATTGGCTTAGCACAGAGAGTTAATAACTTGTTCATCAGAGAGTGACACAGACAAATATAAGGTGGCATGCCTTCTACCCATTTACCTTTCTCTTAATTTTGATAATCAGTTTACAAAATGCTGTGTTCTTCATTGTTGTACACTTGTTGAAAGCCAGCTAAATGTGTCTACCAACTTTACTCCCCAAAATCATTCATTACATTTACTTCCTACCCTTCTTCCACAGGAGTTCAAGAGGGCATATGTAGGCTGCCTCCATTGTATCATTATAGCCAACAGCCCTGTGAGGTACTTTAACTAGAGAGAAAGTAGCTGCAGAACAATAACCCAGTGAGCTATACAGCTAAGTGGGGATTTGAATCCCATCTCCCTGGCCTTGGTCCAATATGCTCTTCTTCTTCTTCTTCTTCTTCTTCTTCTTCTTCTTCTTCTTCTTCTTCTATCCCACCTTCGTCCTGGTACAGGGACTCAAGGTGGCTAACAAAATTTAAAACAGTCCAACAGCCTGTGCAGACTGGCCTAAAGGGCCAGCCTAGGGGTGGAGTTGGGGCAGGGCGACCACACGCCAACTGCCCCAATTCTGCCCTGACATGCCGCAGGCCCCACCTCACAGTGAGCCATGTCAGGGTGCCACATTGGCACAGCATGTAGACACACTGCACCAAAGGGGCACAAAAGAGCCGTGGTGGTGCTAAGGGTGGCTTTTTGCCACCCCAAAAAGGAGCAGTATTTGACAGCTCTTTTTGGAGTGGCAAAAAGCTGGATCCAGCACTACCAGGGGCGGCACAGAGCTGCCCCTTAGGGGCCGTCTTATGGCCCCCCAAGTTAAAACAATACAAAGCACTAAAAATACAAAGTTTAAAAAAACAATTAAACAATTTCAAAAACTTAAAAACATTACATGTTCAATTCAAATTTAAAAACTCTTTATAAAACTCTTACAGCACCCATGTCAGTGTGAGAAAGCCTGGCGGTATAAAAATGTGTTTATCTGCTGCCAAAACGAAACCAGGGATGAAGCCAGCCTGGCCTACCTGGGGAGGGAGTTCCAGAGCCTGGGAGCAGCCACTGAGAAGGCCCTCTCTCTTGTTCCCACCAAACATGGCTGAGGGGGTGATGGGACAGAGAGAAGGGCTTCTCTGGATGATCTCAGTATTCTAATGAGCTCATAAAGGGAGATATAGGGGCTCAACAGACCACCTCTAATAGGTGACTCCGTGTCACCACTGGTTGGGGATGTGGCAACTGCACACCACACCCCCAATTTGGCAGTTCTGTGGGCCAAAAAGAAGCCACAAAAAGCAGCTCTTTTTTGCACCTCAGAAAGGGTGTCCTTGCTACTGCTGTGGCAGCTTTTCTGTGCTCCTTTGGCACAGTGTGTGTAGATGCTATGCCAACAGAGCACTGTGACGCCTCCCACCCTGCGGTGGGGTGCATGGCATGAAGCCGGCGTGGGGGCAGAGTCAGGGCAGCTAGTGTGTGGTCACCATGCCTCCACTCTGCCCCCAGGCTGGCTCTTTATGGTGTTCTGTACAGCCCCACAATCCTTCATATAGCCTGGACCCAACCTGTATTCTAACCATGCTGTCACACTGATTCACCCATGAATTGCATCATAAGGTTTTTATGGACTATGCCACCCACTCTGGGCATCAATTGTGGCATATAGGGTTATACCACAACCATTCTATTAATCCCTTCACCTCCATGGAACTATTCATCTCCTGCAAAGGTAAGTGACATAGTGGCATCTTCCAGGGTTAAAATTTTAAATAGTCAGGAGGCAGCCCTTCTTCATTCTTGCCCCTTCCCTAACTTTACAGTCATTTAAATAAACCCTTTCTACTTCTCCAGCTTGACTCCCCCATGCCAATTTTGGGAACTAAGGGGCTATGCAGACTGGCCTAAAGGGTTGGCCTGGGGGTGGAGTTGGGGCAGGGGCAGCCACATGCTGGCTGCCACAACACAACTCTGACACCATCCTGATGCTGCGCGCCCATCCACACAGCACACAGCATCAGGATGCCCTTCTGATGCAGCATGTACACACACTGTACCAAAAGGGTGCGGAAGAGCAGCTGCGCCGGCTCTTAGGGTGGCCTATTGCTCCCCCTAAAAGGAGTGGCATTTTGCCGCTCTTTTGAGGGCAGCAAAAAGGAGGATCGGGGCTGTGGTGTGCAGTTGCCACGGCCCAGATCCACTGCTCCCAGGGGTGGCTCTGCCACCTCTTTAGGTAGGTCTGTAAAGTCCCTATATTAAGGCAGCCATCCCCCTCTCCAGAATGGCTCTATGCAGAGGAAGGGGGTGCAGACCACACCAGGTGACATCCTAAGGAGGGGTGACACCACAGCTTCCTCAAACATCTGACTTTTGGCAGAAATGGGCTGTGCACTTATTTATTTATTTTCTTATATCTCGCCTTTCTCCCAACATAGGGACTCAAAGCATTTGTCCGCATCCCTCTAAAATGCTGAAGAGATGATGTGAGTGGGGCAAGGCTCAGTAAAAGGATAAAGGAGAGGCCCCAAGGTGTTTGTGTGTGTGTGTGTGTGTAATTATTCTTTTAAAAATTCTTTAAAAACATCACATCTTACCACATTTTCACTTTAATCACATGAAACTTTGTATGTGTAAATACATTTAGGCTGCATGTATGATATTAGAATTTAAAAGTGTCATTTTAATTTTGCTAGTTGTTTATGTCACAACTATTAGCATCACAATCAGTGACATAGGACAATTGTGATTTGTGAGCAACATTCATACCAAAAACTTTACCAAGGAAACTGTATGGTATGCTATAAGAGGAGCTCAATGGGGAGGGTATGACACTATGAGTTACCATAGTGGGCATTGAGGCTACATCATGTCACAGTATTATTATCAGGGAATCTTCTCTCCCTAGTAACAGGGAGGCAAACTGTAACTTGAAATGGTTCCAAGACTTAGGGGGGTTGCAGACTGCCAGAAATAGTGCAAATTGAGTCCACTTTTAGGGTTAGGGTTAGTGCTAGGGAATCATGGGATTTTTTTTTCTGAGACATTGAGCCTTCTCTGTCAGAGAGCTCTGGTGCCACAATAAAGTACAGTTCCCATGATTCCCTAGCACTAACCCTAACCCTAAAAGTGGACTCAATTTGCACTATTTCTGGCAGTCTGCAACCTCCCTTAGAGACAAGAAAGAAAGAGTGAAAGAACCCCTTACTTACAACCGTTCCCAACAACTTCCTAATTCCTTGGGGAGTTCCCTTCCCATTTTGTCCCCTATGAATTGCTTTTAAAAAGAGGAGGAGAAAGTGGTCATCAATGTCAAATACTTCAGCCCAGAGGCTCAAATTTACTGTGGGACAGGGGACTCTTTCACACTACTATGCTTCCACTTAACTGCAGAAGCTCCATCCTATGGAATTCTGGGATTTGCACTTTAGGAAGGGGAACAGAATATGGGATTCTCAGCCAGAGAGCTCCAGTGCCTCACCAAACCACAATCACAAAGATCCCACACAATATACCCATGGCACTTAAAATAGAAGCCTACTGCTATAACTATGTAGTTGTTTTTAGTAACAGTTTCTGGGAGTTAATAGCCAGTGATGTATTCACGTTTAGTCTCAGATCTCCACCTTCAAGTCTCAAGTAGTGTCTCTCAAGTCCTTGCAAGATACTTTCAAGTCAAGTCTCAAATCTGGGAACCAACTTTAACAGAAAAAAAAAGGTGGGGGTAGGTGGATTTTCAGTAACTAAAAAAACAAGAGGATGTACACAAAGTTAGGGAGTGCTGGATCAGGGCTGCAGCAACCACACGCTGTGGCCCTGATCAGTGAAAGGCCTCAATTCTCCTTTTTGCCACTCCAAAAAGAGGTGGCAAATGCCGCTCCTTTTTAGGGTGGCAAAAAGCCGCCCTTAGAGCCATCGCCGAGGCTCTTTTGCACCCCTTTGGTGCAGCTTGTGTGCATGCTGCGCCAATGGGGCACCCTGATGCTGCACACCGTGCAGTTGGGCATACAGCGTGACGGTAGAGTTTGGGTGGGGTCAAGACGGCTGGCGTGCAGTTGCCCCACCCCAACTCCACCCCTAAGCCGGCCCTTTAGGCCAGTCTGCACTGGCCCTCAGGTTAAAAATTAAATTCTCATAGGCAATTTATCAAGCTTGCATTTTAGAAAAATGGGTTTTATTCAGCAGCCTGTCCCTGCTGTATATCAGAGGATCCTTCTAAAGCTTTTCCTAAGAGCAGATTCCTGTATAGCAAATGTAAAATACCAGTTCTGTCACATGACCAGTAGGCCAAAAGAAGTGAGATGGAAGCATTGTTCAAAGGACAAAAACTGTTTCCCATTCTGTAACGGTTCTGGATGAAGTTTTTCCAGCAAGCCATTCGGTAAAAATATACAAGTTGTGAGTCAAGTCGAGTTGAGTCAAGTTGAGTCAAGTCAGTGCATCATTTATTGCTGAGTCCAATCATTGAAACAACATGAGTCTGAATTGATTCCAAATCAATCGAGTCAAGTCTACATCACTGCTAACAGCAAGGCATTTGAGGGAGAAAGCTGGGTGCTAAACAGCCTCTCCAATATGTCCTCATTAAGCTGCTACCTTCAGGGCCAGTAGAAGGCGCTGAAGAAGGGTTCTAGTGCCAGTCTTTTGTATGCGGGTGCCATCTTGTTGCTCTTCCTGGACAGCAATGTGTCTTGGACCTGCCCTGTCAGCCCAACCTTAGTTGAGAGATTATTTGGAACTCATTTGCACGTAAATGGTTATAGAAATGGGAAGTCACCATTCTCCACTCAGTGTGAAGTTGTTGATATGGAGCATCTGAGGAGAGTTCTTGAAAACTCTTTGAAGATGTTTCTGGAAACTCTTGTACTGCTGGCTTAGTTTTCCCCTGGGAGTGTTTATTAATTTCTCCTCCGTGTGTGGTTTGTGTGGGTGTGAGAGGTTGTGATGAGAAACACCTGGGGAAGGCTTTTGAAAATAGCCCTAAGGTGAGAGAGGACTATCTGGAAGGCAAGAGGAGGGGAAGAAGACATGTGAGTAGTCAAGGATGATGTGGAAGGATCAAATGGCCTATTAAATGGGTTCCCAAGATGTGTCTTCTGTAATATGATGGGGGAAAGTTCAGGGAGGGAGGCCTTTGGAAAGTATTATAGAGAGTTAGGGAAAGATAGAATTCAGAGAGCCTGCCAATTTCTGTTCTGGCTGGCAGAGATTCCTTCTCTCTTTTAAACATTAGACCCAGAAGATAAATTTGGGACTAGGGGACCATGGAGAGATTGTTTTGATTTCAAAGCAAAGGGTTTGTACTGTGTGCATTCCTCAGACTTTGTATCCACCACTGAACATAAATCACTGCTAGCAGTATGCAGCCTCCTGACTGCTTGTTAAGAACATGTCATCTACTCTGTTTTGTCTGTAGTTTATCATATCAGAGCTTGCCAATCCACATCTCTAAAATTATAAAAGTTTCTAAAACTTGTAGCACAAGGCACTCCTAGCAAGAGCAGCTCCTTTTTGCATCATGAGGGGGTATTGTTAAGTAATAATGATCATGGTATATCGATGAAATTTTGTCAGTGTCATCACTGGTCCCTAAATGCATGATGTTGAGAAAATCAGCTGATTGTGTCCTTTAGTTTTGTGACAGGTTGTGCCAGACATGACTAAAGTGTAAGATGGAGAAGTACAAGGGGGTTTCGTAAAGTAATATTTATCAGCCGGATGTTATTATAGTATATTGATGCAATTTTGTCAGTGTCATCATCACCAAGTGACTTTTTCTTTTCCCAAAAATGAAAAATCTATTGCAGGGTCATCAATTTGACAACACAGATGACACCATTCATGAAGTGGAAGAGTGGTTTAAGGCACAATCTGCAGACTTCTACAATAATGGTATTTGGAGGGTCAAGAAATGCTGGGGAAAAAATGTGTAAATCTGGATGGTGACTACATAGAGATAAGTTAACAACTACAGCTCAAAACAAACTTTTTGTCAAATTTTTAAAAGGTGATAATTAAAACTTTACAATACCCTCATGTGTAGCTTTCTAGTTCTTTGTGTTCCTTATTTCAATGACCAGCATGTAACACTTCTTCTAGTTTGTTCAAGGCAAGCAGCACAGAGGAATTAGCACAGAAATTGATTACATAATGGTTGGTCTAAAAAGGTACTCTCTTCCTATAATCTTGTAGATCACATTGGGTTGGATCCAGACAAAGTAGAGCATAGAATCATAGAATGCTAGATTTGGAAGAGACATCAAGGGCATCCAACCCAACTCCCTACCATGGAGGAATACATAATCAAAGCACCCCCGACAGATGGCCATCCAGCCTCTGTTTAAAAACCTCCAAAGAAGAAGACTTCACCACACTCTGAGGCAGCATATTCCACTATCAAACAGCTCTTACCATCAGGAAGTTCTTCCTAATGTTTTGGTGGAATCTCTTTTCTTGCAGTCTGAATCCATTGCTCTGTCTCTGGAGCAACAGAAAACAAGCTTGATATCCCTTCAAATATTTCAACATGGCTATCATGTCACCTCTTAAACGTCTTTTCCCCAGGCTAATCATAACCAGATCCTTAAACCTCTCCTCATAGGACATGGTTTCCAGACCTTTCATTATTTTGGTTTCCCTCCTCTGGATGGACTCCAGCTTGTTAATATCCCTCTTAAACTGTGGTGCCCAGAACTGGACACAGTATTTCAGGTGAAGTCTGACCAAAGCAGTGTAAAGTGGCACTATTACTTTCCTCAATCTAGACACTACATGTCTATCGAAGCAGCCTAGGATTTTAATAATAATAATAATAATAATAATAATAATAATAATAATAATAATAATAATAATATTGTCCACCTCTCTCTACGGATCGAGGAGGGATTACACAATTAAATGAATACAATATGCATAATACAAACAATAAAATAGTGAAATCAAACAACAATAATAAATTATAAGAGCATAGAATATAATAAAATAAATAAAAATAAAATAAAATAGCCAATCATCATCAGAATCTAGAAGTCTAGAAGATCAGATGGATAGGCCCACTGGAAGAGTTCTGTCTTAAGTGCCTTCTTAAAGGCATCTAGCGTAGTAATAAGACGAATCTCTTCCGTTAGGCCATTCCATAACATGGGAGCTGCGGCCGTGTACGATCTTTGGGAAGTCGTGTTGAGTTTGGTGCTATGATGTTCTAATAAGTTCTTCCCAGATGTTCTGAGAGTGCGGGGCGGATTGTGTGGGGAGAGGCGTTCCTTCAAGTAATTTTGCTTTTTTAGCTGCTTTTTTAGCTGCAGCATCACACTGTTGAGTCATGTTCAGCTTGTGGTCTACTAAGATCTCTGTTTTAGTACAACTGAAATATATTGGAATTAAGTTAGTTGTGCCTAATTTGTCCCATTGATTTCAATGGGACTATAGCATGACTTAATCCAAATCCAAGCATTTCTATATATCACATGTGCATCAGTGGTCATTTGGGGATGTTTCCCATAAGTCCCGCCACTCCTTTCCTTGCCGGATCAGGGGCACAGCAACCACACACCACAGCCCCGATCCAGCACTTTGCCACTCTTTTTTAGAGTGGCAAAAAGCTGCCCTTGCTGCTGCAGCTGCAGCTTTTTCGCACTCCTTTGGCACAGTATGTCTGAACGCTACGCCAAGGGAGTGTCCTGATACCACACCCCAACTCCACCCCCAGGCCAGCTCTTTTGGCCGATCTGTATTCCCCCATAGTGAATGGATCCATGAAGTAGTTTTGCTTGGCTGAAGTTAAGGGATGTTCTTTAAACAATGACAGCATCATTAAGATGAAAACTGTTTTTACTCTAATCTCCTTGCATTGTTTTATTTTTTTTATTGTTACTGAACATTAGACTTTTATTTCTCATTGGAAGCTGCCTTTAGAACTTTGTGACAGGACAGCATATTTTTTTTAAAATGAAAAAGCTTATTAAGGCAATTGGGACCCTTCATGATGGAAACTGTGAAAACACCCTCTTTACCAGGATACACAGTGCTAGGGGTTGCTTAACCTTAAACTGGCTCCTGTGACTGGCCTCATAGTTTGATCTGAACTAATCAGCAGATGGTAATATTCATCTGCATTTCATGAAAAAGGTTTATTTTCTATTAGTTCCTGTACATTGAGTTGCTCTTACATGTGCAAGAGTAAATCAGGCTGGATTTTCCCTTTTTTTTCCTGGCCAGCTGAAAACTCTAGAGAATGTCCTTGTGTTCAAATCCTGTTTCCACTGACTCAGCTTCCTTATATCCACCACTCCTTTTCATCTAATCCCAGAGCTGTTTTCTCATTTTTATACTGGATTCCATACAACAAAATCTATGAGCAATTATGAGTAAAAAGCCCTCCTAGCTAAGGGTGCAGCAGCATTTTCTTGGCATTATAAATCTATGTACACATGTAACTAGGGGTAAAAAAATTCATAACCCAGAGAGGAGCAAGAGCAGGAGTCTGTTAACACATGGCGACCACCATTACTCCATTCTATAATACTGTTGTGCCTGTATGGTCTGTTTGGTTGTGGTGTGTGTGTTTAATGTTTTTGGCACACCTCTGACATTTTATAGATTGGCAGACTTCCTGCTTAGTTATTCTTTGGTTTATTTGGGGTGATTCTAAATATGTTCCAGAATAAGAACAGAATGTCTTCCTTCAAAAATCCATGATCTGTTACACCATGGCCAGCCAGCCTGCAAATTTCTCAGTGCGACAGGCTGATGATTCTTAGAGACAGCAACACTGGACTAAACCAACCAACTCCTTTGTCTGATCCTGCAAAACAATTTTAAAAATAATAAGATGGGTCCCAAGGATCAATTGTGGAGCCTGGAAATCTAGAGTGGCAAAAGGTAAAGGAGAACAGGGCTCCCCTATCTTAAGTATTTGCGTGGAAGACAATATAGCAGCAGCAAGATCATAAGAAGAAAGGCCTGTTAGATCAGGCCAAAGTCATGTCAGATCCAGAAATCTGTTTCTCAGAAGGCAGGAAGATGCCACTAGAAAACCAGTGAGCAGAATACAAAGACAATAACCCCCTCCTCCTTCTGCTGCTGCTCCCAGATTTGCATAACTTTGGCTAAAATGATGTACCTGTCAAAATCATTGGCATAGCTATTTTTTTTAAAAAGGAGGAGCCCTATTCACTTTTTCTTGGTCTCTGATTTTTTTTTTTATAGATGCATATGCTTGTGTGAGTGCACACAACATGGGGTCATGATTGAATGGGAATTCACTGTCATAATTCACATTTATACAGTATATGTCAAGTATTTCCAATACCTTAATGATCTAAGTCATAGGGAAACTTCGACTCTCCAGATATTTTGCACTAGTGTAGGTGTAGAGCAGGGGTAGGCAACCTTTCCCCTTTAAGGGCCGAGGGACTTCAGCTCCTAGAATCCCAGGAGCTATTGGCCAACATGGCTGAGGCTTCTGGGAGCTGAAGTCCCTCTGCCCTTAAAGGGGAAAGATTGCCTACCCCTGGTGTAGAGTGTCTGTCCAAAGATCCATCTGTGAAGGAGGAGGTTGGATCCAGTGGGAGTGATTATTAACATAATCAATAAAGATCATCCAGTCTTCTTGAAATATGTCAGTCCTTTTGTGGCCAATGCAAAACCTTGTAATAGCAGACAGTTTCTCCATCAACCACATATCCCAAATTCTAGACCACCAGTTCTCAATGGAGAGGTCACCTGACTTCCAACATTTGGCTACTTCTAATCTGGCAGCAGTAATAACAAAAATTATCAGTTTCCTATGTTTTAAGTTAGAATTACTTTTAACAAATATAGAAAGCAAAAGCAAAATTGGACAGAAATTTACAGTTTGTGGAATTCTTATTTTTAAAAAATATTTTCAAGCTGCATATGGTTGAATATGTGATTGCACAGTCCATGGATTGTAACATGTTGGACAACTGCTACCATCCCCAGTCAACACAAGTGGAGAGCACCAATTTGTGAGACACTGTTATTTGATATTTCAAGGAGGAGAGTGATATTTCAAGAAGGAGTGACTAACATGGATGATGAAAAAAACTTTTGTTAAGTTGTATTGCCTAGAACTAAGTTCCTAACCTAGTGAATGATATTCATTTCATGCAAGATATAAAATCATGATAATAAACATGCAAGAGGTACTCCTTTTTAAGGACGACTCATTATTATTATTTTTCCAGGCTGCATAATTTCTGAGTGGAAAGTGGAAATTTTCTGATTCACAACATCTGTTCCTCTCATGGAGAAAAGAGGGCTAAGGCCAATTCACTAATAAAACTGAATCACTCATGAAGGGAATTCAGACTAAACGATGAAGATAGTCTCTTCTTCTTTTTTCAAAAAAAATATATTCTATCCGTCCACCACCCCTCCCTATGCCACATATAAATTCTGTACAAACTGTTTGCATCTGTAGTGGAGCTAAAAGAAAAATCTAACACAAAGAGAGCTTTCAGTTAATTATGCCTTAAGTTGGCAGTTAGCTATGGTGGAATCCCTGAGTCACTCGGAGCTGCTGCAGTAAATGAAATCTTCCATTTGCATTCATTTCAGCTGAAGTTGGTTAATCACAGATTGCTTATATTTGTAACCTTCTCTTCAGGACACGCACAGCAGGGCCAGGGGGTGGGGGTGGAATGACCCATTCACAATAATCCCCATAACAAATTAAATGCAGCTGCCCTTCTTTCCTAAACTCATATTGATGGTATGAAAGTCTTCAGAAAAGAATGGCAACTTGTTGTGTATGTCTGTGTGATGTCATTCTAGGGTATTAAGGCTTCAGGTCTTTCTTGAACCATTTTATAGGACATTTTGTAAGAGAGATGGTGGTCTGCACCCAACTTCTGTCTAGAGCAGTGATAACAAAACTTTGGTTGTTCAGCTGTTTTGGACTTCAGCTCCCAGAATTCCTGGTCAAGCTGGCTGGAGCTTCTGGGAACTGAAGTTCAAAACATCTGGAGAACCAAAGTTTGGGGACTACTGGTCTAGAGGAAGATCTAATAATGAGCAATTTATGATTTAATAATTGAGATCGATTATAGGTGGAGGATGGATAGATAGATGATAGATGGATGTACATATATATGTACTATAGTTTATATGTGGTGTGTGGGAAAGAGAGTGAGTTGCAAAGACTCAGGGTAAAATGCTTTATTTGTGCTATAACAAAATGGCAAGTAGATTGGAAAGAGTAACAGAAAACAAAAACATTACAGAATTCAGGGATGTCCTTTGTGGGCTATACTCTGTGAATGCAGAAGTCTGTCAGAACTGAAGCACAGCAAGACACAGCTTCACTTGAAGCTGCAGAGGCTTTCTTGGGACAGAGAAAAATTGAACTGTGCCAGAAGTACATAGAACTGATATATTAGCCAGTGATGGCTCTCAAGGGTGAACTATTTTAATTGCTGCAAATAATTCATGTAAACAAAATTAATGCAGGTTCATCCATCTATGGTGGCAATCCCCAAACCACTTATTATAAAGAAATCCAAAAACTGTATGTTACTAAGGGACTTACAGGCTGTCACTACCAACTTCTCTTTTACTTTATTCTGATTTTTAAACTGCCTTCTTTATGAAGGCTTTGGTATTATTTACTAAAAAAGACACATGTATTTTACAGAAAAAGGCTAAGGAGGAAAGCACCAAGGTAGGCTTAATGCTAAACATTAAAAACCAAAAATAATGACAACAGAACACCTGCAAAAATCATCCTAGATAATGAGAAAATTGAAATAGTCAAAGAGTTCCCATACCTTGAATCAAATATTGACCAGAATGGAGACTGCAGTCAGGAAATCAGAAGACCAGGAATGGGAAGGGCAACTATGAAAGAACTGGACAGGATCCTAAAGTGCAAAGATTTAAATCTGAACACTGAAATGAGTCTAAGCCAAGGATAGGCAACCTTTCCCCTTTAAGGGCCGAGGGACTTCAGCTCCCAGAATCCCAGGAGCTATTGGCCAACATAGGACTATTGGCCAACATGGCTGAGGCTTCTGGGAGCTGAAGTCCCTCGGCCCTTAAAGGGGAAAGGTTGCCTACCCCTGGTCTAAGCCATTATATTCCCCATCACCATGTATGGATGTGAGATCTGTCTGGACTGTGAAGAAAACCAACAGGAAGAAAATCTACTCATTTCAGATGTGGTGCTGGAGAAGAGTGCTGAGGACACTGTGGATGGCCAAACAGACAAACAAATGGGTTCTAGAACAGATCAAGCCTGAACTCTCCTTGGAAACCAGGATGACTAAATAGAGGCTCTTGTATTTTGGCCACATCATGAGAAGGCATGACTCTTTAGAAAACACAATTGCGCTGCTCCGATTGCCCAACAGAGGAGCGGGATATAAATAAAACTTCTTACTATTATTAGTATTAGTATTATTATTATTACAATAATGCTGAGAAAGATAGAGAGGAGTAGAAAGAGAGGAACACAACATGCCAGCTGGATAGACTCAACCAAGGAGGTCACAGGTCTGAGCCTGCAGGACATGAGCAGAGCACATAAGTCAGGGGATCAGAGATGTCTCATTCACAGGGTCATCACCAGTTGAGGTCGACTCAAGAGCAGTTAACAACACAACAGAAATAAAGTAAAACATTGTAACTGCCCAATATTTTTTTCTAGTCTTACTAACCAAGGTACACTTTGAAGAGATGAGAGAGACAGTTACAATTTTTTATTTCTCTGTCCCCTACTACTACTGAGATAGACTCACACAATAGGTTCTATGAAGCTACAACCCTGTATATATTTACCTGTGAAGTTCCTTCTACATAGCTGTGTACTGTGTCTGTTAAAGTCTAAGTTTGATACACTTTCAGTCACCAAAAACATTCTCTGAAGAGTAGGCTATTACTGAAGAAAATAAGGTAAGGCTATTCCTATACAATTTTCCATATCAACCAAACGTACAAAACTCTTGTTTAAATAAAATGTTCTTAATTCATGGGCAAATAGGGCTTAGTCCTTGTCAGTTTTCTGCAAAAAGAGAGTTTCATAATGGAAGCCTTACAAGCAGTCAGCGAGAACACCTCCTCATATAATGTTTGCTTTCAATAGAGGGGGAACAACCCAGGTTTCCTTCATATGAAGATGCAGTTTCTTCCCAGCATACCCAGCATGTTCAAAAATAGGGAAGCAGAGGATAGAAAAGTAATTGAAAAAGGAGTATTACATTACATTTATACTAAAAAGCTAAAAACAAAAATTCATTACCTTTACATTGGAAATGGGATGTTTATTACACCTACACTAATTCTATGGCAATGTTTCCATTTATATTACACTATTACACTAAAAATGGGATGCAGTGACTCAAGTGGTTAAGATACTGGCTCTGTTGATTGCAAGATTGGCAGGTTGAGCTCCTAGCCAACCTAACAGTTTGGAAGCATGCAAATGCGAGTAGATAAATAGGTACCACTTTGGTGGGAAGGTAAACAGCATTCTGTGCAATCATGCTGGCCACACGATCACAGAGTAGGATCTGACAATGCTGGCTCTTCAACTTAGTAATGGATATGAGCATTGCCCCCTATGGTCAGACATGACTTGTCTATGGGGAATATTTTTACCTTTATTGCACTAAAACCATGCAAAAATGAAGGTGAAAAATCCTATCCATGATTTTATTCTTCGTCACCCACCACCTGCCCTATTTCTTGTCCCTGGCAGTTTAGCTTCTGAAAGAAGGAACTGCAACATGATTTTTAAAAAATATTCCATTTCTCACCCACAAACTGATCCATCAAGTGAAAGGAAATCTGTAAGGTTAAAAAGAAATGCACATGCATAGAGGAAGGATGAAAGAAACAAAAAGTTTGGTGACATGATAGCAGTAAAGATAGAGGAACAAGAAAAGACAATTAATATAGAACCTGGATTAAATACCATTCAAATATTCCAGCCACCAAACAATTGATATAACCCAGTAAGAAGGAGATGTCAATTTCAGTTTCCAGTGACCCCAAGAGACACTTAAACATCTGAAGAACAGCCAGAACGTCCACCCCCCCCCCACCCCACCCCCACCCCCACCCCACACACATATAGTAAAATTTAGTAAAATGGCTAAGATGTATAAACTATCCTCGAACTCCTTTTGGAAATGTCAATCTGCAGTAAGCACTTGGTACCACATTTGGTGGAGATGTCCGAAACTAAAAAGATTTTGGATGCAGATACACACCATGGTAGAATCAATGCTACAGATTAAGTTTGAATTGAGAATAGTGTGGGTACCAATTATTTGGAGCTCCAAGAAATCGGTTTTAGCTCTTCATTCTGAAGAGTTGTGATTGAAAAATAAGACAGTATGAAATCTGAAGGTGTTAGTGTGCGCTAATGAAGGGACACTGGAAGTCATTTATTTAGAAGTCATGGTTTTGTGTTTATTCTTTGGAATAACTCGCATTTGTACAAAACTGAATAATATATTTTGTTTTATGTATGTGTGTGTATATGTGTGTGTGTGTG
>CM034708.1:146165129-146177225 GCA_020142125.1 Phrynosoma platyrhinos | reverse complement strand
TTTCTTAAAAGAATAAAATCTAGCCAAAAAGACCCTATGAGAAAATCACCATAAATCAGAAATGACATGAGGACACATAAGAAAAGCATAATTCCTGGGAAAGTATAATAAAATTACACTAAAAGATTTTAAAGTCTTTTTTTGTAAACTATAAGCAACATGATTAATATCCATACATTGGCTCCAGTTTCTGAGGAAAGGTGCCACTGCCTGATAGAAAGTGAGCAGTCAGAGGTTAAATGGAGTCCTAGGCTGAATCTGCACTTCAGAAATAATCCAGTTTAATACCACTTTAACTGCCATGGCTCAATCCTATGGGATTCTGGAATTTGTAGTTTGTTGTGGCACCAGTGCTCTCTGACAGAAAAGGCTAAATATCTCACAAAAAGATAAATCCCAGAATTTCACAGCATTGAACCACAGCAATTAAAGTCATGTCAAACTGCATTATTTCTTCATTGCAGGTTCAGCACTAGGGTGATGCCACACTCCACGATTAATGCAGTTTGGCACTGCTTTAATTGTCTTGGTTCTGTCTTATGGAATACTGAGATTTGTCGTTTGTCATAGTACCAGAGCTCTCTGGAAAGAGAAGGCCACATATGTCACAAAACTACAAATCCCAGAATTCCATAGCTCTGAGCCATGCCAATTTGATAAAAAGTGTTTGCATCGGCTTCTACTCCTTTAAGTACCTGAAACAGCCCTGAAACAGAAATCAATGGGCTTTGCTTCTTCACAGTTTGTGGACACTGGATGTGGCTCATAAGGCTGTTTTATTCCGAACCCAAGTTTCTGCTTGATTTACTGTAGAATTGCACCACATTACTGCCTTTAAATATTTCTATGTAAAATGTCCTTTGAGAGAATCTCTTAATAAAACTCAAGGAGCAATAAAAACCTCATTAATCCTCTATCTCCCTTGGCTGGAAGGAACTTTCCATGCTGCTTCCAGGGGAATGTCCCTATGAACGAACTCAGTCTCTTGACTGTGAAAAGTCTGAACTCTAAATTATACCAACTGAGCCGAAATTTAGAGACCTGCCACATGACTATACGCATCTTGAACAAAACACAAAAACGTGTATTGTTTGGGCAGTTGAGAAGGCTTTAGAAATTATTTCCCTCTAGATACATCACATCATCTGACCACATTTTCTACAGAATTATATTAAAAAAATCACCCTAAACTAATATTAAAAAGAAGCCTTAAAGGAATTATTTATGATGGGACTCCCTTCTTTAACAGAATGGAGAATATTTTACACAAGCCTCTTTCTGAAAACAGCAAACCATAATTGCAGCATTCTGCCTTCTGCTCCAGCAGTGCAGCTGGTGCTTACCATGTCAGTGGATTGCCGATTCCACTCTGGGTTTTAGTCTGAACTTTAAAGTAGGTATCCAGGATGCTGAGAGAGCCAGTGTGATGTAGTGGTTTGGATGTTGAACTAGGACTCTGAAGACCAGGGTTCAGTTCAGCCATGGAAACCCACTGGGTGAGCTTTGACAAGTCACATTCTCTCAGCCTCAGAGGAAGGTCATGAACAAATCTTGCCATGAAACCCCTGAGATAAGTTCACCTTAGGGTTGCCATAAGTTGGAAACAGCTTGAAGGCCAACAACAACAACCCAAGATGCTGAATTTTGTCCCTGGATTGGTACAGCACCTTGGATAGCTCAGTTCAGATAAAACCTGGAGCAGATTCACCAGTCCATTGACCTGGGAATCATCGTGTGCCACTAGCCAGTTTTGTCATGGTTAAGATGTCCTCACATTGTGTGTTTCCCTGCCTCCATTTTACCTAATTGACTTTTTCTGATGAGAAAATTAGAAGGGTTCAAATGTTCTCACACTATACATCACTCTACCTGGATTTTACATAATTGAATTCCTCTGATGTTAAAATAAGAAAAGTGAATGTGTATTATTATTGTTATTGTTGTTGTTGTGATGATGATGATGATGATGATGGGAATTTAACATTGGTGGGAGGGGTGTTGAAATCTATATTTACCTCTATCAGCTATTCTGATATAAAGAGTGATTCCCTCACTTGATTCTGTGGTAGGATTCATTTTATTGCCATTCAGATTGTTCCCTTGGCATTGATCAGGTATGGTATCAGCCAAGATTTGTCCATCAGAAGCTCTCTGGATTGCCCTTTTTCTAACCTAAGAAGAATTAATTGCCTCTCCTGTAAACCTTGTTGATATTTATTAGGTAAGAGATGACAAACCATAGCTCTGGGGCTGCGTGCAGTACTTCTGATGCTGTTTTTGTAGTCATCAGCTCCTCTAAGCTCCCTTGACTGCCCTTTTTCCAATGCAAGAAAAGTGAATTACCTCTCCTGGAAGCCTCCATGGGCCCTTTCATACTCCACAGTTTTGCCACTATGATTCTGCTTTAACTGCCATGGTTCTAGCCTGTGGGATCCTGGGATTTGCAGCATGGTGGATGCATTTAAAATTCTCAGTTGGGAAGATCTAGCACCTCCTAAAATTACACACCCTAGGATTTCACAGTATGTTGCCATGTCAGTTAAAGTGGAATATAATGCTATAACTGTTTTATTTATATCCTGCCGCTTTGAGATCAATCGGGGCAGCTAACAACAGTAAAATATAACATACAACAATAAAATCTAGTTCCCTCCCCCCCCTTAAAAAGTTATTAAATCAGTTACAAATTAAAACATACAATATAAAAGGTTGTGGCATCTTCTGGTTTTTTCTGGCATTTTTAATAGTCCATGTGGCTTCTGGAGCATCTCAGGACAGAAAATTGATCTTAAAATCTTCCATAGTTCCCCATCTTTGGTTTAAAGAATTTATTTACTGGGTTGTACTATGCAACAATATGTAGGCAAGAAATCCCTGGAAACAGTGAGAAAAATTAACAACACCCTATCCAAATTCAGAATCCCAGCTCATCCCCAAAATTTCCCTTTATCTTCTGTCCTTTGGCCTTTTTCAGAAAGCCATAATGTACAACCCATTAGCACAAGCAGACACATAGCTAATCCCCATGCAAAGGCAATGGAAGATCATGAGCTGGACACGAGGAGATAGCAGGAGATTTATGTTATCCAAGAATGCTGTATGCTTGATTAAAATGTTTTTAATCTGCATTGTCTGCCCATGTATTTCAAAGCAAGGTGCCAATGTCCACGATACAGAATTTGTTGCACAGCCACACTTTCTTCTGCACATCACATTACTGTCAGACACTGTCCATATATTAACATACATGTATGAATTGTTTGTATTAGTTTTTGCACTTGTCTGCTCATAAGGCTATGTCACACTTTGGACTTTATCACACCAGGCTCATAAATGGCACAATTGTGTTTGTCTAGGAAATGCGAACAAGTGGGTTGGGAACACTTATCACACAGCAATTCCAAAGTGTCATGGTGCTGCATCTTTCCCAACATTAATAGCACCTCCCTGCCCTTCTCAGCATGTCTTTCAGTCTGTATTTTTATTTTTTTTTATTTTTAGCCCAGTTGCTAAAAATATCAGTACTGCTTTTGAGAGGAACCTATTAAACATGAATCACAGTGGAAAAGCAGTGTGATTGGGAGACATTGAAAGGTTTTGCCTGTCAATGAGAAGGAGCGCTCCAGCAACAGGTGGACTAGAGACCAACTACTGAACAGACATAGCATGTGGTAGGGCAGGGGTAGGCAACTTTTTTGAGCTGGGGGCCGGGTTGCTGTCCCTCAGACAATTGGGGGGCCGAAGCACCAAAAATAAATAAATAAATAAAAATATTTTTTAAAAAAAATTGAAAAAATTAAAAAATATGCATGCATACTCTCTCAGCCCCAGAAAAGCCATGGCAAAACCCCTGTGGAGATTTTGCCAAGAACACCCCAAGAACAAGTAATAACAACAATAATCAATGTCATCATGATGGGCAGTGGCGGCGGTGGGGGGCAGCGGAGGGTGGTGGCGGTGGCGGGAGCAGGACTGGCCTGGAGCCAGTCCAAAGGCCTTGGGGGGCCACATCCGGCCCCCGGGCCTTAGGTTGCCTACCCCTGTGGTAGGGTATGGCCACAAACAGTACTATCCTGCTCTAATTCCACTTTTCAAGCCTCATGTAATAAAGACCTTTGCCTCCTATATGTAGTAGGTATATGCAGGCATGCCCTCTATGCCCTTCTCCCTCATGCATGACATATCCCTGGATAAATGAGTGTGGGTATTTGGCCTAAGAAGAACTGGTATTCTTAATCTTAAAGCAATGTAAATTTTAACCTTGTACTTTTTGAACTTAGGGTTACTTTTCAGATTTCCTTTAACTGGTATCCCACACAATATTCCTAAAACAACCTCTGCAGGTGAAACTGCCAAGAATCAGGGACAGTCCTATCATCAGGTAGAAAGAGGCAATTGTGCAAAAAGCCAAGGCAGAAAATGGATTGATATAGTAACAAAGTTTGTCTGATCTCATCACCACCCAGTAACCTTTTCAATGAAAATGAAGCATGGAATAAGTTTCGATTTATGTCTACCTTGCTTTTGTATGGCTTCCACTCACTCCAGTGGTAGTTCATGGTGAATTGTGTCCCAGGTGCCCTGAGAAGCACTTATAACTCCTGCGACACACCTCAGCAGAGTCGGGTGCTATGTCAAAGTTCCCAGTAGACTTTTTTCCCCTCCATATTTTTAACTGAAAACAGTATTCTTGACTATGAATGCTATGGAAAGAAGGACAAAAGCCATTTTGGATGCCACAGACAGATTTTGCAACTGAAATCCTCTGAGGACTTCATGGAGGAGCAATTCCAAAGCAATTAGAAAGAGGAATTAAAAACAGAGAGCACTTCTGCTAAGGTTACTTCATCTTCTGTTCTGGTTGATGAATATATTTTATACTTAGAAATGCAGAAATCATATATCATGTCCACCTATCCACCTATCATGTCTATGAGGAAAACTATATGAAATAATGTATCCAGAAATTATATATATACCAGTGTTGTAAAGTGGTTAAAATGTTTAGATGGGATTTGATAAATCCAGCTTCAGCAGCTCATTAAACCAGAAGACTCAGTGAGTGTCTTCCCAGTCAGACCTACCTCACAGAGGTACTGTTGTGAGGATACAGTGAAGAAAAGACCCATATATAATATGTTTGAATTAATGAGAATTTTTTTTGTCATGCTTAGACTAGACCTGCAGAAATTAATAGAATGATCATTCAAACCAGTGTCATGATACAATTCAGGGTTTTTTAAAAAAAAATGTTATTGAACTGTATCTTTGATTTATTCCTTCATATGAAGATTTTTCTTCATCCTCTGGACTCTTATCTTGTTCCAGTGGCTTCATAAGGCTTTTCCACTCTGACTTCTTGCTGGCACAAATAAATCCACCTATCATGTCTATGAAGAAAACTATATGAAATAATGTATCCAGAAACTTAGGTCCACCTGGATGCCCTCCAGTTGAATGTAGAAATGGCCATGAAACAGGCCGACTGCATGAGAAAACTGCTTCCCAGACAGATAGTTTGGATTAAGTTCAGCAGAGCAATAGCAATAGCAAGTACGTTTCTATACCACTTATCAGAAAGGATATTGTAAAACAGGGGAAATGACAAAAAGGGAAATCAAAATGATAAATGGCCTAGACTCTAGACCAGAGATGGAAAAAGCATGGCTAGTGGCCTACGTGTCTCCTACAAAGCTGTTTAGATCCCCTGCTGTTGTAGGGAATACAATGGCCTCCCTGATGCTCACTAGACACCACAGGGATGATGCATCCACATTTTTAGACCCCTTGGCTCTTTGAGAAGAGATCTTTTTTCTAAACATGAAATAAATCAAACAAGGCCCCTAAGGGGCAATGAAAGGCATTTGGGCCCAAAATTTAGGGGGCTGATGGACCTAGTGCAGTACTCCATGGTTCCCAATGGGGAGCCTCAACCCCTGATCATCAGCCACTCCTGCTTTAGGCTCCAGAGCAATTCTCCTATGAAGTAAGTTAATAGTTTGGTGCCTTTATGTTAGATAAATGGTGAGGCAGCAGGGATATGATAGAGACATATAACATTATGGATAGCGTGGGGAAAGTAGCCGGAAATGTGTTTTTTTCCCCTCTCTTTTGTGATAGTAGAAAGTATCTTCACCCAATGAAGTTGAACAGCCAGTGATTCAGGGCTCTTTCGCACTACACAAATATAACACTATTATTCCACTTTAACTGCTATGGTTCTGTCCTATGGAATCCTAGGTTTTACAGCTTGGGACTTGAGAATTCTCAGCCAGAGTGTTCCAGCGTCTCCCCAAACTACAAATTAAAGGATTCCCTAGAACTGTGATGGTGAACCTATGGCACAGGTGCCATCTCTGGCACACAAAGCCATTTTAGAGGGCACACAGAGAGTGGGAGGGTGGGAGAAAAGGAGGTACTGCCCCCAGAAGTCACACACCCCAACTCCAGGTAACACCCAGTGCCAGAACACCTTTAAATTTGGCACTCAGTCACTAAAAGGTTCTCCATCACTGTCCTAGAATATTTCCATAACAGTTAAAGCTGCACTGTTGTGTTGGGTCTGTGTAGTATGAATGGGCCCCAGGGCAGATAAAAGGAAGAATTCACACAGGTCAGCTATGGAATTCACATCACAAAAGGTAGCAAGGGACATCATCTTCAGTGGCTTAAAAGGAAATCACACACATTCATGGAGGTTGAGACTATCAATGGCTACTCATTATGACAGCTATCCTTTACCTCTTTTGTCACAAGCAATATCCTCAGTGTCCTGCTTGCAGGTTGCCTATAGCCACGTAGTTAGCTATTGTGCAAACCGGATGCTGGGCTAAATAGTTGTTTGATCTGATCTAGCAAAATTGTTTTATAGTCTTAAATCCTTATAATCTGGGTGAAATAGCAAAGAAGTGGTCTTTTCCTTCTGATTGAACTGTAGACATATTTTGTTGTAAACAGCCATAGGATTAGGCAGTCCTAAACACTGTAGCATGGGCAGGCTACATCCCCATACCCTCCAACTGTCCTGATTTGGCACAGTCCCAATAAATCCTCTGTCATCTGACATTTTTAATGACTTTTTAAATGTCCCAGTTACTCTTTCATCTTTCATCTTCCCTCTTTCTTGCTTTGTCCTTGGCTTACTTCAGTGGCAGCAAACTGAGTTCAAAGAACAAAAGTAGTTTGCACTCCATAAACTCAGAAGAGGAAAGGGAAGAGGAGATGCTGGGATTTTATCCTTTTCAGCAGGCTCAGGCAAAAGCAAGCTGCTGCAGCCTCTCAGCTTGTGCACTCTTCCTCATAAATAACCTTTGACATCTTGACCACATTCTGATATTGCTTGGCCATATAGGCCCCAATTTTCATCTGTGAAATGGGCTACTAAAGGCAGGATTATCCATGTCATTGTATTTCTGATTTCTATAGAGCTTAGCGCTCAGGCAAAAGAGGCATCTTATCTCTTCCAGGTTCAATCCTCGATCAGGGATACACCTGGATGTTATCACACATAATTTGCCACTGATTCTGCCATGATGCCATAGCCAAATGGCACCAGAGTCAAAACTGCACTCAGCCAGGACTTTTTTGAAAACGGAACTTTTCCTACTTTAAAAATTGGCCAGCTGAGCAATCCTTAGGCTTGGGCTGGATTCAGTCGGCAGCATTGCAATGTATCCCTGATCAAGGATTGAACCTGGAAGAGATAAGATGCCTCTTTTGCCTGAGCGATAAGCTGCTATGTATGTTTGTGAAAGCTGGACAGTAAAGAAAGTTGATAGTAAGAGGATCAACCTATTGATTACTAAATACTGTTACTGTTGATTACTAAAAAGACAAATAAATGGGTTCTAGAGCAAATCAAGTGTGAACTCTTGCTAGAAGCCAAAATGGCTAAACTGAGGCTAATGTAATTTGTTCATATCATGAGATGACATGATTCATTAGAAGAAAATAATGCTTGGTAAAGTAGAAGGCAGTAGGGAAAGAGGAAGAACAATTTACAGGTAGATAGTCTCTATTAAGGAAGCCGCAGCTTTGTGCAGGACTTGAGCAGAGCTGCTGATAACAAGATGTCTTGGGAGCCCCTCATTTATAGTTGCCATAAGTCAAAGTAGACTTGATAGCAGTCAACAACAATGCCATCCCAGTTATATCAGTGGGAGAAAGTTATACTTCCCCGTGAATGCAGCCTGAGACTTCTTATTTCTATCTCTGTTTCCTATGCATCATTGACATTATTTTTCCTTACTGTCATCACCAAAGAAGTTCTATTCATGGCATAGGAAGACAGATATAGTGGCAAGTTTAAGGGTGTAAGGAATAAGTGATTATTTTTAAAAAACATGAAATCCAGATTTGTCTTGAAATGAGATGCAGAAACATCCTTTTGCCTGGCACTCATTTGTATTCACTGGACAACATGGACTTAATGAGTTAGGAACAAAAATCATGGAGAGAAAAGGCCTTTGCATTCTCGTCTTGTAATATGGAGCCAAAATGTCTGCCAAGACTCTGGCTTTGAACCCAGCAGAGCAGAGTTCTGAAAAAAATACATCCTTTGTACTGGTATTAATGTGTGCAGATGGCTCTTTCAAAGTAACGTATTTTTCTATGATATAAACATTCATCAATTAAACACTTTATCTACAAGAAAAAGTATGTTTCAGGCATTTAAACCATACTTGACTATTTGGCTGTGGCTTCCTTGGGAAGTCCAGCTCATTTTTGTGCAGCTGAGTACTCAGATAACATTTTTATTGCAAGGAACACAACTGCTAAAAATATCCTTGAGATAAATTTAAAGGCAGGCAGGCCTCCACTCCCAGAGGATGCTTCACAGGTCCCAAGGCAAATTTGTAACAGGAGCTTATAACAAGGGACAGTTCTATGGGTACAGAGCCTTAAGTGAGGGAACACGTCAGCATCAGAGGTTTTAATCTGTACAAGTCCCTACCAGACTCTAACCACCAACATGGAAGGGGTGACATTTTCTGACCCTCCCCATATTCCATACCTTGTGTGCCACAGCTGAGAAAGCCGTCTCTCAATTTATCCTATTGCCTACATCACTGGGACATAAAGGAGGGTCCCTCCAGATGGTGAAATCAATGAAAACTATTCTAGCCTTGGCCTAACTTTGTGCTGGCATTGTGGCAGTGCCTCTGGCCTTGAGAAAATTTGGCTGATGTAAGACTGCCTAATAGCCAGCATGTCATAGTGGTTTGAGTGTTGGACTATATTACTCTAGAGACCAGGGTTCGATTCCCCACTCAGCCATGGAAACCCACTGGGCGACCTTGTGCAAGTCACATGCTCTCAGCTTGAAAGGATGGCAACAGCAAAACTCTTCTTAACAAATCTTGCCAAGAAAACCCCATGATAGATTTGCCGTTAAGTCAGAAACAACTTGAAGGCACCACACAGCAACAACAAACCTGCCTTGATCCACCATTTCTCTGCACCTTTGGGGCTTGTTTGCCAGTAAATCTTAGTGCCAGCAGAGCAGTTCTGCCAACAGATTGATCTTTTCATACATCTCAGAGATGAGCCAGCAGAAGAGAATTCTGTAAGCAGAAAGACACTGATGTTAGTAGAAGAGGTTTGTGCCTAATCTTTATTCCCTACAGCTGGGGATATGCCTTTCCCTAGAGCAGGGGTAGGCAACCTTTCCCCTTTAAGGGCCAAGGGACTTCAGCTCCCAGAATCCCAGGAGCTATTGGCCAACATGGGACTATTGGTCAATATGGCTGAGGCTTCTGGGAGCTGAAGTCCCTCGGCCCTTAAAGGGGAAAGGTTGCCTACCCTTGCCTAGCATTTCAAGGTGACTTGAGGAAAAATTCCAGACATAGTGCTCTGTAAGTGAATGCATTCAGAATTAGAGCATCACAATAGGAAGTACCGCTTCTTTGAGGTACCTTCCTGTCAGAACTTCCTGATTTTGCTGTTGCCACTGCCTAGTTCAACATCTGGAAGAGTACAGTTTGTTAAACAGAACAGAAGGCACTGCCAATGAGCAGGAAAAACAAGAGGGTGTGGACCTCTGTGAGTGCAAAGAAACAGTTTATTGAAAGCAAGGAAGGACTTCTAATGCTCAATACCTGGTCCTGTGAAAAAAATAAACTTCAAACTGCTCTTCAAGAACAGCTATGAAAGCTTCCTTACAAATGCAAATCAACTGAAAACTATAATTGTATGCTATAGAAACCACTGTATTGTACTCTAGGCATTTCTATTTGGCAAAAATTAAACCTCCCAAGATATTTTAGAATTTATATTGAGTGACAGATTCCTGTAAATTTCTGTTTGATTCTTTCTTCAGAAATACACAAGTCAAGTCTTATATGCATATCACTCAAAATTACAGCCCAAGATCCAGTGATGTACTTTTACTGGATGCCACTGCTTCTGCCAAAATTGATGACTCCTACTCTTCTGCTACACCACACTTGGTACATTCTTAAAACCAGAGCAGGTTTTTTCTCACCACAGAAGTCTTCATTAGGAGAGAGAGAGAAGAAAGTCAATTACACTGACATAAGTTGCCAAAAACACAGATGGATCTTGGTTCTTCAATCTCTAGATGTCTGATGATGGATGATACATTTACTATGTTATCACCTACCCCTTAATAGGAAAGCATTCTTGGCTCAATATTCACTTAATAAATCAGACAATAACAATGTGCATCCATTGATTTATGGAATACCTTGCAAAGAACTGTTGGACAGAACCCTGAAGCAGAAACCTAGAGAGAGAGAATGAGAGAGAGGGAGAGGATAAGAATCTAATGTAACCCTATAAGATATTTCATATTTTAACAACTGGGTAAAAGACATTAAATGTTATATGTTGTATACTAATTCATAAAATTATAACTAAAATATTGGCAGGTGCAACTATTTTAAGGATGGACATGTTATGATTTTTACAGCCTCTCAGTGGAATATCTTTGTTATCTCCAGCACTTTTTTTGGTTTGTAAGAAGAGTCTGTAAATAATTCTTTAAAGAGACCTGATTACACATAAAAGTTTTAAACCAGCCTTATCTGTTTTTTTAAGGTCAAAATGACTTAGCAATTGTGAGACAAACTTGAGCTACTTGCCTGCAGTTTTTACTTCCTAGAGAGTTATTAGATTTCATCTTGAAAGCTTAAGTTAATATGAGTATCTAGAATAGCGCATAAATGAGACCACATTTTAAAGTCACATTTCTTTAGTTTTCCTCTTTTACAATACTAGCTATATGATGCTAATAGCTGAGAATTTTTTTAGATATAAAATTACTGTATATATTCATGTATAATTCTAGAAATTTTAGTAAAAAAATTGACCCAAAAAAAACTAGGTCAACTTATGCATGGGTGAATGTAAGTACTGTACTTTAAATCTTATTTTTTAAAAAAAAAAGGAAACATTCCCTTCTCTGAGTGGAATGGTGAAAGACAAGAGCTTAGCCCATCCCAGGAATACCTGAAAGAAGCACTGACACCTTGCTTCAGAACCGACCTTCTTTAATGTTCAGCCCCATCCAGATTATTCTAAAACAGGGGTAGGCAACCTTTTTGAGCCCTGGGCCAGTCCCCCAAAGTCCTCCTCTCCGCCAGCCTGAGGGTGGGGGAATGGTGGTGCGCATGCATGCGTGCATGCACACCCCCTGCTGCCGCGCGCGACCCCCCCATGCGCTGCCACTGCCGCACATATCGCGGCCGCCATTTTGATTTCCAAAATGGAGGCTGCGTCGCATTTGTGCATACGCAGGAGTACTGCACATGCGCAAACGCACCCATCCATTGCACGGAGGCCAAAACGTGCAATGACGGTGGCGGCAGCAGCAGGGGTCTGTCTGGGCCGGTAAGTCCAGCGACCTGGGCCGGAACCGGCCCAGGGGTCGTAGGTTGCCAGCCCCTGTTCTAAAATGTATAAAGAGTATAAATTGTCTCTAATCAAAATTTGAGTGGCATCTCCAATTTTTCTGGGAAGTTATCTACTTTATTTCTGTTTTAAGCATATCCTTATTTTGAAGATGTGAAGACAATTGTATAGGATTAGGGTACTAAAATCTAGCCTAACTTTACATTATAAGTTTTAAAGAAAAAG
>CM034708.1:146149537-146162093 GCA_020142125.1 Phrynosoma platyrhinos | reverse complement strand
TAACCCTTAAAGTGGACTCAATTTGCACTATTTCTGCAAAGGCCCTAACTAAACCAGTGACTGAGGACTTTATCACATGAGGCTATAAAAATGGAAATTCAACAGGATAAAAGTGTCTTTGGCCAGTACTTATCCTATAATTTTGTGTCCACCCTGCTGCTGCCATCTATTCCATTTGTTACTGTGGTGCATCTCAGTGGCATCACCAGGGGGGTGCGGGGGGTGTGGAGCACACCAGGTGACACTCCAGAAAAGGGGTGACACCCAGCTGAGTGCCCCAGTATACTTCCCTGCTGTGTGCCATGGTGTGTGGAAGGGAAAGAGAGGCCAGGGGCACCCCTTCCTCCCTGCCTGGCATGGCTTTACTCACATGTAAAACTGTGCTGGGCAGGAAGGTGAAGGCATGCCCTTTTGGCCCTGCCCCCTGAAGCCCCACCCCAAAGCCCCCCAAAAATGGTTTTAAAGGTGTGAGCACTCTTCTAAGAAAACAAGATGTCATTTATTTTTTAGTTTGTTATCTGTTATTAATTACAAATGGCCCAAGTTAGACATGACATCGGAGAGTGTATACAGAAGGCTTTGTGGTGATTTGTGAAGTCGAAGGCTTTCATGGCCGGCATCCATAGTTTTTTGTGGGTATGGCCATGTTCTAGAAGAGTTTCTTTCTGATGTTTCGCCAGCATCTGTGGCTGGCATCTTCAAAGACACGCGGGTCTCTAGCAACTAGCATCATTCCGGAATGAACGAAAGCAGCATCATTCCGGTATGCTTCTGGTCGCGCAAATGTAATTCCCAATGAAACCGGCATGCAAAAGAACGGGGATGATGCCGCAATGGGACGGGGATGGGAGGGGGTTCTCTGTGACGTCGTGTGAACACAGGGGCAAAGGAACCACAATGGGACGGGGTTCTGTCTGCTTTAGACCCCGTGTGATAACATCCACTGTTAAGAAGGTTAGCAATGATTATCATTGCATGGAATGTCATTTTGGGAATAGTTTAGAAGCCAGAGAGCTTTGACTGGATATCCTATTTTTAACCATAATGAGTTATACAGAATTTCAAGATAACATCTGCCTGTTCGAAAACTGGGCCTTGTGTCAAGTTCAAAGCCAGGCAAGCTTTAACTATGCATGCTGAAGTAATTATTCTATCTTTGATTCATGCTATTTTCCATAGTATTGTTCATCCAATGATCATTGAATTGTCTAAAGAGATGTGAAGGTTGTAGGTATGAGATGAATGTGACTAAAATTATACATTGTTTAGCAGACATCCATTCCAGTTCTCACCAACAGTGTAACCTTTTTTCTGTACAGCAAAACCTATAGTATAAGCCATCCTCTTTTCAAGTTTGTAATATACCTCCACTTGAATTCTGTCAGCTTTAACTGGGTGCCTTAGCAAGCAGGTCTTACTTACTTTCAATACACCAGCACCAGGGTAGTTATGAAGGAGTGAGTAGAGTCTGGAAAATTACCCTTTAATTAGGTATACAGTCGCCGGTCTCAAGGCCTCCATGGGCCGCACCCGGCCCACGGGCTGTAGGTTGCTGACCCCTGTCCATAGACTTGAATGGTGCTGTACGCCATGGGTACATGCCCCATTTTATCCCCCTCCATTTGCCACTGTGAATGAGTGAGGGACACAGACTTCAAGTCCTTGAAAACAGAGGAGTGACTGTAGTTCCAATTCCTCACAAACTAGCTATTGTTCTAATTCCATTTTTTCAAAAAATGGCTCATTATTTCCAGTTCCCCAAAAGTTAATTTCTTTGTTTACTACCACTAGAACCACCAGGGGACTCAAGGCTATGCACAATAGATAAGAACATTTTAAAACATTAAATAAATAACTAAATAATAATAATAAAACACTCTAATTTCTCAGATATTCCAAAACCCACTTTAAGCTTCTCTTTTTTAAAATTAGCTCCAAAACCAGTTGTTTTAGATAGCATCAATAGCAGAGACCCCTAATTTTAAGACCCAAAGGCATATCCTCTTACTGTCCCTATTTGTCAAGGACATTCCTGATTAAATCTGTGGCTTCACTTGCTTTCAAAATGTCCCAGTTTCTATCTTCTCTTCCCGCTTTGTCGTCATCTTACTTCAGTTGCTACAAACTGAATTCAAAGGGCAAGAATTGTTTGTGCTCAATTAGCAAAGGGAAGAGGAGGGATGGAGTCTTGCCCTTCCCTGTAGACTCAAGCAAAAGCAAACTGCTGCAGCCTCTCCTAGCTTGTGTGTTCTTCCTCATTAACGACTTTTACTCTCTTAACCACACTGTGATGTTACTTGGCCACATGTGTCCCAGTTTTCCTCAGTGAAATGTTGGAAGCTATGCAAAGATCAAACCAAATAGCATCATTGTTGTTGCCTGTTGGAAACTCAGAAGGGATGGAGCCAGCCTGACCATTCTCTAGAGGGAGTTCAACAGTCAGGATGCTGCTATAAAACCCTGCCATATGTATCCACCAGTATAGACTCAAAATAAATGAATAAATAAATAAATAAATAAATAAATTTATTTGTACCCCACCCCTCTGTGAATAATCGGGTTGGCTAACAACAATTAAAATTATTTACAATATACTTAGGGCCTAAGCAGACTGCCAGAAATAGTGCACATTAAATTGAGGCACTGCCCTGGCTCAGTGCTAGGAAATCATGGGAACTGTAATTTATTGTGACACCAGAGCTCTCTGACAGAGAAGGCTCAATATCTCAGAAAAAAATACAATTCTCATGATTCCCTAGCACTGAGCCAGGGCAGTGCCTCAATTTAATGTGCACCATTTCTGGCAGTCTGCTTAGGCCTTTACTTACAAATAAAGTAGTTACTTGTACTTACTTTAAATAAATATTGGAATGATACTGGCCTTTGATACAAAATAAATGCTCCTCCTGTCTACCTCCTCATCACCTCAGCAGCCATCCTAGAATATGAAGGAGCAATACAAAACACAGCAACAACACCACATCAGCCTTGCAGTATCCCTGCTTTACAACCTAGAATAACGATAAACATCACTAAAAGGTTATAATCACACTGCAAAGGGAGAGAAGTTATAAAGTGGTCATACCATTGTCATTGAGAAAAGGAATTTATTACAAGTATTTATTATTTTATTCATTTATATACTATATTTTCCCCAACAATGGGACTTAAGGCAGTTTACCTATTTTTAAAACCAATAGAAGGCCAGAATGGTATAGTGGTTTGAGTGCTGGACTACGACTCTGGAGCCAAAGCTGGAATCCAGGTTTGGCCATGTAAACCCAACGCGGGACCTTAGACAAGTCACACTCTTGTAGCCTCAGAGAATGGCAATGGCAAACCGCTTCTGAAAAAACTTGCCAAGAAAACCCTATGATAAGTTCACCTTAGGGTCACCATAAGTTGGAAACTACTTGAAGGCACACAACAAGAACAACAGATTAAACACCATATAAAAACAAAAGCATCAGTAAGTGTGCGTGTGTGCCTGTGTGTTCCCAATCACCATTGTTTGGGATATCCCCATGACTCTCCTTTGTGGGGTGGAGATGGCCAGAGGGAGGGGGATTAGGAGGAAACTGTCCTTCTGTGAACTTCCTTTGACATTGTATATTACAAGCCTATGATCTCTCCAAGTTGAATACTTAAACTGTTCATGACAAAATGCAGGTCAAAAAATAATGCTTTCTTTCAACCCATAGATGAACAGTGCTAATACTGATATATATTGTAATTTATTACACAAAAGAGTTCCCTGTTCTGAGTGTTTGTGCTAAACACCAAAAATGATGCTAATCTGTTTCTTGAAAACATTTCTCTGTGTTGCAGGAAAGCAGTCTTGTTAGTTCCATTTCCCAAGAAAGTTCTGCATCAAACTCAGTGGAGCCAGGCGTGTGAGCAAAGGGTTGTATTATTTTCCAAAAAAGTTTTTTAAACAGGGATATTTTCTTGCAAAACTTTTAATTTAGGTGACTCACAGTTCCTCTTGCAGGAGGGATCCCTCATTTGGAAACCATACAAAGCACACATTATCTATTTGTGTTTGGATCAGATGCAGGAAGAGATTACCAACTTGATCTCATTAACTCGGGTCCTTCCAAACTCCAATATGAGTACAGATTTACAAAGTAACATTTTGGGCTGTGTACAGAAGAAGAATAAGGTTATTATTCCTGTGGAAAAATGATCTGTTGATTCAGCACATGATATTCTTATTCAAGGAAGTCCCAGAAATAAAATAAAAGGCTTGTACTGACATGAAATTGATCAAATGTTTTTAAAGTTCTGGGTGTGCCCCTATTTTTTGCTTTAAATACACAAAGAAGCAAACAAAGCTCCTAAAAAGCTATTAAAAAGACTCATATGAATTCTCTATATGCAAAAACACAAAACAGTAAACTTGGAAAGTCATACCCTCAATTGTATTTTATTTAACTTTTATTTATGAAAATGTCTCCAAGCTCCTCCCACATCTTTTAAAGAATGGGATTTTCCCAGTCTTTAAAAAATGCGGCAGAAGTCCAGCTTGAATACGGACTGTGTATTCCCCGGCGATGGGGAAATGCGATAAAATCCACCTCCTTAAAGTTACATCCCATGTCTATCATGGGAGCAAAGCCAATGCGATAAACTCCAGTGAGTCATTAGCTTCATTAGAGTTCAGTAGCTTCTAGCTGCATCATGCAAACATTTAAATGTAAATTAAATCAGTAAAGCTGTAATTATTATTGTCTGAATAAACTATATTATAAATTCAATATAACAAACATTGGATGTAAAATCACAATGAAATGGTACCAGATAAATTATAAGAAGATACTATCAGCAGTGGGAGTTAAAAACATTGCATCACATAATAATGGCATAGTGATATCACCCGTAAAGGGCAAAACAGTGCACAGGACTATAAGTGTTAAAATATTTCCAATAATGCTTGGAAGAATGAACCCCCACACACACTAGATGCCCCAAAACAGGTAGGTGCCAGGTTGGGGACAACTTCCATCAATGCGGCACCACTCCTGGAAAGACCCCCCCCCCCATGACCTTCTCCGTCCCCTAGAACAAAGAAAGGAGGAAACAAAGTTGAAGCGCTGCCTCCAATTTAACCTGCTTTCAGGATTTTGCCTCATTTTCATAATACAGTTGCCCCTCTGTTTTAATGGAGGATCTGTTCCAAGGGCCCCTCATGAAAATGGAAAAATGCCAATATTCAAGCCCCATTGGCTTGAATGGCGGTGCGTGCCCACAGGCACCCGTGGGCACGCACCCCATTTTAATCCCCTCCGTTTGCCCCTCAAAGGACGCGGACTCAAAGTTTGTGAAAATGGAGGGGCAACTGTATTCATATTTGGTAGTCTTATCATTGCTTTCTTTCAGTCATTCTGTTTTCTATTCAGCTTTCCAGCCCTCAGGTTACCTGCCTGAAATCAGATTTGTCTCTTTCCTTCCTGCCAGAAGTGCATTTCCTATCTTGTTCTGTATGTTGGAAAAGGTTTTTCTATACTACATTAAATGTTTATATTCTTGTTTGTCAGTGTTCTAAGAGCTGATTCTTTTCCTTCAGACTTAAAATGTTTGTGAGTGTTCCATATCAACATAGAAGCTATGATTTAATCAGTAATTGTCAATTTTCCTCCTGTTACACAAAAATTGGGACATTTTTTCCTTAAACCAAAGTATGTCTCTCAATGAGGTAGACAGAATAGGCAAACATGCAATCCTCTTGCTGTACGTGAAGTAAGGTAGCACAAGGTGTCTTTCTGTGCTATGTGATGCTTCCAAACATCTAGTTTGGTTCTTAGCCACAAGCAACACAGACCAAAGAACTAATAAAAACAGGTGTTTTTGTTAGAACCTTTTATTTAGGACTGAGAGAAGCCAAGATAAATTATAATTTTTGTGTAATATTTCATGCCTGTTTTGAAAGTTTTGATCTCAGGAAGGGGGTACAGATGTATAAGCCTTTGTACTTTAGATGTTAATATATAGCGTGCTTTTATTTTCCGCCAACAGCAGAAATAATTTCACTTTATTTTATTTCATTTCATTTCTTATTTCTTTTATTAAAAAAAATTAGTAGGCACATAAAATAAACATTAAACATTAGACTACATATACACATATATGTACATATATACATACATTACCTTAAAACAAACCAATACAATATCTAAAACCCATTGCATAGCTTCACTCTTTCCATATCTTCCCAATCCAACCTCAACCTTTCCAAATCCAAACTCACCTCCTTATATCCATCCATATTGATTCCTTCTTTTACATTCACATTACCAATCCTCTTCTTCTTAACCTATCTTCTCACTTCCTTTACTCTCTTACTGCCTTCACATCTGTCTCTTTATTCTCTTTCTTTCTCATACCCCCTCTTGTTCTCTTCTCTCTTCTTCCTTTTCTCTCACCCTTTCACATTTACTCTTATCATCATCTCTATCTACCACTAACCTTCTATCACTTTCACACTGACCTTCCTTCCCTTCATTACCAGTTTGATTTCCATTGATTGATTCTTGATTTTGGTATATCACTATCTCTATCATAACCCAATCTACATTCCACAACAATTCTTTATCCATGAGAAATGGAGTTGGTGATATTGGTTATATCCCCTCAGGTAATATGTACGTTCTTCCTCCACCACTTGTCCCCTCCTTGTTTCATCACTACAAGGGAACCAGTGACCTTTAGGACCATGATGGGGATGAGGAGTTAAAGCTTATGGCAGTGATAGAGAAGTGGTGGCAAAAAGATGCTTTCTAATTTGGAACCCTGCTTAAGCTTTGTGAGCTTTTGCCAGGTCTTGCCTGGCAAGTTGGAGCTGTGCTGTTGCTCCTGCTTTGTTTCATCAGACAGACTAAGATAAGAGCTAGAAGAAGAAACAATGTTGGGGGAGGAGAGACAACCTGAATCTGTGTAAGGAAGGCACATCTCTGGGGGGGGGGGGGGGGAAGGATCATCCAGGATCAATTCTTCAAAAGAGTTCTTCACTTCTCTCAGACTGAGAGTCCTTTCTTGCTGGAGAGCAAAGTAGGAAGCTGGCTGTGCCCCTCTCCATCCCAACAAAGAAGGATTGAGAGCCATTCTTTGCTGGAGAGAAGCTGCTCCCTTTGCATCCAGTTCAGCAATGACCCAGAAGCCTCTCACCCTCACCAGTCCATACCACAAAGCTGGCATGGCAAAAAGGCTTCTTGGTTGCAGCTTGGCCAGGTACTCAGTTGCTGCTCCCAAACTGACCAGGTGCAAAGATAGCAGCAACTGAGCAGCTGGTCAAGCAGTGACCAAGAAATGTCTCTGCCATGCTGGCCTTGAGGCAAAAACAGGCAATGGCAAGAGGCTACTTGGTTGCTGCTCAACCAGCTGCTTGATCGCTGCTTCCTTTCCATCCAGTTGCCCTGGGAGCAGCAACTGAGCAGCCAGTCAGCTGGGTTTGCTTTTGCTGTAAAGCCAGTGTGAGCAAGAGGGAGAAGCAGTCCTGGGTCACTGCTACTACTGTATTTGCACATGAGAGACTGGGGCAGAGGAGGAGGGACTGGCAAGCTGAACATGGCTGAGGTAGATGCCACTGGCCAAATGCACAAACAGTAGAGTTAATATGAAGAAATAAGTGTTGGTGTGTGCTAGGATTGTAGCCCAAGAGAAATTTGTAGCCAAAAATTCAGGGAAATTTAAATTAGCTCAATACAGGCTGGGTTACTTCAGCCTTGGGATCTTATCTCTATGTTTACAGCGGTGGGAGGCAAAGAACCCCAGAGGCAATTTCTCTAAGGATACCTTATATTTGATTAAAAGGGGTAAACACACACATAAATCTCACACATTCACACAAGCACACAAGTAGCTGAAAGGCAAAGAAGTTAGTGTGGAAGAGAAGAGGCATCACTAATGGAGATATATTACCAGTAACAGGGTCACTCATGTAGATGCAGCTTGAAGGATAGATAGTGAGGCTTAATCACTCCTGGACCACGTGGAGTTGGGAGTGATGAGAGGTCTAACAGAGAGGCTAGCAACAGAGGGGCCACCTGCAATCCAGCTAGTCAACTGGAAAATAGAAGTTTGGGCGCTTTATAAGGGAATTTCATCCTGGGGCAAGGTTCAGGTGTTCCATGATCAATAGTCTGAATTGTATGAGGTAACCCTCAGGGATGGGGACTTCCAAGGTGAGAATTGGGATGCAAATAGCAGGTTCCTGCTTTAGATAGCTGGCAGAACCTGATAGATAAGAACAAATAACACACTAGAATGTTGTGTTGTTCCTTGATAGGTTTTTCCTTATCTCCCAGGATAGATGTGGGTGAGTCACATCCCTCTGGTGACTCCTAAGTTAACCGACATGACTCTTATGCTTGAGGTTCATGGCGTCCACATGTAGGGTCATGGAGGGGTGAATTTCACCCTATTTCTTGATATTAAAAGGGAGACAGTCATATACCGTAACAATGGGGATGACTGCTCTAGGCCTTCATCAGCAGTTACATAGGGTCTGTGTTTACAAGACTAAGTATATCAAACTTGTCTGGTACCATTTATCATAAGGTTGAGTTAGGGTATGTGGTACACAGATAGCCTGTGCAGATGACACATCTGTGCCTGACAAATGTTTGGAGAAGAAGAGCAGAACTATACCTCCTGGTCTAACCACTGGCCTCCAAAAATACCAGTTGCAAATCAAACTGAGGGGCTATACAGATTGGCAGTAAAAGCTGGCATCAGGGTGGAGTGGGAGCATGGCGACCGCACTCCACACACTCCTACTCCAACCCGGTGCTGGCATCATGCCATCAGACTGACCGCACAGTGGGTGGCATTATGGCACTACTTTGGTGCAGCATTTAGATATTACATACCAAAAGGAGTGCTGAAAAGTGCTGCCCCAGTGCCAAGGGCAGCTTTTTGCCAGCTTCAAAAGGAGCAGCTTTCTGTCACTTCTTTTGAAGCTGGCAAAGCACCGGATCAGGGCCACAGCATGCAGTTGCTGCAGCCCTGATCTGGTACTCAAAGGGGTGGCAGTAAGCTGCTCCAAAGGGGCCATCTGTTTAGCCCCTCAGAGACTCTACACATGTGACATTTCTGAGCTTCTACATCCTGAATAAATCATGCCAAGAAAACAATAGAATGGGGTCACCATATGTAAGAGTTGACTTCTAAGTATATAACAACAAACATCCTGTCATATTTGTTTTATTTAATTGCCTCTTGGCTCCCTATTAGAATAAACTCTCAGAAAAATAACTTTTCAATGAATTTTCCAAACATGTACATACAGGGTTAGATAGTGACAAGGCTAGCAAAAGCAACTATTAGACTGCTATGTTCAACTTACATAACAATTTTTCAGAGCTTGAAAAAAGCAACTTATTTGTACTGCAACTTCAAAAAAAAAAAAAACCTTCATTCACCATGGCCAGTGGTGCTTAGTAGTGGATTCTAGGAGCTGCTTTCACTGATTTGTGTTATTATGATGAGAATAGAGCTCATGTGATAAAGTCCCTAGTTGAACACTCAAACTAGTATACCCTGCTGACTTTCAGGAAGACCTTACTTTCTTGCAAAATATTTGAAAGCAAAAATGCAGTAGCAGTGCTGCTGGGAAAGAGTGGCTGGAGCAAAAAACAAACAAACCAAAATATCATACAGAAAAGATAGAAAAGAAGAAGAGCCCTGGTGGCACAGTGGTTAAATGCCTGTACTGCAGCCAGGGGCTCAGACTCAACTCAGCCTTGCATCCTTCGAACAGCGCTAAAACAGCTTGTTGGGGGCAATTAGCTTACACATTGTGAACTGCTTAGGAAGTACTTAAGTGCACTAATAAGTGGTATAGAAAAGTACTTGCTATTGCTATTGCTACAGAAAATAAATTGTTGGTACAGGATCTGAAATCTAAGAACTAGCTCTGTAAAGCTGTTATCATGTTGGAGCTTGTGAATGCAAACACTGAATTGTCTATATTGAAAGCCAGTTTTTGTCTACTCTGTTTTGTTTCTTTCCTGCTATGTAACCTTCAAAAGCCTTCATTATGTCTCCAGCCAATGTAAAGTACTGAATACATTGTCTGTTTATGGCTTTGAAAAGAGAGATCCATATGAGTTTTTATGAAGACATAAAGGCTTTCTTATCTTTAGTTCCTGACATTAGTGTTGTCTTTAACAGGAATGCCAAATGTTTGTTGTCAGACAATGGAAGGCATCTTTGTAAACCACAATCCTCAACACTGTAGAACCAGGATGGCAAAAATACATTTTGCTGCCTGAGATAAAGCCAGAAAGGTTGTCCAACACACACACACACAGAGAGAGAGACCAGTCAAAATGTATTGTATTCATGGCTATCCAGGTTGTTTTCACATCTGAGTAGAAAATACCACAAGCACCTCTATCTGGCAAATCAGTGATGATGATCACCAACATCATCATCATCATCATCATCATCATCATCATCATCATCATTTGCATAGTAATGGAATATGTGTATGTAAATAGTGCAAGGTCACTAATATGAAGAAAATAATGTGCTTTTTCAAACATTCCCTTCATAGGCAGCTTAGCAGAGATCCTATATTCATCCTTGTAGACCACATAAAACAGCAGCACAATCGTTTTCTATATAAAATATTCATGGCATCATCATTTCTTTATAAGTGAAATTGTGAGCAAAAATACCTTAATTAGAATTAGATGAGGCCATTACCAGCCAGATAAAATTGCTTGAGTGGGAGCTATGGCACACCCATTTCCTTCATCTAATGAAGCATGAAATATAAAGAGCAGTTAGTTCTTTTGCTGAAGGCAAAGATGTATTGATTTTATTGTGCCCTTGTGAGAGCTTACTAGTCAACCTGGAACTTATTTGCACCATAGCAAAACAACTAATAGTGTTCTGAATCAATGCTCAAAACAGTTATTTTGCTGAAAATTGATGGTATGAACCTAGAAGCACTCTGCAGTGATTTCCACTTATTTCCCCTTGTGCCAGAAACTTTGAAGACTGGCTAGTTTCCTAACCAAGCAAGTTATTAGTTGTGTAGAGCACTGATACTCAAACTGACTAATGGCTGTAGCAGTGTTTTCCCTGCATGTAATGAAACATGTCTATATGTGTTAGGAGAGGGAGGCAATCCCAAGACAAAGGCAAGGATTTGACCAACTATCTAGCATCTCAGCCATTAAGAATGTTGCTTCTGATTTATTATTGAGAAACACCTGGACTTTGGCTGTTAATGTGTGAGCAAACATCATTTTGAGCCAGGATGTTTTTGGAAAATATTTTTCCTCTGCTTTGCCTAACATGGATTCATTTATTTCCATGTATAACCCAGTCAAGATAGGATGCAAGATAGGATATTCCATTGGTTCAAGCACATATGTGTTCTGCACAGAGACTTGCTTTTCAAAAAATAGAAGCCTAAATTTTTAAGACCAAACCATGTTCCCTTAATCATTAAATAGCTGCCCAATTACAAATGGCTTATGTCACCTTCAAAATGTTAATATGTACACTTTGGCTAATGTGTATCCCAGAGCTATGAGGAAACCCACAAGCCCCCATATGGTCATCATAGTTTAATGGCTGTCCATTTAAAAATACAGTACCTTTATAGCTGTAAAAATATGCCTGTTAGATACATTTGTCTTGTTTCTGTCTCAAGAAGCCACAGAGTGGGCTGAGCAACCATTCCAGGGGCTGAAGGTGGTGTCACGGTGCTTTACAAAACTCTTGCCTTTGTAGAAGCACAGGAGGAAGTATGCAAATGTACTCAGTTTACATTTTACATGTACTCATAATTTATTTGTTGTGGTGGTTAAGTGTCTTCAAGTTGACTCTGACTAGTGATAACCCTGTTAATAAGGATTCTAAGGCAGAGAGATATGACTTGCCCAAAGTCACCCAATGAGTTTCCATGGCAGAGCAGGGATTCAAATCTTGGTCTCCCAGAATCCAATTTTGTCTGCCAGGGAACAATTAGGGGACTGTTGTTTTAAGTTCAGAAGTACACAAAGCTAAACTGAGGATACTGGACATAAACCAAGAATTCATATGCAATATTTATGTGTTTAATTTTTAGAAGCAGAATGCTCCAGATGTAGGGTGTATTCAGATGCAATGACAAGATACTATAATGTCAAGATCCAAGATCAAAGTGTGGATTCTTTCTTTGCTTTCTGGGGGACAGACAAATGAAGGTGCCAGGTTTGGTTGTTATGATAAACAAACTACAGTTGCAAAGTCCACAGCTTGTTGAGCTGTTCCTACTGCAATTGGATTAGGAGGCACTGTGCACTGGTCACTGCCTTGTCCACGCTAACCCACAATTCTAAAGAATTTTATAGAATCATAGAATTGGAAGAAAGCTCAAGAGCCATTCAGCCCAAACCCCTGCCATGCAGGAAATCAAAGCCTCTGTTTAAAGACCTCCAAAGAAGGAGACTCCACCACTCTCCAAGGGAGTGTGTTCCACTGTCAAGTAGCTCTTCTGTTAGGAAGTTCCTTATAATGTTGAGGTTGAATCTCTTTTCCTGTAGCTTGCATCCATTGTTCT
>CM034708.1:146116455-146133318 GCA_020142125.1 Phrynosoma platyrhinos | reverse complement strand
TCACTTTGCAAGCAACACACATGCAAGCAGTCCCAAGTGAGTCTGACAAAGAGCAAACCCCTCATCAAATTAATGAAATTTGCCTGTAATTTGAAAATGTCAAAAATGCGAGTTGTTGGAAATCAAGCCATCAAAAGGTAAGGGATAACTTTGTATGCAAAAATAAAACATCACAGAAGCTTTTCAAGTTTTGGCCTACTTTCAAAGAGAGTATTTTGAAGGAGGCTGTAAGATATTCTTACTAAAAAAAAAAAAATTAATTCAAACATAATGTTTTCCTTATAGTTCAGATTTAAAAATAGGTTGCAAGGAAGGTCACACTCCGGCTTATACTTTTAACAAGACTTCTTAAGTCATGGATCTTTCTTTTAAAAATTATTTAACACAACTCTTGAATAAAATGGGCTGCTGGAGAGAGAGAAATCACTCTTTAAAAGTAGTGAATTCTCAATAGATTTTATGAAATGTAACCAAAACAAGACTGCCAATTTTGAAATGAGTGAAATGGCTGAGAAAATATTCTTTTCAGTTTTGTACAAGATCTAAATATAGGGGCTACCTTATTCTTGACTGGACCAATGGTCCAATAGAATCAGCTCTGAGACTCTCTGGTGAATGTCTTTATCATGCTTATACTTGTAAATTGCTTAATTGGAACTACTGGCTTAAGAGGTTTGTCTGAGTCAGATATAAGTGCAAGGAACAATAAACAAGCAGGACAATTTTTCACCTTCCGTACTGCAGCTTCCATGATTATTCACCACTAGCCATCCTAACTAAAGAGGATAACAATTGCATTCCAACAGCATCCAGGGGTTCCTAAATTCACCATCCCAGCACATGGTTTGCTAAGGAGCCTTAGGAGTGTATTAGGTTCAGTATTTAACAGACAGTAGAGATGATATTTCCATTAATGTTGCATATGTTACATAGTCTTCAAATAACATTTTTGAAAGATAACTATGCTGATTCATAAGGATGGGGGGGATCCAAAATCAATAGTTGGGCAATGCATTTATCGGTATCAGCAACATGACACAAAGGTCATATTTTGGCTGGTCCAAATAAAGTATTGCCCAAATGTTGATCATTTTATCCCTGTTCTCTGACTCCCCTTAATTTCTCTAACTACTAAACTTTTGCATTGCAGGAAAAAGGGGTGAGTTCTTTATAGACTGTAGTCCACCATGGCATCTTGTGATAGAGTGGGCACTATTTCATGGTGGAGTAGGAGGGTTTTTAAAAATAAAAAATAGTGTTACAGCTCAAACATGCTTCAACACAAAAAACAGAAAAAAAAACACAATCATTGTTTGAAGAATGAGGGCATTCTGGAAATCTGATTTTGCTCCAGGAATGTACTTTGAAAACAAGCAGCCTAAAAATTCCTGAGCCCTACCCCTTGGCGTTCTACCCAGGTTTTCCATCTGTTCAATGGGACCTGAAGACCCAGTGCTGAAATTTAAGATCAAACTGTCCTAATCCCACTTTAATGAGATAATTAAGCTGCTAACCCAGTGGACTACTGGAACAGTACTCTAGGAATTTTAGGGTGTATTTTATCTTGGCTTAAAAAGCTATGGCACACAAAAGTATTGTCTTCAAAACAGTATTGTTTAATAATCTAATTTATTGTAGGGGCCTTTTCACTGCACAATTACAGTACTAAGATTCCACCTTGACTGCCATGAAATCCTATGAAATCCTGGAATTTATAGTATGGTAAGCACTAGACAAGCTTTCTGGTTGAGAAGTCTAAATACCTTTCCCTGCACAACAAATCCTAGGATTCCACAGAATGGATCCATGGCAGTTAAAATGGAATCATTTTATTATAATTATATAGAGAGAATGGGCATGATGTAAGCCATGCCCACATTTTCTGTGTTGCACATTTATGACAAGTGCTAGGTTTTCCAGATTCTCATATTACTACTTCATATTACTAAAGCATTGCTATATCTGGGAAATATGTGTGTGTTGCTCTGAAATGTCTGAAGTGCTTGACTTACATTAACGCCATTATTTGCAACATAGGAACAATCTCTTCAGATGTTGTTGGATCTTACCTTTCAGCCAGCATAGCCAATGGTGATGAATGCCAGGCATTGTAGTACTACAATACTTGGAATACCCCTAATTTCCAACAATCCTTGATAGTAGATCAGCATTATCATGCAATATACTACAGACTAGAGCAGGGGTAGGCAACATTTCCCCTTTAAGGGCCGAGGGACTTCAGCTCCCAGAAGCCTCAGCCATGTTGGCCAATAGTCCCATGTTGGCCAATAGCTCCTGGGGTTCTGGGAGCTGAAGTCCCTCGGCCCTTAAAGGGGAAAGGTTGCCTACCCCTGGACTAGAGGATAAGATAAACTATACCCAGGCATTATTAAATCTGATTTCTGTTGCTGTCCACTGAAAGGGAAATCTGATTTTCTAAAAAGGAAATCTTTGTCCACAGATACCAGAAAATTCTTCTTTTCATCCTCCATGCCACACAAAGAGTGATGGAAATATGTAATTGGGAGATGGGGCTAGCACATTCTCCTCTTCTCATATTTAGCCTACTCAGATTTTATAACACCTGAATAGTATTTACCATATACACCATTCAGTTTTCATTTCAACAACAATACTCTGGCCTATGTTGTCTACTAATATTTAGTAATGCTGGAGTAATCTATAGTATCTTGACAAAGTCTATCTAGTGTATTCACAACTAAGGGGAAATTTGAACTAGGGACATTGTAATGATGTTGCTTGTTAGCTGAACCTATCAGAGCAAGTACAAAAGAGTATTACTGGTATACTATGTCCTGATTTTCATAAGAGTGCATATCAACCAGCATTGCCAAGTTTAGGGGAAATTTTGGTTCACCGAAGCCAGCTCTTTTATACCAGTATTACCTGCCACTGGGCTGCCAGTCTCTGAGATGTGTTTATTGTGTATTTCAAGATACACATCTCACTTCACACTTTATATGTGCCCTAAAGGGAGCTGTTGTGTAACTGCAGCAAACATGCTTTCTCCTATAAAATGTGGATCAGCCCAAGGTAGTCTTTGTACCTGAAGCAACAAATGGTATCTGTCCTTCCATTCTGAACTGCTAAACAGACAGAAATGAGCTATGAAAACATAGTGCTCCCTCTGGACTTTGTAAGAGCAGAATAACTGTTTTGGTAACACATTGAAAAGATGGTATGGCCAGCCGTTGAAACCAAACCAGCAGTTCACCTCCCATTCTCACACAGATACTATTCACACACCAAGCCTCACCACCCTGACTGCTGGAGCTCTATAAAGGCAAATCAAGATTTTGAAACTGCTTAAATTCAGAGTGCAAGAAGCTGAGTTTTGGTTTGAGTTGCCTGTCTCATCTTGCTGTACCACACCCATTGAATGCCCTGTGGAGATAAATATATGCTTTCTCTCTCCTTTCACAAGTGCATTGGTCAACTTAATCCAGCTTTTATATTCATTTATGTCATATTATCTATTATATCCCACCCACAGGAAGTTTCTCATTGCAGGCTATGGGACTATGCCCAGTTCCACCCTTTGACCATGGGTGGTAGCAGGTGGGGGAATTAAATAATATCACTGTCTCATCCAGCTCTCAACTCACAACCCTGTGTCCCCTAAAACACACATGCCTATTTTATATTTTCCGATCCCCAAACCACCCCTCACAGTCTCTCTCAACTGTGGTTGGCTGCATTGAAGCCAGGTATGCATAGTGCCTCCTTCATAAACACTCAAATAAGGCATGGACCCAGAACAGGGGGGAGAAAGTGGGTTCAACCCCCCTCCCATGTTGGGGGCATTATTTTGGTACAGTTCTTGTAGTATTGTCAGAATAGCAAAAAAGGGGGCTGCAGTGTGATAGTAGTTTATGCCACAAAGCACCAAACTGCACAAAGGAAAAAGAAATGTAAATTTAAATAAATCAAGCAATAGGATAGGTTTTCCATCATGAGAGGATAACCCTAAATGATTTATCTATCATGATAGGACAAATCTAAATAAATCAAGCAATTCTGTGCAATCATGCTGGCCACATGATCACAGACTAGTCTCTGACAATGCTGGCTCTTTGACATAGTAACGGAGATGAGCACCACCCCATACAGTCAGACACAACTTGACAACCTTGTCAACAGGGAATACCTTTACCTTTACCTTTACCTTTAATAGGATAGGAACTACATTGATATAGGAATGCAAAATATCCAGTGATGCACAAGTGAACACACAACAATCACATGCATATCAATCACATATGTTGAAAACATATACCACAGAATGAAACTTAACAATTAAATGCAATCTACAGCTAGGCAGAAGCTTAACAATCAATTGCATGCAATATGTTTTCAAAATATGTGATTGTTGTGTGTCCACTTATGTATTACTGAATATTTTCCATTCTTTTTTCAATACAGTACTTAGATTATCATCATCTTCAATTGGCTGGATAGGATTCTGATTATTTTAAATGCAATGTATTGTGTTTTCTTTTTCTTTGGTAAAAACATATCTAGAAGTAGTCAAGGTCAATAATGACCTGCCTGTGACAACTGTGTGTTCCCTCCACCTTAAAAACAGTTCTGGGGTCACTGTTGTGAGATAAAGAGACAATGAGACATGCTGCAGCTAAATTTTATATTAATTGATTAGCTTCAACCAGGCAGTTTCTTGGTTGCAGACTTCTGATACTTTTGGTATATCAGATGTGAACTGGCCAAAGATATAACATCTTGGACACACACTGCTAACACTTCAGAATGGAGTTAGCAGGATTGTTAAAGGCTGGAAGATTGCTACCTCAACAGATGTCTAGCTATCTTACTGGCTTACAACCAATATTTTGTTGGAGAGATCCTTCCTATAAAAACAAAATGTAATCCTAAACCTTTCCACCAGCTGAGCACAAATGAAGAATCCTTCTTATGTTCAGGAAAGATAGCTGCTTTTTGTGTATAAAATACAACAACAATCTGGGGCTTACACATTAAACAGGAACATCCTCTGCTTATGGATCAAAGGATAAATGAATGAACTTTATCATTTTCAGTTATGGCTGTTCCTTGTTTGCATTTGACTGGCTCTGACTTGCCTATTTTTCACCAGTAAGGAATTCAGAAATATAATCCATGGGTCAGCTAAGGTCGTTAAGTCTTACCTGTTCTTTTTTTAAAATTCCTTTACTTCTTCACTTTTAAACTTAAGAATTTGGAAAGAAGTGCCAGAATCCTCAACCTACTAACTGCAGAATAATTCCACTAGTTTTAATGGCTCCTCACCCAAGCGACTATATTTACAACTATTTGCAGAGTAAATTTTATTGGGAAGGTAATCCATCCCTCTCAGTATTCTGTTTTTAGATGTGGTTGTCCCTGATGCTCTAGGAAAAAAGAAATATCCAATGTAAGAAATGCAGTTATGATTCTGTCTCCTCCAAGGTAGGTAATATACACAATTCTGCTTCCGTTTACTTTTTTTTAACCTACTATAGGCTACCACCTAAAATTTAATTTCTAGCTTTGCATATATCAGAAGTGGGAATTATGTGGCCCTCCAAGATATAGTTGTACTGCAACTTACAGCATTCCTCACTATTACCTATGTTACTAATCTTATTCATTTATTTTATTCCTTTATATATCACTTTTTTCCCAATAATGAGACTCAAGTTGGTCGACATGTTTTAAAACAATATAGTTTAGTAACAATACAAAAACCTCAATAAAAGCATAAATAGAAAAGTTATTTTAAAATGGTTTATAAAGTTAAAAACATTAAAATTCATTTTAAAAAACAACTATTTAAAAAACATTTTAAAAAACAGCTGTGCCTTCAAGCCATTTCTGACTTACGGAAACCCTAAGGCAAATCTATAACTGGGTTTTCTAGGGCTGAGAGACTCACCCACGGTCACCCAGTGGGTTTCCATAGACAGGTGGGAAATCGAACCCTGATCTCCAGAGTTGTAGTCCAACATTCACATCATGATGACTCACAGCATGTATAAAAACAGTACTGCACAACATTAAAACCTCATTGTGGTCAGTTTCTAAAAGCCTGATGCATAAAAATGTTTTAACTTGCCTACAGAATGAGAGGGAGGGAGTTCCAATGTCTGAGAGTAACCACTGAGAAGGCCATCTCTTTTGTCACACACACCCCAAAGCCTGAGAAGATGGTAAGACGGAAAGAATGGTCTCTCCAGATCTTAGGGCTTTATCACACATGGCTTTTAAGCCGTGATTCGCACAAAAAGGAAGTGACATCGGAGACACTGATTGCACGACGCCAATTTCCTCCCATAGCCGACCCAGCCCTGACCTGTGTCTTTTCATTTATGGGGGAAACCCATGGGAAACCCATGAATGAAATGCCAATCGCACTAATCCGCGGGTGCAGAAAGCCATTCCTGCGGCTGTAGTACGATTGGCAGTGACGTCACCCACATTACTGCCCTCCATTTGTATAGTGCTGCTATTCCACTTTTACTGCTCTGGCTGCCTCACGTTGCATTCAGAGGTTTGTAGTTCATTGAGGCTCTCTGGCTCAGTATTCTAAATGCACCTCCTTAAACTGCAAATCCCAGAATGCAACAGGAGGCAGTCAAAAGTGGAATAGCAGTACTATAAGAGTGTAGTGTGGTAATGTGAGTGGTCTCACTGTCTCCTCCTCCCCCCTTCTCTCCTCCCCCTCCCTTTTAAAAAATATCCAACCTTTTTGCACTATTTCAGAGCTCCAGACCCCCAAACGAGTTTCAAAAATTGAGTGGACTGGGGCTGAAGAGCTCCAAATTAGTGCAAAAAAGTTGGGAATTTAAAAAAAAAAGAAAGAAAGAAAGGCATGCCAGGCAAGGCATAAGAGAGGGAGGGAGGGTTAAGGGAGAGGAAAGCAAAGCAACTCAATGCCGGCAGCAGCCCCAGTTGCGCTAATGGAAGAAGTGTGGTGGTGGCTACTTCTATGCTGGTATCGTACCATTTTATTTTTTGTGCAGGACTACAGCACGAAAGGGGCTGGTGTGATAAAGCCCTTAGAGTTGTAATGGGCTCATAAAGGGAAATGCAGTCCCTCAAATGGCCTGGACCCAAGCCATAGGTAAAGGTAAAGGTATTCCCTGGTGACAAGGTTGTCAAGTCATGTCCAACCATAGGAGGCAGTGCTCATCTCTATTACTAAGCCGAAGAGCCAGCATTGTCAGAGACTACTCTGTGATCATGTGGCCAGCATGATTGCACAGAACGCTGTTTACCTTCCCACCAAAGTGGTAGCTATTTACTTGCATTTGCATGCTTTCAAACTGCTAGGCTGGCAGAAGCTGGGACTAGTGATGGGAGCTCACCCCATTATGCAGCACTATTGTTTGATTGTTTGGCAGAGGGGAGGGGTATAAATAAAAATTATTATTATTATTATTATTATTATTATTATTATTATTATTATTATTTAGATTTGTCCTAAGATGATGGATAAATCATTTAGGTTTATCCTATCATGATGGAGAGCCTATCCTATTGCTTGATTTATTTAGATTTGCATTTCTTTTTCCTTTATGCAGTTTGATGCTCACCCCATCATGCAGCACCCAGGCCTTGAACTGCCAACCTGCCAATCTTGCAATCAACAGAGTCATTGTCTTAACCACTTGAGCCATATAGGGCTTTATAGATCAAAAACAGGACTCTGAATTGTGCCCAGACTAGTAGCTAGTAGAGCTGTTGCAACAAAGAAGCTGTGTGCTCCCTATAGCCAGACCAAGTTAACACTCTGGCTACAGCTCTTTGGACCTGCTGACAAATTTTAAAAAGCAACTTTCCAAGTTATGAAAAGGCCTGATCCTATACCCATTGTGCTTATTTGTTGTTATTATATTCCTTTAAATCAACTCCAACTTATGGTGACCATGTGAGAGGGTTTTCTTGGCAAGATTTATTTTCCAGAGGCCATTGGCCATTGTATTCCTCTAAGGCTCAAATAATGTGCCTAGCCCATGGTCACCCAATGGGTTTCCATGGTTTAGCAGGGATTTGAATCCTGGTATCTCAGCATCAGCATCTGGCAGCCTTGTTCTGCTTCTGTGACAGCATGGCCCTGAAAGGAACCCCTGATAATACCTGCCATGCCATGCCATGCCATGCCACATAAACCCTCCACCACCACCACCTGACCAGATCTCAGAGCACAACATCCAGCTGAGTTGAGCTAATTTCCCATAATGTACTAGACCTGGCTTGACCAAGCTGGTCAACAAGTGCACTAGAGTGTTCTTATAGAGTATACAGCCAATAGATAAAGGGAAAGAGTCTCACTAGAATACATATTGTTCAGAACCTCCTCAGACCAGGGAAGCAGCTTTATTTGAATTCAGCTGCTTTCTATAAAGAGCTTAGGAAAGTCAGTTGTGGGGGGGGTCTACAATCCCCAGAAACCTTCTTCAAAGCCATCATATTGACTGTGAATTCTGGAAGAAGGAGTCCACAAAGTGATTTTTTTTCAAGTTCTCTTCCAATAATAGCGCCAGACCCAAAAAAAATTGAGTGTGCATGAAAGAGGCAGAATGCATGCTGGAAAGAGAGAGAACAAGCTTTGTTCTGCCTTAAATTTCTTTAAAAAGGAATATTAGTATATATCTCATTAACAGTCCCTTCTTAAATGTTTTCTCTGAAGGGAGTCCTACAGACTGAGAGTGAATCTATTTAAAATTTCAGACTTGATGTATTCTCAAATTATGATTCAATTATCATTTGCACATGAAAAGCAAAAATCATTTTACTGCAGGGAAAGTAGCAAAATCATAGAATCCTAGAGTTGGAAGAGACCTCAAGGGCCATCCAGTCCAACGTGCTGCCATGCAGGAAGACCCAAAGCACTCCCAAGAGATAGCCATCCACCCTCTGCTTAAAAACTCCAAAGAGGAAGACTCCACCATACACAGAGGCAGCATATTTCACTGTCTAACAGCTCTTATCATCAGGATGTTCTTCCTAATATTAAGGTGGAATCTCTTTTCCTGTAGTTTGAATCCATTGTCCTATGTCCTAGGGCCTAAGCAGACTGCCAGAAATAGTGCACATTAAATTGAGGCACTGCCCTGGCTCAGTGCTAGGGAATCATGGGAACTGTAATTTATTGTGGCACCAGAGCTCTCTGACAGAGAAGGCTCAATGTCTCAGAAAAAAATACAGTTCCCATGACTCCCTAGCACTAAGCCAGGACAGTGCCTCAATTTAATGTGCACTATTTCTGGCAGTCTGCTTAGGCCTCTAGTCTCTGAAGAATCAGAAAACAAGTGTGCTCCAGTCCTCAATATGACATCCCTTCAAATATTTAAACATGGCTATCATATCACCTCTTAACCTTCCCTTCCCCAGGCTAAACATACCCAGCTCCCTAAACCATTTCTCATAGGGCATGGCTTCCAGACCTTTCATCATTTTGGTCACCCTCTTCTAGTCACATTCCAGCTTGTCAATATCCTTCTTCAATAGTGATGACCAGAACTGGACACAGTATTCCAGGTGAGGCCTGACCAAAGCAGAATAGAGTGGTACTATTCCTTCCCTCAATCTAGACATTACACTTTTATTGATGCAATCTAGTATCATATTGGCGTTTTTAGCTGCTGCAGCACATTGTTGACTCATGTTCAACTTGTGGTCTACTAAAACTCCTAGATTCCTTTCACATGTACAGTTGTCAAGCCTGGTGTCACCCATCCTACATCTGAGCCTTCCTTTTCTTTTTCTTGCCTAATGTAGTACCTTACATTTCTCATTGTTGAAATTCATTTTGTTAGTTTTGACACAGAATTCTAATCTGTTAGGTCATTTTGAATTTTGATCCTGTCCTCTGGGGTATTAAATACTTCTCCTAATTTGACGTCATCTACAAATTTGATAAACAGGCCCTCTGTTCCATCATCTAAGTCACTGATGATGTTGTTGAATAGCACTGGACCTAGTACAAAACCCTGTGGCATCCCACTAATCACAGATGTTTTCTGCCCACTTGTCCATCTAAGTCTGGGTACATTGTACCTAAAACCAGCCAAATCATTGTAACACAAATCACAAAAATTTTCAAGTGCCTTTTCTCATCTCTAGTAATAAAAATGCAATAATAACAAATAGGACCCCCAGAACTGTTTTTAAGGTGGGGAGGTCAACTTTGGCAGAAAGGTTATTAATTTTGCGTAATTGCAGGCACATTTTTACAAAACCATAAAAACATCTACCCCCAAAAGCAAAAACCTTAGAGGAAACATGCTAGAAGATAACAGGACTGCACCCAAAATATTCTCCAAATAAAACATCAAATGTGTATTTATACCAAGCTTGAGGTATATAAATCTCCAGATGCAAAATCTGGAATTATGGGTGTATACTAAGGAAACTAAGGGGGGAAGCAGACGAGGGCGTCCAGGACGCCCTGGGCCGGCGCGCCGCGGGGCCGCAGCCTCCGCACCTTGGCGCACCGGCAGCGTCCCTGGAAGGAGCGCTAAATCAGCGCTCCTTCCTCAAGACAGCGAAAGTGCGCACTAAAAGCGGCGGGCGCACTTTCGCTGTCTTTTCCGCCGCGGCGCATGTGGTCGCCACGGCGTGAGGTCATCCCCGGAGCGCCGGCCGTGCGGAGGGCCGGCGACTCCGAGGGCGACCTCAGGGAGAGGAAGGGGCACCGAACGTGCGGCTGCCCCTCCTCTTCCGGGCCCGGAAGACGACTCAATTAGTCGTCTGCCGAGGCCCTATATTTGCCTATGATAATTAAATATTGAGGGTTCAAACTACAAGAAAAGAAACTCCAACTAGGAAGAACTTCTTTACTGTAAGAAGTGTTCAGCCATGGAATAGACTACCTCTCAGGGTAGTAGACACTCCTATTTTGAAGGTCTTTAAACATAGATTGGATGGGCCTCTTTCAGAAGTACATTAGTGACATTTTGGTATATGGCAAGGGGTTGGACTAGCTTGCCCATGCAGTCCCTAGTAACACTTAAGAGCCTACCATTCTATGAGGAGAATGAAAATAAAAAAAGATTGTAAAGCATTCAGAAAGATTTCTCTCTAAACGGGGAGGATGGGCATTAAAATGGTAAATGAAAAGTGAGAGTTCCGGTAAGATGGCAGAGTGACGGTCACAAGCCACAGAAGTGGGTGGCAAGTGGCACCAATCGTGGCAATCATAGCCAGGGAAAATCAACAAAACTTTAAAATTTCCCCCGATAAAAGGGACTTGGATGGGTCCACGGGGTTCTCAAATCAGGGACTAGCACTGGATCTCCAGAAGATTTTGGGTCTTCAGGGAGAGCGGCGTGGAGGTCTCCGAGAGATCGAGGGCAAACTGCAGATGTGATTTGGGGCTGATTTCAGCATAGCTCAGCCGCTGCCTTTTTTATATCGAAAAGGGAAATAAATGTTACAAAAATAGAAGTTGGGACTCAAGAAAGATTTTCAGCATAATAAAACTCCATCGGATGGTGAGATAAACTTTGAAGTGGATGTGAAATTTGCTATTTAAAGGACTGTGTTAGAAGTGAAAGTAGTGAAAGTAGGAGAAAGTAACGGCAGAAGAAACAATAGTGAAAGTGTGCAGTGAAGGCAAGGGGAGAAACTTTTTTTTTGGAGTAAGAGGACTTTGTAAATGGACTATATGATAAATAAAGGATAGAATTTGACTAGCTTAAAACAAAGATTGTTAAAGTTACAAGAGATATAAGGGAACTTCTAAAACAGAGACTATAAGACTGGGAATAGCTCAAACATTAATGGCAGACAGTTTGTGATTACAGAAAGGAAACTAGAAGAAGGGGACGGAGATGGCTGTTTGATAGAACAGACATAGACTGCTGCATAGCATTGATGTGGATTGAGAATTGATCAGACTTTCCAAAAGAATTTATTTGGATTATTAGCAAACTGATTTGGATTATTTAATAGACATTATTTTGATTATTTGAATTGCTTAAAAGAATTAATTTGGACTGTTTAACAGAATAGCTCTGGACTGCTTATTACTATTAAAACAATTATTTTGGATTGCTTGACAGAATAGATCTGGACTGTTTTTTGGATCTGATTAAAGAACTAAATTGGACTGAATAATTGAATTGGTTTGGATTGCATATTATAATTTTGGACTTGATTGGAATTAAAACTGGCACAGACTGTTAAATAAAATTGATTTGGACTGCTCAATGACTTGAATTGTTCAGCAGAATCTGGATTGATTTGGACTGAGAATTTATTTGGATTAATTAATAGAACTAATTTGGACTGCTTCACAGATTTGATCTGGGACCATTTAACAGAATCAGTTTGGACTGTTTAAGAATTGATTGGGATGATTTAATAGAATCTGATTGGAATTCATTTGACCTGGACTATTCAATAGATTATTCAATAGACTACTTTTGAACCAACTTTGGTTTTTGACTTATTTTGAATTCTTATGACAATTGTGATTATTGTGACTTACTGTGGACCCATGATAGACTGCGGATTAAAGTGGTAATAGAGGAAGATGATGTGGAAAGAAGATTGAAGCCAACCATAATTTAAAAATTGAACTGATTTGGACCGTGTATGGATTTAATTTGGAAAATATAGCGGAATTGACCTGTTTTGGACTGAGAATTAGATTGAACTATTGAATAGAGCTGACAAAAAAGGAAGAAAGAAGTACAGTTTGAAAAGGGAGGTAATAAATACTAAAGAGTATTACTAAAGATTAAAGAAATATATAAATGTGTGATTGATTTATAAAAAAACAAATATAAAATTATGATAAAATATAGATTGAAGAATTCATAGAAATTATTTGAGAAGTTTGATTGAATATTAGAAAATATAAATATTTTTTTTCTTGTTGAAAATATTAATTATCTATATCTTCCTTATCTTCTTCACATGCCTTATTTGAATATATTATTGATAGTGAGTATTGTGAAGTAAAGTATTTTTTGTTACTTTTTTTGCTTAGTAATAAAAATTTCTATTGGGGATTGTATAGGTTAAAAGAACTGGTCAAGTTAAAAAAGTAACAAATTGATTAGGACGATTTCATATTGTTATAAGACGTTTGAATGAAAGGTTGATTTATCATTTGAAATATTGAGAATAATAACAATAGGTCAAAGAACTATTCATGGACAAGATGTCAATGGACACAAGAGAGAAAGAAAAAAATTACGCAAGTATCAGAACAAAGACAAATAACGATGAGACCATCCATTGAATTGAAAATGATAGATTCAAATTTAAAATTTTTAGAAGCAATACAAAGAACAGAAACAAATATTAGACAAGAAATAAAGATTCTAGAAATGAGATAAGACAAGATTACTAAAAAAAAAAAAAAAGAAAGAAATTGATGATTTGAAGGAGACCATGAAGGTGATATCAGATGATGTAAAGGACATGAATAAGAAAGTTGGAGATTTGGAGAATAAGACCGAGGAGTTGGAAAAAGTGACAAAAAAACCTATGTCAAGCACAAGCCCAAGAAAAAGAATTGAATATAATGAAAGAGGTTAAACAAAGGAAGAAATGCATAAAGATAAGAGGTCTAAAAGAACAATATAATGAAAATTTATATGAAATAATTATCCCAGTATTGGAGAAATTGATTGATTGCTCAAAAGAATATTTAGACATAGTAGTAGATTTTTAAAAATTCTAATCAGTTCATCTGTCAGAAGAAATAAAAGTCTGCCAAGAGATATAGAAGTCTACTTTACTAGAGAAAGAATTAAAGACAAGATCATTCAAGCAAGCTATGAGAAGAAGTTGGTGATAAATGGGTTGGAAGTGTTGTTGTTTAAAAATGTACCTGTGGAGATATTGCGAAAGAGGAGAGAATATGCAACTTTGACAAAAATGCTACAAATGAAGAAAGTAACATAGAGATGGGAGTCAATAGAAGGTATCTCCTTAAAATGGCAAAAGAGACAATATAAGATTGATACAGTGGATAAAGCAAAAGCCTTCTATGAGAGATGGTTTAGAGAAGAAGAAAAAGGAAAAGAAAGAAGAGAAGAGAAGAGAGGTATAGTGATGTGGCAAAGAACACAAAGGACGGAAAACAAATAAAAAAGTGATAAAATTGGAAGGAGAAATACAGAAGGAAACAGAAGAAGAAACATCAGAAGGAGCAGTAGGTAGAGAAATATATAGCCTACAGTGAGAAAACGACAGTTTAGAAGAAAAAGTGCTGGAAGAAAGAGAAAAAGGAGAAGAAGAGGAAACAGAACAGCAAAACATCAAAGAAAACTAAGAATAAGGTTAAATAACTACTCAAGATGAAGTTCATATCTTGGAACATTAAGCGTATGAACTCGCCTTATAAGAGAAAACAAATATTTCATATATTAAAAAAGGGGGAAAAAACAGATATAATTTGTATTCAGGAAACATAACACATAAGACAACAAGAAATAAAATACATGAAAAACCCCAAACTAGGATAAAAATTTTATAGCAGCAATCAATGCGGCTTTTTACCCAAGAGACATGCAAAACAGAATTTATGAATAGTTGATTTGGTTGAATATTATGATAAAAACCCTGGAAGAAAGATGGTGATGTTATTTTTGGATGCAGAGAAGGCATTCAATAATTTGAATTGACAATTCATGATAAGATTAATGGAAAATTAGAAAATAATATTGTGAAATTGATTAAGGAGATCTACAAGGAACAAAGTGCACAAGTAATAATAAATGAAAATAAAACTGAAAGCTACAAAAAAATTAAAAGAACAAGACAGGGGTGCCCTTTATCACCCCTCTTGTTTATTATGTGCTTGGAGATTTGGAGTAATAAAATAAGAGATAAAAGCCAAATAAAAGGGACAACTATAAAAGGACATGAATTTAAAATATGAGCATTCACTGATGATGTAGTTATATTTACAGAAGAACCATCAGAAAATATACCAAAAATTGTAGAAATAATTAAAGAATTTGGACATTGTGCAGGACTCAAAATTAATAAAACAAAATTGGCTTTAATAACTTGTAACATGATGAAAAGTGAACAGAATTTGCTGCAAAAGAAAATAGGGATACAAATACCAAAAAAGTAAAATATTTAGGAATATACATAACTTTTAAAAATGCTGAATTATTTGACAACAATTACAAAACAATGTGGCAGGAAATCAAAATGAATTTGGAAAAATGGTCTAAGTTAAATTTGTCATTGATGGGAAGAATAGCTGCAGTGAAAATGAGTATATTGCCTAAAATAATGTTTCTATTCCAAAACTTCCCATTATATTAAATGATTCAGTATTTGACCAATGGAAAAAGGATTTGACAAAATTTATTTGGGCTGGGGAAAAACCCTGAATAAAATGGAGCTCACTAAAAGATACCAGAGAAAGAGGAGGACTGACAATTCCATATTTAAAATTATATTATCATGCATGTTGTTTGGACTGGTTAAAAAAATGAATAAATTTAAAAGATTAATAATTACTAAATTTGGAAGGTTTTCATGCCAGATATGGTTGGCATGTTTATCTCTGGTATGAAAAATTATAAAAAAAATAAGGATTTCAACAATCACATAATAAGAAGAGCATTATTGAAGACCTGAAAAAAATACAAGGGGAAAATTATCGACATATTCTGGATTGGATATCACCCCACGAAGCTTTCCTGAGGAGAGAAAAACTCATAGAAAAAGGATGGTTAAAGTATAAAGACATTTTGAAATGGGAAAATGAAAAACCAATATTGAAAAATCGGGAAGAACTAAAAATAAGGAATAAATTTATAATGGTTCCCTTATCGACAGCTCATGGAAAGATTCAAAATGGACAAAAAATTATTTGGAACTACACAAGAAAAAACAGAATTGGAAGAAATAATAATAGAAAATAAAAAGGGAACCATCTCTAGACCCTATAAATTATGTCTAAAATTAGAATTATAAGCAGAAACAATTAAATCTTGCATGGTTGAATAGGCAAAAAATATAGACCACAACATACAACTAGAAATGTGGGAGAAAGCATGGGGGTATGATTTGAAATTTACTTTGTGTATAGATATTAAGGAAAATATTACAAAAATGGTATATAGATGGCATTCAACTCCATCTAGAATGGCAAAAATCTATAGGAATAATGAAGGAATCTGTTGGAAATGTCAAAGTCAAAAAGGCTCTTTTTCCATATGTGGTGGATATGCCCAAAAACAAAAAGTTATTGGAAAGCAATACATAAAATAATACAAGACCTATACCAAATAAAAATTAGATTAGAACCAGAAACATGCTTATTAGATATGTTAGAAGGTAAAGAGATGAAAAATTTGAAAGAGATTCTATTTGTTTTCAACAGCAAGAATGGTATTTGCAAAACATTGGAGAGAGTCAGAAACCCCAACTATAGATGAATGGCTTTAAGAGCTCTAGATGTAATCAAAATGGACAAATTAACAATGGTAATGAGAGATAAAACAATCAAAGAAGAAAACAATATGGGAGCCATTATTGGAATATTGTAGAAAGAAATGGTCCAATTACTTGACTACAAAATAAAGAAATTAATATTTTATTATTATTGAGATTACGGGAAACAAGGGTTTCTTATAAATGGGAGAAAATGGAGTATATAAATGTACATAGTCCAAAAATAAGAATAAAATATGTATATTGAACAGTGAGGTGGACATGGAAATAGAAAAAGAAAGAGGAATATATGAAGAATGCTGTAAAGAAAAGTTACAACTATATGAATTGATGATGTGAGGGTCAGTGAGAGGGATGGGGAGGGAAGACAAAGAGAATATTGTAAAAGATCACAAGGGAATAAGAATTGTATTTTATTGAGTGTATTAATAA
>CM034708.1:146091796-146105443 GCA_020142125.1 Phrynosoma platyrhinos | reverse complement strand
TTTTGTGAGGCACCTGTAGAGAAAGCTACAGACCTTGTAAATAATAATAATACTATAATAATACATTTTATTTATAGCCCGCCTCTCCCTGTGGATCGTACAAAAGTACAAATTCCAGGATTCCATAGGATGGAGCTACACCATGTAAAATATACAGTACTTTAAAAGCACTTAAAAAGTGATGTCAAACTGCATTATTTCTACAGTATGGATGCACCCCTTGATGCCTTTCGTTTAGTGATCAAAGATTTTTTAAAAAATTATAAAGACTACATAAACCAGCGTTCCCTTCCATAGAAGGAGAATAATTAATATCACTTAATTTTTGTACTATCCTGATTTCTACTTTCTGACCCCCAGCCCCAAGGGAGCAGCCTTTATTCAAAATGTGGAGGTGGACTCGTGGGGCAATTGTTTAGTTTTCCTGTGGAATCCCTTTGGTTTGGGAGTGTGCAACTATTGCTTGTTTTGAGGGCAGGGAGTGAATTCCATTGAAGCACTCCCAGTGTCCTTTGGGAAAGAGCCAAAGCAACTCCAGAGGTGCGGGGATTGCTGGATTCCCCCTCCGCCACTGCCCTGCCCCTGCACCGCCTCCAGCCGTTCCCAAAGAGGGTGTAATTCCAGCCACAATATTTGGTTTCTTCAGCTTAAAAAAATGGAGACCCTGTTATTAGGCGGCCTAAGAGCCCTGTGTGTTGAGAGACTACATTCCATCTTGTGTGTAGAGACGCATTTTGGAAACCCTCAGATAGGAAGCATTGCTGAAGTGCCAACAGAGAGGAGTTGTTACAGTGCTAGCATGCCAAAAATGCACATAAGAACTTGACCTCGCATTCCTTCTGTACCCAGAACTCGTAGCGAGGAGAGGAGCAATCGCATACCCGTGTTGGAGGGCAGAGTTTGAACTTTGCACACTTGCAAAAAATATATATATATGCATCTTAGTAGGAAAAAAATTCTATTTTTTAATAATGCGGAGGATATAAAACTCTCTCTCTCTGTGTGTCGAAAGCTTTTGTTACTTCTAACTTACTTTGGATCTTTTCCTCTTGCAGGCTTAGTTACACTGGTGGCCATAGTTACACTATCTGTTAGGTATGAACAAGCTGAACCCATGCCAGTACCAAACAGTTGTTCACTGAACTGTTTGCAGGCTTGTTAAGGAAAGGTTGCCATTCTACATTCTTACGTTGCTTGCATGGATCTCTCTCCTTTCCTTTGGCTGCATACTTAACTTGAAGGAGAAATGGCACCAGAAAAAATCAATTACATATGTATTTACATATGTTTTACAATAAAGCCTTGTAGCAAATTTTGTCTGTATGGATGTGACATACTGATCCTGGTATGGATGCCAAATTTTAACAGTAATTATAGAGATCAGAGTCTGGCCTGAGCTTCTTGGATATAAACAGGATTGTTTATGTTTATATCAGCATGCAACTCAGTGGGAAAAAAATCTTGGTTTTGGGGTGTGTGTGTGTGTGATGATGATGATGATGATGATGATGATGATGTTTTAAAAAATAGTGCCATAAAAATGTCATGGGTCCTTTGGTTTACCAGGGCACCTTTTATATCTATAAACATTGTTTCAGGCTTTCAGTTACTTGCTTGTAACAATTGTTTTGAAGCAAAATTAAAAGCATGAAAGCTATGTTGTGTTGCTTTTTCACTTAGGCCACAAATGATTGGTGTGTATCTACAAGCAGGCAGGCTACTAGAAATGTTATGAAAGCACAGTAATTGCATTTGTCTGCAAATCTCTCACTCTAGCGGTCACTTTTACAAATAGTATAGATTTCCATACTGGGCTTATTCATCAGAATTAAATTCTTGGGACAGGGAAATACGTATATGCTTCATACTTGATTAGGCTTTACATGTACAGAACATGTGATGCAAAAATACTGCCAAAAATGGACAAACTGGGGACGAAAGGTAGATATCATTTAAGAGAATGTGCTCCTAAATATACAGAAACACTGACAGAAGGGGAGAAAAAGAAAATATATTGACTGCTTGCAAAGTTTCCTTCCTAGTGTGAGCAAATTATTTGGCTAACATTTCCATTAACTTCATTAAAGGAGCTGTGTGAAATCTATGGTTATCTGTGAGATTTTCTGTTTAATGTTACTATTAGAGTTTCTGTCTATAAGAGTATAGCCTAGTGGTGACTTTTCCTTCTCAGTTCTTCATGATGATGGGTGTTTATAGAATTAATTTATTGCTGATTGGTTGGACTGGGCAAGGAGGTCTGCTTTTCACTAGCAGAGCAGTCTGGTTCAAACAAGGGGGAAAGGAAGAGGTGACCATACATCAAGTGTAACTGATATTCTAGATGTGGTTCCCAAACCACTTAGAGGAGAGATATGACATTTATAGGCCAAGATCCTATGCACTTTTATAGCTGGATGCCACTGTAATCCTCCCCCCAGTTACACAACCACTTGTGCAAAAGGTACCAGAGCCTTGGGAGGACCGGGGGGGGGGGCTGTGAAATGGGCAGGTATGTCTGCTTCATCCAGTCCAACTGCACATGCCTAAATCTGTATCCAGTTCGGCACCTACATTATTTGCTGTTCCAGTAGAGAAGGACACATTTAAAAACCCATCCTATTCTCTTTCAAATTCAGCAGGCTACAGACATTGAAATGTTACTTTTGTGGACTGTGCAACCCTCTGAATCCTCTGTGCTGGTTTTTACTTCCAGTCCAGGGAATCCTCTGTGCTGGTTTTTACTTGCAGTCCAGGGAAGTAAATTTCCAAGAGCTACATCAGGGGAAGCTAGCTGAGAGCACAGGATAGGTGCATAGGTGTCATTCCTGAACTTTGAATTGTTAAGTGGTTCAATGAGGGACCTAAAATACTCTGGATGTTCTGAAAATGCCCCAGAGCCCAGTAGAATATTCTTTCTGGTCTTGAGTTTCTCTTCCCCCAAATTGTTCTTAAGTTATACTCTGATTTAGACTGTATAATGAAGTTTAAAAGCATGCAAGGAGAATTAAAGCACAAGCTCTTCCTTTCAGATTGGAGAGAGCTTGACATTTATAATATTCCTGCTGTTCCACCCAGAATCACATGTGGCATTCCTTTTCATGTGTTGTATGGTGAGGATCACTCGGTGCGTTGCCCTGCCCTGTTTTTAGAACAGAGCTTTTTCACACGCTGATCGTAAGGCTAGATTAAATTTATGGCAATTGTTTTCACTCATCTCCTAGTAGGGATGTGTATGCACAAAACTGTTGATGTCAGTGCCAAGTGTTTGCTACCAATCATTAAGTATTTAATCTTGTGTCATTTAACAATGCAAAGCATTTTTCCAAGACTAATTGAATATAGTTAGTTAATGCACTGATTTTAGATCTTTCCCAATATACTTTTGCTACTTTAACGAACGAACAGAATTTTAGAGAGACTCTTGTGACACTATACAGTTACAGCTCTTTGATACCACTTTAACTCTCAGGACTCCATGCTATGGAATCCTGGGTTTTGTAGTTTGGTCAGAATTCTCTGCTAGAGAACAAAGAGCTGGAGTTCAGGAGCAGACTAGAACACTCCAGGAAAGAATTGTAAATGCATGAACAAACTGCAAATCCCATGATCCCAGAAATAGAGTCATGGTAGTTGAAGTGACATCAAACATCTGTGCAGCATAAATATACTCTTAGATGACTGTTCATGCATGGTTCAGAGGTGTTCACTACATGCTCTGTATGACCTGACTATGGGTGTTGATTAATTCCCCAAACTACAATCTGGTACCAACTTCTTCAAAGTTCTTTCTAGTTCTCTTGCTAACAGGTCTGTGTTAAGAACAATAATGTTATTAATGTTATTATTATTAGTATTATAATGTTGACGGTGACATTCTAAATCACACGCTGAAAATATGAAAGTGCTGAATATAATGTCAGACTATTACACTATTTATTGCTTTAACTGGCAACAATCCTCCAGGATTTTTCCCTTCAACTATATCTAACCTTTCCCTTCAAGAGTGGGCTAGTTGTGCTGAGATGAGTATCTCAAAAGCTGTACAATGATAAAATTTTCCATAAATACAGTAATAAACATATTGAGCTCTCAGAATATTCTCAGCACCATGCTGAGTGCATTCCCACTATCCTCCATCTACTAAATCACCATCTTCACATCACAATGAGGAATGGGTATGTGGTCCATGGCAGCAGCATGATGGCAGAGAAGATCATAGAGTCAGCTGTTCTTCAACATGATCTCAAACTTGTAAACAGCCACACTTTTGATAATTGACTCCAGGAAACCTAGGAGGGAACATCTATAGATTAGGCTTCATTTTTGTAAAATGATTTTTATTAGTTATATAGATTAGATTTCATTTTAAAAATTCTTTTAGGCTGTTGGTATGCTAGAAACAACTTAAGACTGCAGTGATGAGAACTATTACCTAGGATTAAGCTCCAGTGAAGACAAATATTAGTATCAAACATTATTATATCATACCTAAAATGACAAAATAATGTAAGGTTATTATGTTGTTGTTGTGTGCCTTCAAGTTATTTCCAATTTATAGGGACCCTAAGGCAAACGTATTATGGGGTTTTGTGGGGCTGAGATCGTGTGACTTGCCCAAGGTCAGTGGGTTTCAACAGTCAAGCAGGAAATCAAATCCTGATCTCCATAGTTGTGGTGTACTGTTCAAACCACTATACTACACTGGCTCTCACGCACAAGAAGAGCAATAACAACTGCAAATTAACAATGCAGTGTCTTGCATTGTTTATTTGAAAGTAAGACCCAGTAGATACGGATAAACAGGGTAGTGGCTTAAATTTTTAAATCTTAAAACTTATTTTAAACTTATCTTAACATCTACTGTCTCCTGAGTCTGCTTGTGAACGTTTCTAATATCAAATATATCCAGTGTATACTTATACTTGTTTATCATCATAATCATCATCATCACTGGGAGTTTAGCTTCTCAGTACCTGATAAAACAGATTCCACTTTTCAACACAGGGCCAGGTAACATCTGACTTTCCAGATATTTCTGGACTGTGACCCCTTCTATCAGCCTTGGCCCAACATAGCCAGTGGAAAGGGATAGGAATTACAGTCCAACAACAATTGAAAGGCCAATTGCCCAATTCTCCTTTGACATATTATATTAACTGTATTTTAACGTTGTAACAAGGCTGCAGTACACGTCTTTGCAGACCAGCAATTTACTTTTTTAGGCTCTTGCCTTTCTGTGGACTTAGAAGCTCAATTTTATTTTGTTATGTATGTACCAGGGATCTATCATGTCCTGGGGCCCTTTCACATTACACAGTTATAGTACTATGATCCTACTTAAACTGCCTTGGAATCTTGGGATTTGTCATTTGTTGTTGTTGTGTGCCTTGAAGTGATTTCCAACTTATGGCAACAGTATCATGGGGTGGGGTTGGCAAGATTTGTTCAGAGGACAATTGCCATTGCCTTCCAATGAGGCTGAGAGCATGTGACTTGCCCAAGGTCACCCAGTAGATTTCATGGCCAAGCAGGGAATCAAACCCTGGTCTCCAGAGTTGCAGTCCAACATTTGCCATTTAGAGACAGTTACTTAGACTTTTCAGCCAGAGAGCTCCTCTGCCTCTGACCAAACGACAAAGCCCAGGATTCCATAGGATGTTGCCATGACAGTTAAAGTGGAATCATAACACTAAAAGTTGTTTAGTATGAAAAGGCCTCAGGATTTGTCAAACCACAACCAAAAAAAAAAAAAGAGTGATACATCCAAATGGCAAATAAGCATGACAAATAAAGATGCTGTATAATAGCAGTAGGAGTATAAATAATAACAATAGTCTGTTGATTTAATAAATAGTGGGAATGGCTGGATTTAATGAGCTGGTAGATTAAAGTCAAACTCAAATTATTTAAACCTTCTCTTTCACCTTCTCTTTTGTAGGATTGTGGTGCCTTTCATAAGGTCTTGCCTGATGGTCTTGCCCTCTGTGCAGGCTGTGTGGAAGAGCATGACAGACCTTTTATTTGCACCCGTATGTCGCAGTGTAGGAAGGTGCTTTGCCGCAGTTGACATACGCCTGGACCAAGACTGAACATCTGGGATTGGACACTTCTCCACTCTTCCATCAAGTTAAACATCCTTGCTGACATAGCATGGAGACACTTAACCATTCATTCCAAAAGTACTACTGTTTAAATGGCTGGCTGCTTGTTTGTCCGTCAGTTGCATTGCACTGTTTTCTAGAAAGGAAGCTTGCTTTGGGAATAGGGAAGGAATTATTTGAGAAAAACTAGTCATGTTTCTAACTGAAAAATAACAAGCTTTGGCAATGCTTTATTTAATGGTACTGTAAATTGTGTAGTTCTTAAAGATGTGTCCTTGAGGATATACATGCCCACATCAACATAATACTCGGCTAGAATGGAGTGTGATTAGGGGATCTTGCTGTCTGCTCTATCAGCTGTATCCATATCTGTTGGAGTGCCCAGTTTTTCTGAAAGTTACATCAGTTTTCATCTATTTCTCAGTGTTACAGATTTATGAATGCATCCAGAATATAGATTGTCACTCCTGGAAACCTTCCTTATCTGAATTCTAGTGGTCACACTTCACTTTCCTCAGCAGCTGATTCATTGTAGAATCTATCAGTTTCTTGCATAATCCAGTTGCGATGGTTCCTCAGAGTACTGAGCTGAGTCCATGGGCAGCTATAACTTAGTACTGGGAGCAGTGGACTTGAGCCATAGATGGGATTTGAGCTGCAGCCTATAATACATTTGTCCTGTTGATCAGCCATGGACTGATGTTTAGAGTAGGCCTAACTAATCCAATATTGATTGCCAGTCACAGGGGCCAATGTTGCATTTCCTTTCTTCCATGTTGGAAAAAGGCTATAGGATAATGATGACTGACTATGTGGGGGCCAGAGTTCAATTCTCCCTAGTTTTTGTATGAGAGTCCCTCTCAAATGACATTTCATCACCTCCTGTCACCATTTTGAGAGGGGCTGCAGAGAACAGAGATTGGAGGTAGTACAGGGTTCCAGGGTGATTGTGGAAGTGTGGCGGGATATTTTCACTTGTTTTTATGCCTTTGGTAGGCTTTCTGTATGGTTTGGGAGACAAAAATGCCTGGAAATCTTACTTTTTTTAAAAGGAATTTGGGCGATTTGGGGTTCAGGGACCATAAAAGTGGGATCAATAGCCCACTCCTGCTGTAGAACCTATGTACAGACATTCCTGGGTAGTACATCAAACTGGGTTCCAGCTCACAGAATCCCATTTGAGGCACTGGAATTTCTGACAATATGGAACTCAACCATACAGGCATTAGGCATACATGGAGATCCCTCCTAAAAGAAGAATGTTTATAGCCACTCCCTTTCATTCAAGTGAACAGAGAAACATTTTCAGTAATTCTACATGGGTTTGACAGAACATAGGGTGACAAATCACCATCCCTCAGGCACTTGAGAGAACCATAACTTATCATTGCTTTATCCTGAAGGGTGCATTTCTTAAAGGCATCTTTATGATCTTCACTCTATCTTAGAATGTTGTCCATTTCTTCAGGAGACGTGAATAGAGTTTAGGATTCAAAGAGGCACGCTTGAACATTTTACACAACAAAACTGTGTGAAGAAAGGGAAATAATTAAATACTTCTGCTATTCAGATTCCTAAGGATCAAAAGGAAAAAGAAACATTGCTCCAAAAATCACTCTTCAAAATAAGGTGTTAGTTTGGAGTAGTCAGTAAATCCTAATGCTTTATTTAATTAACCTTTTGACTTTGTTGTATATACAGTACTTTGTTTCTGTGTAAATGGTGTTGGATGGGTTACCTTGTAGCTTTATTTTTACAATCCTGGTATTCTTGCCATGTGGGATGCTCAGGTGATCTGCTAGGCATGGAAAGGCTGTACCATGCACACAATCTGCAAAGGTTTCTGCACAGGAAGAAATTAGAATCTTGAATTATCTTCTGAATCAGGAACTCAGTGCAGAATCCTCTTGTGCCTCAGAAGCTAGACCAGGGGTAGGCAATCTTTTTGAGCCGAGGGCTGGGTTGCTGTCCCTCAGACAATTGGGGGCCCGAAGCACCAAAAATAAATAAATAAATAAATAAATAAATAAATATTTTTTTAAAAATTTTAAAAAATTAAAAATATATGCATGCACACTCTCTCATCCCCAGAAAAGCCATGGCAAAACCCCTGTAGAGATTTTGCCAAGAAAACCCCAAGAACAAGTAATAACAACAATAATCAATATCATCATGGCGGGTGGCAGGAGATGGCGGGCGGCGGCGGCGGCAGGACCAGCCTGGGGCTGGTCCAAAGGCCTTGGGGGGCCGCATCCGGGCCCCGAGCCTTAGGTTGCCTACCCCTGAGCTAGTCTATCCCATTTTGAAGTAGATGCTACCAATCTCTGAGTTCAGCAGTGTGTGGATATTTTTTTTTCCACAGGGGGATGTGAATGTCTATGGATCTATAGTCTGCATTCCTAATATGTGCAGTTTGCATGTGCATGGATGCAGAAATGTCAGCATGTAGCACTTGATTATCTATAGAGTAAGGCCAGTGAATTTCTAAATGACTGGAGGTTGCTGTCCAGATCAGTGCTTCTTGGGCTATCTGGTATTGGGGGGGGGGGGGGGGGGGGAGAGCAATGTGCCATTGAGATCATTTTTTTTTTTTTAATGGAAATTTGTCAGGGACTGGAAGCCACTGGCTGAGGGACCTGCACCATTACAGAGACCACCACTCTGAATAACATTGTTCTAGATTATCCAAAACGTCTACTGAAAGACCCATATGTAGTTCAAATAAGACCAAACACTTTGTACAATTTCACTTTAATACCTAAATATTGTAATACAGCTATGCAAGAGATACCAAATATGTATTTTTAAAAATATTTTTATTAAAATTGTCTATATATCATTCAAGATTTTATGCCTTTGCAGTTTAGCAATGTCAATGTTTAATTATAACAAAAATAAACTTTTTGCTGACACTTTCAGCTGGTGGAATGTTCTCTTACAAAAAGAAACAGGAGCATGAAGAAATCCTGGTCTCAAGTCTTGTAACTGTTATTTTTAAAACCTAATACCAAAGGTCATTTTCCATACATTTAATATAGATTTGGAAGTGCAGTAAGCATGCCATGAAACATGCAACTTACATTCATTTGGAACTCAGCTATACTGCTGATTTAACAGTGTACTTTTTTTCTTCCAAGAATGTCATTATTATGCAAGCTGAAACCACTTTCTCACATTAATTGAATATTTTAGGTTGTTGTTTTTTTCATACATGAAAACAAAAAATAATTCCCACAACTTTGTCCAGGAACATGAAGAAATCCTGAATGAATTAGACATTTTTGACTCCCGTGAATCAAAATTGTCAAAAACCTTGCACTAGAATTGAAGGATGTGAACTGAACAACCTATCAGAGCATAAAACAGTGAAGTAAAACTCTTGGTGATTTTTTTAATGAAGAGAGCTGCTGTCTTTGGGAAATGTAGTTCAGTTTTTTCCTTGTAAAATTAAATAATTTGGAGTGGATTTAGGCTGCCAAATTTGCAGTCAAACATGCACCTGCCTGGGAATAAATTTCATTTGAGTTCAGGAGATCTTTCTGAGTAAACATGTAAGGACTGGGATACCTTAGAATTTTAAGTGTGCATGCACCTCACGTTAGTGAGTAAAACAGAGAACATTAATAAAAACCTGTGTGTTCAAAGCAGGCTCGAAGTCCAGATCTTTGTGCCCTGTTTTTCGTAACAGTAAACACCATCTTCTAACAGTGAAATTCCTTTGCAGCCAGATGCAAAATCCTTAAGAGAAGAGCTAAATGTTACACACTTGACTGGGAATTAAGCTGGTCTGCTGAGTTCAGACAATGTTCCAAGCCATGTTTGGAGTGTTAAATAATGCCAGCTGAAATGCATCTCACTGTCTATTTTAAACAGAATAAAAAATACATAGTAATCTAATGCTCTCTGTGAAGAAATGACAGGTTTGTGCTAGCACAACACCAGAATGATATGATTTCTGTCTCTTACAGAAGGTATCTGCTTTGTAGATGAATTAACCTGCTGACGAACACCAACAAAAGTATTGTTATTTAAGGCATTTGTCTATGGCCTTTCAATTCACCAGGACCAACAAGACTAGATATAATGATTCCAAAAGAACGCTGATGGTGTGGGTGTTGATATAAAAGCAATGCAATGTGGTATATGGCTGTTCACAGGCACTCTACCATAAACCAAGCAGCATTTTAAAAATTGCCTTTGAAAATGAATGCATTTGGCTTGAAACTGGAATATGAACTTAAAATGAACATTTTGCATTTTTCTATTAATTATTTTTTTTCCAAAGCCTCTAATTTTTCTATTAATTATATCTAGAACTCAGCATTGTTGTTTATAGGGATGGGGAATTGTTTTCTTCCAGATATTGTTAGTAACTCCTGTTGTCCTTCACTATCGACTATGCTGGCTATAACCAATGGGGACTGCAGTCCAACATCTGGAGGGTTGTATGTTGTTGTTTATTTATTTGTATCCTGCTCTTTTCCCAAAACTGGGATTCAGAGCAGCTTCACCATATTAAAAAAGCAATACAACTAAAAACATAAAAAGAGGTGCATTAAAGAGGAATTCAATTATTACAATGTTAAAATAGCTATTAAAAGAATAAAATACATTTTTAAAAGATAAAACTGTATAAAACACTTTAAAATGAAACAACATCCCAAGCCGGTCCTTACAAATATTCACTTTTTAAAAGCCTGTCTGAACAGGTAGGTCTTAGCCTACCAGCGGAAGGCCAACAAGAAGGGAGCCATTCTGACCTCCCTGGGGGCCAGAAGGAGGGAGTTCTCCACCCTTCTCACAATAAAAACATAAAGGATTCATCATATTCTAGATCAGGCTCCAGGCTTCCAGAATCCATTTTATTTTTTAATAGAACCCCAGTGTGGCCCACCCATTGGATCCTGGTGCAAAATGGTGACTCAGTGAGTCATTTAATTTGGGCATCGCAAGAGATATACATTGGAATGAACTGTGTACACAAATACAAAATTGCATCTGAGTTACTACAGGGATTCTGAATATCTGCTTTAGGCCTAAAGCCTGCTATTATTAAATTGAAAAGTGGAACCACTTGATCTACTGTAAATCACCCAGAGATCTACCAATGGGTCTTGCTCTCACTTATGCCTACATCCTGTTCCACAAAGTAGAAATCACACTTTGAAGACAGACAGACCAGCGTGTGTACACACCTAATCACTCAATTATCTTCATGGATGACCTTGAACCAGTCACTATCTCACAGACTAGCCTCCTTCACAGGGTTGTTGTGAAGATAATATGGGAGCATCATTGGAGCAAAGAGACAATACAAGGCTCCATGGCACAGTCAGCTACTGCTGAGCTACCTTTGGGGAAAGAAACACAATGTTCAGGGCACCTGGTGCTACCTTGGTGCTTTATCTTATTAACACGATACCATTATGTGTATCCACATATACCCACAGGGAGACTCTGCCATTTGAAAAGTAGGCAGTATTTTATGTGCTTCTGACCAATTGACAGCTGATATCTACCAATGTGCATGAATATATATAAATATGCTACACTGTGTCAGTTTCCAGAAGATCTTGGAATCTTAGGATTCAATGGGTCCAAAAAAACAAACAAAACCCAACAACAACTAGAGACTAAAGCAAACAAAAAAGGGCAATTCATACTCTTAGCAATATCTAAACTCAGTCTCTTTTCAAGGACACATCAGATACCTAATGCTCCTCTTCCAGTAAATAAACCACTGAAGAGAGGGAAAAACACTTTTTAAAAGAGCAAATTTTACAAGCATCTAGCACCGAGACAGATAGCCTAAATATCCCAAAAGGCAGCAGACCCCATCTGATCTTGGCAGCTAAACTGGATCAGCTCTGGTTAGTATTTGGATGACAGATTGCCAATGAATACCAGGTATTATAGGTTAAGCCTCAGAGAAAGGAACTGGCAAAGCCACCTGTGAGTATTCTTTGCTCAAGAAAACTCTATGAAATTCATGGGATTGTCATTAAGTTGACAGGCAACTTGAATACATATTATACACACACCACACAGTCCCAAAATATTCCAGCCACCTCATTTGGATATAAAACTGCTGTCTCTTCCAGTGAGCATTGTTTTCTAGCCAGTAGTATAACACTAGATCAGTAAGTGCACATAAGATCAATTCTTTCATAACAAGAAAAATTGTAAGGTCTGCAGAACAGGAGATGTAGTAGTCTCATTATAGGTTTGCTCCTCTCCTGTAATTTAGGCATCAGTTGATCTGTCAAACTTTTATGCCAGTACAATGATAGCTGCTTTACTGAAGATGAGCAGAGGACTGATTTCTCAGCGCTGGTGATAAATGTAGTTTGCACAAAGTGGTTTCCAAGGTGTGCAGCTACCTCTGTGTGGTTTATTCATACCTTACATTTGAACCTAAGCAGCTCCTTCCGTCTCCCTCACCAGACACCCATCATCCTTCATGGCCTGTTCTGGAATTTATCACTCTGAATATGTAAACTCTGCCAGCACTGGATTCCTTATTGCAATCCCACATGGTGCTCACAACACACACACACACACAGTGCACAGAACAGAATGTACCAGTTTTGGGCCAAATCTTAACAGTAATAGAAAAGTAGAGACTGACCCAAGATCATTTGCTACCTGGATCAAGATAGTGCTTTCCCTTCCCTTTCCACATACCAGCTGGACTGACAATTTAATTTTTCTTCAGTTTTGCTAATGGGATGGTGTCTTTCACTACTCTGAGGATAGAAGACTAGCTTGGAGAGTGTAGGACTGGCCATGGGGCACAAACAGTTAGAATCATAGAATCATAAAGTTGGAAGAGACCACAAGGGCCATCCAGTCCAACCCCCTGCCATGCAGGAACTCCCAATCAAAGCATCCCCGACAGATGGCCATCCAGCCTCTGCTTAAAGACCTCCAAGGAAGGAGACTCCACCACACTCTATCCACTAACACAGTTAGTTCTATCCACTAACACAGAGAAAGAGACCATGGGACTGAGGAGAAATGAATGGAAGTGGCCACTGCATTCCCTGCATCTGCCTCACTCTGTCTAATGTTCAGGAGACACAGATTCTGGGAATTGTAGTCCAAAACAATCATATTTCCAGACTTTGCATCTGTGGTACATAGCGACCAAGGAAAACAGGGGTTTTGGAGATAGTACTCCAATTATGAAATGCTTTCTCCAAAGAAGTTTGTCCCGCACCTACTTTTAGATGCCAGGGGAAGATCTTTTCATCCTTCTGCATGCTTTTGTTTTTTCACTCTGTTGCAAGACTGCTGTTTTTACATTTGTCTCCAAACATATTTTGTTGTTTACCAGTTGTTTGGCTCTACATGCATTTTAATAGGAAGGATATGCCCAACAAAAAAGGCCAGACTGTACATTTTTTAAATCTCATATTCCATATTTAGATCTTTGTGCTATAAAAGGCTGCCCATGGGAAAGTTTTTGAAGGGCAGGAATAGAAAAGCCTATAGTAAATGAGAAATAATTTTGCTACATTTAAGTGCATATTTGACTTTAACACAT
>CM034708.1:146045565-146082802 GCA_020142125.1 Phrynosoma platyrhinos | reverse complement strand
GCAATGGGACGGGGATGCGACAGGGATGGGACTGCTTTAGGCGCCGTGTGATAACGTCCCATATCTTTGAACTCTCCCTATTAGATGACAGTAGGCTTTTTAAAAAGCAGATTTCCCAAAAAGTAGATGCTCAGTCAGACATCTCCACACACATCCTGGGGCCCTATTGACAACATCTATTCTACCTTGCATTGCATGTTTCCAGTTGCACATCTATCTGAACTGTATTTTTTTCATTTGAGGATTTTGTGTCCAGACTGAAACTAAATATGGTAAAACTTGCCTTTTCACCAAATTTTGTGGGATCATGGCCAGACTAATTTGTGGAAAACTGATGTGGTATACCCAATATCAAACTGGTTGTGTGTGGTTTGTTTTGTTTTTTTAATTTATGCTCTTTTTAATTGTGGATTTTATTTATTTTTATTTGATCTTATTGCTATCTGTAACTTGCTCTGATGTCTTGATATAGAATGGGATATAATTAAATAAATAAATAAATAAATACATTGGGAAGCAGATATGGATTTTTTGCTTGAAAAAACTCCACATACACTCTCACAAATACTTACAAAAAGCACAGGTGGATGGGACTACCTTAGAAACTGTTCATTTCCTTTTTCTCTCAGGCTGCATCCCCACTGCAGAAACAATCCAGTTTGACACCACTTTAACTGCCGTGGCCCAATGCTATGGAATTCTGGGAAATGTAGCTTGTTGTGGCACTAGAGCTCACTGACAGAGAAGGCTGTCTCACAAAACTAAAAATCCCAGAGTTCCATAGTATTGAGCCATGGTAGTTAAAGTGGTGTCAAACTGGATTATTTCTGCAGTGTGAATGCAGCTTCAGTGATGAGAATAGTAGTTTTTAGATGGTGTCTGGTGCAATACATAAGGATAACATCTAAAACATACTTTGCCCCTCCAGATGTTTTTGACTTCATCTCCCAGAATTACTGACTGTTGGCCAAGGTGGCTGGGCCTTCTGAGAGTTGAAATCCAAAATACCTGGAGGACTAAAGTTTGGAAATCACTGATCTGAATCAGGGATATGCAACTGTGGCACTCTAGATGCTGTTGAACTGTACTTCCCAACCTCCCTCATGATTGGCTGTGCAGAATGATAGGAATATTAGTGCAACAACACATAGAGGGATATAGATCTAAAGTAAAGCTTTTCTTTTTCTTGCAGAACTATTCTTTACCTCTGTGTTCATGTACTTTCAAGTCGCCTGCCTGCTTTTGTTGACCCTATGAATTTCATAGGGTTTTCTTATTCAAGCAATCTTCAGAGGTGGTTTTGCCAGTTCCCCCTTTTGAGATATAGCCCATAGCGCCTGGTTTTCATTGGCAGTCTCCCATCTAAGTACTAACTAGTACTAACCTTTACATGTGCAACAAATATTTCAGTTATTACAAAATATTAACAAATATTACAAATATTACAAAAACAAGAAAATAAAACATATTAACTGAAAACAGATCCTTTTGATGTCTATGGACAGTCTGGGTCATCTGTAAGAAGATGAGCATGAATGGAGCCAGCCTATCTTCCCTTGGGAGGAAGCAATAGCAGCAAGTTGCTTTCATTTCAATATAGAGCAGCTCTACATTTTAGTCTGAAAATTAAAGGGGTTATCCAGGGTTCAAAACCCTGTCATGATAACAGATGCAGCATCCTTTAAAGTTCATACTAAAATCTGGAATGGATTCACTGCTGCCACCACCAACCTCCATAAGAGCCATCAACTACCACTGGAGTTTTACAATTATGTGGTTGCTTTAGAGAAAATTGGTCTCATTTGAATACCAACCTAGCTTCTCAGCATGGTGCAATACACAACAGGGCCTATGCCAATGACTGCAAATTCCAAGTAGGCTCATATGTGGGGAGAAGGTCTTTCAGATATCTTCACTAGAACACTTTAGAACCCCGTTGGATGTCAGTTTAGTTCAAGGTTTTTAACATCTGTTCTGTGATGTGTGTACTGGCCAACGATATGGTCTCCACATTTTTCACAGGCTGTACCTTTCAAGGGCAGCCCCATGTAGAGTGCCTTAGAGTAGCCTAATCTAGAGATGATTGCATCTTAACTGTTTAAGATATTTTCAATAATTCTACATATGTTGCCAAAATTGCACCACTCATGAAGCCTCAAATACCAAAACTCAGAAAGTTTAGGGGAAAATTTAAGAGGAACCCTTCAAGTACCCAAATTAAGACTGAGCATTTTTGAAGACCATAAATGCCAAGTAATGGGGGATGGAGAGCCAGGGGAGAGGGAAATACAATGGAGCATCTTGGAGAAGTGGGTGGTTACGCTCCTGGACTCCTGGATAGGAACACCTTACCATGCAGTAATTTGTTTGTAGATCCCTCTTAATCCGTACTAATTGTCCTATAAAGAACTAGATTTCTATTTTGATAAGAATGGAATTGGAACCAGAATTTGGAAACACATGCAGAGACTGTGCATAGGCTAAATGAAGGCAGAGAGAAAGAGAGAAGACCTTCCGCCCCCCTCAAAATGTCAGAAGATGAGGAGGAGAAATCAAGGCACTAAGGCCCTTCTGGATCTCTTTTCAGTTTTGTAAATATCAAACTTCCAACAATCCCAGCAAATCTGGGTCAGTGGAAACTATTGTCAGGGCCTATCTGGGTCAGGCACATTACCCATCCTCAGCAGAGCCACGTCAGGCTGCAGATGTGATGGCCAAGGATGATGCCATCCTTGTTTCACTTCAGAATCCAAGATTTGATGGACTTTTCTGCAACCCCATCAGAGCTTGGAAAAGTTCATTTTTTAAAACTACAGCTCTCAGAACTTCCAGCTGTTGGGGGAGGGATTTGAGAGTTGTGGCTCAAAAAGTAACTTTCCCAAGTTGTGAACCCACTCTGCTTAAACAGTGTGATAAAACTAGTTATATGAAAGAAGCATAGGCATATGAAGTTCCAATTTCCCAGTAGGAGCAACAGAATTTATGCTTGCTGGATCTGATCTTCTGATATTGCTAAGCATTTCTGTTGAATCTGAGGTTGGGCTCAACTCACTGTCCATCTACATTCTAAAGTGGTACCATCCTGAGAAAGTTTCATAATACTTTCCCTCTCTCCCAAATATTTCAGTTGGCTCATAGTTTTAAAGATCCTGCCAGGAAACACTCACTTTCTTCCCTCGTTTATCATGTCATTGTGGGGTAAGGCCAAAGGTAATCCTACTCAGGTTGCCATCTAGTAGACAGAACTTTCCTTTAGGAATGCTAACAGAATCCTTCTGATAGAATCGGAATTCCCATTTTACAGTTGGAGAGCTGAGGGTAATGATTTCTGGCTGAAGTGTGACTTAAATCTAAACTTGCAGGGTAATCAAGGACAGACAACTTGTGGCCTCCCAGAAATGGTTGGCCTGCAACTCCCATTGTCCCTCAACACAGGTTACATTGGCTAGAGCTGATGGGAGTTGCAGACAAGCAACATCTAGAGGGCTGTACTTTGTCTATGCCCTGCTGTAATACTCTGTATCCTTAGCTAGGACTAAGATGCACTGAACAGAGGGACTTGCTTATGAGTGAATATACATAAGCTGGAATTCTGTTGTTTACTTCCAATCCATCAATTGTTGAATGGTAAGTCAACACATAGGTAAATCCAATTAGTTCAATGGGTTTCCTTTAGTCATGAGTAACAACAGGCTTTTCAGCCATAAAAGTGCACTATTACACGTCAAGCCTCTCCAGATTAGACTACAGGGCTACAGTGTCTTTTAGTAGGCTATGGACATACCATGAAAATCAAGGCATAAAAAAGCAGCATGCATTTTTTTAAAGCTTGGATGAGAAAATAGATGTGGGAATGTTCAGAAAGAATAACAGAAGAACATATTTTCTTGCTCATTCATCGGCCACTGCTTTGATTCCCAAAGCAGCAAAATCTTTTGAGGGTTTGTGACATGTTCAGGGCTGAATGGGGTCTAGATAGCTCCAAACAACATTACTAAGCAGAAAAAGATGGGTTCTACTGGGAATAGGAGGCCAATCACCAATGAGGGGAAGAGAAAAAACACCTTACATATCTTGGAAGAAATGTTTCCAAACATCCGTCTTGGGAGAGAATGAAGATGCCTGCTATATCTAGTGTCCCAAAGGCAAATGAGAACATTAGGAAGAGTTTCAAATAGTGGACTCTCTCAGTCCAGACTGGTGTAGTAACTTCAACCAAGTGAATTGTATTGATCTGAGTGTTGTCTTTAAAACTTTCTAAACTCTGTCTCTCATTACAGTATAGCATTCTCTTTTGTAGACAGTACATGTTCAAAATGGTTCATGATGAAAGAGAAGCAACTATTTTGTTTCTGTTTCTATAACAAACCATGGTTTTATCATCTGCACTAATATTTCAGAATCAGAGCCAAACTACAGAAATCAAATGGAGGAAATGGCAGAATTATGGCAATGTAAATAAAGTTTCCCAGAGTTTGGGAAACATTTTTTTTTTTTGGATGACAGTTCCTAATGTTTCTCAGCTAGCAAAGACACTGGCCATATTAGCTAGAGGTGTACGAGAACTGTTGACCCAAATAGTAATTTTCCCAAGCTGTGAGATATATCACCTAACTTATTCTATATTAGAATAAACTGAAATTAGCAGACAGCCCAAATAATCCAGCAAAACTTTGAATCCAGACTGATTGTCTACGCAATCAATATTTCATGCAGAAAGTGTTAAACACAGAAAGCACACAGAAATGGTGTGTATTTGAGTGTTCTCACAGTCTCTCTCTGTTGGTCTGTTTCTTTCTCTTCCTCTCTCTAAGGAGATTATCAGATGGGAGGGAAAGCTGGGAGTAAAAGGCATGTTCCTGGCAAAGTCGCCCGTGAATGCTTTGTTGCTGGAGCATTCCTGGATTTTCGTGGGTTAAGTCCTGGATAAGTACGATGTTCTCTGAAAATCTTCAGCGCGATCACACAACTTTGCCAAGAATATATCTTTTTCTTCCCCGGTTTTTCCCTGTCTGATAATCTCCTATTTCTCACACATACCCTGAATAAAGAAAGAAAGCATGTCAGGAGGAAGGATAGATTTAGTGTTTAATTTTTAAAAACACATTGGAACAATCAGTTATATAAACTTCCATTCACAGTCTGAAGTAGTGTGTCTGGGCCTGCATCTACACTGAAGAATTAAAGCAGTTTGACATCTCTTTAACTGCTATGGCTCAATACTATGGGATTCTGGGATTTGTAGTTTTATGAAATATTTAGCCTTCTCTGTCAGAGAGCTCTGGTGCCACAAACTATAAATCCCAGCATTCCCAGGATGGAGCCATGACAATTAAAGTGGTGTCAGACTGCATTAATTTTGTAATGTGGCAGCAGCCTGAAGCACTGAGCAGATGGAGGGGGAAAGCTGGCTTATCTCCAGGGTTTACTGATTCACAAGAGGAGCCTGCTGATTGCACTAACAGCTCCCACAACAGGCTTAACACCAAAGGACAGTCCACACAACACCCCCCTTGTTCTGCAAACTTGGGTTGGCTAAAATGGAGCATTCATGGGTACAAGGTGTGCCATGCCATTATTTTTTTCTGTTCTGCCCCAAACGCATGCACACATGTACACAAACTTGCTGCCAATGCCACCAATCACCTGCCCAGCTGCCAGTCCATTCAATACCTGGTGCAACCAGCCACTGCACAAACAATTGGCTGCCCACATAGCACATCAGTGCATCCTGTGACACACTGGCACAGCACAATCATAGATGGTACATGCTCTGGCCCTCTATTTGACTGGCTAATTTGTTATGTTTTCATTAAATCCATTGCATTGTTGATGACATGCCATATTTGTCATCATTTCACTTCATGTGGTGTGCGATGGATCACTGGTGCAGCTGTGCACAAGTGTGATCGATTCGCAAATGGACAACAACAAAAAATGAGCAGCAGTGGCACCAGTGGTTTGGTGGCCCCTTAAGTCATTGACACGCCAATATGTAGTCTGGTACACTAGTGTGGTAGTTCACACTTTCCAGCTTGATCCAGAGCAACCTGGTAGTTATTTTGCTCCAGTGTTTAGCTCTGGAGTGCAGCTTCATTCCAGTTTCCTCCTGTTTTGGCTACATGCATCTTTTAAACAGGTAGGGATCAAAATGGGGTGAAACTGCTCCTTTTCGTTCATGCAGGCACCTCCTAAGAGTGTTTTTGAGGCCTTTAAAAGAACAATTTCTGCCTTTCCCAGGAGCCTGCTAGCTGGAGTGGAAGATGGGGATGGAGAAGAGGTGACAGAGAGAGACTGAGAAATTGAGAGATGGGGAGGGGAAGGTTTGGGGTTGTCTGCTTTTGCCTGATCTGCTGATCTGACCTACTGGCTTCTGTCCTGCCTACCACAGCATACGGCTCACTTCACATTACCCATAAATGAATGTAGCCTTAGCATATCATGGTTGCCCACCCTGGTCTGTGTCCAAGATCCTAGATGTGGATCAATTATTAGACAGTGTATTGCCTGCTAGTTTCAGGAAGCCCTTACTATTCCCAAGTCCCTGGTTACCGTTTTTTTCTTTCCCACAGTGCCTCAACGTGATGTTACATCAACTTCTCTAGAGGACTAAATTTTTTAAAATGGCAGGTTGTTCCCACATGCAATTATCCTGCCACAGGGAGGGAGCCCATGACCAACATTGACAGCAACCCTTAGTGAACCCCATGGAACTTGGGCAGCTGCCAAAGGATGCCAGGTGCAGTGTGGGGTCAGCGTCATACTAATCAATTGGTTAAAGAGATGTATGTTTCCCTCTTGCAATGTATGCTTCATAGATGAACTGGCAGTTCTAGCACCCGAGTAACATATCCAAAAGTCCAGTCCACTTTATTATTTCTTTTTAAAAATAGAGTCTTTTCTCATGGGGTATATCCCCAGTTTCTCTTAGAATCACCCCACCCTTCCCCCAGTTCTGAACATTGTAGCCAATTGTTCAGGATTTCTGCATTTCTTGTGACTCCATTCCATGCTGACACCTACACAGTAGCAAAAAAGCAAAGCCAACTGTGGAAGACAAATGATTAGGCAAGGGATGAGGAATCTGCTCAGTAAGCAGTTCTTCAAAAGGCTTCAGCATTTGTTCTAAAAGAAAATGCCTTGTAACTTGTAAAAATCAGCGGATGTGCTCCCCTATGTACAATAAGTGATGCTCTGTAGAATTTGCCAGTCTTTGTGTATCCAAAGACCTCCAGATGAGTATGTTTCAAGCAGAAGCAAGCAGAGACAAAACAGGTAATGGGCCTTGAAAAAGTTATAATTCCTTTAATTTAATTGTTGCTGCCCCATGATTAGACAGAATGAAGCAACCACCTCAGGCAGCAGTAACAGTGGTCCCTTGGCTGTTCTGGAGCCCCTCTGACCTTCCCTTCTGCAGGAGAACATATTTGTGTTTACCACATAGTGATCAATCCACAGCAAGGCACTGAAAGGAGATGATGGAGGAAGTGATGATCATACAAAGTCTCACTCCCAGGCTATGGGAAATCCAGAAGTGCTGACCAAGAGAGAACCTTACGGAGTGAGCAAAACATACCACATATAGAAATGCACTTATTTTGAGTTATTTGGCCAAAATCTTATTGGTGCACTATGCTGCCACCACTACAGTGTGAGTGATGACAGCAGTAGGAAGAAAATGACTGTGGGTGCAGCTGCTGCAAAGAAATTAAGACATGTGAGAATTAAATTGGTTGATGCCATCAGATCGGCTTTTCCATACCATCCCTGCACAAGCCAGGATAAAATGCGTGCCCCAATAATAATTCCAGCCTCTTTGTAGGCAGCAAACTATTATAGTGTTTCCTTTTTGCTAATTTTGTTCAGTTTTGTTTTTATAGGCAAGGGAGACTCAGAGCAGAGTATCATTCCCAGCACCTCATAGTTATTGTAAACCAGAACTTGGAATTAATGTATTATAAGTCAGACACAACTTGACAACCTTGTCAACTGGGAATATCTTTACCTTTTAATCATTACGTTAAATTTTTGCCCACTGAGGGTATGACATTTATTTTTTAGTACAAAATTATTAAAGCTCATTCATGTTAATGTTTTTAGCACAATTACAGCAAATTCTGACTCATTGTCATCTGATGAGCTGTTGGTGTGGATTAGGGCACATCTAATTTTATTTCAAAAATAATGCCAGAATTCATATCAGGGCAGTAATTTTATGGAATGCAACTATAACATCACTAAGTTTTGGAGTTCCCATATCAAACTTGCTCACTATTTTGTGACATCTTGGCAGTTCCCAACAAATGTTTTGTCCAGCAGTTTATTTTGAAGTTCTTCGGGACTCACACAGCTTCCTTTGCTTTTCATTTACATTATAAAGCCATGGTATATAGTTCCCAGAAGCCACCCAAGTGGCTGTAGAAATGGAGGAAATAAATACTTGCTTATTTTCCTTTTTACCTTGTAGTTAAAGCTCATAATCCCTCATGTCAGCATGAAGTCTTGAACATTGCATTTCAAAAGCAGAAATCTAAAACAGACATGATCTAATGTGACACATGGGGAAAGAGCACTTTCAGAAAATTATTGCAATGTAAAATCACTGAATACAGCACAGAAAGGGTGTGTATGAGCCAGAGAAAGATGAAAAGAAGTGCTGGAAAAGCCTTGCTACTCAGGGACAGTAGAATCAGAGGCTTTACATCCATGTGTGTATGTATATATATAGGTCTGCTAAAGGTGGTGCAGTTTATCCACACTAGTGTATACATTAGGATTTGTACCATACATACATAGCCTGTTTTCCAATGTGTTCTTGTTTCTTCCACAGGCACACTCTCTCCCCACACCCACTCATGACCTTTCTTGAATCAGTGAATACTGGTATGGATGCAGCCTACTGACCATTGCTTTTTGGTATCCCTATTCACAGCTGCATTATGCCTGCCTGCTAAAAGGGTGGGCCAGAGAAAAAGGGACCCTTGTATATGTTCTCTCCAGCAACTCCTACTCACAGAGGGTCATAACTTACTACTTAACCTTTTAGTTTTGCCTTGTTTTGTTTAAAACAAGAGCTGCAATCCTATGACTATTTACTTCCCAGTAAGTTTCGTTTAAATCAGTGTTGTTCAATTTGCAGTAAGCACTTAGACTATAAAGTCTTTACAAATCTATTTCCATGGTCAAAAACATCAAGTCATTCCACATGTGCAGTGTAATTATTGTAATCTTCCAGTTAAGTAGCTCTTTCAGCAGTGTGGAATTTAACTCTCATCAGGATTAATCATATTCCAGATTCTTGGATTGGAGATTAACAAAACCCCTGCTTATCACTAGGTACATTGACATGTGACAGGATGGAATTATTTACACATCCATGCTGATCTGGAATTTTACTTTATGTATTTTGTAAGAATGACTGGTGAAGATGACTGAAATTGGACTGGAGGCCCAAACTGAAAGTATGTTTTGTGTGTGCATAATAATAATAATAATTAGCTGTCTCAACTAGCACTTTAAGGCTGTGTGACCCTTTATAAACAATTATCTGGGTTGAAGAGCAATTGTGCTTCATTCTGAGTAGACTGTGTAGGGTTGCACTAGAGGGGTACGGTACTTTTGCACTGCTTGGTATGTTCCAACCTTTTTAATGTTCTTTATTGCTATGAAGTGTGGTTTTCTGTTATTTGTGGTGTGAAGCAAGGCTGACTCTGAGATGAAGGGTCAGATGGCTCCCTTGATAAGACTAATCTTATTTCTTTTTAAAATAAAATTACCAGCTTGGTAGATGGAGTGCTGTAGATGTTTTCAGTAAGGCCTTCAACAAGGTCCCTCACAATATTCTTGCAAACAAGCTAGTAAAAGGTTGACTAGGCAATGGTACTGTTAGGTGGATTTGTAATTAGTTGACAGGCCTAACCCAAAGGAAAAAGTTGACCCCAAAGGAGAAAGGTATTAACTACTCCTCTTGATTTGGTGTCATCTACAAATTTCATAAGTATGCCTTCTAATCTTTCATCTAAGTAATTGATAAAGATGTTGAACAGTACTGGACCCAGGACAGAACCCTGTGGCACCCCACTGGTCACTTCTCTCCAGGATGAAGAGGAGCCATTGATGAGCACCCTTTGGGTTCAGTCAATCAACCAGTTACAAATCCACCAGCACTATCTAGTCCACATTTTACTGGTTTGAGAGAATATCATAGGAACCTTGTCGAGAGGCTACTGAAATCAAGATATGCTACACCCACAGTATTCCCTTCATCTACCAAGCTTGTAACTCTATCCAAAAAAAGAGATAAGATTAGTCTGGCATGACTGTTTACTTTTCTCCAGGGCCTGAAGGTTTGAAAAGCAAGCTGTGAACATTCCATGCTTTCTTACTGTTATGTACTTGAAAAGATATAAACTCTTGACTGATGGCTGTGACTAAAGAGATTGTTGTCTGGACTCTTTTATTCTGGTTGCACGTCTCTGACCCAGCCTCCTCAAAGCTGGTACTAGCTCCCATCATCTTTATCATCATTGGTCATGGTGGCTGCAGAGCAAGGGATGTCTGGCACTAAGGGCGGGACAAGGCTGAGCAATGGATCAGGCACTCATAGATGTCTTGAGTTTAATTTTAGATATAGATATGTATAATAATGAAATTGTGAAATAATTAATAAAAGCTAAAGCAGGAAATGTAACTGGCACCAGAAAGAGTGGATACTTAATTCTTTCTATATTGTCCATTTTTCTCTGCTATGCCTGGATTCCTGTACACAATCCAGGAAACCTAATGGGCTTACTTTGAGTAGATGTGCATAGGATAACTGTTATCTTCAATGTGCCTTGAAACATGACATGGGATACAAATCTATGAAATAATAATGTAAGAACACAAACATACCTCAAGCTGTTTTTCCACCCAGGGAGTTCCAAATGTTTGTTGGTGAGGTTAAGCAGTAGGCATGTTTGGAACTCTATTGAAGAAGGGAAACACATGCAGTGACAGTGAGTTGGAGCAGAAAAATGCCTAACAAAGAAAGAGTTAAACACCCTTTTTGCATTTCCCACCATTTCTTCATTCCCATCTCTCCTCACTGAATGTGCTTAACCTCCAAAGCTTGGAAAAGTTACAGTTTGGACTACAGATTCTCTGATAGCATGAGAGCTATAGTTCCCAAATAGAACTTTTCCAAACTGTGTCATAGATCTAGGGCATGTCTTGCCATTATGTTCCCACTTAATGGCACACATGGTTCCCATCTGAAAATGCTTTGGGGGATTGGTTGTGTGTTTCAGAGTTCTCCCACATAAATATCTCAGGCAGTTTAGTAGAATTGGAACTTCAGCTGTCAAGCCATCTTGAGCTGTGCCATGGAACATTTTTGATCTCCGCAAACGTGAGTCCACAAAGTTGGCTAAGCTGTTAAGTAAACAGAGACTGAAATGATTATTTCTTCAGTGTGCTAGTTTTACTCTATTATTACACACTGATGTGAAAGTCCAGCTTTTTTCCTAGCTTGGGCTTTCAGAATTATTCCTCCAAGAATTATACCAGCAATTGTGTTTGTTCTGATTAAAGGCTCATTCTGTTTATGCCATGTTTTGTTATTATATTTTTTCAGCATAATGGAATCCCTATGTACTGGCTTCCACTTCAGTGTCAGTACCCATGAGTCATAACTCCATTGGAAAATGTTTGTTTGCTATAGTGACAAGCTAACTATGTGCAAATCATGTGCATAGTAATCAAAATAACAGTCCATTGGGCAGGACCAAAGGCTCATCTGAGCAGTTCCGTTTTGTTGGCATGCACCACCCATCATATGCTATACATAACCTCTGTCCAAAGGGAATATGTGCCAGTTCTCTCTTTAATATATTGTGCCAGCAGCACTGAAAGCGGGCGTACATCTCATTCACACATCTGTGGTGTTTTGTTTTTGGTTTGTTTGTTTTTTTTCATTTCATCATGATATCCATTTTCAGCCCCTGAAACAAAGCCTGGAAAACAAGTCTGCAATGTTTTGTTAACTCAGTGTCAAAACATTTATACCATGTCTGGTGAAAGTAATATCACTTCTCTTCCTGTGCTTAGTTAGGGCTTTTCTAATACATTATTTTGCCTGTGGCAGAGCCCCCCCCCCCTTATGTTCCATATACTGAAGATGATTGGACTGGTAGCTGCACTGGCTATATGATAGGTTCCTCCACCACATTTGAGGGCAGTATGCCAGTTCAGGGGGTGGAGGACAGAGTTATATGGGTCTTTCGAGAGAGAGGAAAGGTCAGGATGGCTTAAGAAACTTCAGGGGGTGGTTGCCCTCCAGCCCAATGAAAGGGCCTACCCTGTTTGTATTCTGATGACATGAAAGAAGATGAATCAAACATGTTAATTGGTTGTGGAGGCAGCTATAAAATGAGGAAGAATAAGCAGCCATGCTGGACTTGGAGACGCTGTAAATATTCTTGTGTAGGCCACTTGTATGAAAAATGCTAATTTGTGCAGAATAGACTATTCAGTATATATGCTGGCAGTGCAGAGAAAAGGTATCTTGTCTAATTCCTTTTGTGCAACATGGCTTATACAGTTACCAGGTACAATGGCAGTGAGAATATGTTGCTCCTGTTCCTCAGAGTGCATTTGATATAACATAACCTTGTTTTCATATTCTCTGCCACATACATACCAAAAGTAAAGAGTGATTCTGCTCCTTGTCCTGTCCTCAGACACCTCATGTTTGTTCATCCCACCATGAGTACAGTGGAAGGAGAGAATGGTATTTACATGCATACAGTTTCCTGTGTATCAACTCTCAAATATACTCAAGAGTCCCACAAGGCCAGGGTTTCTGATGACATGGATGGATATACACAAATAGGTTGGGAGCAGGGCGGTAGGCAAAATCCAGCTCTCCTTCATCCATTCTTTCAGTGAGTGGAAAGGAACATGAAAAGAGGATCTTGTGAAGGAAATCAATGCTAATATTATATAGATGTAGGAAGAGTTTGGACAAATTACTTTTTGGACTATAACTCTAAGCTTTAAAGTGGTGATCCAAAAGAGTAACTTTTCCAGCTATACATGTAGGGAACATATGCACAATCTGGGAACTACAAAAAGTTGATACATACAGTTTGCATCCATCTGCACATACAGTTTATATGTCTATTGAAAATGCCAGCCATAGATGCTTTTGAAACACCAGGAATAAACTCTTCAAGAACATGGCCACATAGTCTAAAAACCCCACAAGAAATATGAATGCTGGCCATGAAAGCCTTTGACGTCACATATGTCTATTCATTACATTTGACTATACACAGGACAAGGATAGTACATGTGTTCCCTGACATGCATGGCTCTCTCCATGGGCTTCATCTGTATTCCATGTTAGTTGAGATTCCTTCCATCCCAGTTCATGGATGTTTTATGACTAAAAACAGGTATTCCATAGAAGGATATAAAAATCAGAGCTGGCTTATGGGTTCTGTGCAGAGTTAGCTGGTTTGAACCAGGTTGGTTTAAACCATGGTTTAAACGCTGATTTAAACCATTAAAAAAAATTCCATGCTTCTGGATTTTGAAATTAATTATTCATATTTTTAAAAAAAGAGGTCTGGCTATTATTACTATTATCCAACCCTCTTAGTATGACTATTTGAATTTAAGCATTTTAAATTTAACAGTTTATTGGCGGTTGTTCATTGTTAAACCATTATCCAGTGTCAGTTGCTTCTTTTTAATCACTTTATTTCATAGTGCAAGAAATTCCGTTAACAAATCCTTAAATAAGTTCAACTAAAGCAACTTGCTCTAAAAGAGCATCTTTTTAATAGAACAATTATTATTTAAGCTAATGGCCATAACCTCTGAACTTCACTTGCTGCTTAATTTTCTGATTTAATCCTATATTGGTGTAGTCTTGCACATTAATGCAAAATAATAATAATAATAATACATACATACATACATACATACAAAACCGTTCAAAGCACGCACATACATACAAACAAATTTGGAGGCTTTTTTAAAAAGGAAAATGTGTTGGGGGGTTTTCCCCCAAACTGGTTCTTGGAGTTGTAACATATAAAAAAGTTACTTTCCTACATTCTGACTCAAACAATATATGAACTGCCTCTCAGACCCAGCATAATTTTGTGTTCAGACTGTGCCAATGCATATAGTTGAAACCAAAAATGATAGTTTCATAGTTGATCCCCACATGGTTTGTCTGATGTCACAGAAACAATGATAAGGATGCCAAGTTTAAAGCTTCAGGGCATTCATGCCAAAAACAATGGAAATTGGCCTTCTATACCTAGTACGGTATACATTTCTGTTAGCAAAATTCAGCTCTGAACTTTGCTTAAGAGAAGGCCAAATCCTGGATGCAGAGTTCATCAGTTTGGGAGGAATTACATGAGGGCTGAGTACAGTCCACAGTTTTGTTTATATCTGGCACATTTGCTTAGTTTTCAGCCAAGTGGTGACTGATAAGTCCAGTTCCTCAAATAGGAAAAGGAAAAGATTCCATCACAGCTAAAGGTGAAAGTGCTGCATTCTTTAATTGGTCTGGCTCTCCAGAGAATACATAAGCAAGGATTTTTAAAGGACAGTTCATGGAGCTGAAGATTCAAATATATAATGTCTTATGATAAAAGTGCAAATTGGTGGCAGCAGACTCCTTTAAGTCAGATGATGTACGTCCTTCTTTGATTGAAAGAAGATCTTTATTAGCAAAACGAAATCAAAGTGAAAGAGCTCTTTGACATCTAGCCCTCTGAATCAAGCACGAGTGACTGTAGCATGCAGGATTAACTGTTTAGTTCAGTGTACACAACAGAGAACCTCTTTCTCTGGTGCCATTATTAAAGGGCAGTGGTGGAGTTTGGAAAAATTACTTTTAGGGGACTAGAGTCTGATCTGCTCTACAGAAATAATGCAGTTTGACAACAGTTTAACTGCTATGGCTCCTATGGAATGCTGGGATTTGTAGTTGTGGCACCAGAGCTCTCTGATAAAGAAGGCTAATTGTCTCACAAAACTACAAATCCCAGAATTCGATAGCATTGAACCATGCAGTATCAAACGACATTATTTCTGCCGTACAGATTAGACCTTCATCTCTCAGAATTCCCCAGCCAGGAGTTGTATCTCCCAAAAGTAATCTCTCCATGCTGTGAATAAGGAAAAGTTTCAGTGGCATTCTTGTGAGTTCTTGACTCACTGCTTACCAGCAAGAAAGTAGAAAAACTGTTCTGCCTCATCTGCATTGACAGATCTCAGGAATGAAGTTAATAGGGCTAGGATTGTGGGGCCATTGACACTACACAATTATAGCTCTATTATTTCAATTTAAACTGTCATGCATCTGTCCTATGAAATGCTGGGATTGACAGATTGGGAAGGGTCATTTAGAATACTCAGCCAGAAAGCTCTAGTGGTTCAACAGGCGCCAAGCCCCAATATTTCATAAGATGGAACCATGAAATAATAATGCTATAACTGTAATGTGAATGAGGCCAAGATCAATGACAGCCTCTAGAAAAGTGTTGCCTGTGATATATTTTTCAAATGATAAGTACCTGCAGTATATGGCTCAGCACTCAGCTTTTGTGTCCTGGGATTTTTGAGCATGGAATATGGTTCCCAAGTATGGTTGTGCCACATCTCCCATCAGCCCTAGCTGGCACATCCAGTTATAAAGGATAATGAGAGTTGCTCTCTAGTAACATCTGGAAAGCAGCACAAGTTGCATGGGTCAGATTTAATATAGAATCATAATTTGACAAAAGCATTAACATTATCCAAGAGAGGATTATATGTAGAGAGGGGAACTTGATCATGGATACAAAGCAACCCAAAATGATCCCACTCCCATCCTGGATATCTTTTGTTGAATCACGAAAACAAACCTATCAGGAGTAACCAGGCCTAGCACAAGACCTTAGCAACATTCTTGTGTGAACTATACTTCCAGGATCCTTCAGCAAGTATAAATATTAGCCAAGCTTGCTGGGGAATTCTAGGACTTATAGTCCTTAAGAAGTTCCAAGCTCTGAAGTATGTGACTGTGTGTGCCTGCCCAATGTACTGAACTACTAGAATGACAACTAGGAGTATCTTCCTGTTAGCAGAGTATTCTCAGAACATGTATTAGACCCACACACCAGACTGGCCACTAAACCATCCTCTGCAGAAAGGACTTGCAGAAGGCTTCCTGTCTGGGCTGAGACTTGCTTGAATAGTAAGGTCTTCCAGGTGTTCATTGCTTAGCTCTGACTTTTCCCTCAGCTCTCACTTTCTGGATTCCCTCCTGACAGCTGCTTCTGAATCAGTCCTGATCATTACATGCCCAGTTCTAAATTGTAGTAGTAGTAGTATAGTAGTTCTTGTTGTCGTTATTCAGATTATATTTTGGAAATGTTCCTTTTATGGACTCCTTTGGACCAATGTTATTTTTTTTTGGACTATTTTGGCTGGGAGATTCTGGGAAAAGTGGCCCAGAAAAGTTACGTGTATGTGTACAGGCTTTGATTCAAACCGCTTCCTGCCTTGTTTATTCAGAAGTGAAACCTGTGGTGATGGCTCCATTCATCAGGGCTAGCCTGAGCCTCTAAACTTCTTCTAAAGCCTCAAAAATATTTTAAAATAAAATGGAAAAGGCTGTGGGTGAGGATTTTGTATGACAATTTGCAGTGTGCCATGAAAATTGCATTTCTAAATTAGCGGAGCATATGGTTGTGAGGACACATGAATCTGCTAGACCTCTGGCCATGTTGCCATAGTAGATGTTTCTTCCCCCAAATCATTCCCATCATGTTACTCCTACACTTTATCTCTTGTAACAATGCATGTACTGAGTTAACTATTATTTTCCCCTCCAACAGCAGTGATTCTTTGATAAACTGGAGAGAATATCCGGAAATCTGTTGGCTACTTGTATATTTCTAAAGGAAGTGGGAAAGCATTGCTCAAAAAAAAAATGGTAGTTCAAGTACTTTGTCCAAAATTCCTTTGTAGCTTTTGCCAATTCAGTGAGGGTGGTTTTCCTATTTAAAACCAATGTACAAGAATCTCCAAATAATTGTTAATTGCCCTATAATTATGATATAGAACCTAAGGAAAAAGGCCATTGTCACACTTCCTTTTTTGAAAAATTAACGCATCTGCCACAGTAAGCCAATTGCCTTGTATTCCAAGTTTGATTGTCACCTTCCTCCCTACCACTCTGCTTCCCCCGAACAAGACTTTTATGACTCATAGTTGTGGTCATGTTATGGACAACACATATTTGCTCCAAGTGAATTGTTTCAAAAGGAAACTGAGCTCTATGGGAACAGGAGTGTGATAAAATCTTTTCTCTATTGTGATGATCTTATCTGTACAATTTGGGTCATTAAGCTTGCAAGAACACCCATTATGCGCTCTTGAACATGACAGGTTTTTGTGATTTACAAAAACAACCACCACTGTGCACTCACTGTCCTTTTCAGCAATGAAATATTTAAAACACATACACACAAAGCAGTCATTTAAAGGTGATGGATGTAAACTTATGGCTGAGGGTATTCACTTACAAATCATAGAATCATAGAATCATAGAGTTGGAAGAGACCACAAGGGCCATCCAGTCCAAATGATAAAAATTAACATATTACAGATCTCAGGCTGTAGGTAGGAATTCTTTATATAGTTTCCCACTCTGGGAGAAAGATGGCATATATATGAAATAAATCAAATAAAAATAAATAAAAAGTAGTTTTAGCCTGCACCATTGCCTATGAAATAGAGTTTAATAATAATCTCTGAGGGACAGGTCATTTTTGCAAATGGTTATCAGTGCACTTCTATACATTTCTACTCAGAAGTTAAGTCTGTTGCATTAGCTCCACTGCCTTCCATTGTTTCTGTCCTCATGGAAAGAACAGAACCTTTTCTACTTCTGGATCTTCTCCAAATGAACTAGCACTTTAAAATTTTGCATTCCACATCATGTGGAGAATCTCCGCACATAGATTATTTTCTTCAGACTGTCATTCTTTACATGAGGAGAGGTACAATATAAAGGGCAAGGTGAACATGTTCTCTTTCTCAAGTATCATTTTCTAGTACATTCCAAAAAACTGAATAGGGCTGAATAGATGAAGAGCCATCTTTGACAGCCGTCTATGAGACAGGAGGGAGAATGCTCTGTTGGCACTGGGATGTTGACTGTTAGGCAGAAGGAAGTGGCTGTCCAGAGCTGCTGATTGTTGGTGTCAACAAAGGCAGGAAATTATTGATGATTTGGTTCATTATTGTTATTTCATTACCAGAAAGAAGGAGAAGATCATATGGTATTGTCAGTCACAGTGCCAAAATAATGTGACCAGCCCTTACAGCGAAGTAGCATTTTCAGCTCTGCGTCAGGCAAAAATGTTTTGAACTGATCCTGCATCCCTTTGTCCATCTTACACACACACAAACACAGAGTTCCAATCCTAAGCCCACTCCTCAGTCATACCCTCTCTTTCAATATTGATGAGTGCTGCTATGTAGCAGCAAGGGGTGTAATTACAGAAGAGCAATATAAAGGTCTTGCCTGCCCAAGAAGAATTTTCTCTTCTCCCAATGAAATTTAAAAATAATTCATTGTCTCACTGGAGATAGGATTATCCCATCCCTCACTTATTTTTAAGGAAGGGTGGGGAGGGTCTGGTGACTGAAAATGGTCCTGCAGGCTGCAGACAGGGTTTTAATTAACTATAATTAATAATTCATTTTTTAAAAAATAAAATAACCCCAAGATGCACACTCATAGTGTCCCCTTAATACCCATGCCAAGCTTCCAGTGTCTAGGTTTCCCAGTCTCGAAGCTATGGTGGAAAAAATGATACATGGGTGCATATTCTTTCTTGTTGCTGTTGATAGGCCTGCCCTGTCCTATTGATAGGCCTGTCCTGTCACTGCAGGTCCCAATATACAAAAAAATCCTCTAGGACTGCATCCACACTGCAGAAATCATCCAGTTTGATACCACTTTAATGACTATAACTCAGTGCTATGTAATTCTGTGAATTCTAGCTTGTTGTGGTACCAGAGCTCTCTGACAGAAAAGCTGAATGTCTCACAAAACTACCATTTGCAGAATTCCATAGCATTGATTCATGGCAGTTAAAATGTTGTCAAACTTGATGATTTCTGTAGTGTGTTTTGGATCTTGGTCTGGAAGCTTAAACACACTTAGGACCTTATCACACGGGGGTCTGAAGCAGTCCCATCCCCATGGCATCCCCATCCTATCGCGCTTCCTTTCCCCGGGTGATCAAACAATGTCGCAGGGAAACCCCGCCCATCCCTGTCGCATCCCCGTCGCATCCCTGTATCATCCCCATTCTTTTGGATTCCTGGTCGAAATGGGAATTACATTTCCCGCAACCGGAAGGAAGCGCAATGGGACGGGGATGCGACTGCTTGGACCCCGTGTGATAAGGTCCTAACATGAGAATAGTCCTGAAGCACACCACAGCTGGATAACTAACCTTAAAAAGATCCCCAAAGCGTCTGAACTGCTGCAGAAACACATGCTAGTTTGTGACAGATGTGCTTAATTGCCATCACATTCCTCCCAACTATTGAAAGTCAGCTGAAAATAAAGTTTCATTGCAGGCAAAAGTGGTGAAAATAAAGCTAAATACTGTAAAACTGGATAGGGGGAAGTGGTGGTGGTTGTGTGTCTCTCATTTTTTACTTATGGTAACCATAAGGTTGAACCTGTCATAGGGTTTTCTTGGCAAGTTTCTTCAGAGGGTGTTTGCAAATGCCATCCTCTGAGACTGAGAGATTGTGATTTGCACAAGGTCACCCAGTGGGTTTTTAATGCTCAAGCGGGGATTCAAACCATTCTCTCCAGAGTCCAAAGATGAAAATTAGCCCTCACTCCCAGCACAGTTGCCCATATCTGCCTCAAATAATATTAAGGGCCTTTGCAGACTGCTAGAAATATTGCAAATTGAGTCCACTTTAAGGGTTAGAATTAGGGTTAGGGAATCATGGGAACTATATTTTATTGTGTCACCAGAGCATTCTGACAGAGAAGGCTCAATGTCTCAGAAAAAAACAATTCCCATGATTCCCTAACACTAACCCTAACCCTTAAAGTGGACTCAATTTGCACTATTTCTGGCAGTCTGCAAAGGCCCTGCGTCTCTTTGCAAAAGAATTCTTAAAGTTCAGGCTTTGCTTGTGAAATAGGTATCAATCTTCTGTCTGTTTGATTTTCCTGTTGCGGATAGTGTACATTTTGTGATACAGTCCTAAACAGTATTTTGATTGGATTCAATTTCCTGACAATCTACTGAAGCCTGGTATTGTCAAATGCATCACGGAAGGACTGCTTTTACTTGAAAAATTAGCCATTTAGCTTTTGGTTTAACTTGTACCTTTTAAAGTAACCAAGGTGTTTTATGAGGCAGCATGCTACATGAAAGTATTCATCATCATTTATACAAAATCTGAAAATATAAACTGTTCAGCAGCATTTCTAGCCTGTCAGTGGAAATAAGTCACTGGAGTATATTTTTCTTTTGATGTTCATCACAGAAAAACAGTTAGTCCTGCCAGCTGAGTAATATGTTCTCTACACTGAGGTTTAAAAACTTCCAAAACTTTAATTTCCATATTTCTTGTTCATATTTAACTTGGACGGTACTAAACCCTTGCAGGTGTAAAGCTATGAGGTGACCCAAATCCCTGCTTTTCTCTATAGATTTTAATAAGCACAGTTTTCTGTGATACACCTGCAATTCCAGCTCCATTTACCCCCAGTAAAGTCCTGCTGAAACCAGTGCTGCTTGTATAGGAGTAGGCATAGGCCATAGGAAGCTGCCTTGTACCAAGTTCTATGTTGTCTAAGGTTGAATGTGCATTGCAGAAATAATGCAGTTTGACAGGCCTTTAATGACCATGATTCCATACTTTGGAATCCTGGGATTTGTATTTTATTGTGGCATTAGAGCTCTCTGACAGAGAAGGCTAAAATAGCTCACAAAATTACAAAACCAGAATTCCATATGATTGAGCCACGTTAGTTAACTGCAGTATTTCTGCAGTGCAGATTCAGCCTAAATGGATGGTTCTACAGGATTTCAAACTAGCATCTTTCCCAGTCCTACCTGCAGAAACCAGGAATTGAACCAGAGACCAGCATGAAAAGCACCTACTTCTGAGCTGCAGGCTTTTCCCATGGCAGCAAAAGGTTGACCTAAGTTAGGGAGATGTAATTATTGAGATGTTTATCATCCACCATAACCGTTGGAGCTGTACAAATTCATTGTATGAAATAGAAAACCATTTCCTCCTCCTCCTCCTCCTTCTTCATTCTATCTTACCTTTTTCCCAGACTGGGTTACAAAGTGGCTTGTAATGATTTTTTTTTAATTCTTAAAAATCCACAAGATATGAAAGTTAAAATGCAATTAAATAGTCACAAAAAATTAAAACCAGGTTAAAGCATATATCATTAAAACACACGCATACACAAATGTGGGTATCTTGACTCTTTTTGGATATTAGTTAAGGTTTTATAAAGGAATATACTTTCAGTCCTTATTATCTGATCTGTTTTCAAAGTGGGCATGGGGAAAGTTTAATTTTCCATATTCATGAAACCTTTTGCATTATATAAATCATTACTATTATGCTAATAATCAAGTGTTTTTAAATTTGTGATTATTGTTATTTGCTGTCAAGTTGACTTTGATGTATGATGAGAGACCTCCAAGACTGCTGGTCATCAATTGCCCTGCTTACTAGGGCGTATTGTAAAGTTTTAATTATCACCTTTTAAAAAAATTAACAGAAAGTTTGTTTTGATTTGTAGTTAACTTATCTCTACGTAGTCACCATCCAGATTTACACATTTTTCCCAGTGTTTCTTGACCCTCCGAATACCGTTATTGTAGAAGTCTGCAGATTGCACTCTTCCACTTCACGAATGACGTCATCTGTGTTGTCAAATTGGTGACCCTGCAATGTATTTTTCACTTTTGGGAAAAGAAAAACTAACTTGGTGATGATGTCACTGACAAAATTTCATCAATATACCATAATAACTTCTGGGTGATTATTATTACCTTACGATACCCAATCGTGCTTCTCCATCGTACACTTTAGTCACTTCTGGCACAACCTGCAACAAAAATAAAGGACATAATGAGTCGATTTTCTCAACATCATGCACTTAGGAACCAATGATGACACTGACAAAATTTCACCAATATACCATAATAACTTCCGGTGATAATTATTACTTTACAATACCCCGGTAGCTGGCTCTGTGCCTTCCACTTGTCTCCTGCTAACTGAATATGTTATTATTGCATTTCTTCTGTTAGACATGGGGCTGAGTGCTTAAGGGATTTTCTGCCTCTGCTAAGCAACATGGCTCTTATTGGCCACTTTGCATCTTAACCAGGGTAGGTGGGACCAGGTGCCATTTTGTTGCCCCACCAAATATGGCAAAATTTTGTGAACCAACGTCAGGCCTCTTGATCCATTGTACACCTTCAAGGGCAAGACGTTGGAAATTGTGGCAAGTCTAGGGAACACTTTTCTAGCCCTGGGACCTTCTGGGGGTTACATGGAACCATCCCCCCAAAAGAAGAAGAAGAAGAGAGAAACAAAAAAAAAGTGACAAGAAGCCCACTACTAGTTTTGAAAAATGTGTCCTTCCTCCTATTTAAAAGGTGAATGTTCACTTGCAGGGCCTTCCTTGAAGGTGAGGCAATTCACACTTCTCTTTTTGGAAGCCAGAAAAAGGTCAGTCCAGGGAGTCTGGAAGGACATTGGCCCTTTCTGTTCTAGAGAGTTCCCCAGCTCTCAGGAGCAACTTTCCAGGGGGCATTGGGAAATGGGCAGAACATCCTCAGTGTATGCTCTGAACCAATGCACAGCTCTTGGAATCCAAGCTTCTTGTATTTTCTTTTCACTGTGGACCTGACATACCTCCTCTGTTTGGTTATTTTGGCTCCAATGAATATCCTGTGCTGTGGATTATATCAAAGACATGTTCATGTGATGTGTGGCTGAGCTATTTTGTCTCAACATGTTTCTGTTCATTTTCTTGTGGAAATGTTATGACTGCCTCCTGGATATCTTGGCTTTTTGACGTACAAGTTATAAAAGACGTACTTCCTTGGATAAAATTTTGTCATTCATTTTTGCTAGAACTGGCTAGAAATAAAGCCTCAGCCCCTAAAATATAAAGAAGTTGGATTTCTTCTTAATGGTCAAACACTGCAAGCTTATAAGCAAACTACTGTCCCTCAGTTTGAAAAGGGAAGAAGGGAAGGCTTGGTAGCTTATGACAGAACACACTAGTACTTCCATATTATAATGGAAGAGATGGACATATAACTTCAAACACTTCCTTTAGGAGTATCTGATTGTGATCCTCCAGGTCCTGTTGGACTGCCATTCCCAACAGACCTAAGCAGGGTAGCTTGTGCCCAAATGTTGAGGGAGTTGCAGTCCAGGGACATGACGTGACATGCCACAGACTGGCTGGGAACACAACTGGTCCTACCATTAGGTAGTGATGTCACTTCTTTGAAGCAGAGACCTAGGGGGGTTGCGGACTGCCAGAAATAGTGCAAATTGAGTCCACTTTTAGGGTTAGGCTTAGTGCTAGGGAATCATGGGAATTGTATTTTATTGTGGCACCAGAGCTCTCTGACAGAGAAGTCTCAATGTCTCAGAAAAAAAACAATTCCCATGATTCCCTAGCACTAACCCTAACCCTAAAAGTGGGCTCAATTTGCACTATTTCTGGCAGTCTGCAACCCCCCCTAGAGTGTCATGAAAGGGCAGCAAACAGTTAGTAATTTAATTTTTTTATTATTATTATGTAAAGTATTTCTATCTTGCTCTATATCAAAAGGGCAGCTTATAAATAACATTAAGACAACAGGTTAAATAGTTGAGGACAATAAAAATAATTTAAATATGCTTAAAACCATACTAAGCATAATAACGAGTTAAACAGATTTCAAAGATTTTAAAAGTTTTAAAGCTTTGCACACCAGAGAAATTAATGAGGCCCAGTACACAGAAGAAGTTGAAAATGAAGTTTGTTTAGAAGTAATATTTGATTTTTTTAAAAAAATAGGGAAATTGCTTTACATAATCAGTGGCTTGTTTGCTACTAGAAATGCAGTAGCTGAAGAAGCAAACAAACTTTCTGCATTGCTCCCCAGCATTTGAACAACAAAATGGCATTAGGCCCTGGTAGATCCTTTTTTGCTCCTTCCAGGTTTTTTCCCTTGTCCTGCCACCACAACTTCCCTTCCAGTATCCATTTTCAGGATTGAGTTTGTCTTGATCAGAGCTATGAAGTAGCATGGCAGTAGAGTGGGTGGTTAGAGTAGTAATTATTGCTGTTTTTTGATCGGTGGCATGGAAATGTGCATGCAGAATTATCAGTGTTGAATCTCCTACTGACTTTTATGTCACCTTTTGACTGCAGATTGACTTTGAAGATGTGATTGCTGAACCCGAGGGAACCCACAGTTTTGATGGAGTCTGGAAAGCTAGCTTCACCACCTTCACTGTGACAAAATACTGGTTTTATCGCTTATTGTCGGCAATCTTTGGCATTCCCATGGCTCTCATCTGGGGCATTTACTTTGCCATCTTGTCATTCCTCCACATCTGGGCAGTAGTGCCCTGCATCAGGAGCTACCTGATTGAGATCCAGTGCATTGGCCGAGTTTATTCTATCTGCATCCACACCTTCTGTGACCCACTCTACGAGGCTATTGGCAAAATGTTCAGCTCTATCAGAGCAACAGTACGGAAGGAAGTGTAAATGATGTTTTGAGGAACCTGAAGACTCTCAAGGCTATCAGTGGTTATCTGCATCCAGCAGCATCAGTTAATGAAGTAATCAACCTGAATTCAGCCAAAGAAATCATAAATTTCCTTAATCCCTCCTGATTTTTATATTAATCAATGTTTTCAGGAAGGAGAGCAATCTATATTTTTAAAGAAGAAGAAAAACCCAAATTTAAAAGGCTGCTTTTCCACTCCTATCTGCCCATTGATTTGCTGACCCTTTAACAAACTGACTCATTGTCCTGCTTACCCCTTCTGTCCATTTGTTGCAAGTTAAATTCACGACAATATAATAAAGAACTGCCCAAAAAAATGCTTTCCAGCACTACTGTAACACTGCTCTTCATTTTACTGTGAGCAAAAAGGGTCTAAAGCTGTTAGCAGCATAATGGACATGACAAGCTGGCAGATTTTAAAAGAATGTTCTTTTTTCAGATGTATTGTCAGTCAACTGTCGCTCTGTACTGTAGTGAGCTATATCTAACTGCAATGTGGAGAGAGAGGGAAAAGGAGATCTAAGTAAATAACTAATATAGCAAGTAAATAATTAATATATATGCTCAATGGAGAGAAAGAAAGAAAAAGAGAAAATAAAATGCCTTTAGGAAGACAGCACCTTCAGACAACTGCCTGTCCACAGAAATCCACTGCCATTTGCTTCCTCTGTCCTGTTTTATTGTCCCCCCTGAAAGATTATTTGCAAGTGTTTCATTATCACTCAAAAACCTGTGCCTGTTTGCTGGGTGTCCTTCTCCAGAATTGAAGATGCCACACCAGTTTTCTTCACTGAGCTATGGATCCTACAGATTTTGATCAGAATTTAAGTCAGAAATATATTGTGAATGTATTTTTTACACAGCGCTTCTGTCAACTAAGCACACAATGATACATCCCACTGTGCAATGGTCTGTACCAAAGGTAATATAATCACCTGTGAAGTCACGTGTTCACAGAGGTTTCAAAGTGGATAAGAAGATGTTAGTTCCTGTGAAGGGACGAATATTATTTGCAAAATTATTCTCAATGTTTATTCAACTAATGCAAAATCATGCCAACTATGAACTGGGTTTGTAACAGTGATGTGGTTGTTTTGTGCAAAGGGCCAGCTTTGCAATCCCTTGTCCACCCAGATCTGCATGCCGCTAGCACATCTATGCTTTGCTTATTTTACACTACTTCACCACCACTTATTTCACCCCAAGAGTGACTTCAACAACACTACATTGTGATTCACTCCCCACTTCCACCTTGCTTCCCTTCTAAACTGAGCTGTACCCATGAATCAGGGAGATTTCATGGAGGTAATCTGAATGAAACTGACTGGGAAAAATACAGAAACAAAGCATTTCCACATTCTTTTTCTTCATACTGTGACCTGCTTGGTGGTATTGCCATTACCACACCCTAACCATGGTGAGAGATTATTCTTGTTGGTTTTGCATGGATCTGTTTGTTGCTTTTTAAAAAAAAAAGCTGTGAGGCCACAGTTTGCTGGGATGCACTTCTTTCTGAATTCAAACTGAGGAATTTCAAGGCTCAAGCTTACTCTGGTTGAGGGACGATCTCAGTGAGAGCATGTTTAGATTCTTAGCACAAAGCTTGCTTCCAGATAGAGCAAGCTCAATGGGTATTAATGATAATACTCAGCATAGTTTGTTATACTGTATAATTGCTTTCTTTTATCTTTACATTCATAGTATACTTACAGTGCAGTTGCAAGCAATATTACCCAGAAGTAGTGGGTCTGGGGGCTGGTTTCCCCGACTTGAACAGGCCATGGCTTCTGCATTGTGAAAATTTGGCAACAAATCATACCAGCAGATTTCAGCAACAAAACGAAAACGGCATTAAACCATGCAGGAAATGCTTGTTTTAATAGATATTTTTCTGGTTGCTTTTTCAAAAACCGAGGTAAAATCCCATAGCTTTTAGTGGTTTGCTGCCCAAATTTAGTAGTGCAGAGGTGTGGGGGGAGGAGTACCAAACCAACAATGCAGACTGCATGCGGGTTACATGCTGCTCATCCCTAGTCTAGTGAATTCAGTATGATTAGGGCTGAACCAAGATACTTTACTGTCTGACGTGGAACTCAAATGGTCTCTTCTCCCTCACCAGAATTGCCAGGGACAGGCAGGGTTTGTATTCTTGAAAATTTATCTTCCTGCTTTCATCTGTGCCTCTTTCCCCCTCCCCACTGATGTGAAGCAGACCACACTTCCCTGCTGCCTGACAGGGCCAATCCTAAATGGGACATATTATGTAAGAATGCATGAGATTACAGCCTTTAGTCCAATCACACCCACCAGCTTGTGATTGGAACCAACCTGTGTTGCCAAAGTCTTTACCAGAAACTAGTCTCCTTCGGTTGCTTTGTTACATTCATCACCTCCATTTACCACAAGATGTTTCCATAAATTGCCATGGCATTTATGGTTAAACTGGTTAGGGCAACAGGCAATTACCCTGATCTCTGGTGCTGTCCACAGGGTGTTCCTATCACACATCAACTCATTGCACCAGAATTGCACTGTTGCTGCAGCATATCTAGACATGTTTCCTTCATGGTGGCAGTGGGGCAAACATTTCCCCCTTATTGGTCTGTGACCATGACCAAGACATCTATTCATATTTTTGTAACAAGAAAATAATAACGTTTTACTTCTTGAAAGAGGCAGTTCTTCTTCCAACCAGAACTTTTATTGCCATATCTGGCATGCAGTAAGGAATGTGTGAGTTTTATCATTGGCAAGAAATGCATAATCCCTATTCCATGGCCACACACCATTTTATGTCTTTCTTTAAAGCTTTTTTATTTTGGGATTTTTTTGTATTACTACTAAGAGATCTTGCCCATTTTTACTGGATCAAGGGAATGCTCATTAACTCTTATATCTTCAAATACTAGCACAGCATTCACACTATTTCCATCAGTAGTAGTGTCATATCATTTCATTTACATTTTACCCATCAACGGCTTGTGGTGTGAGTGGAGTATGTGCATACAACTCCCCCCATTTTGGAGCAAGGCACACACATGCAGAGGTCAAGCCATGAACTCGGCCATTGCCACATTTATTATTCTGTCTTGTAGCTCAGTGGCAAGTGCATGTCTTTCATACCAAAGGCCTCAAGTTCAATTCCCAACATCTTTAGGTAGCATTAAGAAGGCAGCCTGTGTGACACTGGAAAGCCAATCCCAGTCAGTGTCAAAAGTAGTGAGCTAGATGTCCCAGTGGTTTGCCACAGTATAAGGTGGCTCTATGTTCCTAATCTTGTACCCCACCCACAGTGAGGCAGCCCTCCCCCACCTTTCAGCTTTATGTAGGGCAGGCTAGAGCAACATTGGTGCAGAATCTCAGTTTGTTCTCCAAAAATGAAAATAAATAAAGTTGGTTCATTTCACCATGGTGGAAAGAATTGGAAGATGTGATGGAATAATGTAGCCAAGCCATCTTGACCATTGTTGCTAGGAAGTTTTATTAAAGCACATGCCCTGTAACAAGCTGTTTCCATGTAGTTGTACACCTTTTTGTCAAGATTGTCAAGAATATTTTTGGTTTCCACAGAAATCACATCGAGCTGACAAACAAAATACAGTAAGGTGATGCCTACATGATCGGTATTACTAACAGTGCAAGTCACTACTGAAGACAATGACAAATTGATTTCCAGTCATTCTGACACATCTGCTGTGTAGCAACTGACGTATAGTTTAGTGATCTAACTTGTAAGGATGTTTCCTTTATTTTTGGCACATACATTACAAATTAATCTCTCTCTCTCTCTCTCTGTTTTTGCATTTTAAAAACAAACACTGGTCTGGCTATATAGTTTTACCTTTTTACTATGTACATAAGTGAGAGTGTACTATTAGATATATATTTTGCAGTATTGCAACACATTTTTGGAGAGTATGTAAACAAGATACAATTATATCTTTACATAAGGAAAATCACTTTTGAAATCTATTGCATAAAACTATATATCCAGAAAGAGTTCCCAGATGCAAATGAATTGCTGATCCAGGATATTTACAAAGCTATTGTATGCTTACTTGATGCTAAACACTTTTTTATTCTGCATGTTCAACAACCAAAGCTACAATCTGCACAATAAAAGCTGTTTTAATAGAAATTCCTACCTGAATACTTCATTCTTCTTAAAAGATCTGATTGACCAAGTTTAATCAATAATCTATTTTAAGGGAAGGGCAAGCCAGTCCACTGAAGCCTTCATCTTGTCATGTCAGTCTTGCCCTTTCACTGGCAGCTGGTTAATTTGTTGTTGCTGTGTGTCCTCAAGTTGTTTTCAACTTTTGGCGACCCTAAGGCAACCCTACCACAGGGTTTTCATGACAAGATTTGTTCATAAGGGTTCGCCTTTGCTTTCCTCTGAGACTGAGAGAGTGTGACTTGCCCAAGGTCAACCAGTGGGCTTCCATGACTGAACAGTGATTTGAATTCTTCTCTCCAGAGTCCTAGTCCAATACTCAAACCACTATACGACATTGACTGTTTAATACTATAGGAATAATTGGCACTTATAGGATGTAGAGTGCAGCAGAGCTAGTGTAATGTGAGCATGTGGTAGAGAAAGGGGCAATTACTCAGGATACTCTTGTAAGGGAAAAAGAACTTATATTTATTACATTCAGTGGCATCACTGGGGGGGGGCGGACCGCACCAGATGACACCCTAAGGAGGGGTGACACCACTGATCCTTAAACACCTACCTTTTGGCAGAAATGAGCTGTGACATTCATCTGCTTCCCTTTAAAATGCTTTGAGAGATGATGGGAGTGGGCTGAAGCTGAGTGGGAGGAGAAAGGAGAGGCCCCAACATTTTTTAAAATTAAAAATTTCAATTTCAATTTTTTTAAAAAATATTCTTTTAAAAATTTCTTTAAAAACTTCACATTTTAATCAAATATTCATTAAGTATATGGAAGTGCATTTAGGTTGTGTTTATGATACTGTAATTTGAAGGTATAATTTTAATTTTGCTAGTTGTTAACAACTATTAATGTTACATTCACTGGTATGTGGGAATTACGATTTATGAATAACATTCATGCAAAAAAATCATTACTAAGGATTCTATATGGTATGAAATGGAAGGAGATCAATAGGGGTTGCTGTGAATTTCTGCACCAGGTGACACCAATCCCAGGGATGCCACTGATTACATTTACTTACATTTACTGTCTCAGGAAATCCATCTTGGGCAGAGTTGCAAGAATGAAAAGTGGAGAATGCTCCTGTGACTTGAATGGTTCTGTAGAAGAGGTAAGTTGAGCAGGTGCTGCTTGTCACACAGCTTGGTAACACTTGCTGAAATTATCTTTTCAACACTCTATTCTAAGGAAAGGTGATAGACAAAAGGAGTTGATCAATACTTGGTTACAAACCACTACCAGTACCCCAAAGGCTTGTGGGGGGGGAGCAAAAATCCATTAGTAGTATGGGGGGCCCAAACAATTCTGTTTTTAGACAAAATGAACAAAGTGACTAATTAACTTCATGAAGATGGGGAGGTGACCTCAACAGGTAAGAAAGAAGCAAAAGTACATAGACTAAAGAAAAATGCAGAGGTGAGGAAAACTAGGCATTATCTAGATCTGCATTGTCCTGTCTCCCACTCATCACTTTGTAGGAGTGCTGATGCCTCTTTGCTTCTGACAAATATGGGTTTGTCTGCACACACACACACAGTGTTCTGGCTTTGGACAATGCACATCCCAAATCCTGGTTCTGGTGCAAGTAGTCCAGACAATGTCCAGCACATCGCACACAGGCTGTATCAGCCTTAAAACAGAAGTAAGATAACATACCTGTTGCTCTGGATCAGGGGTAGGCAACCTTTCCCCTTTAAGGGCCGAGGGACTTCAACTCCCAGAAGCCTCAGCCATGTTGGCCAATAGTCCCATGTTGGCCACTAGCTCCTGGGATTCTGGGAGCTGAAGTCCCTCGGCCCTTAAAGGGGAAAGGTTGCCTACCCCTGCTCTGGATCTTCCAAGAAGATCTGGAGCCCTCTATTCCTGAGCTGCTGTGGCTTTCTGCATGGGCATCCTGTTGGGGCACCCAGTGCATTCGCCACTGCTGCAGGTCACTCATGGTCAGAAAGGAGCCCAACCATATCACCATTGCTGGTTGTCTTATTCTGATCTCAGAAGCAAGTGATCTGCAGAGGTGGACCTGCTGAGTGGCTCAGTGAGATGCTCGTACAGACAGCCGCTGCAGCATGGGAATGGAGGTTGAAGGAACAAGGGCAAGTTGGGTCAGCTCTGGAGGCAATCCAAAGTATCCTAGCCAGTGCAGACAAAGCCACTGACTCTATGGTTCAACTAAGTCCACAATGGGGAATGTGCAGCCTCCAACTGGTCCTCATTCTGGCAGGGCTTGCTAGGACTCATGGGTGGTACAGACCAAAAATATCTAGAGGATCACACCTTTCCAGATCTAATTCCATCCCAAGTTCAAGTCATAAACTCTTCCCAAAACAACCCTCTCATTTGGTTCTGGAGACTACGTATTGCGCTTTCCACTCAAATGTACTATTTTATACCTTTAGAAAAGCTATTTAGGTCACCATATAAGTGAAATCCTTAAGAAATTTCCAGTATATTATCCAAAAGTCTGCTTTTAAAAATTGTCCCCTATTCACTAGAAAGAACAACAATTAGTTAAGCTTTCCCCACTACTGTTGCAGATTACTACTTCAAATATGTGGTTTTCTTAGGCAAAAAATGGTCATGGTTTTGCTAGTTTGCTGAAATGTAGCCTACAGCACTTGGTATTTGCTGGTGGTCTCCCATCTAAGTACTAATCAGGGTTGGCCCTGCTTAGCTTCCAAGATCAGAAGCAATCTGGTGCCTTTAGGGTATTTAGGCCCTACTTCTTTGGAGGACTTTAAACAGAGGCTATATGGCCATCTGTCTGGGATGCTTTGATTTTGAGTTTCTGCATGGCAGGGAGTTGGACTGGATGGCCCTTGTGATCTCTTCTAACTATGATTCTATGATTCAAGTATACAGAGCAGAAATCTTCTTTCTGCTGATATGTGGTACCTAATAACTAGGTTTAGGGAAAGAGTTAGATGAGTTAGAGGCTTCGTCCACTGGAATACGGTCCTCTGGTTATCTCCATTCCATGTCAGTGGAAAGGATGAGAAAACCTATCAGTTCCCCCTTTCTTCTGCATTTAGAAAGTCTTTCCCATCCTGAGTACGAAGAAATTTGCAGACTTTGGTAATTTCTTCAAAAGCAACAAATTTCCCCATTTGCTTAAACCAAATTCAATAGGAATAGCTTTTTCCAGGAACATGTTGTACCTACTTGCTGCATATATAATAAAGGGTGAAAAGCTTCTCCAAAACCAGGAGTGGCCACTCTACTTCATCAGTGCTAACATGGCTAAATACACCAAAATGTTAAGCACCTCGGGCCTGAATTATCTGTTACAGTTTTTCTCATATTAAAAAAAAAAATCAAATTATTTTCATCCCGAAGACGGGGAAAAAAATCAAATATCCATTCTTATCAAGAATGAAGTGAAGCAAAATCAGCAACCCTAGCAAACTGGTCTAGAACTAACCAACCTTGGACCTTACCACACGGGGGTCTAAAGTGCTCGCATCCCCATGCGATCGCACTTCCATACCCCGGCTGATCAAACGACGTCGCAGGGAGGCCCCACCCATCCCCGTAGCATCCCGATCGCATCCCTGTGCTATAGCGCTTCCTCTTTCCAGCTGATCAAACGACGTCGCAGGGAGGCCCCGCCCATCCCCGTCGCATCCTGGTCACATCCCTATGCGACCGCGCTTCCTGTCGCCGGCTGATCAAACGACGTCACAGGTAAGCTGCTCGCATCCCCGTCCCAATGCAGCATGATGCTGCATCATCCAGGCATCATCCCCGTTCTTTTGAATGCCTGGTCGAAACGGGAATTACATTTCCCGCAACCAGAATGATGCTGGGATGATGCTGCTTTCTGGCCAAGGAAGCGCGATGGGACGGGAATGCGAGTGCTTCTGTCCCCGTGGGATAAGGTCCCTTTTAATTCCTCATAGTGGTTTGAAGGGAGATCAGGAGCGATGTGGAAAATCTAAAATGGAGGGCAATTCAACAACCTGACACTGCTCACAGGCCATGAGGAAAATGGCTGCAGTTCTGGGCAGTACCCAAAAGTCCCATGTGCTGCCCAGAAGGCTGCATATGCCATTTGAGGAGAAAGGGGAGGAAGGGATAGATTTGTACATTTAATGACATGTTAGCTTATTTATTTTGAAAGGCAGAATCCTCATACTGACTCATCTACAAAATATTTTATTCAATACTAAAGTGCTTCAGTGATAGGGACATCAACTGATTAGGTGGCAGGAAAGGGGAGGGTGGTGTGGAAAGCCTGTTCAAACTTAGAGGTAGAGAAAGAAGATGAGAGAGGTAGGGAGACTACAATGTCCCATTGGCCAGGATTTGAGACACTAGTGCCAGTTTACCTAAGATTTGAATTTGAGTGTCCCCAGTCCTCATCTGAGGACTTTATCACATCAGCCTCATTCTCACCGCCATCAGGTTAGTAAAAAAAATGGATACCAAGCAGTTTGAAAGTTTTCTTTATCACGGATCATGACACTGGTGCAATGGGGGGTGTTTTTGCTATTGACAGTCCCTTGTGTACTCTTCCACACTCCCCCTTAACACCACTTCCCTGCCCTACCTAGCATGCCCTACCCAGCATGCCTTTTGAGTTTTATTGCTTTTATTTTTATCTGTAAAGTAGTTCCAATGCGATTTAGTGAACAGGGATGAAAGAAAAGAAAAGAAAGTGGGGCAGGGGGTAGAAAAGAAAACCAGCCTGTTTGGAAATAGCATGGGGGAGAGGAAGAGACTGACACAATATGATGGCCCAATGTTAGAACTGCTGCAGGAGGAACCTATTGCACCTGAGGACTAATGGCAAGGTAGCGCGATTGGGAGCTTATTGATGGGTTTTCCCTGCCAATGAACAGGTGCACTCTAACCATGTTTCAGAGGCACAGCAGTGATGCTCAGAGGTGCTGTCATGCAATAAGTATTGTCAAAGGCACTATTTTTAAACTTCAATTGTGGTTTTAAATCCATGTGTAATAAAGTCCTGAGAATCAAAGTACTATATCACACTGTCTCCCATTCGCGAGACCTTTAGCTTTCTCTCTCAGAGAGCTCTGGTGCCACAATAAACTACAATCCCCAGGATTCCCTAGCATTGAGCCAGGGCAGTTATAGCAGTGTCAAACTGGATTACTTCTGCAGTGTTTTTTGGATCATAGTGAAAATAACCCCATCCCCCCAGAGGATGGTTGGGATCATTTGGGGGCAGCAGACTTTAAAAAGACATCCTATGCAGGATGAAGCAACTATACATCGTAGGTTCGTCTATATGTTCAGGAACTCTGAAAACAAATTTTAAAGGAATAAAAGGGAAATAAAGCTGTGACTTGGAGATATAAGCACATCCTGCAGGAGGTAAAATAATTCTGTGCTTGTGTTTGGTTGTTAGGGGAGCCCACCTGAGTGAGAAAAATTGTGGAGCATGGTCATTTCTCCTTCTCTCTCTTTTCCCCCCTTGTTCTTTCTCTCCTTTTCTCCTCAGAAAGAAATGAGCAAAAAAATGACGGAGATATGTCGCTAGATATAAATGCAAAAGGACCTGCTTGATTGATTGCCTGTCATTTCCCTAGCCACATTGAGAAACTATTTTTCCATGTCACCAGGGAGTGAACTGAGAGATGTCTGGAGAAATCAACAAAGAAACCAAAGTCTTTAACGTTCATCCCACTTCCCTCACCTGCCAAAAATTCCAAAATGCAGCAGGAAAGAGAAGAGCTGCTGGTCTTTCAAACTCAGTTCTTATTCCATGTAAAAAAATAAATAACTCTGCTAATCCAAATTGCAAAGCAAACACAACTCCCTGTTGCCATGTTGCCCCTTGTAGCTCTGTGTTGAAAGGGGCTAGGCTGAAAGGGAATAGCCTATGACATCCTTGTAGAGTAGTTCCTGTTGAGTACTTCAGGTTATTCCCCCAATGCAATAAACAACTCTGTAAGGTTGACCAGAGGTCTTAAACTACTTTTGAGAATAGGGGGCTGTGCTAAGAGAGAGTACCCTAAGACAAATCTGCAATGTAATCCATTCTTAACATTGACACTCGCAGATGAGGATGAGGCTGGTTAGATTCCCTCTCAAGGTACAACAGAAGCCAGTGTTCCTGCACTAAAAATAAGCCCTAAATTCACAGAATAGGATTACTTTGATGCTAACTAAGCATAAACCCCAATGATCACTGCACTACCAATGACGATTGAGCATGTTCAGTGGTTACAAAATGCAGAGTGTCTGTTGGGAGTACAGGCAGACAGAAAAACTTGCTAGAGACATGGAACTGATTATTTTGAAAGTGAGTAGGTGACTCATTCTAAACAGGAACACTTCCCACTGCACCGTTTTCTTCCAAGTCCCTCTTATTTTCCCTACTATCAAATTCTACTTATGAGTGATCTTTTATCTGGGGACAGGGGATTGACCTATCTGTGTAGGATTCCTGCTAGGAAATAAATAAGCAACCCTAATTTGAATGCCCTGACCTTCTCTCAGGGCAAGACACTCCATATCTAAATATTCTGATCCAACTCAAAGTGGTCAGGCATAAGTTTTACCAAACTTTGTTGGTAAAACTTCAAGTCTTTCCCAACTTATGGTGGCTCTAAGGTAATCTTATCATGGGGGTTTCTGGGGCTGAGAGGGTGTGACTTTTCCAAGGTAACCCAGTGGGTTTCCATGGCCAAGAATCAAACCTTGGTCTCCAGAGTCATGGGTCACAATGTTGAAACCACTATACCACATTGGCTCTCTTACCAAAATTACTTGTGATTACTTGTGAAGCTTAATTTGTGAAGCTTAACTGATTTAAATAAAATAAAGACTCATTGATTTCAACAGGATCAAGTGTGACAAACTTCCATTGGATGGATACCAAAGCATTTCTGGCAAGTAATAGGACTGATTAGAAAAGAATTAGAATCAAGTATTATTAAAATTCAATCTACTTATCTGCTTGTAATTATATTATAATCCAACATTACTTTTTAAATGTGTTTTCCAATTGTGCCAGTTCAAATGAAGCAAAATCTCTTATCAAAGAAGGTCAGTTAACAATCAATTTCTTCATGAAGGAAGAGGTGTAAGAGGATTGTTTTTATACATAATTGCCTGGTTCTCTCACACACAAAAAGAAATAGAAACACCATAGCTAATAATGAGGTTTCGCAGATCCTAGAATATACGTATCAATCACTATGATCTAGATTTGATCATAGTTAAAGGATACCCATTAAAATCCATGGGATTTAACCTCATCATGACTAATTTAAATTCCATTGATTTCAGTGGGTTTTTCCTAGTATGGAGAGCCAGTGTGGTATAGTGGTTTGAGCATTGGACTATGTCCCTGGAGACCAGGGTTCGAATCCTCACTTCAGCATTAAAAACCAACTGGGTGACCTTTGACAAGTCACACTCTCTCAGCCTCAAAGGATGGCAGTACCAAACTACCTCTGATGAAAATTGCCAAGACACCTTTGTGTCGCCATAAGTCAGAAATGATTTTAAGGCACATAACACACACACATTCTTAGTATCTATAGTGGGATCCAGACAGTAAAAATAGATCATGGACACAATCCATAAACTAAGGAGCTTCCAACTTTGAAAAATGGCCACCGGAACATGTCTTGGGACCCATGCTGGAGCCTGGCTGTACTAGGATGGCAGATTCTGCTGTAAAAGTAATGCGATAGGACCTGGCCGCAGCCTGAACTAGATTTCATTTCGGGAGAGGTAAGCCGTATTTTTAAGATGTGTGAAAATCTCCAACGTCTAATCAAAATCAGTGGAAATAGCACTAGGCATAATATTCCCATTTTGTAATTCCTTTGGTATTCAGCTGTTCCCCACACATTATTCAACCACTGGAGAAGCTCTGAGGTGGGAGCCTTCTTTACAAATGTGGGATGCTCCTCAATCCTACCTTTGGGTCATTTTCTATTCCATTTGTGGTCTGCTCCCATATGTTCTGTCTCTCCAAACCCTTACCATGACTCTTCCATAAATTCTGCCCAACTGAATTGTTCATTTATCTAACAGAATTTTTTATCCTATGTGTAGTCCAAGATGGGTCCCAAGTATGGGTTATAAGTATCACTAGGCAGAGGCTTAGGTCGTTATCACACGTGGCCCACAAAGTTATAATAAACTGGAAATGACAAATTCCGAAAATAAACCAAAATAAACCTTGATTCCGCAAATGGTTTTCACACGTAATTACCTTAA
>CM034708.1:146014708-146033263 GCA_020142125.1 Phrynosoma platyrhinos | reverse complement strand
TTCTATTAATGCAAGCTGAAATAGCAATCACCTTATTTGCTGTAACATCACACTGCTGGCTCATGTTCCATTTGTGGTCAACACTATATGCAACGCCAGGGTCCTTTTCACAAGCAGTACTGCTGAGCCCCCATCCTATACCTCTGCATTTGGTTTTTGTGGCCTAAATGTGGAATCTTGCATTTCTCTCTCTTGAATGTCATTTTATTAATTTCTGCCCAATTTTCTAGTTTATCTGGATCTTTTTGAATTTTGTCCCTGTCTTCCAATGTGTTAGCATCTCTCCCAGTTTGCCACCTGCAAACCTGATCAGCAAGCCTAACCATGGACCTTATCACACAGGGGAAATCCCATGCAGAAATGGGATTTAAAAGCTGGGGAAAACCCACAAAAGCGGGTAGATTTTCACATATATCGCTTTTAAACTGTACTTAACCTGAACGGAAAGTAGTCAAAAGCCACTTCAGGTTCAGGTTAAGTACAGTTTAAAAGTGACGTCGTCTGAAAATCTACTCACTTTTGCAGGTTAAGCACAGTTTCCATTCAGATTAAGTATAGTTTAAAAGTGATGTCGTCTGAAAATCTACCCACTTTTGCAGGTTTTTCCCTATTTAAAACCCTGTTTCTGCATGGGATTTCCCCCGTATGATAAAATCCCATCCCAGATGTTTTTTTGCATATCTGGAGTCCTGCCCTAGTATGTAAAAGCCTCTGCCTTATCTGTGGATTGTCCTGTATTGATTCCAGATGGATTCATGCTGAAGAACCACCACTGGTTTGGGCAGGAACAAATGACTGTAGACTGGGGAAGACAACTTTCAGTTACTGAGAGGATTTATTAAATGCCCAGTGACCCAAAGAGCTGCTCTAACCCTCTGTACCATCACCCAAGACCCCCTCCCCAGGCCAAAACCCCAAAGGAGGCTTTCTTCCTGGTCAGTTCCAGTTTTGAAAAAATACCCTCCTTGGCTAAAACTGCCCAGAAGTACAGCCTCAGGTGGCAAATGACACCTCCTACTAGCTTCTGAGGGCATGACTGGCCAATTTTTGTCCCAAAATTAGAGGAGTTGGGAGGACACGTAGGGCACAAAAAGGACTCTAAGGCAAAGCTATTGTGGGGTTTTGTGGCAGGATTTGTTCAGAGGGGGGTTGCAAGTCCTCTGCCATTACCTAAGGTGTGACCTGAGTAGTCACCCAGTGAGTTTCTATAGCTGAACAGGGATCATAGAATCATAGAGTTTGAAGGGACCACAAGGGCCATCTGATCCAACCCCCTGCCATGTAGGGATACACAACTAAAGCCCTTCTGAAAGATGCCCATTCAATCTCTGTTTAAATATCTCCAAAGATGGAGCGTCTACCACCCTCCAAGGAAATCTCTTTCTCTATCAAACAGCTCTTATACAGTAGTAATACAGTTCTTCCTAATGTTTAGGTTGTGCTCCTTTTTATAATTTGAAATCACTGGTTTGTGTTCTGCTCTCTGGCGCAGTAGGTAACAAGCTTGCTCCATCCTCTATATGACATTCCTTCAGAAACTGAAAGATAGCTATCATAACACCTCTCAGTCTTTTCTTCTCCAAGCTAAATATACATAGCTCCCTGAATCATCCCTCATAAGGCTTGGTTTCCAGAACTTTGATCACCTTGGTCAACCTTCTCTGGACACATTACACCTTGTCAATATCCTTCAACATCTTATTGATATCTGGGAACTGTGGTGCCCAGAACCACAGGGATTTTAACCCTGATCTCCTGGAATCCTAGTCCAAAACTCTCTCTGATAGAAAGTCTGTCTGTAGTTGTGGCTGGCAGCTTCCATGTCAGTCAGATGGTGATGGCTGCAACTTTAATGGAGCTGTCCAAGCTGCTGCAGCTATACAAGGATATGGTTTAACATAGTGGGTAGTACCATTCAAGTTTGGACTAAAATCCAGAATGGATTCACCTCACCAATGTGGAAGCCACTGATAACCAGGGATTAACAGTTTGAGCTAATGCTAAGATTCATTGTCATTTTGAAATATTAACAATTAATTGTTTAAAGTTGCAAATTCTACATTCCATATCTGAGAATTCAGGATTTGACAATCCAATTAATCTAAAAGGCCATTTAAAAAGCAGTGAAAATGATACAGCATCTAAAGGAGGTGCTCAGATGAAGCAAGCTAATAAGGAATACAATGGGAGCTGAAATTTTCTGCTTAGCTGAGCCTGTTGCTATATCACATCAATGCCACAGTGTGCCAGGAATCAAATCAAAGTGAAAGAAAATAAAATGAAAGAGATGTTATCAAAAAGGGTGGGACAAATAAAAAAAAACCCTCCAATCTTATAAAGGCTATTCAAAAAAATGTATGCATTAAATCCCCATGAGCCCTTTGTACTTCATCTCCTTTGCTGAGATGATGAGAAAAGTCTCTTCCAGGAAGATTTCCCCCACCCCCTCGCCTTTTCCTTCAGAGAATGGGCTACCTGAGTGTTTGGCTTCATGCTTATCTTGCCAGCATGTGAACTCATAAGTATTTCATCAGCGTTTTCTTTTGCTCAAAGGAGAATTTCTTTGAGGCAAATTCTTTTAAAGCTGGGCATATTGTTATGCGAGCCATGCTCATTTCCCTCTGATTTCCAAGAATTGCCACATAATATGCTCCGGAGTATTCAACGCAATTATGAATTGTTTCCAAATTTTCTTGTTGAATATCTTTAAACATGCAGGTGAGCCTACCTGCAGGGGATCATTAGTTTAATTGAATTAAGAAGTGTTTCTAATTTAGATCAGTTTAAAGGAGTACAAAGGAATGAAAAGGCTAAGGTTGGAATATTTCTTTAAAAGGCTACCTGTATTAATATTTTATAGGAATCAAAGACTGGGTAACAGTATGTTTTATGATGTTTTGTTATAAATAGTATGAAACTTCCAATGAATACTATTCGTACCACAATGAGGGAGGCAGAAAGGCATAGTGGTTTCAGTGTTGGAGTAGGGAGATTACCATGCACGGCTTTCAAATCACAATTAAAACCAGAAAAAAAGCAGCTTTGATGATATTTATTACACAATGGCACCCCGAACCCTGTACCTGCTGTGTCACCAAAGAGCAGTTAGGATGTCCCTTTTCAATGATGGGGGAAATCTACCAATGACCTCCCAATCACTCCAGTCCCCAGGTGCAAAACCACTGCCTGGCAGGGGCATCACTAAGGAGATGCAGGTTGCACTAATGGTTACCCCAACTGGGGTGACACCATGACCACCACCATAGGAATGACACTGCACCATAGAAGCTTGTGCACAGTTGAGGAAGAAAGAGAAGCAGAGAGGCAAGCTGTCATGATGCCACCTCCTCCTCCTCCTCCTCCTCCTACTCCTACTCCTACTCAGAGCAAAGGCAACTAGCTATGTTCCTTCCATGCCTGCCTGTAAGGCAGTACACTCCAAGTGGGCCAGCCAGGGTGAAGGTGGGAGGCACTGCTCCTACAGCCACTTTTCCCCAACTGCACAGTCACATCCCTGCCAGCCCTGCAGTTGGCTTGCTGGTCTTCCTCCTCCTCTCTGCTGCATCAGGTGTAGGCAGAAGCACCATCACCACTGCTCATGCCCCCTGCCATGGCAAGATCAGCTAAGCGTGGATGGCCAGGCTCAGCCAATTTTCTTGTCATGGCAGGAAGATATGTAGTGAAGGACAACTGACAATGAGGATGGAGGATGCAGAGGAGAAAGAGAAGTAATGAGAGAAGCAGCGACAGCACCACTAGTTGCAGTGGCAGGCAATGTGGACACCGTGTTGGTAGTTATATTGATTGCGTCCTCGGCATGCAGTATCCCTTGTTGATTTTCTGTTTGAGCATCTTTATTGCTGCTGTCCTTGTGGAGATGTAGGAAGTGCTTGCTTAGTTAGAGAGGTTCTGAATCCTTCTGCATAGTTTGCTTTCCTCCAGGGTGTTTCCTCACTGTTGTAAGCCTCTTCATTTTTCTCAGCACCTTCTTTCTGTTGGGTCTGTAGGATCAATTCTCCCTGTGCTCTATCCAGCAAGTACTCATGTTCTCTGAGGCACTGAAGGGACTCAACACGCAGCTGTAGTGCACTGTCCTTCTCTTCCAAGAGAGCCAACAATTTGCACTTGGTGCAAGTGTAGTTTTCTGATAAGAAGACAAACATTGCACATAAATTGCAGTAGACAACTATGGACAATTATGTCCATCACTGTAGTTCTTTCTGTCCCTTCTTTTCTATAATATCTATATGAGATATATGGGATAAGACTGCTAAAACTACAAGGCTCAAAAGCTTGCTGCCTCTCCCCACCTGACTGCTTTGTTGCTCACAGTGACTTCAGCAAAGACTGATAGGGAAAAGTATGCAGATGAGGTGCTAATCTCCCAGAGCTTCACCTCAAATTCCTGCTCAGCCATGGGCACCTACTGGGTTACCTTGGTTGCATCACATTCTCTCACCTTCAGAAGATGGCAATGACAAATATTCTCTGAATAAATTTTCCCAGAGTTACCTTACTGTAACTACAAAGTGACAACAGCAGCAACAACAACAACAGCCTACTGAGGGAGGAATAAGTAGGAGAACACATATGGGCAACGCTTTCTCCTGTCCCTCAACATGCATGCTAGCTACATGTCCTGGGCTCTGTGCACAACATATGCAAGTGAAAGAAAGATCTTCATAATCTCTTCCACATATGTACACACCACACTATACTCATTTCAAACACTTCTGGATTCCCTGCAGCTGACATCTGGGGCCCTTTCAGACTACCCAGTTGTAGCACTTTGATTCCACTTTAACTGCTCTTGCTGAATCCTATGGGTTCTTAGGATTTGTGGTTTCTACAAATTCTATGGGTTTCTAGGATTTGTGCCTTTCCCCACCTGGCTGCACCTTTGCTCACAATGACTATCTCATGAAACTACAAATCCTAGGATTCCATAGGATGTGTAGGATTTAAAATCCCATACATGGATTTGGAACTATGAGTTACATGAATACCAGCCTTAGAGCTGGACTTTGTGGGAGACAGTAACAAGTATATTCCTCTGATCTTGGATTGATTAAACATAATATTTATGGACCAAGCCCTCCCACATGCCTAAATACAGTGAAGGCACAAGATCCTATTTGATCTTAGAAGCTAGACAAGGTCAACAATGGTTCATATTGGATGGGGATACCACCAAGAGACATTGGGGGCTGTAGACTATATTTCATAGGAAGAAACTGACACTTCTGAGTATTCCTTGCTGAAGAAAGCCCACCAAAATCTGTGGGGTTGCCATAAGTGAGCAGGTGACTTGAAGGCATGTGCATAAACACACACACACACACACACACACACACACACACACACACACACACACACATATATATACAGTTCTCCCATTCTCCCTTTCCTTCATTCCTGCTTTTTCTTTCAAAATTTGCCAAAAAGTTGTCAAGCTCTCTTCTTTCCATGTTTTCCTCCTTTTGTTGTTGGGTTTTAAAAAAAAAAAAGCTTAGATTAAAAACTATTAATTAAAGAAATCAAAACATGAAAAAATGGCAGAAAGAGGAATTAATCTCTTGATAAACATTTCAAAAAAAGAAAAAAGAAGAAAGGTTGTAATTATATGCAACAAACGTTGATATAATTAACAGTCCATCATATCATCTTATCCTCTTGTTAGGGCACATATGATCAGACAAAATTGGAGCTTGGAAATGTTACTTTGGGGGGGGAGATTACAGTTCTCAAAATTGCACATGGACATGCTGGGTAGAGGATTTTGAAAGCTGCATTGAAAAAGTAACCTTTTCAAGCTCCGGATGAATGCAAAAAGTAAACACAATCAGATAATTTTAAATCTGCCTGCCTTATCACCTAAAACAGAATGCTCAGGTTGACTTAGTACTCTCATTCTGATAATTATTCAGAAACAGCACTGGACTGGAGCAATACGGAGCTATTCCTCTCGAGGATGGAAGTTAAATAAAAGAGAGAGAAAATTCCAACACCCATTTGATGACAAGGATTCTTACACTGCGTGAAATGTTTATTTGGTCTTGATAGCTTTGCTGTGGTGTGTTTTCTTTCAACAACCCCAAGGGTCAGGTGTTTATACAGTCTGAGCCAGCAAGGTGGAACAGCCATGCTGTTCCTTACACATTTCCTCCTTTCAAAGACGTGTTTTGACTTTCTGTAAGCAAAGCGTGGGTTGGTGAAACAGACATTTAGATCTGTGTAAACCTTCATAAATCACAAATATGGTGTTATATGAAATGGTCTGTCTGTCTGTCTATCTGTCTGTCTGTCTGTTGGAGGGGGGAACAGAGACAGGTGGAAGAAGATGGAGAGGATTAGTTATTATACATATTTGTACACTGTTGTTTCTGAGACTAGCCCATGTGCAAAACATTGTTTCTAGTGGGAGTAAAAATGGGCATTACAGTGGACCATGCTGAACAGTGCAGAAGGAAACAATAGGTTATCCAGAAAAGTCAAAGAAGATTATGTTAAGAAAGGCAAAGAAGGATATAGGTGTGTATAAACATCAGAGGGAGATAGATCTTGGCTGCCAAAGAAATGGTTGCCCAGCTAAATCCATGACAAAAAGAGCATCCTGTTCAAGGTTGCTCTGCCCTGCCTCCTAGATTCTCATTGCAAGCTGTGTTGAAATTCTTCAACATACTTTTTGGTGATCAGATATTTTTTTTATAGTGAGCTGTTTTTTCTCTCTCAGTTTCAACTGTAATAAGATATCTTAACATTCTCTAGTGGGTGTGGAACCAACCATATGCATGGCTGCTCAAAAATAAACACATTGAATTCAGTAGGACTTATTTTTAGGTAAGTACGCATGTATTTGTACATTCAGTGACACCAATAGAGGGTCACTTGTTTTAAAAAAAAAATCAGAGAGGGGATAGGGGAAAAACAGGGCAGAGGGAGTTTTAAATCTCTCCAGCCCATGTGTGTTGGTTTCTATCTAGGCTGGTGCTGTGCAAACCCCCTTGAACAAATCTGAACAAGAAAATCCCATTGGAGACTTGCCTTAGGGTTGCCGTAAGCCAGAAATGACTTGAAGGCACACAACTGTAACAAACAATAATATGAATCTGATACTGTTATCCTGTATAATAGGAAGCGGAATCATGCATTGTTGTGGTTGTTGCTGAATTGCAGCTTCCAGCATCCTTCACCATTAGCTGTGCTAGCTATGGCTGATGGGATGTGTAGTCCAACAACATTTGGAAGGCTACATGATTTCCATCCCGTTAAGTAAGATAACCACTTCCAGGTTTGTACCATTATGGAGATATGTTTTTTTTCTCATTTATATGACAACATTTAAATTTTCTGTTCCCTTCTGTCCATGTATTTGGTATGGACAGAAGTTGTAATTTTAAAAAAATCTAAATGTGAAAGTAGCCAAAATGGACAGATCCACCCATTCAGGTCCAAACTTTGACTATTTGTCTGTTAAAAATGTGGGTTTAACTCCCTGAGTATTCAGCCATATTCGGCTTGAATTAAGTCTTTTTTTTTCCTCAGAGGATCCTCATCTTTAGCTTCTACTGTATACATCTGGCAAGTGCAAAATGCCCCACTCCATCCTGAAAGTTATGTTTACTTAATTTGGCTGGACAAAATGGAGGAAAATTTTGTTTCAGTTTGTTTTTGAGGAATATACAAATTTCATATGCAAGATGAAAAGAACTTGATGTTTCAACTCTTGAATGTGTTACAAAGTAAAATGTACAGATTTTCCCATCTTTGGGCTCTGAACAATATAATCCAATCCACTAACATTTACTATGTACTCCTGTTGTGTGCCTTAAATTCATTTCTGACTTTCAGTGACCCTAAGGCGAACCTCTTCACAGAGTTTTCGTGGCAGGACTGGTTCAAGGGAGTTTGCATCTGAAAGGCTGAAAGAGTATGCCTTGCTAAAGGTCACCCAGTCGGTTTCAATGGCTGTGTGTGAATTTGAACTCTGGTTTCCAGAGTCATAGTCCAACACTCAGTCCACTACACCACACTGGTACATACAGCACACTGGCAAATTGTTACATAGTATGCACATTTACATATTTCGGGAGTGATTTAGTTGTGAATTCTAGCATGGCAGGGGGTTAGAGTAAATGGCCCTTGTGATTCCTTCCAGCTCTAATATGTGATTTTATGAAATAGAGTGAATTCATATTTTCAACCACTGTGATGTGATCTACTTGGTCAAGAGTATCCCAGCCCTTGGGATTTCAGCACTAAAACCTGAGACTTAAGGATGGCCACTTGTACTGATGCAAAGGGAGGGACCTGATGGATTATGTTACAAATGGCAGCCTCTAGTACTGTCATTAAACACAAAAAATATTATGTATCAATCACAGTTGCACAGAGCATACCATTCAAACAAAATATACTACACATACTTTTCAAGACAGCCCTCTCACCCTGAGATTCCTCCCTCTCAACCTGACATTCTTCCCTCTCACCCTGAGGACTGCAACTGAAGGTTCAGGACTTCAGACTTGGCCACATCCTGAGATCTGGGAATCCTATTGGCTACTGCCATTACAAGATGAGCCGGGAGGGTGACTACATAGAAACTCCAGTTGCTCCCTGAATACTCTCTTGGCCAAGTCACTGTCTCTAAGCCTAATTTATTTAATTGTTTTTATTATTTTAAATTGTGTAACTTGTTTTAATCCTTCAGGTTACTGTAAATCAAAAATGACATGGGGCCTAAACAGACTGGCAGAAATAGTGCACATTAAATTGAGGCACTGCCCTGGCTCAGTGCTAGGGAATCATGGGAACTGTAATTTATTGTGGCACCAGAGCTCTCTGACAGAGAAGGCTCAGTGTCCCAGAAAAAAAATACAATTCTCATGATTCCCTAGCAGTGCCTCAATTTAATGTGCCCTATTTCTGGCAGTCTGCAAAGGCCCTTGAACACATATACAACAACCACTGCAAGACTGTTGTGAAGCTAAAACACTGCTCTAATCCAAAAATAAGTAGTGACTAAGCAGGTGATAACCAATAGGTAATATTTCCTCCTCATTAACAATTATTTCATTACCAGCCTGATTCAGTACCAACCTGGTTCAATTGAACAAATCAGAGTACAATTCACTGTGCCACAATATTTTCTTTAAAAATATGCATGATGGATAAGAGTGAATAAACTCAATCCAGCTGTATAATCCAGTTTGAGACCACTTTAACTACCCTGTCTCATGCTAGGGAATCCTGGGAACTGTCATTTTTTGAAACATTTAGCCACCTCTGTCAGTCAGAGAGCTCTGGTGCCACAATAAACTACAATTCTCAGGATTCCTTAGCACTGAGCCAGGACAGTTAAAGTGGTCTCAAACTGGAATATTTCTGTAGTGTGTTTTGGACCAAACATACGATTGTACTATTTAATTTTAGTATGCATAAATGAATTCATATGGCTTTCTTTAGATCGCATCTACACCTAGGAAGACCTGAGAGCACATTGTTGAGTAACTGTATCACCACCCTTGACAACACACCAGGACAATTAAACCAAATTAGCAATACCATTTAATCTGCTTCATGGCAATATGCCCCTCCATGCTGATATCAAACCATGAGGGGGTCACTTAACAAGCTTTGTTGGGTTTTTAAAATCAAAACAATAATGATCAGGACCAACAGGTTGTACTTCCTTTTCTTTCTCAAAGTGGCCATTTATTTATACAGGACAAATTCAGGATAACTTATCTAAAGCTCAAAGACATGAGCCTTTTTCAGAGACCACTGAATCAGTGAAGAATAATTACTCATCACTGTGAGATTTATTGTCTCAGTCATGGACTTTCAAAGCCAGTTTGCAAGAGGATGGACATTACCTAAGGCACAAGTAGCAGCATTCTAATAAATTTTTTCCATCCTTCCACTCTTTGTTGCCTGACAGTTTGGGCAGCTGCTGATCCCTTCAGAAAGCAGGCCAAGTCAGAGGGCACCATCTTTACATTTAAAAATTCCCCAGTAAGTGGAGCATTGTTTAACTGAGGTTGTTTGAATGGTTGAAGTTAACATAACTGCCAGGTCTGGAGAACATGACATCAGTTTCCCTTACATAAATGGCTTCTCCTGCAATGGAATCAGGCTAGGAGCAAAGTGCTAAAAGCAGAAGATGGTAAGCAAAATTATTGGCTCCTGATTTAGAGTTGTCAGACTGAAAACTGGAGTGGAGTCTCGGGTTTTATCTTGTACCTCTAACTATTGTATAAAAGAATTTCAGCAGGTATAGTTTGTCATGCAACCAGGTTACAAGCAACACCTACTGAAATTTTCTCCAATTCACATTAAAAGTAGAGGGACCCTCTCCAGTTTTTACTCTTACAAATTTACTGATGACATATACCATATATAATTGCAGGCTGTTAGGTTGGAAATGTTTATATGACATACTTTTAACTATTTCTGGTCTGGTATTGGTTTATGCTGCTCTTCTTAAGTACAGTCAGCCCTCCATATCCATGGATTCCTTGTTCAAAAATTCAAGCATCCATGGCTTGAAAATATTCAAAAAATATTTACATTCCAAAAAGTAAACCTTAATTATACCATTGTATAGAGGTACACCATTTTACTATGCCATTGTATTTAATGGGACTTGAGCATCCAAAGACTTTGGTATCCACGGGGGAACCTGGACTCAAACCCCAACAGATACCAAGGTCCCACTGTCTTGTTTTTGTGCTGTTGTTTTTAAGATTACTTTGATGTTTTCTTTTTTAAAAAAGAAAGTTGCATTATATATATATATATATATATATATATATATATATATATATATAGCAACTTTCCTCAGGCTACCTCAATATGTAGAGGACTGCATCCTTAAAAACTGCCCTAACTATAATGACAATATGAAGTCGTAGGCTTTCATGGCTGGCAGCCATAATTTTTTGTGGGTTTTTCGGGCTGTGTGGCCATTTTCTAGAAGAGTTTCTTTCTAATGTTTCACCAGCATCTGTGGCTGGTATCTTCAGAGAATGCTGGAATGGAAGAATATATATAATGGGAAATGGGAAACCATCCAGGGTCAAGGGCTTTCCCAGCAGACAATGATCACCAATTAGCAGACACTAATGCTCTTTTGCATATCCTCCCACCCTGAGGCCCTGCCATCAACAACAGAACAATGCATAGTTTACATGGGAATCACTCCTCTCTACCCAGGGTCTCACAGTATATATATGTGTGCCTCTTCTGCATCTCTTCCATCATAGCGTGTCTAGACGCTGCGATAGAAGGATGTCATCAGAGCGCTCACCATGTACAACAGCGGGCTCTCCAATGACATCCTTGGGAAAGGGTTGGGGCATCCTTGTGCCTAACTTGGAAGCTTCAGTTAGTTCAAAACATGGCAGCCAGATTAGTCACTGGTACCTCTAGGAGAAAGCACATAACATCAGTGCTAAAATCTCTCCACTGGCTGCCTATTAGCTTCCAGGCACAGTACAAGGTGTTGGTTTTGACCTTTAAAGCCCTTCATGGCTTGGGTCCAACTTATCTCTGGGACCATCTCCTTCCATATGACGCTCCCCACACTCTTAGGTCCTCCGGGAGGAAACTGCTACAGCCTATGAAAACTAGGCTGTTGGTGACCTCCCAGAGGTCCTTTACTGCTGTCACTCCCAGATTATGGAATGGCCTGTCGGATGAGATCCGTCTTATTACTACTCTAGACGCTTTTAAAAAAGCTGTCAAGATGGATCTTTTCTGACAGGCCTTCCCTGAATAATCTCCCGGCCCTAGGATCCTGGTCACCTTTCCTGGAACTGCTTCTGAACTATTAATCTGCAGTTCTATCTATTAATTTATTTGTTCACTTGCTTTTATTGTATATTTGTTTTTAATATTGCTTAGTTTAATACTCTTTTATGGGGGGGCTAGGGAATGATTGTTTTGGATGTTTTAATGTTGTAAGCCACTCTGATTGCGTTGCGGACGAGTGGGATAAAAATAAAGTTTATTATTATTATTATTATTATTATTATTATTTATCTGGCGTCCAGCTGCCCCTCCCCTCCCCTGCCTCCAAGATGACGCAAAGCACCATCTGTAGAGGCCCTTTGTTTACTTTAAGGGTTTCTTCTTTAATGTTGAAGTTGTCCAAGTGTTTGTGGATTTTGATGGCTTCCCTGTGCATTCTGACCTGATAGTTGTTGGCATGGTTCAGAATTTCAGTGTTTTCAAACAGCATTTTATGCCCAGGATGGTTTTCAGATGCTGGTGAAACGTCAGAAATAAACTCTTCTAGAACATGGCCAGACAGCCCAAAAAACTCACAAAAAACTATAATGACAATAGCTTCAAGTGTTTTCTGGCTTGAAAAAATGGCCGCCAGAGCGCCCCTTGGAGCAGCAATGGAGCCGGGCAGCAATTTCGGTGGCTAAATGTGTCTGATACTATCAGGATACCACCTGCTTCTAATTTTAAGCCAGCTCAGGTAAAACGCTTTTAATCCTGATGTGATAATCTTCTGTACTCTTCCTTGTGAACTCAGTTTGCAACAACTGAAGTAACCTGAGGATAAAAGAGGAAGAGGAACTGGAGTCTTTTGAAAACAGCTGAAAAAGTGGGACTGTCCCTGACAAATCGGGACAGTTAGAGTATATGTAAACATGAATGGTACAGACACATGGACCACATAAGCATTTGCTGCCCCTGCCTGGCTAGTTTGGCCCAGTTTGCACCATTTTGCACCATTTCTCTATTCCCAAAGCATACAGGCTTCCAGGAAATGTTTCAACTGAATATTGGTTGTTCATGGCCTTTGACATTCAGAGTTTAAAACCTGCCTCTCCAAACCCTTTTCTCCACAACTGCTGAACCCAAACCTAGAAAGCCAATGGCAGACAAGAGAGACCTTTGTTTAGCTTTATTGCCTCTGATTCTTGGATTTCTTTCCTTGGCCTGCATTGCATGGCTGCTTTCTGTTAGCATCTGCCTGTGATTAAAGAAAGATAAAGTTAGGCCAGACTGCTGGCTCACTAGCCTTTTATTTTTAATTCTGTTATTGATATTGACTTTAGGTCTTGCCTGACTTACTTTCGTTTGAACAGGACCTTCTCAGGACCCTGTTCCCATGGTAACAAATGCTGTGCACTGTAATAAAGCAAATTGCTGATGAAATAAATAATAATTATGGGCTTTGGTTTCAAAAATATTATTTTTCCTTTCATTCAAAACTATCACTGGGCAAGGTTCTTAGTGCAGGCTTTGTTCATGTCTTGTCTCGGTCCAGGAATTAAAGCAGGGGAAGGAAAGGGTTCTTGGTGCATGTGAACATAGGGTCCCCATTATCTGGATGCACAGAGTTCCCACAACAAATGAAGAAATCCAGAACAGAAAGCCATGTAAAGAAAGGCTTTTTCCCCTCCGGGGTCCTGCTGGTCTCTTGGACTACAATTTCCATCGCCCCTGCACTGGATGCAAAAAACGAGAGACATATTCCAACAAATCTGGAAAATGACAAGCTGGGAAAAGGCTGGTTCAGGACATGAAACTGGCAATAGAAGGGTGAGAATATAAGATGTCCACAAAAATTTTATTTATTTTCATAAGTAATCCATTTTCTATTATATTGTTTTGATCTTGTTTTCTAAAGAGGGTGTCATCAATACAAGTAGTTTGTAGACCATACCTGTATACCTCCTGCCCTGAAAGAAAGCCCTGTTGAGCTCAGATAAATTTATTTCTGACTAGATACGTAAAGAATTGTACTGTCAGAGTAGCTACAACTTTTATTCTATTTTTTTAATGGATTAGATATATTTGTGGAGGCCATGATGGCAAAGTAGAATTCTCATGTTTAGCCATAGTATTAATTTTGTTTCTAGTGCTGAGGACAAATAACATAGAAAAGCTGTTTTGATTATGACTTAATTTGTGAACTTTCCAGATGCATGTTTGGATAGTGGGATGTTTCACCTCTTCAGGATAGAATGGTGGATAAGACTGTCCTTACATTCTTCTAGGCCAGGTTTTGTTTCAGTGATAAACCCTACAGAATCATGGGATGTGTTGTTTGGTGAGGCGCTAGAGCTCTCTGGCTAAGAATTATAAATATCCCTCCCCAAACTGCAAATCCTAGAATGTTGCAGTGGTCATTGAAGTGGAATCATAGTGCTTAACTGTGTAGCATGAAAGGGCCCTCCATCTATAAGCCTGGCTTCTCCTGTATGAAGACTGGAGAAGTTTGGGAAAGACTGGTTCTATTGTCCAAACAGCTGAGGAGCAAAGTTCTGGAATCTGCAGAAGAGCACTAGGGACCCTTTCACACTACACAATCATTGCATTTTGATTCTTCAACTGTCATGGCTGCATAGTAGAGAATCCTGGGATATGTAGTTTAATGAGACACTAGAGCTCTCTGGCTGAGAATTTTAAATACCCTTCCCTAAACTGCAAACCTCAGGTGCAGTCATAGTGCTATAATTGTGTAATGTGAAAGGGATTATTGGAGGCCAGATTTTAGTTAATTCAGTCATGAGTACATGTGGAGAATGTATTTCTGCGAAGGAATCAAATAAGCTTATCACACGGCAATTACAGGAACTGGAATGGAAAGGAAAGGAACGGAACGGAACGAAACAGGACAAGAGCACATGTTACTGCACAGGAGAATGCCATCGATGGCACCGGGAGTCTCCAAGCTGTTTCCCAGCTGTTCCTGGCAGCCGATTTTGAAGAACCATTCCAAATCGTTCTTCAAAAATCAGCTGCCAAGAATGGCTGGGGAATGGCTTGGGGACTCCCGGCAGCATCCACAGCGTTCTCCTATGCAGTAACATGCGCTCTTGTCCTGTTCCGTTCCTTTCCGTTCCCGTTCCTGTAAGTGCTATGCGATAAGCTTAAAAGTGTAAGAAGGTACCTTCAAAATTGTCAGTGCCAACCTACAGTAATGCAAGACAACTGTTTCTTGAGCAAAGCAATTCTACTCAGTAGTGCTAGGCAAATATCAAGGCAAATGACATCAACCAAAATCCTCCAAGGATTGCACCAGTGCGATAGGAAAAAAAGGAAAGAAGTGTGGCATTTCTCTCTCTCCCCTCTCAATTGTTTTATTTGGAATGAGGCAGAGAGAATGGACTACAGTTTCTATAAGCCCCCAACCAACATGGCCAGTGACAATGCCAGCTGACAGTTTCTGGGAGTTGTTGTCCTTGAAAAATATTGCCAAGCTCTCATTTTATTTTTAGCTTTTACAATTGCCTTCTCACGGGTCACAGTGAGAAAGACTTGTGGTTGTGAGCTTCAAGTATGAAGTACATTTCCCCCGAATTCTGGGGATGTATTATGAGAATGGGAAAGATATGGATTCATTTTGTGGTTCCATGTCAGGAAGAGGAGAACCTAAATATCCTATTGCCCCTGAGACCACAGGATTGCAGACTTACAGAGTTATCCAAAACATCTTAGAGAGATGATCTACAATTCAAAGAAGCAGATTTTTCTCTAGCTCAGTTCATTTTAACTGAAAACATTCCAGTAAATATTTAGCCTAAAATCTAATAATACTACATTATACATCAATTTCCTTTGTCCTTTTCCAGATGGAAGAAGAAAACAACTAGTCTTATTATTAGAATTTCTTGGAAAAACTTTACCCTAACATAAAAATACCTTCCATTGCTTCTATTCCTTTAGAATCTAACGTTTTCACAAAAATCTACAGACTTGTACAAACCTGAAGTTCTAACTTACATAGCAATTCATGTTTCCAGTCCTTATGTCTGTTTATCATAGACACTACCCCCAATTTATTAGTTTAGTGATTCAGAGACAAGTAGATGCTTGAGGAAAAAGGCAAGACTTGAATAATCATGAAATTCTTCTATATATTTTTATAAGTAATTCTCTTGAAAAATCAAATACAGGAAGAATAGATAAAGTCAGTCTAGAGATCTAGCAGTTCTGCCTAGAGTTGGAAGTACTTATTTACCCTCTTTAAATAATCTCACTGAGATCAGCTGCTAGTAGTCAACTCACTGTATAATTCACTCAATACCGTACTTGTATAATAAATCATACTACTAGAAGTGAACCTACAGGCAAATTGGTTCAGCATTGGTTTGGGGGCAGTCTCTCACAATCAATCATCACTATGTATTTCTGTGCATTCATCCCAACACTAGTTGCCACTCAGGCTGCTGCCACACTGCAGAATTAATGCAGTTTGACACCATTTTAACTTCCATGGGTCCATCCTACAGAATCCTGGGATTTGTAATTTGTTGTGGCACCAGAGCTCTCTAACAGAGAAGGCTAAATATCTCACAAAACTTCGAACTCCATATCATTAAGCCATAGCAGTTAAAATGGTGTCAAGCTGCATTAATTCTGTAGTGTAGATGCAGCCTTAGACTGTCCTAAATATTCCTCCTACCACTGATGTTTCTCCATGGGCTTCCCTTTTTAACACTGAAAACATTTTGCTGCCTGAGGCGAAGGGCCCCTTTCACACTACGCAGTTATAGCACTATGGTTCCACTTTAACTGCTATGTTTCCATCTTGGGATTTGCAGTTGAAGAAGGTGCTTTAAAATTCTTAGCCAGAGAGCTTCACTGCCTCATGAAACTATATATCCCAGCACTTGACAGGATGCAGTCTTGACAATTAAAGTTGAATCATAGTTCTATAACTGTGTAGTGTGAAGGGGCCCAAGATGGCATCCTGTTGCAGCCCAAATACATGAGACAATTGTACTGACAGTTGAATCTTGCTTCAACACTGACAACGTTTTTTATTGCTAATGGAATTCAAATTTTATCTCCTGGACTTTGGAAAGCTTTGTTCTTAGTGGCACATGGCCAGAAGAAGGAGGTGCCTGCCTGCATAGATATATTTCCATACTATCTCAACACAGAACAACACATCAACAACACCTTGACAAAATGCAGGCCTTTGACTAACATCGTCATTAAAAAAAAAAAAATCCTGTATGATTTTTAACATCTTTGTCTGATGAAGAAGCCAGTGGAGCTTCAAAAGCTTGCATCGTGTATTTTGTGCATTTTTGGTTGACCGAATAAAAATATCACTGTTCTGTGGATTCTGTGGATTTTGGATGTTATTATACTTTGCTATATGGCCAAAACGGCTACCCCTGAATATGTTTCACTTACAGAATGAATGACAAGCTGTGTGGCATATATAACTCTGTCCTCCAGAAGACGAGAGTGGCTGGGGAGGAGGGCTGTGACTGCTGTCCTCCAACATTTGCTGTCTGAGGAAGATTCCTCACTCTGCCTAATGATAGGGCCTGTCTCTATCCTAGGTTTCTCTATACCAGGGGTAGGCAACCTAAGGCCCGGGGGCCGGATGCGGCCCCCCAAGGCCTTTGGACCGGCCCCAGGCTGGTCCTGCCGCCGCTGCCACCGCCGCCCACCGTGATGATATTGATTATTGTTGTTATTACTTGTTCTTGGGGTTTTCTTGGCAAAATCTCCACAGGGGGTTTGCCATGGCTTTTCTGGGGCTGAGAGAGTGTGCATGCATATTTTTAAAAAAATTTTAAAAATTATATTTATTTATTTATTTATCTTTGGTGCTTCGGCCCCCCCAATTGTCTGAGAGACAGCAACCTGGCCCCCAGCTCAAAAAGGTTGCCTACCCCTGCTCTATACCAACCATTTGCCCGCCATAACCAACCCTTGAACCCACTTTAGCCTTGGAACTGTTACATGGCAAGAATGACAATAGAAGCTGGCATTGACCAAGGTTTGAGAATCTGAGAATCTTTTATCCTCGGATAAAATATTGCATAAAATAAGGTTATCATGGGGGGTGGGGGTGGGGGGTTGGAACTCACAATCCCAAACACCATGACCTGTGAACAATGAGCAAGGAAGTGTGGCTGAACCATCCTAGGTTCCCTTTGTTTTTGAATGGAAAAAGTTGGGTCATTACAGGGAATAATTTGATGCTCACTGCCCAATTAGAACACATGGCTTCAACAAAATTAGAAACCAGGACATTTGAAACCCTCGAGATATAATTGGCAAGAAATTTGGAGGGTCCCTGGGAACATCACTTGTCTTTTTTGTGTGTGTAGTAACTATGGAGCCAAATCATGCCACCACAATGGAGCTTTTGTAGAGGATATCTGCTGAGTGACCATGGGCTATGTGGGCATGGGAACTGAACAGAAGCTAAGGCCTTAACAAATGCTGCCTTCATGTCATGGATGAAGTATGCTGGAAGAGCCTTTTAGAGGTGCCCTTGCTTCTCCAGCCTGTGTCACACCTGTCTGTAGAAAAAGGAGCAAAAAAAGATTCATTACAACTAGCAAGACTCCAGTTAGGAGACTGGAGAGGACAGGTATAATTAGGACCTCATCTGGAAATCATTTATCCCCGAATAGACTTATACTGTTTACCTCCCAGCTCAAACCTTTTTGTCTGGCTTGCAGCACATCCATTTGTCTTGCTTTGTAATCTAAAGATCATTGCACTGACAAGAAGCCCTCCTTCCCTCCCTTCCACCATCCCTTGAAACTCAGAACCTGGAAA
>CM034708.1:145991714-146013010 GCA_020142125.1 Phrynosoma platyrhinos | reverse complement strand
GGTAGCCCCATGTAGAGCGCATTACAGAAATCTAGACGGGAGGTTACAGGCGCATGCACAACAGTTTCAAGATCCCTTACTTCCAGGAAAGGGCGCAGCTGGCGTATTGATTTGATAAGGTCCCCGTAATATTTTGATCAGCAAATAATTACATGTGGAATAGATGGGAACACTGCCAAATGGATTCCTAACTGGTTGGAATACCGTGTTCAAAAAGTTATCATCAGTGGTTCCACTTCAAAGTGGAAGGAGGTCTCAAGTGGAGTACCTCAGGGTTTTGTCCAAGGGCCATTACTCTTCATTTTTTTTCAATGACTTAGATGATGGGGTAGGGAGAATTCTTATCAATTTTGCAGATGACACAAAACTAGGAAATGGGGTGGCTAACACATTGAAAAATAGAAACAGAAGTAAAAAAAAACCTAAATAAACTAGAAAATTTGGCAGAAATTAATAAAATGAAATTTAGTCAACAAAAATTGTACATTTAGACCACAAAAAACAAATACATATGTATACAATAGGGTGTGTGCATGGCTTAGCAGTACTACATGCAAAAAGGACCTCAGGATTATTGTTGATCATACATTGATCATAGGCAAATAAATTTCAGCTTCAGTATGATACTGCAGCAAAGAAGGTGAATGCTATTTTAACCTGCGTTAATTGAAGCATAGTTTCCAAGTTGAAGTAATAGTTCTACTATATTCTGCACTGGTCAGGCTTCATCTAGAGTATGGCATTCAGTTCTGGGGACCTGGTTTTAAGAAGGATAGAGACAAGCTGGAGCAGGTTCAGGAAAGGGCAACAAGGATAAGAGGTATGGAGAATAAAACATTTGAGAAAAGGTTGAATTAGCTGGGCATGTTCAGCTTGGTGACAAGAAGACTGAGGGGTGACATGCCTGTACTCTTTAAATACCTCAAGGGCTGTCACAGAGAGGAGGAGCCAAGCCTATTTTCTGTTGCCCCAAAGGATAGGACCAGATCTAATAGTTTAAAGTTATGGGAGAGTAGGCTTTGATTGAACATTAGAAAGAACATCTTGACAAGAATAGCAGTTCAGCAATGGAACCAATTGCCTAGAGAGGTGGTGGGGTCTCCTCTGGAGGTCTTCAGAAAGATGCTAGACAGCTGCCTGCTGGGTGCTTCAGCTAGAGATCATGCATTGAACGGAGGATTGGACTACAGTATATGGCCTAGGAGGCCCCTTCCAGCTCTGTGATTCTATGATTCCATGATTCTATGGAATGACATATTAGATTGTAAACCCAAGGGCAGAGAAGGGCATGCTACCTATATTATTAGTCTATTGTTAGTCCAATTGAGCATTGGACTATGACTCTGGAGACCAGGGTTCAAGTCCCTACTTGACCATGGAAACCCACTGAGTGACCTTGGGTGAGTCACACTCTCTCAGCCTCAGAGGAAGGCAAAGGCAAAGCCCTTCTGAACAAATCTTGCCAAGAAAACGTCATGCTAGATCAGCACAAAACAGCAAAACAACTTGTCGATCAAATGGGAGGCCTTAGAAAAGTTATACTCTTTCCACCTCAGAGGAAGACAATGGCAAACCTCTTCTGAATAAATCTTGTGAAGAAAACCCTATGAAAGGGTCATCATAAATCTGGCTCAACTTGAAGGGACATAACCGCAACAACAAATAGTTTAATTCAAGGAGGGGCAATTTCAACAGTTCCAGTGGCCAAAGTTGACCTGCAACACCTACTGTTGCCTGTATTGGGGCAGAAAACGTACATGAAAATAAAAACTGAAACTAGGGAGTTTATCACACGGGGAGTCCCATGCAGAAACGCTGCTTTAAATTGGGGGGGAACGCAAAAGCGGAAGCAATTTATCAATGGGATTTCCCCATGTGATAAACTCCAGTGCAGTTAAAAGGAGGTTAATCTGAATGGAAATTAGACAAAAACTGCTTCTTTTTACTTTTGGAAGATCCAGAAAGTAAAAATAAGCAGTTTTTGTCTAATTTCCGTTCAGATTAACCTCCTTTCAACAGCGATGTCATCTGAAAAAACACCCGCTTTTGCAGGTTTTGTTTAATTTAAAGCCCTGTTTCCACACGGGATTCCCCCCCGTGTGATAAACTCCTAGGAGTTGAAAGAGCTCTGTTTGTTTCTTCAGCATAGGTGAAGAGTTTTTGTCCACTTTTTTTTTTTTTCAAATGGAGAGGCAGCTGGAGAGAGGGGTACAGGAGGAACCCAGAAGTTGCAAATATATCTTTGGAGGCCACTTGCCACCATACTTTCCCTTCTTTTTGCTTTAAATAAATATAGTCGCCCCTCCATTTTCACGAGGGATCCATTCCAGACCCCCCCCTCCTCACATGCGAAAATGGAAAATCTCCAATATCACCAATATTCAAGCTCCATTGGCTTGAATGGCAGTGCACGCACCCCATTTTGTCCCCCTGTTTGCCATCCACAAATGGGCGAGGGACATGGACTCAAAGTCCATGGAAATGGAGGGGTGACTGTACATCAATATTCCAGATGTGAAGACACACTATGTAGGCAGCACAAGTCACTGAAACAAGCCCCCTTTGCACCGAGGAAAGTAAAGATCAGGCTCAGTCTGTCTCAAACAGTTCAGTTAATGTCAAGCTCTTGGCTTCTGAAGCAAAGTAAATAAGGATTCAATACCCAAACCACAGCCTGAATAATTTTTGAGACAGAATGACACAGGGCAGCTTGAGAGCCATGACAATGCTACTTTAAACACACACACACACATACACGTGAACATGAGTAATGTATAAGCCCCAAACAAAAGAATAAGTTACTGTTTACGCTCACTGCAAAAAGGAAGTTCAAAGAATGAGCCATTTCAAAAGCCACTAAAATACAAATTTCACTTGCTGTTACAATGGATGAGTGGATCAAATCATATAGACAAATAAATCACAGCCACAGATAGGATTACAGGCAATGTAGTGTTTGATGGTGGTGTGAAATTTAAGTACTTTAATTCTAATTGTTAATTATCTGAAGGAGCATTTTGTAGCATGCTGGGCCGAGCGGAACAGCATGAATCATTGTCTAGCCTTAATATAAATTACAATGGAGCTCATGCCAATGATGGGAACACCACAGTCTATTATCCCATTTGATGTTATAATGGCATATGCCTTGCCATTATTTATTTAGACGTTTCTGACCTACACAGGCTTTTAAGAATAGATGTATTCTCGATGTTTATAGTATATCTGTGCTTGGAATCATTTAGCCTTTTGTTGATGTTGTTTAAATATAGAATTTTATTTCTGGCTTATATGTTGACAAATATCTCTGTTTAAAATTATCCCTCTTTCTTTTACTGTTCCCCAACCCACATTTTTATATTAGTGTTAGCCTTAATTTTAATTTAATTTATTTTAAAACAAATTTATGTATTACATCTTGCATTTGGGAAAAGCAATGGCCAAAGTTTAGGGTGGTGTTGGTCTGTCTGTTGAGATTACCTGCTCCTGCACAGGAGAGCACAGATTTGGGAAGTTTTTCAAAGCAGGAGTGCTGATGCAATCTGATGCCAAAGTAATTTTTTACCTTTTTTATTTGAAGTATTTTTATCCTGTTCCTCAGCCAAAAAGGCTCCTAGAGCAGATTTCATACAATCTATATAAGATAATCACTGTTTGCAGTTTTATAATCTAAAAAGACAGAACACAAAAGGAAAAGAAGGTGGGGAAGAAAGGAAAATCAGGTTAATAGAGAGGTCCAACTTAATCGGCCAACTACGGGGAAGCAGACGGACAGAGGATCAAGGCCGAGGCTGTCGGACACCTCGGCCTCAATCCTCCCTTCCGCCACCTGCAAAAAAAGTGCTAAAATAGCGCTCCTTCCTCAAGCCGCGAAAGGGGCGCCGCAAAAGGCATGGCATGCCTCTTCGGAATCTCTTCCGGCTCAAATCTCCGGAGGCTGACCCAGAAGGACTCCATCAGAGTGCCCGTCGTGTGGACGGACCGTCGCTCCGATGACGTCCTCAGGAAGGGGATGGGGCACCCAGCAGCCGGCTGCCCCTCCCCTTCCTGGGATTGAGGACGGTGTTTCTTGCCATCTGCATCCCCCCTACATGAGGTGATAACAAAGCTTTCAAGTTTTGCAATTGTTTATGGCAACTTAATATGGAGGAAGTCAGAGAATAAGACTGTTTAAATTAGAATAATCCAACCGGGGTTAGATCCATGTTGGCGAACCTATGGCATACGTGCCAGAGATAGCACAAGAAGCCATTTTCCCTGGCACGTAGAACAGGGAAGAGGAGGAAAAGGCATGCACCTGTTCCTCCTCCTCCTGGCTGTCCCAGGCCTTCAGCTGCCTCCAGAGAGGCAACTGAAGGTCCAGGAAGGTCCAGGGGGAAGAAGTTCCACCCCAGAAGTCCCATTCCCATGGAAGTCTCACCTCCGGCATACTGGAAGGCCATTTAGTTTGGGCATGCAGTGCCTAAAAGGTTCGCCATCACTGGGCTTGATACTTTCCCTTTCATGAGGTTCCTGCCTCTCCAGTTAGTATTCTAACTGGTAAGATTTCTTTGCAAGATTGTTTGAATTTCTAAATGGAACTGAAAGACTGTGTTTTGGCATACCTAAGATCTTTCTGTTAAAACCCAATAAGCCGGACCTGGATTTACGCTGCATTTGCACTGCAGAAATAATTCAGTTTGACACCACTTTAACTGCTTTGGCTCAATGCTATGGAATTCTGGGAGTTGTAGTTTGTTGTAGCATCAGAGTTCTCTGACAGAGAAGGCTAACTGTCTCACAAAGCGACAGTTCCCAGAATTCCATAGCATTGAGCCAAAGAAATTAAAGTGGTGTCATGGTGGATTATGGCGGGGGGGGGGGGAACCAGGGACTCTAAACATTTGCATAACATGTTCTAAGAAGGGACACCATTTTTGGAAAGGATTGTTGCACTTTGTTGTTGTCGTGCGCCTTTAAGTTGTTTCCGATTAGTGAAACATTATTCGCACATGTATCATTGGTAATTTTATCTCTGCTACCCACCAGGCGGCAGCACTCACAGTACGATTGCATGCTTAATTTGAAACACAGTAAACTTGTTATCTTGCCAAGAAAAATGTTATTGCATTATCCTTTCCACAGAGATTAGTTTTGTTGAATGCCTGAGGAAGTTTTCAGGATTCCTGTACCTTTATGTAGCTCCCTAGCTACAGTGTATGTTTTCTTTTTACAATACAGCAATATGGTTCCTTGTTACTATATTACTGGTTTTTCTTCTTGTCTTGGGGCCAATTTCCGAAGATGCAAAGGGGTCTTTCAGAAAGGCACGCCTTCACTTTCCCCTTTGCATTCATTAAACAGGAGCCGTAAAAGGATACGCACTCAGAGGATCTGATAAAAACATGGCATGTCAGAGCTTGCCCATGTCAGAGGTGGGAAACCATTGATGCTCCAAAACTTGTTGAATTCCAGGATTGTGTAGTTTCTTCTGGAGAGGTCATTTAGACTTTGATTACTTCCAGTTGGCCTGCTTCTATCTAGTTCTGCCTTTCAAAAGGCCCTGTGCACCTCATCTGAGAGCCAATGTTGTGTAGTTGTTAGACTCCTGGTACAGGATTTAAGAGAGACAGGATGAGTCTACACCAAGCCATGAAACTCACTGGGACAGGCACATACTCAGCCTGGTCTACCTTACAGGGTTGTGCGGATAAAATGAACAGGAATAAAGGTTGCAGACCGCCAGAAATAGTGCAAATTGAGTCCACTTTTAGGGTTAGGGTTAGGGAATCATGGGAACTGTATTTTATTGTGGCACCAGAGCTCTCAGAGAAGGCTCTATGTGTCAGGGGAAAAACAATTCTCATGATTCCCTAGCACGAACCCTAACCCTAAAAGTGGACTCAATTTGCACTATTTCTGGCAACCCCCAAAGTTATGTATGCTTCCTTGAGCTCACTATGGGAAAGGCAGAATATCAATGTTAACAAAATTTCTGTTTTTCTCTCCTTAATAGATAGTAGGAACATTGAATACACATGGAATGGTTACAAATTCAATGTGTTGTCTCTCCAAGATCCCTGTATAATTTCATATCTCAGGCAAAGCAACTTCACAATAAAAAAAAATTATCTGGAAGCAATAGCATTATCAGGTTTTTAAGATGGCAATATGGGACAGCCAGTTGCCCACTCAAGATGGGCTGAGAATACATGAGGCTGGGTTGTGTAAGGCCCATCTCAAGTCTTGCAAGAGGAGAGCCTATCACAAGATTTCTGGGATCCAGTGAAGAGCCCCAAAATAAGAGCAAATTTTGCAATGGCACACCAGCAGCTATTGCTAGATGAGATGTTTACCTTATTTGTCAACTTCTCCAAAAAGGAGGAAAAGAGAGCACCTCGCTAGTCACCATGTGGATAGACCCCTAGCATTTGGTAACAGTCTAGTTTGCTGCATAGCAAATGGTTGGGAGTCAATCTGTTGTCAGCATGGCTGGTGGCCATTTTCTCACTCACACCAAATCAAGAAATAAGGGATTTGGGGCATCTTGTAATGCCCCTATATGAGACATGGCTTTCAGCTCCTGAATATAGGGCATCCTGTACAAAACAGGATGCCTAGGAACCCTTGGAAGAACCTTCTTTCCTATAGTGACACAACAGACAGAAATGTGAAAATAAATAATGAAATCTGGCAAATCTGCATTGAATTCAGTTTCAATGCTCAATCAGTTTGAATGATTTCAGGTTTGTTGTAAGTAGGGATGTTAAATATTTGATGCAAATATTTTGCAAGAGGCAAGAAGGAAAAACTTTCCATTTTTAAAATTTGTAGTGGTGGTAGTGAAAGAGCATTTGTCTCAGTGAGTTGCAATATGTTATTTCTGTACAATTTACCAACAAGATGAAAGGAAACAGTTTGCAAAGAAGATTTTTTTCCCAGTATAAACCTCAGATTAAACATTGCTTTCCATGGTTTTTGCCAAGGGTTTACTTATAGTTTGTGTGGAGCAGCCCATTGTTTGTATGATCTGTGTATAAGATTAACATTCTGTAATTGGTAAAGGAGTACAGAAAATACATATGAGCCACAGAGGTTGACCCACTTATTTGAAGAAACTGATCACGATTTTGATGGCAGTGACAGTAACGGTAATAAGAATAATGTTGCTGATAATGATCCCTCCCTTTCATAAAAGTAGTTAGTTTGTCATTGACAGAAAATAAAAATGTCCCTTACATAGTCTCCCCTTTCTGTTGGCATGTGTTGGCTGCAGTCTTGCACACGAAGGTAAGTAGCCAGGCCGTGTGTGGGATTACAGCTATTATAAATAAATAGAGATAATAACTCTGTCCATTTTGCTTAGACATGCAGTAAAGGGCCCTGTATTTATCTAATCATCGCCATAATCATAACTCTGCATGAGACCTGAAATACAGCCTTGTGATAAGAGGAAGTCTCTCCCAGAAAGCATACTCTCAAAAAACATTGGTTTTCTGACACTGTTTTCTTACCTTATCGTAATGCGTGTTACAATGATGGGAGTTCAGGATGTTTTCATGACAGATTATTTCCTCACTCATCCTCTGCACAGGGGAGAAGATGCCAAAGCCTAGAAGATTTTCTTCTCATTTTTTAAAATTCCTAGCATTATAATGTTACAATGCAAACGAAATGCTGCACTGGTGCAATTTAAGATTTTAAAAAAGAAAGAAAGAGAAGTAAAAGAAACATTTTGTTCCAATAATTCAGGGGTAGGCAATCTAAGGCCCAGGGGCTGGATGTGGCCCCCCGAGGCGTTTGGACCGGCCCCACCGCCTCCCATGATGATACTGATTATTGTTATTACTTGTTCTTGGGCTTTTCTTGGCAAAATCTCCACAGGGGTTTGGCCATGGCTTTTCTTGGGCTGAGAAAGTGTGCATGCATATTTTTTAAATGTTTAAATTTTGTTACATTTTTTATTTATTTATTTATTTATTTATTTATGGTGCTTCGGCCCCCCAATTGTCTGAGGGACAGCAACCTGGCCCCAGACTCAAAAAGGTAGCCTACCCCTGCAATAATTAAAAAGAAACACACTCAAGAGTGGGAATAAAATGTTGCTGGACCTGAAAATTACCAGAAAAAAGTCCAGGACAACAGAAATGTGGTTTGGATTTTAAAAAAACCAACACCAAGAATTACCAGCACAAATAATGCAATGTCTCAACATATTTGCCCTAACTGGAGAAACCCATAAGCATGAATTCATAATACTATGGGCTCATTCCCACTAGCATTTAAATCAGTTTGTGCTTCCCTTTATAAGTGCTTCATTCTCACTGGAAACGATTTCAGAGCCGACTGCATTTGGTTGATATCGTGGCAAATCGAGGTGAAGTGAGGCAAATGCAAAAGAATCACATTTTTTGAATACGGATCTTTTCGTGGTTCTTTTGGGAAAAAATCGATTTGCTACTGTGTCCAACAAATGTGAATGACATTTTGAATCGAATCGCACTAGAAGGGGTTGGCCTCTGGCCAGAGGGGCACCGCCGGTCGCCGCCTCCCCCCCTCCATCCCTCCTAATCTCCCCAAAGTCTGCTCGGTGGTCCTTCCCCCAGCTTCCTCTCTGCCAGGGCTCTGCCAGGGTTGTTGACCATTGGGCAGTTGGAAAGGGGAGCCTCCCAGGGACCCATCCCAGATTCTCTCCTCATCCTCCTCCTCTTCTCGGTTCTGGGGAAGCCCAGGCTCATCCATCAGTAGTGCCTCTGGAGTTTTCCTCTGTCAGATATAGCAAGCCCTAGTAGGTAGGGGGGAAGGCCAGCCATGGTGACCTCAGCTGTGAAGCTCGCAGTGGGCGGGAAGGCCCCCTGGGAGCAGTGCAGGGATGGGAGGGAGGATGTCTTCCACCATGCGCAGTCAGGGGCTTAGTGGCTTCCACACCAGGTGACCACAAGTCCTCCTTTTCCAGGAGACAGTCCTGCCTTTCAGCCTGCTATCCAAAAGTGTCCTCCATTTTGAAGCATGGACTCATTCCCAGTAGTGGGAACAACACGTAACAAGGACATAATTCGCTTCCATAGTGGAAACTACGCATCGGCCTGAATTGAATCCGTGACCCCATGTCACTGCAAATTGCAAACCTATTTAAATACTAGTGGGAATGAGCCCTTAGAAGACAACACCTAAAGCAGGGCTGGGAAACCTCCAGGAGTGGGTGGTCATACCAGTCTTCCCTATGATCTCAGAAGGACATTTTGTACCTTGACCAAATGCAAATCCCCAAAACAACCACTTTTGTCCCAGGAAGTTTCTAATGGGCACAATTGGCTATTCTGAAACATGGGGTGGGGGAGGTATGGAGCTTGTGCTAGGCTCAACAATACACTTTTTCAAACCTGGAAGTTACTTCCAGTCATTTCCAGGTTTGAAAACGGGGCCCAAGCCAAATAGGAGGAATAAATTGTCATTAACTTTAACAATAACATGGTTTAATTTGTTGAATCAGGTAAAGTAACTCATTACTTATTTGGTTCCTTTTCAAAACTGTGGGATTTACAAAAATGGCATGTAAGTTATCACTTCTAGTGTCACATTTCATCATTGGGTTCCATCAAACGGTGTTCCTATTGTAAATTTAAAGTTGCTTTCTCCAACCCAACACTTGCTAGCTGTGTTGGACCACAGATGGGAAGAGATGATGATTTTTGTAGCACAGTACATCTGGAAACTGCCAAGTTGAAAAAAGTTGTCCAGAAGTGTGGTATCTCACAACATGTTAAATCAAGTTTCATATCTGATGAAAGATGTGGAAGGTCTGAAAGGTCTGGAAACCATGCCCTATGAGAAGCAACTTAGGGAGCAGGGTATGTTTAGCCTGGAGAAGAGATTAAGAGGTGACATGATAGCCCTGTTTAAATATCTGAAAGGATGTAATACTCAAGATGGAGCAAGTTTGTTTTCTGCAGCTCCAAAAAATAGGACCTGGAGTAATGGATTCAAACTATAGGAAAAGAGATTCCATTCCAACTTTAGGAAGAGCTTCCTGATAGTAAGAGCTGTTCAACAGTGGAACACACTACCTTGGAGTGTGGTGGAGTCTCCTTCTTTGGAGGTTTTTAAACAGAGGCTGGATGGCCATCTGTCAAGAGTGCTTTGATTGTATATTCTTGCATGACAGAGGGCTGGACTGGATGGTCCTTGAGGTATCTTCCAACTCAACAATTCTATGGACGTTATCACACGTGGGCCAGAAAGCAATAATAAAGTTGAAATGAGGCATTCCGAAAATAAACTGAAAATAAACCTTGATTCTGCAAATGGAATTACCTTAATTGAAAAATTAAAGTAAACGGATTTGACGTTCACACACAAGCGAGAAAAGCCCGTAAATGTACTAGAAATGAGCTTCTTGCACAGGCACAGATAGAGGAATGCTCACTGGAACCATGGGAAAAGCAGGGAAATGCTCCCAAATGCGCATTTGGCTATCACATTACGGTAAATGCGAAATTACCTTAATTGCGCATTTGCATTTCCTCCAAACAACTGAATTTCAAAAGATCTCCGTTAACACCAGTTTCTGTCCACTTTCTGTCCAGTTTCTGTGCGACGTCATGTGAAAACACGGGGCACTAATCCAGTTTCTGTTTAGGTTTTGTGTGGATTAACCAGCAGATTTGCCCCCATGTGATAACGTCCTAAGATCTGTATCTCTTCTTTTTCCTTTCCCATCAAAATCTGCATTGTTTACTCATCCGCTAACCTCTTCAAATGTGTTCAATTCCAATTAGAGGACACTTATCCATTGCAATACTGAAGTGGAGCAATAAGTGGATACAGTGATCAGTTGGTGAATTGAGGTGCGCAATTCTTATTCAGAATTTTTTTTTAGTGTCATTGAACAAATGCAGAGCATTTTCCTTTACAGTATAATAATTGCATCTTCTACCTCCCTGCTCACTTATAATCAAGAAGTTGGTCTGCAAAAATCAATGCTACCGCAAATGTTTGGATATAGGGGCCAGAGTTTTAAGTTCAATCCCTGCCATCTCCAGTTTCTAACAACTCCGCTGCTTGCCAACCATCCTCCTCTTGAGACTACCACCAGCAATTAATAAGAATACAAAATCTTTGATTGCCTGCACTACAGGAATAGTATATACTGTTAAACAGGAAATGTATTTGTTAAGTCTTGCTAGAAGATTTAACTAGTGATTTCCAAAGTCTCTTGGAGCCCTTTCACACTTCAAAATTATAGCATTATGATTCCACATTAACTGTCCTGGCAACATACTGTGGATCCCTGGAATTTGTAGTTTGGTGAACCACTAGAGCTCTCAGCCTAAAAATTCTGAAATGTGTGTGTGTGTGTGTTGTGTTGCATGCCTTCAAGTCATTTCCAACATGGCAATCCTATCATGAGGTTTTCTTGGCAAGATTTGTTTAGAAGAGGTTTGCCATTGCCTTCCCCTGAGGCTGAGAGAGGGTGACTTACCCAAGATCACCCAGTGGATTTCATGGCCTAGCTAGGAATTGAACCTTGGTCTTCAGAGTCATACTCCAACACTCAAACCACTATGCCATGCTGGTGAAACTGCTAATCCCAGGATTCCATAGGATGGAGCCATGGCAGTTAAAGTGGAATCACAGTGCTATACCTGTGTAGTGCAAAAGGGCCCATGGTGCCTCTTAATTAAATTATTGTCCCCCTCTGGGGATAATTTACACATAACTATTTAACCAGTTATTTTCAAATTCTGGGCAAGACAGGAGGGGAACCCTTCGGGTGACCCTGTTTGTTTATTTATTTCATTTATATTTCACTCATATGCTGCCTTTCTCCTAGGGTGGGACCCAAGGCAGCTCACAAAAATAATAAGCTAAAAATTAAACAATAAACTTTTAAACACAGTTAAGACTCATCACATTAAAACAACAGGTTATACACAGTATAAAATAATTCAAAAGCATGCAAAAATTAAAGTAAAGCACACTTGCACCCATAAAACGTATCGGTACTGCATCTGAAGAAGTGGGTTTATGTCCATGAAAACATTTGTAAAAATAAAAAGCAGTTTCTTAAAGGTGCTGACACATTTTTCCTCCTCATTCCTTCCTCCTTTTTGTGCTCTAAAGACCCTTGCCATTACTAAGAAACTACTGAAACTTTTTTACATGTAAACATCTCTAGGAACCAGTATGGAAATGGTGTAGTGGTTTGAGTGCTGGACTACAACTCTGGAGATCAAGGTTCAATTCCCTGCTTGGCCATGGAAACCCACTAGGGTGACCTTGGGTGAGCCACACACTCTCAGCCCCAGAAAACCCCACAACAGGGTTGCCTTAGGGATACAATAAGTCAAAAATGATTTGAAGGCATACAACAGCAACAACACATCAGTAGCTGCTCTGCCTGTGCTAGAACCAACGCTTGGAAAATGGACTGTTTTGTATGATAAGTCCCAGAATCCTGCAGACAGCAAGTAACTTTTCCAAGCTCTGACTAGCACTCAATTCCTCTAAAGCAGGGACCGGCAAGCTACCGCCCGGGGGCCGGTTAAGGCCCTGGGCCCCGGACTTACCGGCCCCGGCCAAAGGCTGCCACCGTCGCTGCACCGCGCACCGCCGCCGCCGCCGTGCGCCGCTGCCAGGGCGCGTTTTCAGCCGCGCTTGTTGTGGCCGCCATTTTGGAAGTAAAAATGGTGGCCGCGACACATTTGCACATGCGCAATACTCTTGTGCATGCGCAAACGCGTCGCGGCTGCCATTTTGACTTCCAAAATGGCGGCCGCGCATGCGCTGTGGCGGCTGCGGCCATGCGCGCTACGGCTGCTGTGGCGGTAGTGGCCGCGGCAGCTGCATGTGCGGGGGTTGCTCACGGAGGAGGGGGTGCGCGCGCATGTGCGTGCACGCTCCAACATTCCCCCCCCCCTTGGCCCAGCCAAGCGGCAACCTTTTTGAGACCAGCCCAGGTCACAAAAAGGTTGCCTCTCCCTGCTCTAAAGCATGCTGTTCTGGTACCCTGCCCAGACTAACTGACTGAAATTCCTCTCCCTGAATTGGATGCAAAATGAACAACATACTTCTTCAAGAATCTTGAACGGAACAAAATTATTTTCCATCCCTAAGTTAAGGCGAGTACTTCTTTTTTTTTGTCCAGACTGCACATTCATTATTAATGCAGACAACTCCGGTGGACAGGTAGACATTTTCCAGTGTCGTATTTCAGGAAGATTCTTCCTTTTATTTCTTGTCTTCCTTCCCGCCAGATGCCCAAAGTCCCTCTAGTGCAGTATATAAAGCATGGATGTGAAACTCTTCTGTCTGTTACACTGAGAAGGGCTTGGATTCCTAAGAGCTTTGGTACAAGCCACCATCCAGATGGGAATTTAAATATCCTGGGAAAATAAACAGACACTGACAACAAATTTTGCTCAGTAGCTGCATTATACTGCATGGGAATTAGCAACAGCAATCTCAAGTACATTTCTATACTGTTTATCAGTGCACTTAAGCACTCCCTAAGCGTTTTACAATATATAAGCTAATTGCCCCCAACAAGCTGGATACTCATTTTAGGGCCTCGGCAGACGACTAATAGAGTAGTCTTCGAGGCCCGGAAGAGGAGGGACAGCCGCATGAGTGGCGCCCCTTCCTCTTCCTGAGGTCGCCCTCGGAGTCGCCGGCCCTCCGCACGGCCGGCGCTCCAGGGATGACCTCACACCGCAGTGACCGCATGCGCTGCGGCGGAAGAGTCAGGGAAAGTGTGCCCGCCGCTTTTAGGGTGCACTTTCCCTGACATCTAAAAGGAGCGCCAATTTGGAGCTCCTTTTAGGGACGCCGCAGGAGCGCCATGGTGCGGAGGCTCCGCTCCGCCGACGCTCCGTCCGGCGGCGTCCTGGAAGCAGTCGTCTGCTTCCCCCCTTAGCAACCTCAGAAGGATGCAAGGCTGAGTCGAGCCTGAGCTCCTGGCTGGTATTGAACTCACAACCTGTGATTTGTGAGTGAGTGACTGCAATACAGGCATTTAACCACTGCACCACCATAGGGAATTACTTAGCCTTCCAGATCTTGTTGGATTGCATCTCCCAGCAGCCCTAGCCAACACAGTCAATGGTGAAGAATTCTGGAAGCTGCAGTCCAGCAATCTCTGAAGAGCAACATGATTCCCACCCTCAACTTGGGCTGCTGCCTCACTGCAGAAATAAAGCAATTTGACACCACTTTAACTTCCATGGGTCGATGCTATGGAATTCTGGGATTTGTAGTTTGTTCGGGCACGAGACCTCTTGACAGGAAAAGCTAAATATCTCACAAAAATACAAATTCCAGAATTACGTAGCATTGAGTCATGGCAGTTAAAGTGGTGTCAAACCACTTTATTTCTGCTGCGTGGCTACACAGAGACTCCAGAGACAAATTCACTTTAATCTGAACAAGAGAGCCCCACTGAAATAAATGAAACATCTTTCATAGCAACTAATAACCCCCATTCATTTCATTGGTCTACTAGTTGGAACTTGAGTTGGAATTTGTTTGTGGAATCTGAGTTATTTTAACTTTTGGCCACCCTTTTCTGTTCATTTTTAAATGCACACATTTCACCATTGACTAAACCATGTCTGTATGCATTTCCCACTCTACTTATTTTTTGCTATTATCATTTTTGACAATAATGTATGCATTGTCTTTCAGACAGAAGCAATATTTCTCTATTGCAATCATAGCAATCAACAGTAACAACTACAATGAACCACATTTTAGATAAATGTGTAATTTAAAAAAGGGGGGTATAAATATCAGAAATTCCTTTGCAAGAAGAAAAAACAAAGCCTTGTAATCAGATACAAATCAAGGATGGGACAAGATTACCAGTGTTATTTGGAGAAACACAATAAAATCAAGAGTAAGTGGTTTCCTTTGGACTGGCATTTGAATTGATGTTACACTACTTTACTAAAAGTTTACCACACTGAAGGTAAAAGAGTCCATCGAAAATTTGAAACCTCTTCCCCATCCCAGTTTTGAGTTTGGAAGAAAAGGAAATAGCAACATGATTTTTGGAAAACTCATCAACTCTGACCCCACAACTGAAAGGGATGTGGGTGAGGTTAGAAAGAAATACAGCCAGGATACAAGAAACAAAATCCTTTACTTATAAATAGGAAGTAAAAGCTAGACCCACCCCACTTTTATCAACAGCAAAGAATACTCAGAGGTGTTTTTGCCAGTTCCTTCTTCTGAAATATAGCCTACAGCACCTGGTATTCATTTATGCTCTCCCATCCAAGTACTAATCAAAGCTGACCCAGCTTAGCTTCCAAGATCAAATAGGATCTGGTGCCTTTAGAGTATTTAAGGCCCCATCCCCATCAACAGTGCCCCACTATAAAAATCAGAATCTTACAAACATGATTGATAAGCTTTTTTAAAGGCAAACAATAAGAACAATCCTGTTATTCTCAGTCAGAAATATTTAGAAGCAGACAGATTATCAATGAGGCTGGGGGCAGTATCTGCTACCAGTGCTGATCCCATTGTTCAGTTATCAATGTTTTCAGCTTATCTCTGTATTCATTCATCTTAAAAATAATCTTCCAAGCTTCACTGCAGTTTTACAAACATTTGCCAAAAGTAACCCTTTCAGACTTTTCCTGGGGATGATCTAGAGATTCCCTTGAAGATCCTCACACCTAGAAGTGATTTGGAAAGTTATTCAGGGGGGTTGCAGACTGCCAGAAATAGTGCAAATTGAGTCCACTTTTAGGGTTAGGGTTAGTGCTAGGAAATCATGGAACTGTTGTTTTTTCTCAGACATTGAGCCTTCTCTGTCAGAGAGCTCTGGTGCCACAATAAAATACAGTTCCCATGATTCCATAACCCTAACCCTAACCCTAAAAGTGGACTGAATTTGCACTATTTCTGGCAGTCTGTCTGCCACAACAGAAAGCAGAGTTGCGGAGAGCAGTACAATTCTATTTCATAGAGTTAACCATGTAATTCAAAGCGACCAAGTGCATGAGCTATGCTTACCTTGGAACCTCTCTGACCAGGTTTTGGAATGTTTCTTTATTTGCAAATACACAGAGACTAGAGAAAGCAAGCAGATTCGTACAGCAGGCAACAAAACTGCTAGTATTTCATCAGATTCCACAAAAGTGCAAGTGTGCCTGAAGTACATTAAATCAGCAGCAGCAGCAACTGCAACAGCTACTGCTACAATAAAAACATAAAAGAAAGCCTTGCTGGTCCTAGGGCTACGGGATTCAAAATCCACAGTTGGAAATTAGCTTTATTAGGAACAACAACCTTTGAAATTATCTAGAACAGGGGTAGGCAACCTTTCCCCTTTAAGGGCCAAGGGACTTCATCTCCCAGAAGCCTCAACCATGTTGGCCAGTAGTCCCATGTTGGCCAATAGTTTCTGGGATTCTGGGAGTTGAAGTCCCTCGGCCCTTAAAGGGGAAAGGTTGCCTACCCCTGATCTAGAACGTGTCATCGGGATCGTGCTGTTATTAGCCTTGGGCATCACTAGCAGGGTGCAGACTACACTGGGTGACACCTCAGAGGGGGATGTCTGATTTCCGGTGTGGAGTGTACTGCCACACCTCTCTGCTGGTAGAGCAGGACTCCTGGAAATTGAAGGTCCTAGAAAGGACCCAGTCCACCCACCTAGAAGCATCAAGGAGTCCAGCCAGGATGTTGTTGGTACACCACAGTGAACTTCTGGAGGTCTCTCCCATCGTCAAATGGCACCTAGACCCCTTCAGGACTTGCAAACAAAGTAGGTAGATCAGGACAACTTGGGACACAGTCCCTTTGGGTGCTCTGGTCCACCAACCTTTGGTGACAAGTGACCAGAGTCTTCTCTTCCATAACGGCTTGATCTACTCCTGAGGGACCATTGGCTTGGTGGCTCTGTATGAGTTACCAGTATAAGTTACCACACTGGGGTGCCACTAACCCTAGTGATGCCACTGGCCAGTCTTCAAATCTCCTTTGATTTATGGCAAATTTATGAGAGCCTTCAAGCGGACTCTGAGTTAATGGTGACCTTATATTTTCTTGGCAAGATTTATTCAGAGGATGTTTGCTATTGCCTTCCTCTAAAGCTAAGAGAGTGGGACTTGCCCAAGGGCACCAGTTAACTCTCATAATCTTAATCCAGCACTCAAATCTCTGTCCAACACTGACTCAGGATTGATGATATTTAAAAACAAAAACAAGGAAGCTTCAGATTAAGTCACCACTAATTAAAAACAAAATAAAGGCCATCAGATTTCTAACTCTGAGACCAAATTCAAAATCCCACCTTCTCTACCCACCCATCCAACACACACACCAAAAACTATGGTTGTTGTGAGAACCCACCCTTCGAGTAAATTGTTTTCTTTCTTTGATTCAGTCCCTGGTCACCCATCAGGTGACTGACAAAACCAGTGGGAGAGATTTGTTTGCAAAAATCAAGGTGGGCAAACACACTCTTGCAACCTGCTTTAAAGCTAGGATTGTGCCTGGGCCAACCATATACCCCTATTAGCTCTGTGATTCTTTTAACGGGTTGGTGCCCTCTATCCAATCCATGAAACTTCACAAAACTAATTGACTCACAAGGGATATTGTACCAAAGTATGTGAGAGAACTGCTGGCTATTCTTAGACTGATCAATATTTTTTAGTGCTGCCAAACTGTGTAAACAGCAAAACAAACAAAATATTGCTGTCTGACCAATACATCAAAGCCAAAATGCCATGTAAACATTTCCGTTCCAGTTGCCCTAATAGTCCTCAAAGACCCACTAATTAGGTAGGCTTTGGCTTAAGGCTCAGAACAGATTTCCCAGTATCCCAAAGACTTTGTTGTTTGTTTGTTGTTGTTGTTAACTGCCCTCGAGTCGATCTTGACTCATGGTGACCCTATGGATGAGACATCTCCAAGACCCTCTGTCCTCCACTTCTCAGCTTAATTCCTGCAAACCCATATCCTTAATAGAGTCCATCCATCTGGCATGTGGCCTTCCTCTCTTCCTTCCTCCCTCCACCTTCCCAGCATTATTCGTTTTTTTCCCCCCATAGAGTCCTCATAATGTGTCTGAAGTACAACAGCCTCAGTTTCGTCATCTTGGCTTCCAGGGAAGTTTCTGGTTTGATCTGCTGTAGGACCCATTTGTTTATCCTTTTGGCTGTCCATAGGATCCTCAGCACTCTTCTCCAGCACCACATTATCTCAAATGCGTTGATTTTCCTCCTATCATCTTTCTTAACTGTCCATCTCTCACATCCATACATGGTAATAGGGAATACAATGGCTTATATAATTCTGACTTCTGTGCTGAGTTGTATATCTTTGCATTTTAGAATCTTTTTGAAATCTTTTCCACAGAGGAAATTAACAAAATTATAGTTCCTTCAGTGTAAATGTACATAGGTTTGGATATCACAATGGGTAGGCCTTAGCCCAGGGGTAGGCAACCTTTTTGAGCCGGGTTGCTGTTCCTAAGACAATTGGGGGGCCGAAGCACCAAAAATAAATAAACAAATAAATAAATATTAAAAATTTTAAAAATTAAAACATTATAAATATGCATGCACACTCTCTCAGCCCCAGAAAAGACATGGCAAAACCCCTGTGTAGATTTTGCCAAGAAAACCCCAAGAACAAGTAATAACAACAATAATCAATATCATCATGGCGGGCAGCGGCGGTGGCAGGATCGGCCTGGGGCCGATCCAAAGGCCTCGGGGGGCTGCATCCAGCCCCCGGGCCTTAGGTTGCCTACCCCTGCCTTAGCCAGTCATAGAAGCTAAGATCAATTAAATTATAATTTGTCAGACATTTTCATTTAAATTTATTTTATAATTAACTGATTTACTTAAATTGGGCTTTCAGCATTAACTTACTCTTATAATTAACTTACTAATTAAGTCATTAATTAATTAAATTAGAAACTATGAGAGCCAGAAAAAATACATTTCCCAGATGGTTCTTTACAAATAGCTTTAGGAAACTTATTTTTGGTCATTATTAGGGTGTGCTTATTTAGTTAGTTCCAAAATGGAAAGATTTTAAGCTAACAAGTAGCAAAGGCGGCTTGGAAGGGGATGGTCCGGTTTGCATCCCATTGATTCTCCTGAGAAGGTCTTCATCTCTCCCAGAAGATAGAATTTTGAAGGCCTTATCTGTGGGACCTTTGCTGAGACTGACTTGTGCTTCAGAAAGTGAAAGAAACAAGGAGGTTATGAAGATTAGATTATAAAATAAAGAGAAAGGGGAGACAAGAGAAGAGTTTTGGGGGGTTCTCAAAATTTCATACAGCTATTTCCTTCTCCAACAGCCAGCGTAGTTTAGTAGTTTGAGTGTTGGACTATGACTTTGGAGAATCCCCACTTGGCCATGAAACCTACTGGGTGACCCTGGGCAAGTCACACTCTCTCAGCTGCAAAGGATAGCAATTGCAAACCTCTTCTGAAAAGATTTGCTGAAAAAACCCTGTGCTGGGTTCACCTTAGGGACACCATAAGTCAGAAATGACTTGAAGGCACACAACAGCTACAACAACAAATTTCCTTCTCTCCCAAGCTCAAGACTTTCAGCTTTGTTCTGGAAAGGATTTTACTGTAGCCTGTAGGTTATAGGAAAGAATTTACTATAACCTAAATAGCAATTAAACGTAAACATAGTGGTTACTTTTCCTCTACTTCTAGCACAGATGATTGAATTAGAATTTTAGCTTATTAGTGATTAAACACGTTTACCTCTTCTACTAAATTTTCTATCATTGGTCCTACCATTTCAGATTTTGATGCATGACACTCTTCAATGTCTTGTTATATACCTCTTTTCCTAAATATATGAATTATAAGCATTCCCAATCTTTACTTGATGTTAATTTTCAAGTATAAGTAGAAATTCAGCCTTAGCTAATATATATCCCCATAGGGCAATCATGGCGGTGGAGAGAAGCAAACTTGTGGAATTCTGAAAGTCTAAAGGTCTGATTAGATAACCTTATGTTCTTTCTTTTTTGTAATTCCAGGAAGAACAAACAGAGTGACAGGCGCAGGTGTGCCTTCTATGGTGCCTGCAGCTCAAATCAAATAAAACAGAGATGAAAAAAACTAAAGCAACCAGAAATATTATGCCAAGTGGTACTGGGGAAGAAAGTGTGTACATAATCACCATGCTACCTCTGAGTCACATCTCCATCCCTGCACATTTCCTGGAGTAGTTAAACCACAGTGGCAAACAACCTGTGGACTAAGGAATAGATATGGACACTTCTTAAGCAAAGACCAGCCATTGGAAACCTCAAGAGTTTGCTCTTTGCAATGAGGGGCAGGTTGGTTGGTTGATGCAATTTCCAGACTAGTATTGTCTGCATTAATTTTATGTCTGCTCAATATTATCTATGGATGTGTATAATTTTTCATTATTTTGCATATATCATACAGGTTTCCGGTGCTTTCACTCTGCATGGAGACTTAACTCAAAAGGTTCACACTAGCAATAAACTATTGCCCGGGAAGGACAAAACAAAGATGGTACTAAAAACTAGTAACAGGAATATATGAATAAATCAGCCTTACATTAACTGATTAAAAAGCTGGTAGTTAATTTAATAGTTGCAATAGCTGCTCTGGCATAATCCTAGGTATTTTTTCTATCTGGTGGGCCTTAATTACTTTTCTTGCTGTACTTGTGCCCTTGTTGTTGGCTTAGTAATATGATTCATCACCTGTATATTTATAGAATTTTATAATGTTATTTTTCTCATTTATAATAGAAGTATTTTATTTAAAGGAGCTGGTGAAAGGAAGAACAATGTAAGGATTTTACAGTGACTGATTAAGGCTGCATTCATATACCATTTACTTTAAAATAGGTTCCACTGATCTAATTGGGACTTACTCCAGAGTATACATGCATAGAACGGCACTGTAAATACCGTAACTTTAATTTGAACCTTTTAGCACTCCCACCCCAATGTGGTACCACTGATGTGGTGGTGAGGATTTATTAAAGGATTGATAGGCCACTGCTGAATCCTCCCATCAAAGTGTTCCCATAAAACAAACAAAAAAGATCTGCAAAATATTGCAATTTCCATGGCCCTGGCCCAGTCTGGTTCTCTTGAAACAGGAGTACTTGCAAACAATTTCTCATTTAAAAATTAGACAAGATATTGACAAGCTGTTTAACAAAGATATGGGATCAGCAAGAGACAAAATTTAACTCTGCACTCTCATCCTAGACTGCTGATCAATGGAATTTCAACTTTTTGAGAGGAATCATAGAATCATAGAATTATAGAGTTGGAAGAGACCACAAGG
>CM034708.1:145955420-145978347 GCA_020142125.1 Phrynosoma platyrhinos | reverse complement strand
GGCGGGAAAGGGGATCCCTGTGGCAATGGGAGCCCGCAAGGTGGCCCTGAGGGACCGAGGAGGAAGAGACAAGAAAGAGGAGCCCGGCTCCGCCTGGCGTTGGCTTTCCCTCCATTGGGTGTTGAGTCAGCGGCAGGTCAGGGCGGGAAGGGAAGGGAAGGGAAGGGAAGGGGAGAAGGGCGGACTTTGCCGCTGGGAGCCGCCACTAGCGCTCAGCCCAGCGGCAGAGGCTGCCTCGCAACCCGGCCTTGGCGTCGGCTTCTCCGCCTCCTCCTTTCTTCCTTCCTTCCCTCCAGGTGGCTCCCTCCAAGGCAGGGAAGGCTTTGGTGGCGGCTGGACCTCGACGCCCTCGCCTCCAGCAAACGAGGTATTATTACAGACAGCCTCCTTGCTCGCTTCTCTTGCAAAGGCGAGGAAGAGGAGAGAAGGGGAAGAAGAAGAAGGAGACACACACAGACATAGAGAAAGAGAGAGGAACAAGCGCCGCTGCAATGCACCAGCCGCTGCTTCCAGGGAGGCTTTGTGCCTAGTCTGGGGTTAGGAAGGCGGCGTCGGACGTGGTGCTTTTGGGGGTCTGCCTACTTTCCCACTTATGTTTCCTTGGTTTCTTCAGAGGGGAGATGGTTGTGGTGGTTGTGGTGGTGATGGTGGTTTTTGCCAGCCTCTGAGGCTGAGAGAGTGTGACTCGCTCAAGTCTAAACTCTCCTCCCCCCCTCCCTCCCCAAGTGGGTTTCCTGTGTCTGGTGGTTCTCTTTGTGTGCCTTCATTTCCGACTTATCTATCGTGGCAGGGTTTGTTCAGGGGAGGTTTTTGCCCTTGCTGTCCCCTGAGGCTGAGAGAGTGTGACTCGCCCAAGGCCACCACACACCCCCCCCAGCGGGTTTCTCGCGTGTGGTTGTGGTTGTGGTGTGCCTTCAAGTCGTTTCCCACTCATAGGTTTATCATGGGGGTTTCTTGGCAGGATGTGTTCAGAGGAGATTTACCCTTGAAGCTGAGAGAGTGTGACTTGCCCAAGGCCACCCAGGTGGGTTTTGTTTGTTTGTTTGCTTGCTTGCTTTAGTTGTTGTGTGCCTTCATTTCCTACTTATGGAGCCCCTAAGGCGAACCTATCCTGGGGTTTTCTTGGCAGGATATATTCAGAGGAGATTTACCCATTGTCTTCCCTTGAGGCTGAGAGAGTGTGGCTAGCCCAGGGCCACTCAGCCGGTTTCCCAGGTATTGATGTTATTGTGTGCCTTCATTTCCGACCCTAACCGATCCTGGGCTTTTCTTGGCAGGATATGTTCAGAGGAGATTTACCCATTGCCTTCCCTTGAGGCTGAGAGAGTGTGGCTCATTCAAAAGTCCTCCAGCGGGTTTCCTGGTTTTTACCCAGGAGTTAATTCTGAACATTTGGGCACGGTTGAAGCCTCAGCACCTTTCCCTCTGCTGTGTGTGAGAGAGATAATATAAGAAAGAGAGAGTGCCTCTGAGCATGTGCTGATCCCATTCCCTTGCAGGGGATGAGGGTTTCTTTCTTCCAGCTCGCTGGATGTGTCTGCTGAAGGTGGCTGGAGGCTCCTCATTTCATTTGTGAAGGTGTTTAAATCAGAGGTGAAGGTAAGGTAATCAGGCGAACATCCAGGTACATGATTATAGCATGTAATGCCTCTCTAATTAAGCATTGAGGCATTTCTACCATTAGGGGCTTTCTCTCTCTCTCTCTCTCTCTCTGTGTGTGTGTGTGTAGAAGATTTTACTTTTAGGGTGGTGGCTATATTGTTGTTGTTGTGTGCCTTATCCTGGGGATTTTCTTGGCAAGGTTTGTTCAGAGGAAGTTTGCCCTTGCTTTCCCCTGAGGCTGAGAGAGTGTGACTCGCCCAGGGTCAATCCAGTTGATTTCATGGCCGAATTGGGAACCCAACACTTCCTTCTTTTCTTTTGAGTGGCTATGATTGTTATTGATCTTCTAGTAGGAGTAAAGGGGCTGCTGTTCCTAGAGGAAGAGAGTGCCAGGAATTTGGCTCCCACCACCACTGCTTTTTGGAGATCTGCCTAGACTCAGCAGGGTCCGTCCAGCCTCATGGAACCTGTTTTCCATGCCAGGGGACCATTTCTGGGCATGGGAAGCAGTGTTCACAAAAGGGAAGGGAGCTCTGAGCATGTGCAGAGTGCTTTCCTGGCCACTCAGGGCATCCCAGCTCTGTGGGAATTCACAGGTGAGGTCTGCAAGCCACAACAGGATAGTTGGGGAGCTTCTGGTCAAACATTAACCACGAGAGACTCCTGCAACTTCCTTTTCCAGGAAACGCACACAAACACACACACTACAAAGTTACGAAACTATTTGCTCTCCATGAGAGGAGGAGACTTTTTGTCAGTTTTGGGAAAGGCTGTGTCAAGAGTGTGTGTTGTTGTGTGCCTTCAAGCCGTTTCCAACTCCCTGGAGACCCTAAGGCAAACCTATCATAGGTTTTTCTTGGCAAGATTTGTTGTGAGGAGGTTTTGCCCCTGAGGCTGAGATTGTGTGACTTTTCCAAGGTGGGTTTACAGGCTGACCTGAGCATCAAACCCAATTCTCCAGAGTCATAGTCCAACACTCAAACCACTCCTGACTCAGAGTTTTCCCTAAAACGTATCCAGGGGTAGCCTTGTTGGCCATATACCCCAAATCCACAAAACAGTTATACATTTATGGGGCCAACCAAAGGCATAAAATATATGCCCCAATCTTTGAAAACACCACTGGTTTCTTCTCAGGGAAAGGTGTTAAGAATAATACGGGGGGTGGGGGGTGGGAGGTGGATCCTGTTTTGTGAATTTTGGATGTTATTGTACTTTACCTAAAATGTGATGTAGTAGTAAAGGAGAGTGCCTCTGAGAGTATAAAGAGTACAATTCACTTGTCACCTGTAATCTTGGCCCAAGCTCATCTGGAAACAAAGGTCCCACACGGTTTTGGGATCTACCACCTGTTTCCTCCAAAGCAAGGAAAAAAAAAACACAATGGGCTTTGTTCCAGGTTTGCAGTCTTAATGTAGGGTCTGATGTTCTGTTCGAGGTTTGCAATCCTAATGTCTGCAGTCTTAATGTAAGGTTTGATGATGTTGCTTTGGTTCCTTATTGGTTTGGATCCAATAAGGGAATCATCTGGATTGATGAATGCCTAGTTTCTTTCCCCTATACTTTCCAAAGAGGGAGAAATGCTGCTGATCTCATGGGAAGGAGGCATGTATAAAGCAAAGCAAATCCCCTTTGTAAGAGATGATTGAAATGAGCTCCTGGATGATTCAGAAATGACTCCCTCTCTCAGGGCGGAGTATACGGAGCCAAGGAGGAAGAATTGGAGTACCTGGAGGCTGTACAACGGGGCTTGCTTTGCAAAGAGGTATGGCCACCCCACAACCAGAGCAGCAGCAATAGCAACACAACGCATGTCACCACAACGCTGGTGAAGAAAGCCCTGGGAGAGTTGGAAAGAGGTGATCACTTCAACACGTTCATTTTTGTTGAGACAACTGTGCCTGGAGGGATCAATCTCTTCAGCCTATTTGTTAGGTGGAAACATCTCTTTGCAGTTTTCTTATCGGGACTCCTTGATGAGATAACAAGCCATCTTGCCTCTTAGAAATGTAACTGATGTGTGTTATGTTTTGCCTGTAGGTACAAAACCAGGAGTGGGTGGGTGGGTGAGTGGGTGTGAAACCAAAACAGCAGAATTTCATTCCTTTGCTACTACATTTGCTGTTGCTAGTGTTGCAAGACTTCTGGAACCATCTAGGTTTCCTGTTAATTTAAATGTTATGGAGAAGAGCAATACACCTGCAATCAGCTAATGGGACTTAAAGTGGGTTTAAATGTAATGTGATATTCATACATTTAACTTTGATACACAAAAAGATTATGAAAGTATCTTGGAATAATATAGCAGATAAGATGTGGTTTGAATCCAAAATGGTGTTGCATAAATTCTCTAATGCTTCTGCAGAGAAATTAGGAATGTAGGCAGTGCTATTGCAAGAAATATTGTAGGAATGTGACCATGTAATAAGTCCTAGTTTGATCTTTTAAAATTTATGCCTATGTTGTTAAAAATGCATGTTGCAATGTTTTCATTTTTTTTCTGGCCTTATTTAGTGGAATCATTTGTCTGAACAAAAGTATAAAATATTTTCGGTTTTTGTTTTGTTTTGCTAGAAAAAGTTGTCAAACCTACAAATATGAGCAGGCAGCCAGGAATTGGCAGATGTAAAGTTTCAGTGTATACCCATTTGTGAATTGAGAACTTGAAGTATTGGCTGAAATCCAGTTAGTCTCAACTATAGTAAATCCATTAAATCAATATGAAGTGGTTAAAACAAGACTGTTTGTATTTTTATTCATTGGGCCTACTGAAATCCACTTTTGACTACTGTACTTAAGCTATTGACTCCCAAATTAGTGTGTCTACGATTCTAACGCTGAAACACTTGTTTTTTTCAGATTATATTTTATGATGTCATAGTGACAGATTTGGTCTGTGCTAAGTGATATGCACACCCTGTATTGAAAATATCCACTGGGATTAGTTAGATCAGTGAATGTTTCCCAGATTTGGTTTACAGATGTTGTATGGCTACATTCTCAATCTACTGAGTTTACTCTTGGACTTTTGGGAGCTGAAAGTTTACACCTGGTCATGTTGAACAATTTACAATGCAATCCTATACATAGTTACTGAGAAATAAAACCCCTCTAGGTTGCTTCTTACTCCCTGATAGGTGGAATTATAAATTGAATATTGCATCAGTGTTGAAGTGAAAGGCACTAGACTTACTTAAATGCAAATATATTGGTTACTGTAGCCCAAATGTTACAGTCTTGCTTATTTCCAGTATATATTGTACATGAAATATTTTAGCATCTTGATTTATAATCTGCACCAAGGTAAGAGTTTATAACAGGGGTAGGCAACCTAAGGCTTGGGGGCCGGATGCGGCCCCTCGAGGCCTTTGGACCGGCCCCAGGCTGGTCCTGCCTCCACTGCTGCTGCCCTCCCCACCATGATGATATTGATTATTGTTGTTATTACTTGTTCTTGGGGTTTTCTTGGCAAAATCTCCACAGGGGTTTTGCCATGGCTTTTCTGGGGCTGAGAGAGTGTGCATGCATTTTTTAATTTTTTTAAAAAAATTATTTATATTTAGTTAGTTAGTTAGTTAGTTTTCATGCTTCGGCCCCCCAATTGTCTGAGGGACAGCAACCCTAACCCCCGGCTCAAAAAGGTTGCCTACCCCTGATTTATAATGTAGAATCTGTAGTTAGTTCAAGGTAGTAATGATAGTTACTTCTTCATAGATAAGAGTTGCCATTTAAAGACTTTGGTCTTAAACTAGTTATTTGACAAGCTTATTAATAATAATAATAATAATAATAATAATAATGTTTATTTGTATCCCGCTTATTGCCAGACAATCCAAGCGGCTTTGTTGTTGTTAACTGCCCTCAATTTAAATTGGTGTCCCAACTTAAATAAGTGTGTGAGATATGTATATCTGGGAATGGTGGAAAGCAAGTAAGAGGTGGCAAAAACTCAATTTCATTACCATATGTTTATAATATAGAGTGTGGATATGATACACTCTAATGTGCTTGTGATGATTTGGGTTATTGCTTAGTGATGTTTTATGCAAAGAATTTTGCAGCAGGTGTGTGTCAGTAGCTGGCAGGCCTTTTCCCCGTTGTTTTTCTTCCTCAGTGTACAATGTGTGGGTAACATTGCAAATAAGAAGGGAGTGTGTTTTTATGTATTTGTTGGTAATGATGACATAGTTTTCTCATGACATTATCGAGCCATACAGCATACACATTCAGGCAAAGTGGATGATGTGATATTAAAAGATACAGCCCTCTATATTTGGCATCAAGATTTTTGGATACCATCATACTGGGTTTGCTGAAGCAGGTCATGTTTTCTGACACAGCTCACACGACACATCAAAGATAGAGTGCAGCATGGATGGGTATGCAACAAATATGCAGATTTGGTTTAGCCACTGTTCAGCCTCTCTCATATGAATCATTCTATCCCATGAAGTATTTTGCCTCAGCAAAATATTTCATGTGAATGTTTTCTTTAACAAAGTATTTGCGTATCATTCTTTAGTACTATTTAAAATAAAAATCTGATAACTTAAAAAGATGCAGTATTTATATGACTCAGGCAAAACCTGTTGGGAGTTTTAGGAAGTACTGTTTTTATTACTCATATTTCCTGCATGGCACAAAAGGTTTTACTCTGATTTTTGTTTTAAACAGCTCTGGTCAGTGACTTTAAGGAGAGATTACTGCATTCCAACCATACAGTGTAGATTGTTTTGTAATTCTACATGGCTAGCTGTGCAGAAGAATTAATCCTGTGGAAATGTTCCATGCATGTTTGGCTTGGAGTCAACAGGCATCTGCAAGGCTAGAGAGAACATTAATAGACACATGTACTGCATAAATATTTGGGTTACTTTGACTAGATCATAGAGAGAGGAATCTAACACACAATAGTTAGTGATTAATGTGACCAGTGTATTCTCCTTGGCAGTAGCCCCACTGTTTTATAAGCATGGCACCAAGAGGGCTGAAGTGGAGGAGGCCAGCTCCACAGAAGCAGACTAAAGATCATGCCCTCATGTCTTACTTCATCCCTGCCCCCACAGTATTCAACACTCCTGATTAATTTTATTCAGTGATATTTAATAAAGGTTACAGTAGCTTTTTATCCAGTATCTGTATCTGCTTCTATATTATCACTGTCAGTCTCAAACAAGCAGTTGATTAACTAATTACAACTCTTGTGTCTATGTCTCATGCTGCAACTCCCCAATCAGCAACTAGTTTTATGGGAGGATGCATTTGAGCAAGCAGGAGATGGTGGCTTACCTTACTCCCACTCATCAGGACTGACTGAACCATAATTCCTACACAACAGGTCTCTGGGTTATAATGTAGGAGCATATGATGGCTTGACCTGGGCCTCATATTTACCATTGTACTCAACAATACTGTAGATCCAATTTTTGTATTATTGCAAGGATTCGTGTGATATTGCTGATACCATAGTAGTGGGGATGGGTAACGCTTTTGGCTAAAAAACTAAATTCCAATTTAGGAAGACTCAGGCTCACAGTCCAGTAATGGATGGAGCTGAGGATATAGGGCATGGCCAAAGTGACGTGGTGGTGCCAGATGTAGCGTGCTGGTTTGACCATTTCCTGATCAGTTATACAAAGTGCACAGCCCAGATCCATGCAAGAGTAAGTAGAATTTGGAACACAAGGTTTGAAAATTAATTCAATTATTAGCTTACACGTTACACAATAATTAGCTTATACATTGTAAACCGCTTAGGGAGTGCTTAAGTGCACTGATAAGCAGTATAGAAATGTACTTGCTATTGCTATTCATTAATGCTGGTTGTCAAAATTGGGGAGGCTAGTACATTGTCATTAACACTAACAACTGAAATAACCAAATTTACTGAATTATGATAACTAGTTATTTAATATGTGGCATGTACATTGTTGCTCCTGCTCCTGTTGGCACATTATGTTGTTGCTTCCTTCAAAAGTGCTCCTCTTGTTATTTTGAAGTTGTCTGCCCCAACCTGGCAATTTGCAGATGTGTCAGACTCAAAATGGCTGAGAGTGGTGGGATTTGTAATGCAGTGTGTCTGGAAACTGCCAGGTTAGATAAACCTGTCGTAAAATATGGGATCTAACAGCTTTAAAATTACATTACTGTCCTGCATCTCTCTCCTTTCTGCTAATATATATGCTATTCACTCAGACTGCAAACACCATAGATTGTTTATCTGGATTGGAAAAGATGAATTAAGTGTGGATAGACTCAATCAAGGAAGCCACAGCCCTGAGTGCAGGATCCGAGAAGGGCTGTTGGTGACAGGATGACTTGGAGGTTTCTCATTTATAGGGTCACTGTAAGTTGAATTTTAATTTTACAGCACTTAACAACAAGAAGCAAATACCAATATCCTACAAAGACTGGCAAATGGAAGGTGGACAGTTTCTTTTTAGAAATAGTTTGAGTGTCCGAGCATATAAAAAACATCTTCTTGCACACCCAATGACTGTATCTCTTGCCTTCCTGCTCACTTTGAATCAACAGGTGTGGGCTACAAAAAAATAATGCTATCACCTGATTTCATGTAAGGATTGGTTTCAAATTTGATCTTCATCATCTTCATCTTCTTCCAGTCCTAGCTTGCCAGCAGTCTTCCTCTGAGAACACCTGCAGATGTGAATAAGAAGGAAAAATCATTTATTTATTGCACCACAGGAATAGTGAGTGTTGGTACTCAGAAACTTTCTTTATTAATGTTTGTTGGGGGAAGTGAATGATGAATTGGGAAAAGACTAGTTACATTTAAATAGTTATTTCCTGACCCTCTTGGGGAGTTCTTGCTAGGGACAGGGTAACATTAGATGTAATTAGTTATTTCTAAACTCTAGGAGCAAATCACAGTGCAACAGCTTTCCTGACTGCAAACCTCAGCTCAGTTTTATGTGTGCTTTTTAAAGTTTAATTATCTTCTTATCTCTAGCAAGAGATACTGGCAGAGAAGTCTTGAACTGGATATTCCAGGTCTCTTATAGAGTCTGGCTTTCTAGTAAGCCAAACACAGTTGATGCTCTCTTTCACCAATTTCTGACAACTGTTGTTGAGTGGATGGGGATGAGCCGACTCAGACTGAATGCAGACAAGATGGTATTTGGTTATTCATGCCTTTCAGAGGTTAGTGGCCAGGCCTGCATAATAGGGTTTACCCTTCTTTGAGCATTCAGTTCCACAGTCTTGATCTGTTCTTTGTCTTTAGAGAGGCATTTTACCTTGTTCACCAGAAAGCATTCAATAACTGCTGAAATGTGTCATCTGAATGCAAATGTAGCTCGTGGCTCATACAATCTTAAGAATTTCTACTGTGTCTGAATCTTTCTTTTAAAGAGTACTCTTCTTTCCTGTAGCAATATTTTTAAAGTACTTATAATTAATACATATTAGCTGACACAAGTATGTTAGCAGAAATAATCTTTAAACTGATTTCTTTACCCAAGAGAAATGTTGTGTAGGTGACACTTTTAAAGACAAGAATAATTAAATGACCTTTCTCTTTTCCTTCTCCCCCCTCATTTCCCTCTCTTCTACACTGAGCTCTTTGAAATCCCACAAATGCTAATTACTCTAAGAATCTTTAACCTTGTGGTGTTTTCTTTTTTCACATACCTTTTAGGAAATCAAATCAGTGTTGCAATCTAATTTCAAAAGGCATCCTAAACCAGCAAAATGTGTGCAGACTTGTTCTTTTCAGTGTTAACAAATCTCTGGAATTGACAAGCTATTTGCCTCCAGGAAGACAGTGTGCTTGTACAGGGTAATAATTATTCATGCTGCCTTGAGGATATACTGAAGGATGGGGATACTTGGACTTGTAGGACATTTGACCAAGTGAATTTTTTTGGTTAGGAATGTATATTCTCTAGGGCAAGAGTCCTCCACATTTTGCTGGATTGCATCAATTCATCACCATTGAGTATAATGGCTGGAAGTTACAGTCCAGCGTCATCTGGAGGGCCTCATGATTCCCATCCCTAAACTAAACTCTGAACTGATGAAGGTCCACAGTCAACCTAGTAATAGGACATTAGTGTGCAGTTTTTCAGTTAACATTTGATTACACCAGTGTGCAAATGGTAGTGCTTGGCATTTTCATTAGTTTTAAAGAAATAAGAGAGATATGGTAATGCTGAAGATTTTGATTTTGTGTTTTAAAATAAAATATAATAAAATATAAAAATATAATAAAATAGGACCTCAACTGGGGTGCACATTTATAGGGCAGTTCGACACAAATAGATGGTCCCCAATGCCAGTGACAAACCTCCTCTGAACAAATCTTGCCAAGAAAATCCCATGATAGGTTGACTAATGTCACCATAAGTCAGAAATGACTTGAAGGCACACAACATACACACAGTGTCAGTCACCAAGCTACCTGGGTTGCTTCCAGGAAAGAAACAGCTGTAGTCAATGGACACAAACGTGATGCTGGTCATGTGGTGCTGGGGGGACTGCCAGTCCCCACACTCCCAGGCCTTTAGCTGTCTTTGGGGAAGTCCCACCCCTAGAAGGTGGATGTCCTGTCCCCCTTGCACTGAGTAACACTTGTGTGGGTATGCCTTTGAGTTTGGGCACTCGGGCTCTAAAAGGTGTGCCATCACTGACCTATATACTTCATGTAGATTTTTTTTTAAAAAAAATAGTCCACTGGAATGCATACTGTATAATCCCTCTTAAAAGTATGAATTGCTTACAAGTGTGGTCCACTTCTATTTATTGGTAAAACAAAGAAGTTTTAAACATTCGTTAGGGCATCCTTACACCTGTGTTGAAAACACCTAAAATCTAAATGTCCTGGCATCTAAAAGTGAGTTGTGATATCTAACCTGATTGGCTAGTGAATAATAAATTTAACTGAAGTTGTTGTGGTATGTAAGAATTTGAAATATTTTTCTAGCCACAACTTACATTTTGCATTGTGTAAGTTTTGTAAAATGTTTGTGTTCCTCTGTGCACATCTATAGCCTAAATAAGGTATGCTTAAACGTGTTGATTTCTGACTTCTTTCAATAACATACATCAATAAGTGTTATATTCTTCACTATCAATATTCTGATAATTCGATTATCTATTTTTGTATTTTCTTGGGAGAGCCTAATTGAAATGCCAGGATTTCATATTATGTAATTGCCTCAGCAGACGGCTAATTGAGCCGTCTTCCAGGCAGGGAAGAGGAGGGGCAGCCGCACGAGCGGCGCCCCTTCCTCTCCCCGAGGTCGCCCCCAGAAGCGCCGGCCGTCCGCACGGCCGGCGCACCGGGGATGACCTCACAGCGCAGCGCCCACATGCGCTGCGCCGTTTGAGTCAGGGAAAGTGCGCCCGCCGCTTTTAGGGCGCACTTTCCCTTAAATCTAAAAGGAGCGCCAATTTGGTGCTCCTTTTAGATGCACCGCAGGAGCGCCGCGGTCCGGAGGCTGAACTCCGGCGGCGCTCCGGACCAGGGCGTCTCCGACGCCCTGGTCTGCATCCCCCCTAAGTCATGAATAGGGCAGCTAGTCATTTTGTTTTCTTTCTATAGCTTTATAGAAATATCTACCCATGCTAAATAGCATCAGACACTCTGAAGCACTTTTACTCTGGATATGTTGATCCAGCCATATAAATCTTAAAAATTAATCCTAGCAACTAAATATGTGACATTTATTGAATTCATTCTTTTCCATTTACCTCATTGCTTTCAGAAATATTGAAAATAGTAAAGGATTGTAGATACAATTTGATTAAATCTATAGATGTGACTCTTTGACTTCTGAAAATTGATTCCCCTCCCCTGAAGTGGAGTTACTTACTGATTAAGAACTGTGCACTGAGTTGAATAGGTTAGATTTGTTTGTCTCCCCCATCTTCCTTATGCAAGTTTCAACAGGCTATGAAGTGTACTGGAAACCTAATATAACCCTGCTCTAATAAAATGTGCAACTTTACTTAGAAATACCAGTGTTTGTCTGAAATGGCAGGATGACACATCTTTATGTTCCATTGTATGAAGACAAAAACCTTCGTATTGTAGACATTTCCTGTTTTTCGTATATGCCGCTGCTAAAACTAAATAAACCTTCCTTCCCATTTGCGTTGGCTAGACTTAAATTCTTTTATTCCAAAAATATTAAATGAAATATAAACCAACCACATGGCATCTTCTGAGTAAGTAGAGGATGGCCTCACATTACATCCATGCTTGGAGGAAGGGGTGTTAGGTTCTTACTTCTGGTGCTGTGGACTGTTGAATGCAAACAATCTCTTCATGTGCACATAGACACACTCTTCCTGACAGACACTGTGGTTGCTTCTCCACCCATTTTCTGTACCTCTTAAGGGATTCCAGAACATCAAATTCCAGCAGAAATTACATTCATTCTCCTGCAAAGGACAGTCAGACAAGACTTTTTACCTTGTTGCTTGCAGCATCAGTGCCTTCAAGTCTCCTTTCACCTTTGTTTTTTTTCCCCTGAACAACACATGTGTACTTGCCAAGGTAAAGCAACTATGTCCTTTCCATATAGTGTTGCAGCAAAATCTCACAACTTCACTAAAAGTTCTGCCTTAAGCATCTGTCTAGAGAGTTATAAGAGGCGATAGGTGGGAAAGCTTTGGAAAGTTCATTTGTAGTACAGCCATTGCTGGATTAGACACTTTCCCACCTAAAGTGGACTGTCATTGTAATGAATTTGTGATTCTCTGATTTGGAGCTCCCATTTACAATAACACACAGCCAGAGATTGAGATGTAGTGTTGTGCATAGTGATTGGTGACTAACAAATTAAAATAATTTATTTCATACCATTAGTTACTGTCAGTGGAACTAATGTTAGAAATTTGTTAGAAAATGTCTAAGCAAAAGAAGGAACTCAGTTATATTTATTTTTTTAACATACTTAACTGGCTTAAGTTAGAATTTCATTGGCTTGAGTTAGAATTTCAGTATTAACTTAATTCCAGAATTAAGTTATTTACGTTACACATTAATTAAATGACCAAAAGAACCAACAGATTTCACATTTCTTAGTTGGATCTTTATCCAAAGCCTAATTCACTTAAATTTTTACAAAACTTTTTCTTTTTTTTTCTTTTTGTTAGTCCCTGAAGTTTTGGAAATTACAGTGTTTAGATCACAAGATTCAAACCACTGCAAATGCTAACTGCTATGGCAATATTTGTTTTTGCTCATGACTCAAGTATGATAGATTTAGCTAATTCCAAGATGAAAAGATTTTAAAATGACGAGGTGTAAGGGGACCTTGGAAATGGGTTGGTCTTCTTTTTAATCCTGAAGATTCTTCTGTTTTGTATGCTGAACACTGCATAGAGGTCCATCATGTGTCCAAGGAAACTGGATTTTGAAGCCCTGTGACTTTTCCTGGGAATATGGAAATCAAAGAAAGAGGAAGGGGAAGGAGACGATGAGTTTTTGGTGGAGTGGGTGACAAACTGGGTTTTCAAAATTTCATGCAGTTCCCCCCCCCCCCTTATGTCCTAAGGTCAAAACACAATCAAGGAGATGGAGTAAAATCACTGTTTTTTCAGCTTTATTTTGTAAAGGTTTCAGGGTAGATTTTACAGTTAAAAGCTATTTAATGTAATCTTGATAGTTAATTTTCCCTTTCTGTGCAGTTGAATCAGATTTTTAATCATATTAATAATTAAAGAAATATATGAACACTTTTCTATTAACTTTCCTATTTGTCTGTAGATAAGTGACGACAATCTTTTTGTATGTAAGCAAGGATAGTAAGCTGTATTTAGGTGCCCATGTGGATACAAACATATGTGTTGGAAGCAGATTGACTTGCTTACACATGATGACATGACCCCTGTCCTCCATCTATTTAAAAGAGTTCCATATTTGTGACGACAGAGCTTAGAAAAGTTGCTTTTTGAGTTACAGTTCTCAAATACTGGGTCTTTGAGAATTTTTGCAAAAACGTATCCTTTCCAAGCAGTGTGCAAGGCTTATTTCTAGATCATGGTCCAGGGCTCTAACGTACTGGGTTACATGTTTGTGTGTCAACATTATGTCTTGTCTGCCAAGAAATCTGGGATAAAGTGAGCAGCAATCTTGACTCTGATCAGGCTTGTGTTTATTTGTACCCAAATGAGCTCCTGAATAAGATTGTAACCAGTTACAAGTACAGTGCAAGAGAATAAAATAACAGCATGTAAAGACAAAAAAAACAAAGTATGATCTAGTAGTGTTTCACTCAGACCTAAATTAGTAACTCATCTTAAATTTGATGTTGCAGTAGTCCCCCATTGCAACCTTCCATGTCTGAAAACGTATTTCAGATGGTTTCCCAGCTCTGTGCCTGGGGGAGTTGCAGGAGGAAAGGGTAAACCTTTTCATCGTTCTTCTGACATAAATAGTTCCTTTAGTGCAGTGCTTCTCCATTATTTTCTGTCACCCCCCCCCCCAGGAAAGAAGAAAATATTTCGCATTCCCCCGCACGACTGTAAATAGTCACATGGACGGGTTTGACCAATCAGGATAGAGCACGTCGGGCTGCTACTGGGGCTGCGCTGGGACAATCTCCCTCTCTCCAGCGGTAACAGGCCCCCCTTTATGGAGCCTTGCGCCCCCCCTGGGGGGCGCGCCCCACTATTTGAAAACCGCTGCTTTAGTGGAACAAGCCCACTGGATCTTAACCATGGGTTAATTTGCTTTGATAGAGTTTTGGCAGTGCACATGGTTGGTTGCTGTTCTGTGAGATTTTGTGGCTGAAACAGATGTTTTCTATGGACTTCAGCTTCAAAGCCAGTCATCCTTCCATATTTGTAGGGGATCGGGGAATGAGACCGCTATGAATATGGGAAAATTGCAAATAACTCTGCCCCCCACTCAGAAGCTAATTAAAGTTTTTCTCCTGAGGGGAAAAGCCTGGGAGGGAGAGGGAGGAGGAATCCCTGGGCTAGTGGCATTGACCTCGTGAATAATCGAAACTCTGAGTGTCAAGGCTCGAATATGGAGGGCCGACTGTAATGCACAAATATTTTCGCCTTCCACTGGGGTGGCAGTGGCAGTTTTCTGTAGAACATCTTCATTTGCTCTCTGCAGAGGTGCTCTCCTGTAGCAGAACTAAAAGCAGAGCTGCCAAGTGCCTGCTTGCCCCATTCCCATGCCTTTTTCCAGAACTTGACATCTCGGTAGAACATAATGCATGTCTCTTATTACAGATCACCCCAGTTGTTTCTGAAGCTTCCATCTGGCAGCTATGTTTGAAAGATTGCAGCAAATGAATGCATGTCATAAACTGATTTATTACTTTAAAAATCCTTGCTCAACTGTATTTCCTGAAAAATTCCAACTAATACATTTGATTTTAATGCAGATACATGCCATTATAGTTATTTATGTTTTTCTCCCCACATTAATATTTCCTTTTGGAAAATGGTGTTTTTAAAAGTTGCCTGCTTGCAAACATTTGTGTTATTTAAGTTCATCTTATTGAGAGTAATGTCTGTTGGTTGGTTTGGGGGCATTCCCCAATAGATTCTTTGATGCTGTGGTCCAAAGTGTATTAATTTCTGTTTCTGAACATGCATATTTTGAGTTCTTGTCTTGTCTAAATGTTCTGTTTACCTCTTGGCTAGTCCCAAAACAACATGACTTCTGAATACAGCAGTCTTTTGTCTTATCTTCTGAATGTCCAGATATTTTGGATGCCCCTGGGCTAGACAAGCTGGGATTTGACAGAGAGATTTTCTTTATTAGCTATTTACAGGGGGGAAAATGTTTTCTTTCATTTATGTAAGTCTCTGAAACCACAAATGTGTAAAGACATAAAAACTAAAGCAGTAGTTCTCAAACTTTTTACCCTTGTGACCCCCTTTACATCTGTGTGCGGATGCTGTGCCCCCCAACATAGGATATGAATAAAATATTTTGTTTGTTTAGTGTGCTTATTTTTGTTCACACATTCATGTATATCCATATTTTAACATTTCCTAAGGAAATAATGTCATTCAAATTATAACGGTTTTATTTAAATACATTCAGTATTTAACACATGTGTAAATTTTACACATACTACCTCACACACAGCCACATTTGCATACACCAGTGTTCATAAATATGTACATACTCACTCATGCTCTTTCGTTCAGTCTTTCAGTCTCACACGTATTTATTTACTTTCTCACACACAGTCACAGAAACATTCATTCTCTTGTGTATATATGAATATACACAATGCATATGTAAAAGTATGTAAAAAAGAAATGAGGTGTGTGACTGAGTGTGTGTGTGTGTGTGTGTGAGAGAGAGAGAGAATTTATGTGTGAGACTATATGAATGGATGTATCAGAGGGAGAGAGAGTCAGGAAAAGAACATTAAGAGTGTATGTAAGATAATTAGTGCATAAGAGAAAGTCACTCACACACCAAGGAAGGTACCAAGGCTGTGTGAGAGAATTAATGCATGTGTGACTGTGTTTATGTGTGTGAGAGAGAGTATCACTGTGTGCATATGTGAGATAGAATTAGCATGTGAAACAGTTTGAGAATGTATGTGAATCAATGTCTGTGAGGGAAAGAGAGAGACCGTGATGTGTGAGTGTAAGAATTAACTGGCTAAGGAGGTGTCGGGGAGAAAGAAAGCAAGAAAAGGCATGCACCTGAGCATGTATGGGTGTGTGTTTGTGTGTGGGTGAGCAAGAGAGAGGTTTGAGTATGTCACAAAGAAAGGGATAAAGGAATCTTGTTTATTACTTTTTGAAATTGAAAGAAATTCCTCTCAGAAATGGGTTACTGATGGCTGGAACAGACTGGCTGTAAAACCCGGCTTCCGGGTGGTTTGGGGGTGACATTTAGACACCACATGCCCCCAAGACGACTGTAAACCGCTCAGCCAACCACATGGGGGCAGCTTTAAGATGCTCTGGAGGTGTGGCATTTAGATGGTGCATGCCACTGGAGCTCTCAGAAGTTTCTCTGGGGCTGCCTAAGGCGGCCCAAACCTGGCCCAAATAGTGGATCTTTTCCACTTCTATTTGGGCCGGCGGTGGAGGGTGCCTTCAGGACCACATCATATGTTTGCTGCGGTTCCAAGGCATCCTGGGCAGGGGCAGCTTCAAGCCCCCCTTCCTGCCAATCTGTTTTGTCCCTGAGTCAGAGAATTAATGTGAATGAATCCCTGTGAAAGTAAGGGGGAAGCAGACCAGGGCGTCCAGGACGCCATGGGACGGTGCGCCGCGGGACCGCGGCATCCGCAACGCGGCGCACCAATGGCATCCCTGAAAGGAGCGCTAAATTGGCGCTTCTTTCAGAAGTCAGGGAAAGTGCGCCCTAAATGTGTAGGGCGCACTTTCCCTGACTTTTCCACCGCAGCATGTGTGGACGCTGCGGTGGGAGGTTGCCCCCGGAGTGCCGGCCGTGCAGATGGCCGGCAGCTCCGAGGGCAACCTCGGGAGGAGGAAGGGGCGCCGATCGTGCAGCTGCCCCTCCTCTTCCCTGCCTTGGAGATGACTTGATTAGTCGTCTGCCAAGGCTGTCAGTGTGTGAAAAGGAGAGAGAAACAGTGTGACTGAGTGAGAGAATGAGTGTACATGTGATTGAGGGGCAGAGAAACAGGGCAGGTTCCACTGAGTCCCCTTCCACCACCCGTGACACTACCAGCAACTGACCAAAGGCCTCTTTAGTCATTCCTCCTTCCTCGCCAACCCCTGTCCTGCCCCCCTGCCTAACCATACCAGAGGAGTAGGAGTCCCCAGCTGTCTAGTCAGCAGGATAGAGGTAACAGTGTAGGGAAACGGCAAGACACAATCTCTTGTCCGGCTTGCAGGAAGCAATGCACTTGCACCACTCCACCTTGACTGGTTGTGCTGATTGAGGCTGCAGCAATATCTCATCTTGAGAACTGGGGCAGTGATGGGATGAGTGGGGGAAGAAGAAAAAATGGTGGCTCAGGATGGGCCCTAACACATGCTGTGATCCAACAAGCTTCCCCCTCTCCTCCAAGCTCTTCCTGGTCCAAGTGCCCTCCTCACCTTTTTTTTCATCTCCAGGATTTGAGAAGAGGAAGGTGAGGACCTCCAAGTCTCATGCCCCCTCTTGAGCAACTCTTGTGCCCCCCCTCCAGGGTCCTGCCCATAATTTGAAGCATTAGCCTAGCTTCCCAACTATTCCCTCTCCCAGTGTCCTTAGATAGGCTTCGTTTTGGGGTGACCAATTTAATTCCAAAATCATCTTTAACACAACCAGTTTTATCCCGTCCTACATGATAGCAGGAATTGGAACTTGGGGCGCAAATGTGCTAACATTCATAAAGTGTATGAATGTTGTTCTGGTGCTGCATCATACACTTTATGAATGTTAGCATAAAAGTCAAAGTGACAGGGTTAGTTCAATATATTTTGCTGCCTTAGGGCCTAAGCAGACTGCCAGAAATAGTGCACATTAAATTGAGGCACTGCCCTGGCTCAGTGCTAGGGAATCATGGGAACTGTAATTTATTGTGGCACCAGAGCTCTCTCACAGAGAAGGCTCAATGTCCCAGAAAAAAAATACAGTTCCCATGATTCCCTAGCACTGAGCCAGGGCAGTGCCTTAATTTAATGTGCACTGTTTCTGGCAGTCTGCCTTAGGCCTTTAGTAGGCTTTCCCTTATTACAAAGGACATCCCTTATAGGACTGGCAGGTGTTCTGTATTATGATGGATATGTGTTATGCATTTATTTATAAGGACAGCTTTTTCTTAGAGATAAACTGAACAAGGTGTCAAAAAATCCCATATTTGGGACACGGGGCTTTCATAAAGACCTAAATGTGTGTATCATGTAATTTATGAATGTGGACAATATGCTAGTTTTAAAAAGCAACACAGGGCTAAGTTAACAGAATCAATGCTTTCATTTGGTATTTAGGTAGAGCACAAACTTGATAATAGCAAAACAAAGAGATCTTGTAGCACCTTTCATACTGAGGGAAAGAAATTTATAGCATAAGCTTTCGTAGACGTAGTCTAATGAAGTAAGCTTAGTCTATGAACATTTATGCTACAACTTATTTCTCTCAGTTGATCTCAAAGGTGCTACAAAATCCTTTTATATACTGACACCTACTAATATAGCTTTTAGTACTGACAGCTATTTCCTGAAGGTCAGCTCTGCATGCCACTGTCCCTTATTGCTATTTTGAGAACCTGGCAACACTATGCCTCAGGCAAAAAAAACCAACAACCTATGGCAGCTCCTCTAACCCTAAATCAAGGTGGTGAATGCGAATAAATCCCATAAGACTGGTCCCTAACCCTGGTATAAAAATAAACCCTGGCATAAATTCATAACAAATAAGGAACAATTTGCTGCCCTTCCGTGACTCTCCAAATCTCCTGCCTGGAGTAGTTGCCTCATTGTGCCTATTGGTAGATCTAATCCTGAAAGATTTGTGATTGTATTGTGAAAATGGGTAGGAAAGATGGGTAGTATCCCATATAACAGCCCTGTCTCTCCATACAAAACCAGAAAGGCACAGTGGGAAGTAATTTCCATTTATGATTTTTGGCTGCAAAAGTGTGTTTGTACTACGGGGGCAAAAATTGGCCCTAGGACCTTCAGTGTTTGCTCTCTCCTTGCATAGGCTATTGGGAAAGGAATATCTAGTATTTCATCAGCTGATTAGTATGGGGAAAGTTGCTTACATAATTCAGCACAGATTGCTCTGCAGTCTTTTACTTTTTTAGTAGGACATGGATAAAAGGAGGTGTTTAAAAGGATTGCCCCAGTGTAGATGCCAGTTATGTTGGAAGTTCCAAAATGTTGTGCATGTGAATTATGCATCCCTCAAGATGTTGCTGGACTGCAAATGCCAGTAAGTAGACTTCACTAGTATAGCCAGTGGTGAAAAATGCTGGGAGCTGCAATCCAGCAACATCTGGAGATCCACATTATTCTCACCACTACTCATCTAAGGACTGAAATCCATTTGTTAATTTTAAAAAGTAGGTTCAAATCAGTGGAATAGATTCAGTGGCTCTAATATGATTGATACTACTCACTGAATTTGCCCCTTTTCTCTCTTCTATAAGCTGTTCACAAATTATTTGGCGGATGGTGGTTTAATTGTCCTGTAATTAGACATTTAAACTAATATTTCAGTCTGCTGAACTAATGAAAACATTTGTTTACCCTGCTCCTGAGCATATTTACTTGAACAGAGCTGTGAAATACTTGTCTTACATAAATATTGTGTTGAGGAGGAAAAAAGGTGTGCACTTTTGAAATGCCTTTGTTAGTTTATTGTGCTGTATTTAATGGATTAGGCCACTGTCTGAGCTTGATGTGGCTATGTTTATGCAATATAGTTTCATGGGTGACAGTGTAAAAATCACCTTTTCTTGCCAGAGATTAATGTTATGTATATAAAGCAGGAATTAGTGATACATTAATGACAAAAAAGCAGAATTTGCCCAAACAAGCCTTGTCCTTGAATCACTTTCAAAACATTCTTTTGTACAAGTTTCTAGGTATGTTGTAACTCAGAATTTCCCCAAGGCAGGTGTATCCTGTTCAAGCCAAAGCTCTAGCATCAAATCTTTTAAGTGAGTAATCCTTAATCAGATGGATATTAAAATACGGTGGGGGGGGGAGGATCTGACTCAAAATCACGGGTAATGAACTGAATCTGTTGTGTCAACCCACTCATTTAACCTTGGCATTAATACAAGTTGATGATTCTCCCTCTCACACTTTTTCTCCTTTCATGCTATACTCAACTCCAAAAATGGCTACAGATTGAGTCTCTCTTATCTGAAATGCTTGGGACCAGAAGTGGTTTGGATTTCAAATTTTGAAATACCTGTTTTTGCATATACGTACATAATGAGATATCTTGGAGATAGGATCCAAGTCTAAACATAAAATTTATGTTTCATTTATACCTTGTAAACATAGCCTGAAGGTAATTTTTTACAGTATTTTAAATAGTTTTGTGCATGAAACAAAGTTTGTGTACACTGAGTCATCAGAAAGCCAAGGAATCACTCACTATCTCTGCCACACATGAAAAAGGCTTTGGATTTTGGAGCATTTCAGATTTCGGAAATTTGGATATGGGAAACTCTGGACCTTTGCAGACTGCCAGAAATAGTGCAAATTGAGTCCACTTTAAGGGTTAGGGTTAGGGAATCATAGGAACTGTATTTTATTGTGGCACCAGAGCTCTCTGACAGAGAAAGCTCAATGTCTCAGAAAAAAAATTCCCATGATTCCCTAGCACTAACCCTAACCCTTAAAGTGGATTCAATTTGCACTATTTCTGGCAGTTTGCAAAGACCCTCAATCTACCTGAAAGCAGACCCAAGAGACAATTGGGTACTCAAAATGGTTTCTACAGCCCTCACCAGAACCAGTAACACCTCCTTCTCCCTGCACCCCCGTACCTAAAAAAAAAAAAAAAACTACTCGAAAGAGTAGGGGGGGAAAGTTGGAGTGGGATGTTTACCCATTCTTTGTGCATATTCAAGTGGGAGTTCTGGATTTACAATCAGTGGTGTTGGAATAAATTAATAAAATCTGCTTTTCATTATGGACTCTCACATAACACTGTAATAAATTAAAATTTGCCTGATTATTACAAAAAAGACATTGATTTGAATAAAATAGGGATTTATAAGTATACCATCCCAATTCATGGGGGATCCATTCCTGCCAGGAAAATCATAAATATCCAAGCCCCATTGATTTCAATGGTGACGAGCACCTGGGCATGCGTGCCATTTTGTCCCTCCCCGCTTGTTGTCCACACAGGACCTAGACCGCAGACTCCACATCTGTGAACAGGCGGGACGAGTGTAGATGTAAATTTAGAAATAATGAGAAGATTTAAATAGAAATACAATACATTTTACCATAGAGAGGACAGTTAGACCTAGTTATTCTGTGTGCCTACTCAGAAAAGGGTTAATTGTTATTGTAAAAGGGTAGGTTGTTTTTTGTTGTTAACCACCCTCCAGTTGATCTGGATACTTGGTGACCCTGTGTATGAGAAATCTCCAAGGCTCCCTGTCCTCCAATGTTCTGCTTAGTTCTTGCAAAGTCATACCCATGACTTCCTTAATAAGAGTCCATCCATCTAGTATGCAGCCTTTCTCTCTTTCTACTTCCCTCTACCTTTCCTAGCTTTATTGCTTTTTCCATAGAGTCCTCCCTTCTCATGATGTGTCCAAAGTACGACAGCCACAGTTTTGTCATCTTGGCTTCCAGGGAGGTTTCTGGCTTGATCTGTTCTAGGACCCATTTGTTTGTCTTTTTGGCTGTCCACAGTGTCCTCAGCACTCTTCTCCAGCACCACATCTAGAATGAATTGATTTTCTTCCTATCTTCTTTCTGTACTGTCCAGCTCTTGGTTGTTACTGAGACAGATTTTGAGCTCACTAGGTGTTAAACTGTTTTTTCTATTAAGTTTCTAGTCTCTGGTTGATGTGATAAGTACTTCTGGGCAACTTACAGGTTACTTTCTTAACATTCTTAATCTTTAAACCACACCTATTCTTCAAATAGCAAACTGTTCTCTGTTAAGTAGGACATAAGCTCACCCTAGCAGTGGCTCTAGCATTTTATAGGAGAATCTAAAACCTAGAAAGTTGATGTTCTACCACTGAATGGTGGGTTTGTTGCTCAGCTGCTATTTGAACCCAGGTCTTTGTGATATAGCATTGCTTCTGTCACTTTATAAATGAAACCCAATTGGGCTGGACACTAACTTCATTTCGGGATGGAACAGATGGGCAGGAAAAAGCGGCTTGAACCTGCATTTTCTGGAAATGGTTTGAAAGCCTGCTGCCTGCACCAGCTGCTCCCAAGGTGGTCTGAATGTGCACAGCTCAACCCCACAGTGCAGTGCCAGGCTGTCTGTTTCACCCGTTTGATGCCAATTTAAAGAGTTTTTGGACTGCAGAGATTGTGGAAGTCTAATGTCATGCGCGCTATATGTACTGCTCCAGACTGCTTTAAACTTTTAAATTGTTTTAGATTGTTTTTCATTGTTTGATGTTGGTTTGCTTTATGTGCACCAGCCTTAAATCAGTTGATAAAGGATGGAAGATAATTATTTTAAGAAATACAATAAATAATGCCCCCCAGGATAGAGCATAATGGTAGTCAGTGTTATTTTCTTCTGACAGCCCTCTCCCGCACTTCCTAAAGGGTTCCAGGAGCATTCCACATGTGTGCTTCACTAGGTTCTGCATTTAAAATATTTTCCTTTGAAAAGGTTAAGCCAGTGCAATTGATAGGAGGAGTTTCATAGAATCATAGTTGGAAGAGACCACAAGGGCCATCCAGTCCAAAC
>CM034708.1:145936812-145955320 GCA_020142125.1 Phrynosoma platyrhinos | reverse complement strand
TTTTTCATAAGATGAAGCATTCGTAAGTAGAGGTACCACTGTATATGGATGGATCCATTGGCACATCCTTGAGAAGAAAGTGGGGATTTTGAGATGGGTTAGGCGCATGATCGTCCCGGCTCTGATCAAAACTACAGATTCTTAAAGAAATACAGTGGAAAATTGCATAGTGAAGGGCACCAAAGAGCATGAAGGAAGGCAGAGGTATTTCCATAAAATTTCCTTAGCTTTCCAAGGTCCTGTTTGAATAAAAAACATTATTCCCAGGCTACTTGTGCATTTATTTTTCTTAAAATAATGCCCCAAAAGCCAGCTCTCCCATGGAGAAATAATTCTGTTTGCAGGCTAGATGTCCCCACTGGAAATACCTCTGCCAAAGGTTTTACGTTTTGTTCTTCTAAAGATATTTCTGCAGCAGGACATGTCCAGTGAGACACGTTTTCAAGATTGTAGCTGTTCTGAATATATCTACTTGGCAGTGCTAAAGTATAAGAAACTGATCCCACCCAATACAAATCCTATCTGAATGGAATGAAAACAACTCCACCTTTTAGAAGCAGCCCTACACTCTAAATATGTGACTCTTCCAAATAATACATTAAAATATATGAGTGGAGTTTTAACAGATTTATTATGATATGTATTGAGATACGGATGAATTACAAATATGATGGACCTTAGATAAACCCTGGCCAAGAGGAAACATGGTAGCCTCCATTATTTGTAGCTGAGATAGCATCATGCCAAGAATGAGGTGGGTTGCCAGGCAGGCTGAATGGCCACAGGCCATTTAAAGGCCATTGGTAATTGATAATGTCAACACCTAGGAGGCAAAACAGAGCTGCCTTGTGTTCATAAGAGTTGCTCTAAAAGAAGGAGTCTTCGAAGAGCCAACTCAAAGAAGGAGCTTTAGTTTGTTTTCATTTTGGGCATGGCTGGAAACTTAATGAGACTTTAAATCAGTTTGTAGGAAATTACTAACTTAAATATAATTTCTTTAAAATATTTCATATCTACTGTGCCTTTCTGTTTATATATTACTGGGCCACTTTTCATGGTTTAATTGTGCAGAAATAAATGAATATATAGAGCACTCTATAGCCAACTTAATATGGTAAACTGTGTTTGTGTGTGTGTGTGTGAGAGAGAGAGAGAATGCGGAAAAGAGGGAGACCTATTACATGGACATTTTTCTTCAAGTTGTCACTATCCAGAACCTGGAAAATTTAATCTGTTGAGATGTAGGTCCCAGTATCCCCTAGCTCAGGGGTTGGCAACCTCCGGCCCACGGGCTGGTTCCAGCCCGTGGACCGCCACTTACCGGCCGCCGCTCGCTGCCACCACAGTGTGTTTTGGCGGCCACACGGCCGCGTGCATCGCGACCTTCATTTTGTTTTCCAAAATGGCGGCTGCGACATGCGCGGAGGCATCAGCGGCGGCTGCAGCGTGCACGGTGGCAGCGTGCGTGCGCGGCAGCGGGGCGTGCACACCGCCATTCCCTCCCGGCCCTCTTGCAATCCCGGAGAAAGGACCGGCCCCAGGTAAGAAAAGGTTGCCAACCCCTGCCCTAGCTTCTATAGTCAGTGGACATGTTGGCTAGGGAATTCTGGGAGTTAATGTCAAACAAATTTCCAAGCTCTACTGTTTCCCTTTTTTCAACTTTCAAGTGTCTTGCAAAAGCAAGAAAGAGAGAGAAGGGGGAGAAAGAAGCTTTAATGTTCAGATTTTATAAAGCTGGACTATCATCTTAGATCCATGTTATAATAGCCCTTAATGTTTGTCCTTTATTTTCCCATTTCTTTTATGAGTTCTGCTTTCTAGGCTTTCTTTTTGATATTTTGAGTGTTTTCAGCTTTCTTATTGTGGTCTTGATCAACCTTCACCCTTTGTAGTAGCTTCGGACCTCCTAGCTGGTAGTCTTCCTTCTCAGTTGTTTTTTTTTTAAGCAATGTGATTGAAATGCTTTGTTCCTTTGGAACACTAGTGAATATTTTTGAAGGTTCATTATAGTAGAAGAAGAAACAGCTTGTAGTGCTTTTCTACTCCATTGCTACCACTACCAGAAGCAAAGAAATAAATCTAGTTATCCGACACAAACTCAAAAAGCTTGCCTTTTTCTTAAGGGTTTAAAGCACTGTGGCCAGTTAGGAAGGAAAGGCTATGATTTGTATTGCACTCCAGGCTACATACTGTAAATTAGCACTGAATGAGTAAAAAGAATGTTTTCTTCCAAAGAGAGGATGTGTGACTGCTGCTATATGTGTATTTTAAGAACTTGCTAAATGTAAACCGAGAAAACAACCACCACCTTTGTTTTATTTTAAAAATCTGTTGCAAAATACAGTAATATACCAAACCCATTAACAGGTGATACACACAAACAAATGTTAGTTACTTGTTAACATGCTGAATATGAGTTAATTTCATTTTTATCTTTGCCATTTATTTTCAGATTAGAATGAATACATTTCAGATGAAGAAGACTAATGACTGAATCTTTTGGAAAGCCATGAAACCAACTGGGTGACCTTGAGAGAATCTATGCCAGGGGTAGGCAACCTTTTTAAGCTGGGGGCTGGTCCCGCGAAGTCCCTCCCACCGCTGGGCAAGGGGGGGAATGGTGATGCGCGCGCGCACACACACCCCGCGTGTGTGCACCCCCGCGTGTGCACTGCTGCTGCCACTGCGCACACTGCTACCGCCATTTTGGAAATCAAAATGGCGGCCGCGGTGCGTTTGCGCATGTGCAAGAGTACTGCGAATGCACAAATGAGTCACGGCCACCATTTTGATTTCCAAAATGGCGGCCACGACTCATTTGCGCATGCGCAGTACTGCTGTGCATGCGCAAACGCGTCGCGGCCGTCATTTTGATTTCCAAAATGGCGGTTGCGGTGTGCTCAGCCGCACAGAGGCAAAAATGCACGGTGGCGGCGGCGGCAACCTTCCGACCGGGCCGGTAAGTCCAGGGACCTGGGCCTTAACCGGCCCGCGGGCTGTAGGTTGCCGGTCCCTGATCTATGCTCTCAGCCTCAGGGCAAGGCGAAGGCAAACCTCCTCTGAACACATCTTGCCAAGAAAACCCCAAGATAGGTTTTGCCTTAGGATTGCCAAATTGAAAACAATTTGAAGGCACACAACAACGACAACAGTTTATCATCAAAGTTGTTGATGGTACATATGCATATTGGTGTTTTGGGTAGGAAGTAAATGGTATGGCTATTTTTTATTTATAAGATTAGCTCTTATACTTTCTATATATCTGGTTTCTAGAAAATAGTATTTGTTTGGTTTACAAGGGATATAGATTTGTGGATCTTGGACTCTCCAAAGCCTTTAATTTTAGAAACAGATTTCTGTGGAACACTACCTGGCTGAATAAAATATTTATTTTAAAGAGATTAGACTAAATTCTAATAAATCATATTTTTTTTAATTTATAGTGTATTCTAGGTTCTTAATGGCATGCACTTTTACTTCATTATGGACCTGGTAGAATTGACATTGCATAAACATGGCTTCTAGGCATCTGAAATTGGCTCATTGCTTTACACTATAGGACTGATAATAGTCCTGCACTCTTATCTGTGCATATTTAAGTATGGTGTGAAAGCTGCTAGTGTAGCATTATGTACTATTTCATTTTTTTAAATTAAAACAGAGATCATTTTACATAAAAAACATACAAATAAAAAAAGAAAAATTAAAAAGTAACAAAATGTTTCCACAAAGAGTGAAAAAGAAAAGTACAAATATATTAAATTCCCTCCCCAAAGCACTTAGCTATATTTGAAACTATACTTTCAACTTTCTTTTAATGATACTTAAAATCTCTTTCTACTTCTAATGAATTGTAACTATAAGTCAAACCCACATGTTGATAAATATACCCATTTTCGTTTTCAAAATGCAAAAAAAGAATTCCCATTCTTTAAAAAAGTTAATCAGGGATTTCTTATGTCAACTTATCCATTTCAACATACTCATTAAGTTTTATCAGCCAGTCTTTTTGTAGTATTAGAGATGATTTGGCTTGGAATGCACATAGAGGTGCAAGGACAGAGATATTCAAAGACTAAGGGGGGTTGCAGACTGCTAGAAATAGTGCAAATTGAGTCCACTTTTAGGGTTAGGGTTAGGGTTAGGGAATCATGGGAACTGTATTGTGGCACCAGAGCTCTCTGACAGAGAAGGCTCAATGTCTCAGAACAAAAACAATTCCCATGATTCCTTAGCACTAACCCTAACCCTAAAAGTGGACTCAATTTGCACTATTTCTGGCAGTCTGCAACCCCCCTAAGGCCCTTTGCAGACTTCCAGAAATAGTGCAAATTGAGTCCACTTTAAGGGTTAGGGTTAGGGAATCATGGGAACTGTATTTTATTGTGGCACCAGAGCTCTCTGACAGAGAAGGCTCAATGTCTCAGAGAAAAAAAAAACAATTCCCATGATTCCCTAACACTATCACTAACCCTTAAAGTGGACTCAATTTGCACTATTTCTGGCAGTCTGCAAAGGCCCTAAGTAATGTTTCTTGATGAAAACATTTGTAAAGATGGAATAGTTTCTGGATGTACGGGTTTCACTGAAAGTTTAGCACATGTCAGTATGGCTGCCAAATTTTCAGAGAAATCTTAAGCTTATAATAGAACTGTTAACATTTAACCTGAAAATGCCTGAAATGGTGTGGCCACAGGTTGAGAAGAGCATCATCTTAGGCAAATAGTTTAATCCTGAGAATACCAAACAATAATTTATAATGCCACATTATTTGTTGTTGTTAACTGCCTTTGGGTTGACTTTGACTCAAGGCAACTACATGAGTGAGACGCCTCTAAGCCCCCATCCTCATCTGTTCTTCTCAGTCCCTGCAGCCTCAGTGCCGTGGCTTCCTGGATTACATCTATCTAATATGCAACTTACCTAATATGCAACCTTCGAGGCATCCATTTCTATACAGTAATGAGATACAGATAATAGATATATGAAGCATAACCCCATTATTACTGATCCCAAATATACTTTTATCTTATACTTTTATTCCTTTTGTGAACTGCCCTGCCACACTGAATCTGTATCTTTGAGCCATTGAAATGTTAGGAAAAGGGAAGGAATGCATGAGCTGCTATATTCCCTCCTCTGTACAGGGATGGTTACCTTTTCATTCTATTCCTTTGAATGTCTCTACAAGGAATAAACTATTGGCCATGATGCAGTAGTTTCAAAGTAGAACACATAACAATCAGTTCAGATGTTCAGAAAAGGTAGCCTCCTTAGTGGCATTCACTGCTGATAAACAGTGATCTTAAGGGATTGTATCACTTCAGACTAAACATGTTTTAACTGCAAATTTCAGGGTTCTGTGTGTGTAAAAGAGGTATGTGTATGGAATTTTAATGCAACAGCATGAACATTGCACAAGAGTAATGAGTATCCTATACTGAAATGGGACAGTTCCTCAAGATCTGCCATCAGTGCCATTACTCACTGTTTTCATAGTCTTGTAAGTAACGTTCATTTATCCCAGTTTAAAGGAGGTTTAGAATCTACTTTGTAAATTTTCAAGGAGGTTGGGCTGGCTTTTGTTGGGACAGGAGGAATGCTTTATAATGCATACTTTCTTTGACTATTAGATTAATGGACAAGATGATCCATCAATCATCTTCCAGTTCTGTAATTCTGAATGAGAATACTGTGGGCCCTTGGTATCCACTGGGGGTTGATTCCAGGATCCCTCGTGGATATCAAAATCTGTGGGTGGTCAAGTCCCATTAAATACAGTGGCAGAGTAAAATGGTGTCTCTTATGTAAAATTGAGGGAAAAAATCAAGTTTTTTTTTTTTTTTTTTTTTTGGAACACACACACAGAGTGAACCCTTGTTATCTGCTGGGTTTTGGTTCCAGGACTCCTTGTGGATACCAAAATCTGTGGATGCTCAAGTCCCATCAAACACAGTGGCATAGTAAAATGGAATCCTTATATGAATGGCAAAATTAAGGTTTGCTATTTAGAATTTATACCTTTTTGAATATTTTCAAGCCGTGGATGCTTGAATCTGTAGATGAAGAATCCGTGGATACAGAGGGCTGTGTGTATGTGTGATATTTTCAAGCCATTGATGCTTGAATCTGTGGATGAAGAATCTGTGGGTACAGAGGGCTCTGTGTGTGTGTGTGTGTGTGTGTGTATGTGTGTGTGTGTGATATTTTCAAGCCGTGGATGCTTGAATCTGTAGATGAAGAATCCGTGGATACAGAGGGCTGTGTGTGTGTATGATATTTTCAAGCCATTGATGCATGAATCTGTGGATGAAGAATCTGTGGGTACAGAGGGATGACTGTACCATGGCAGAATAAGATGACTGAGAAATCCTGTCCAATGTATACCGTCCAGATGGTTCTAGAAAAACAGTTTAGTTCAGGGGTCAGCAACCTTCCCTTACCTGGGGCCGGTCCCTTCCAGCGGGCCCTTCCGGGGGGCCGGGCGGGGGGGGAATGGCGGCACACACGTGACCCCCCCGCTGCTGCGCACGCTGCTGCCGCCGCCTCCACAAACGTCGCAGCCGCCATTGTGTTTGCCAAAATGGCGGCCGCGACTTGTTTGCGCATGTGCAGGAGTTTGCGGCAGTGGCGGGCGACGGCAGGGGCCAGTAAGTGGGGATCCGGCCCGCGGGCCGTAGGTTGCCGACCCCTGGTTTAGTTTCTTTAGGATTTGGAATTTGCCATAGCCTGAATAATCAAGACATTAAAAGAACTGCACATATAACTCCATATGGTGGTAAGAATTATGCTTGCTAGCAAGAAGAGAAAATTAACCTCACCCATGCAGTAATACATGTTAGTCATAGAATCATAGATCAAGCCACATTTATTTCCATCATCATCCTAGCAACCACGGCACCTATTTTTTGCACCTCCAGTAACATGATGTGTCACTGCTGATCACACTTGTGGTAGTTGGCCAGAAGCCATCTATAGTACAAGATAGATTTCTATGATGAGAGGGGACTGAGATCATGCTCTCCACAAACAGATTAGTTGGTAGCTGTGTTTAGTCTTTGGCAGACTTTTTTGTTGTCTGCCTACAGATCTCTGGTCAGTGCTGTTGTGTTCCTTTTAGTGAATCCAAACTGGAAAAGTCTCTACGTAGACAACGTTGGTATTATATATCTCACTCTGCTAAACAAACATTCAAAAACAGCATATGTCTCATTCATGATTTCAAAGAAAATTACTCACTTGCTTGAGGTTAAGGCTGGTTTTGAGCACTTCACTGAATCCAATAACCAATGGTAAGCTGCTGAATATTCTCCAAGGACTTGTTCTATAAAGAGGCATTCAAAAAGGCCTCTTCTATGAAGATCATTATTTTAAAATGACCTAACATTGACAAAGTTTCATGCATTGGTTTCAACCGGCAACAGAGAATCAGCCACAGTATCCAGTTTAATGCCAGATTTATTTTTGTACTTGCTATAAAAAGGACAGTGTGGGCACATGTTGCACTCCAGTTCTGTAAATCTTGGGAGCACCCTTTTATATTGTATATCACAGTTCTGTTACCTCCTTTTGAGGAAACACCCTGGAACAGTTGCAGTTCTTTAAAAGTATGTAGCATGGTCTGTGCCATCGTATTTCCCATTTCTATTTATGACTATGAATGCTGGCGAGTGAAAAAAACGGATAGGAAGAAAATCAGCTCATTTGAGATGTGGTGCTGGAGAAGAGTCCAGCAGATACTGTGGACTGCTAGAAAGACAAATAAATGGATTGTAGAGCAAATCAGGCCTGAATTCTCCCTAGAAGCCAAGATGACTAACCTGCAGCTGTTGTATTTTGGACGTACCATGAGAAGAGATAACTCACTAGAAAAAGATGATAATGCTTGGAGGGCATTAGGAAAAGTGCAAGACCATGTTTGAGATGAATAGACTCAGGGCCTTTGCAGACTGCCAGAAATAGTGCAAATTGACTCCACTTTAAGGGTTAGGGTTAGTGCTAGGGAGTCATGGGAATTGTGTTGTTGTTTTTTCTGAGACATTGAGCCTTCTCTATCAGAGAGCTCTGGTGCCACAATAAAATACAGTTCCCATGATTCCCTAACCCTAACCCTTAAAATGGGTTAGGGAATCATGGGAACTGCATTTTATTGTGGCACCAGAGCTCTCTGACAGAGAAGGCTCAATGTCTCTCTGCAATGTCTACATGCAATGGCAGTCTGCAAAGTCAAGGAAGCCACAGCCCTGAATCTGTAAAACCTGAGCAGGGCAGTAGAAGACAGGTAACTTAATGGTCTCTCATTCATAGGGTGACAGAAGGAGAAATCTACTTGAAGGTAGCTAACGACAACAGCATGGCCAGCTAATGCTATGTGCACATATATGGCTTAACTGACAGCCCTAGGTATACATGAAGGTAGCCCTAGACAAAATGTAGAATACTGCTAATAATACAGTGAAACAGCATGGTTTATCTTGTAATACCAGAGATCTGAGCTTCCAGCCTTACCTTATTGCAAAGCTGTCCTATCTATGCCCATCTTTTCCTGTAGTTGTTGGCTGTATGCTTCCAGGCAGTTTAGCTCTTTCTGCCAACTCTTATTTTGTTGTGTGGAGTCTAACCTATGTCATGGTCCCCTCTTAGATCTTTTGCTTTGTCATGTGTGTGAAGAGAATGATGAAGGCAGTAAAATGTCTCCATATATAAATTATTCAAATATTTAAATCAATTGTCTAACAGAGTGAGTGATAAATGTTGACATGAGAGTTTTGAGTCCAGTATTGAGCCTCTGTCAACATCAACTTGAGCAAATCACCCCAGAACGTGTTGCTTTCAGTAAAACAGGAATATTGGGTGAATGTGCAAAGTGGCTACATACTGAATCAAAACTTTATTCCCTTTCCTCCACCACCCCTGCCAGGGGATCAGACTTAGGACTTTCTACATGCAAAGCATGCACTCTCTCCCTGAACTGTTGCTCCTCGCACAAGGTTATTTGTGAGTGTTCAGTATAGCTAGTAGCCCCAGAGGATGGGAGTTTGCATGTATCCTAGAAAAAAAAGGAAGGCAGGAAACTAAGTAAATATTAGCTATGTAATGCTAGGTATTTTTATAGTGTCCATCAAGACACCGCTATATTTTCCTAGCTGCCACAAATGACTCTTGAGATCAAAAGGCTTAAAAAGGCATATGTATTTTTCAAAAGTAATGTGTTCCTGCTACTCACTGTTCTCCTATCGTGGGGTTTTCTTGGCAGAATTTGTTCAGAGGGGGTTTGCCATAGCCTCCCTTTGAAGTTGAGAATGTGTAACTTACCTGAGGTCACCTGTGAATAACCTTGACTGAGCAAGGATTTTTACTCTGGTCTACCAGTGTCCTAGTCCAACACTCAAACCACAACACCACACAGATATTTATGGTAGCAATAGCAATAGCAAGTACATTTCTATACCACTTATCAGTGCATTTAAACACTCCCTAAACGGCTTACAATGTGTAAGCTAATTGCCCCTAAAAAGCTGGGTACTCATTTTAGCGACCTTGGAAGGATGCCAGACTGAGTTGACCCTGAGCCCCTGGCTGATATTGAACTCACAACCTTGGCTGAAGTACAGGCATTTAACCACTGCCCACCAGGGCTCCTTATAACCTATCTTATATAGAAAGTCAGAATTTCTGTGGGGGATCTGTTCCGGACATCCACCCACCCCCACCGCAAATACCAAAATCAGTGGATGCTCAAGCCTGCGTTGTCCCCAATGGAGGCACATGCACGTGGCCACGGCGCCATTAGGAATAGCCCTTGTTGTCCCATGGCAGTGCATGCATGTGGCCACAATGCCATTGGCGACAACAGAACTTAATGGTGGTGCAGTCGTGTGCACATGCTACTATGGGACAATGGGGGCTGTCCCTAATGGCGGTGCGACCACGTGCACACGCTGCCATTGGGGACAAGGAAGGCTTGCCATCTGCAAATGCTTGAATCTGCAGATACTGAGGGCTGACTGTAGTGCAATACTTAATGTTCCTTAAGCACTTGGAGGAATATGACAGTATAAACCAATTATTTTCATATTTTGTCATAGTCTATCCAATACAAAAATACATATTAATGTTAAAACCATGGTATGTGTTTATAAGAACCATTTCTGCAGTGGCACTTTTCCATTTCTGTTATAGTGCCTTAAGAAGTTATATTTGTGATGATCTTTCAGCTTGGCTAGCAATGCAGCATGGGATGCTGCTGGTGGTGAAATGGGATCCATTGAAAATTGGACATACTGTCTTTTTGGCCTCCCACTGGTGCATGTTCCTTGGGTCTGTGCCAATATATCATTTAAGTAAAAATTGTATTGTTAGTATTCCTAAAATAAAAGTCTTGTCAGCATGTTTGAAAGCTGTTTTCAGTATTCTAGAAATCAAAGATCTTTTCAAGCTAATTGCTATGAGCCTTTGTGCACTGGTTACAATACTATTCATCTGTAGCTAAATAATATTTTCCACATAATCTTGTAAACAGCATATGGTCATACTCTTTTTTAGATGGGTTAATTGTTTTCCTGTAAGGAAACTAAATTTAGTTTAGCAACTGTGCCTAAGTATCAGTAGAACAGTGTTGATGTGACATATAGTATAATATTGAAAACTGGTGCAAGACTTACTGTTTCAAACAGCAATTCATTTATTTATCCATGTCAGAGTTTTAAATATCACTCTAATCATGACTTTCCTGACTTTGAAAACCACATCAAAAATGAATTTTTTAAAAAAAAAGGGGGGGGGGATTGCTAGGCTAGTTTTTCCTCAGCCAAGTTGCTTTGTCAGTTCTTTGTCTAATAGACTTTTCCTGCCTACTCAGGCATTCCAAGAACACGAAATGACTTACTGCTGTAAGGGCTTTTTTAAAAAATATCCGCAAAATAAGTCAATAAAAAATTCACCACTCAGGGCATGAAGTAATGATATCTCCAAATGCACCTGAAATGAACAGTTTCCCACATAGTTTAAAAACAAAGTTTTGTATGTGTTTTTTTAAAACATGATTTGCTAATAATCTTTTTTTTCTCACAATGGATTAAAGTAAAATATGGTTGTACTTAGAGTAGAGCTACTGAAATCATGACACTATGACTAGATTTGCATATAATCTGTCAATAAAGGTAGGGATTAACACATTACCATTATAAAAAATCAAAATATCATAAAAGATTATATTTTAGTACCAAAATGTATCAAGATACTAGTGAACATTTGGAAGTTTGGAACACTTAACAATCTATACTGCCTTGAAATTCAGTTAATTGGATCGAGTTGTGATTTATGTTATTTCATTTTTAATGGTAGATGGTTCTGTTTCTAAAAGTGCTGTTTTGTTTATTTGTAGTTAGCTGGTTCACTGAGCACAAGTTTCCCTCTTGTTGCTGCTTTTCACCAGTGAAGTTCTAGTTTCTGCCTCCTGCCCTTACCTTGTCATTAGATTTCCCTGTGGTATTAAATAAACAAACAGACAAGCAAACAAAACCTTATATAGTTTACCTGCTGTTACTAACCTTTTTTCAAATGTCTTTTGACAGGATAAATCTGCAGTAATGAAGACTTTTGCTACCTCTGCTTCTGGGATTATTTTATTTCTATTCGTCTTCATACAGAGGAGTGATGGCAAGTGTAGAGAAGCAGTTTCAAGGCCAGAGATGAATTTGAATGTCAAATACCAGCTCCTTAATTTCACTGCCGAAACACCGATACAAAATATAGTTCTGTACAAGAATCACTTCTATGTAGGAGCTGTCAACAAAATATATGTCTTAAATGAAAGCCTTCACAATGTTTTTGTGTACAAAACTGGACCTGTTTTGGAGAACCCAGATTGTGCTCCCTGTACAGAGTGTAAACCTAAATTAAACCAATCTGAAAATATATGGAAGGATAACAAGAACATGGCTCTATTCCTAGAAACATACTATGATCATCAGCTGATCAGCTGTGGGAGTGTTGCAAAAGGAACTTGCCAGCGCCATGTCATTCATCCTGGTAATCCTGCTGACATTGGAAGTAATGTGCACTGTATGTATCCCAAGATAATGGATGAAGAATCAGACCAGTGTCCTGATTGTGTTGTAAGCCCTTTAGGCAGCAAAGTTCTGGTAACAGAAAAGGAAAGATTTGTATACTTTTATGTTGGGAATACTGTAAATAATTCATCTCAGCAAGGCCATTTGCTACATTCAATATCAGTCCGGAGATTAAAAGAAACCTTGGATGGTTTTGAGTTTCTCACGCCTTATTCTTATATTGACATCCTTCCAGAATTCAGGGATTCATACCCCATTAAGTACATTCATGCATTTGAAAAGGACCACTTTGTGTACTTTCTCACTGTCCAGAGAGAATCTCTAGACTCCCAGGCTTTTCACACAAGGATCATACGGTTTTGTTCTTTTGATTCTGAGCTCCGTTCATACATGGAAATGCCCCTTGAATGTATTTATACTGAAAAACGTAAAAAGAGGTCAACCAAGCGGTCAAATGAGGTGTTTAATCTTCTACAAGCTGCCTATATTGGTAAGCCGGGTGCAGCCTTAGCCCAGGAAATGGGGCTTGATGTTAATGATGATATTCTGTTTGGTGCATTTGCCCAGAGTAAACCAGACTCTTCAGAACCAACTCATAAATCTGCTGTGTGTGCAGTTTCTATAAAAACCATCAACGAATTCTTTGGCAAGATTGTGGACAAACAAAACATGAAGTGTCTTCAGCATCTTTACAGGAAGAACAGCAAGTACTGTCTGAACAGGGTAAGTGGACATGTTGCTAATAAGTTGCTTGAATCAGCTAATTACCCTACCCATCTCTAGTCTCATTCCTATTGAGTATCCTGTTATTAATTGCATTGCTTCATTGATTTCTGTTGTGAGTAGTAAGTATTTTTCAGGGCTACCATTTTTTTTCTGGCTGAAATCCAGGGCCAATTGTTCCAAATTCTTTACGTTGTCTGTCTAAATAAATAACAGTTACTGCTGGTTGCAGCCATTGGTAATTCGTCTTTGTAAGGAGCAGTTCCTGTAAATGGAATACAGAAGTCAGCAGAGGAGGTTTTAAGAAGGTAGTGCTAGTATTAGAGATGAAACTACCATGAAAAAAGATATCCCGTGAATTCAGTCCTTCACCCTCTGTACTGGATATTTATTTATAATAATAATAATAATAATAATAATAATTTTTTCCTTTACTTTTATTCTAAAACAGCCTTCAAAATGATGTAAAGCACGCTATTAAAATGGTATTAAATAGCTATAGTAAGTAATGATCAGTTAATAAACAGAAAACTAATTAAATTGTAAGAGTGAAGAGCAATACAACTAGTAACAGGAAACCTTTAACAGCTATTTGATATTAAATGCTTTTATGTTTTTGGGTAAATGGGCAGGTTTGGTTTGCAGTCTTGAAGAAACTGGGATCTTTCCTCCATTGTGCAGACATCATATTTGTGTCGGTTGGCTGCATTTCTTTCTCCTCCTCCCCATTCCCCCTGAAAACTCATGGCAGTCTAGCCGCTGATGGCTCATGGACTGAGGCCCTTTGTAGACTGCCAGAAATAGTGCAAATTGAGTCCACTTTAAGGGTTAGGATTAGGGAATCATGGGAACTGTATTTTATTGTGGCACCAGAGCTTTCTGACGAGAAGGCTCAATGGGCCTTTGCAGACTGCTAGAAATAGTGTAAATTGAGTCCACTTTAAGGGTTAGGGTTAGGGAATCATGGGAACATTCCCTAGCACTAACCCTAACCCTTAAAGTGGACTCAATTTGCACTATTTCTGGCAGTCTGCAAAGGCCCTGATACTGGTATATATACCACTACTTTGACTAGTACAGCTGTAGTTTGTTGAAAAGGCCTCCTCTCTCTCTCCCCCCATAGCTACCAGCCTAACCTCTGAAGGCAGTGGTTCTCACAGAAGAGTCTGAGGCAAAGATTTTAGGCTGCATCCGCATTGCAGAAACAATCAGGTTGACACCACTTTAACTGCCATGGCTCCATGCTGTGGAATTCTGGGGTTTGTAGTTTGTTGTGGCACCAGAGCTCTCTAGCAGAGAAGATTAAATGTCTCACAAAACTAAAACCCCAGAAATCCATAGCATTGAGCCATGGCAGTTAAGGTGGTGTCAAACTGGATTATTTTTGCAGTGCGGATGCAGCCTTTGTTGATGGGTAGTTTGAAGAAGGCAATTGTTCAGACATTGAGAAATTTGCTAGGCAGTGGGTGGGAAAAGTGCAACCTACCGGCTGCATGTGACCGGCAAGGGCCCCCAACATCTACATCAGTTTATTTGGCAATATTAACACATCTGGGCTTAAAATGGTTTGGGGCTGGGGTCCAGAAATAGGGAGTTCCGTGGCCACTGAAAGACATAGTTTTAAAAGGAAAAACTCCTCCCAGGCCCTTAGGGGCATAGTGGGTTCTCCAAGTTCCCATGGGGCAGTGTGCCCTCCCAGCCCTCTGCAGTTGCCCACATCTGCTGTAGGATCTACAACTTTATAAAGAACTGATATTTGAATGCTGATTTCACAGTCATCAGATTCCCTTTCATGTGTCAAGGAAAACATTTAAATTATGGAACAGCTCACCCGAAACTATGAGATTTAGATTCAGTTCTATGCATGTTTACTTTAGAGGTATGTATGATTGTGTCCTATGGTGCTTACTCTCATTAAGTATGTTTAGGATTATAGTCTTAAATTGTTTTCATTGGCACAAGACTTGGATATGTTATACCATTCTTTTACATCTGCCAAGGCTGCCAGTGAAACAATATGAAAAGTTCCCTGCTGATGTCATCCCATAAGGGCTCAACCTCTGTGTGCATTTCATAATTGAATTAAAATCTTTTTTATTCATATCTAAACAAGTAAAACAATTCACAAGTCTTTCTCAGGGCCTCAGTTAGTTTTAAGTGCTGGTTGTAAGCTCAGTTTAAAGTCCTGGTTTGAGCCTAAAAAGCACAGGCAAGCCCCCATGTGCCTCCCATATTCCTGCGTTTCCTAACTGGATATAGGAAATGGAGGCTTGATATGGTTTTGTGGTTTCATCTAGCATGCATAGAAACTAAAATCTACACTAGTAATATATGGCTTATCCTGTCCCATTTTGACTCCTATTAGTATCACATTTAACGTTACAACACAAACTTAATGTGCATTGAGAGCCACACTACTTCCCCACCAAAGGAGTCATTTCAAGACAGAAATGGTCTCCTACCATTTCCCTGTGATCACTGCATCAGGTTATTATTATTATTATTAAAGTTTATTTCTAAAGCGCTGTCAATGAACGCAGCACTGTACAAAGAGACAATCAAAGCATAAAATAGAAATAAAAACCTGCCAAAGGCGTACAATCTAAAAATACAAAACAATAAGTAAAATAATAAAAGTTAATTAAAAGCAAGGAACAATTACAACAGTTAAACAGCAACATCGACTGTCTGCCAAATAACAGAAGAGTAAATGTATATTAGACAGTGTCTGGGAATGCCTCCCTGAACAGGGTGGTCTTTAACTCAGATTTAAAAGTAGACAAAGAAATAATGACCCGTGTTTGAGGGGGAAGAAGGTTCCAGGAGTGAGGGATGGCAAGCGAGAAGGGGCGAATCCAGCATGGGGCAGTGGAGATCCTAGGTTGGGACAGCAGGCCTTGAGTACTAGAACGGGGGGTACGGGTGGGAATGTAAGGAGAGAGAAGCTCAGATAGATAAAGAGGGGCTAGCCCATGGAGGCTTTTGAAAGTTAGCAACTGAAGTTTATATTGGATATGGAAGGGGAAGGGGAACCAGTGAAGAGAAGATAGCAATGGGGAAACACGGTGAAAGTGGCGAGCGGAAGTAATGATCCGAGCGGCTGAATGTTGGACAGAAATTAAAGGGCGAAGATGAGAGAGGGGAAGCCCAGCTAGAAGGAGATTACAATAGTCTAATCAGGAGACCACCAAAGCATGGACAAGAGTCTTGGCAGTGGAGGCCGAAAAAAAAGGACGGATTTTCTGCTTTGTTTCTGTATTCCCGACACACATTTCCACCTCTATCAACTAATAGTCTTGTTTTGTTTTGTATTATTTTCTTGGTAATCACTATCTTGTACTCTCATTGGCTGCCTGCTTTGTCCAATGCCCACCCCTCCATCCCTTATGAGTGAACAAGGGAATTTTACATTTTAAATGTCTCTGTTTCACACACACACATACACACACAGGATGGAGGGCAGATAGTATTCAGGTTTCTGGGGCAGAAAGAGGGAGCAGGGCGGGGGGGGGGGTAAGGTGAAAGCCAGGCAGGATGCAGTGGCATTGGCTGTGCTGAGAAAGAAAGGTGGGTGGAGGGGTTGTATTAAGAAAAGCTGAGCAGTTTCTGCCACCTTACTCAGTGCTTCAGGCTGGTTATTGTATAAGTGAAGTAAAATTCCAGCTCTGATCCAAAACATATAATTTATATGTTACATTTGTGTCTGTGTTTAGCATACATGAGGCTTCTTTCCCCAGCCCAGCTGATAGCTTTCAATCAAGTCAAAGGAGTTGGATCTTACCTGCAATGCAGCCAGCATCCCAAATCCTGGAATGGCTTGTTATATTTCCATTCTTGTGAGTAATTTATCACACTACAAAGGACCAGGGACAAGGCTAGCAGAATCAACTTACCACAGATTTCTCTTTGCTAGGCTTTGCCTCATCAGCTCAATGGCAGAACTGTTTGACCAAGGGGGCACCCAGCAGCTCAGTTCGTTATTCTTCCTCCTCCCCTCAGTTCTCCATAATGCTGACTGAGGGGAAGCTTAGCAGAGTCAACTTACCACAGCTGTGTCTTTGCTATGCTTCACCCTGGCCAGTGCCATGGCAAACTGAGGAGAGAAGGAATAACAAGCCACTCAGTGGTACCTCAGCCAAACTGTCTGCATCCCCTTGCTTTATCATTGAGCTGATAGGGTGAATCCTAGCAAAGAGACAGCTGTAGTAAGTTGATTCTGCTAGGATTCCCTCCACTCAGCACCATGGCAAACAGAGGAGGAGGAATAATGAGTGCATCAACCAAATAGCTTCTGCCCTCCCTCACTTGCTGGATGGAGGATGCTACCTACCAATCCTTTACTAACTACACTGCACTCCTGATGCCACATTGATATACAGGATACACTTTGCAAAAACCAAGGAAAAAACAAAATTTCCTTTAAAAAGCAGGATAAATAAGTTTTTCTAAATCATTTTAACATCTTTTAAAAAATTGGGTCTAACTTAAAAAACAGTTGTTTGTGATGTGTTCAAACAGCACCAGAATTGAGGTAGGTATGGGTTATTTTGCTAGTGTAGATCTGACCTAGAAGAACTTTTTTATTGGGATGGGACAGTTATCTTCTCTCTGTTAGCATCATATTTAAAGGAAGTCCCATTTCTCTTGTCATGGAAAGATTAGGAAGATTATTGAATCTTGGTTATGTTTTGTTTAAGCCTAGAGAAATTCATGGAAGAATTTTGCTAACATCTGCTTCCTGAACTGTGTAGACACAGACACTGCTAGGGGAAGACCATATGATGCTTTGGGGGATCCTGAGTCCAGAGGGGAACCAAAGACCAGCTTTTTGACCACAACAGCATTGCTTGCATGTGTATACGTGTTTAACTTTTAAAAAGGTGTGACACTTTATTTTTTAGTTGTTTTAATAATTATTAAAACAGAATTTAAAAAAAACCCTCAAGAAGTTACAATATACATAGTATAAAGCCATCAGATTGATGATGTTATGGAGGTCATTAATCCATAGAGGATAGTTAAAAATTCATGACTACAATATATAACTTGGAGTGGATGGATCAGATCAGGAAACAACTTTGTTCCATAAGTTCAAATGTTGAAGATGGTCATGGAGGAAGATGTTCTGAAGAATTAACATAAGTCAAAAAGGGAAGATCTGGGACTTCCGGTTGGCAATGGCTCCCCGTAAGGACGTGTGTTGGATAGTCTCCTGAACGCGTCCTCTGCTGTGGAGTTGCTGGACCCTTACGAGAGTGTTTGGGGTCCTATTTCTACGACCCCGGAGTGGGGAGTACGGAGGGGGCTCGAAGGAGGTCCTGTTTGGTTCGAAGTCAGCAGTGTGGCAAGTTTTCTTTACTGCCATAAAGTTGGGCTGGAACCAAGTGGACTCGAGAGCAATCCACGGACCCATAGCAGTTCGGCTTCTGCCCCAGGGGTGCCGCCAATTTTTAAAAAAAGTTTTAAGTATATTTTCATCACGACGATGATCAAAGCACGGATCAATAAGGAGACCTAAAAGGTAATAACATCGGGAAACATAAAGAAAGAAAGTCAAAGAGCTAAAGAGCGAAGGGGCTAATAATAGAGTCGGAGCGAAAGTGAAAGGGGAAAGTTAACGACGGAAATAGTCGGAGAGCTGCAGAGGTATAAAGAAATATATTGTCAGGACTGATTTATTTGACAGAGCCCCAAGACTAACTGCAGATTAT
>CM034708.1:145917123-145936712 GCA_020142125.1 Phrynosoma platyrhinos | reverse complement strand
TTTTGTTTCTTTGTTTTTAAATTTTTTGCAATAAACTTTATAAAAAAAGTAAAAAAAAAAAGGGAAGATCTTTATGGAATTATAATACCTTTTCTAGCAGAGGTGATGGAAGTTTGAAAAAGAGGAAGAAAGATTTTTCTTGGAGACTAAATGAGAATCTGTTAAAAGATGAAGATGTAATTAAACAGGCTAAAGAAACCCTGAAATTATATTTCCAAGAAAATCTGAATAAGGAAACAGACTTAAGTACAGTATCGGACACCAATAAGGCGTTCATGAGAGGTTTCTTTATTCAGAAGAACGCTGAAAGGAAGAAGCGAGAGAATAAGAAAATAGAGGAAGGGGGGATGCAGACCAGGGCGTCCAGGACACCCTGGTCCGGAGCGCCGCGGGGCCATGGCAGCCGCACCGCAGCGCTCCTGCGGCGTCCCTGGAAGGAGCGCTAAATCAGTGCTCCTTCCTCAAGACAGCGAAAGTGCGCCCTAAATGCGTAGGGCGCACTTTCGCTGTCTTTTCCACCGCAGCGCATGTGGTCGCTGCGGCGGGAGGTTGCCTTGGAAGCGCCGGCCGTGCGGAGGGCCGGCAGCTTCCAGGGCGACCTCAGGAAGAGGAAGGGACGCTGCGCGTGCGGCTGCCCCTCCTCTTCCGGGTCTCGGAGACAGCCCTATTAGCCGTCTGCCGAGGCCCGAAATTACACTACAAATTCAAATTAAGGAAAAAGAGCTTATAACAAACCCAGACTGGAAAGAGATATCAAAAGAAATCAGAGTATTACAGGCCCAACTAGCACTGTTAACAGTGGAGGAAATAGAAAATAAATTACGACTTGCAAAACAGAAGTACTTCGAACAAGGGAACAAACCAGGGAAGTTGCTAGCACTCAAACTGCGATGAATTAGAAAGAAGAGAATGATAACGGAGATAAGAAAATTGCAGAGCTAAACAGAATTCGTAAAATTTTTGAGAGATATTATAACATATTATACAAGGAAGCACAAAAAGATGATGGATTTATAATGGGATTAGAAAAGTACATAAAGAAATATGCTCTGGGAAAATTAGATGAGGAACAAAAAAACACATTAAATGCAAATATGCTGAAAAAGCACTCGATGCTCTAAATGGGATTTTATGATTCACACTCTGAAAATAATTGACTTTGGAGACACATTTATGAGTTGGATTCAAGCAGTATACAAAAAGCAACAAGCCCAGGTAATGAATGGAAAAAAAACATTGTCAAATTACAAAAGGGACAAGACAGGGATGCCCACTATCACCCCTGCTATTCATTTTAATCTTAAAAATCCTAATCAAGCAGATAAGAGAAGATGATAAGATTAAAGGGACTCAAATCAAAGGTTATATATAAAATCCGGGTCTACGCTGATGATTTGGTACTTATTTTAGAAGAACCGAATGATACAATTGAACATGTGATGAAAACAATCTGGGAATTCAGAACATATGCGGGCTTCAAAATCAATAAAACTAAATAAAATATTCTAACATTAAATATGCGGGGAAAAGAAGATATAACATTACAGAAGAAATATGGCTTTCAAATCTGTAGAAAAGTTAAATACCTAGGTATTACACTTTCTAAAAAGAACTCAAGTTTATTTGATAACAACTATGGTTCGATATGGAAAGAGATAAAAAAGAATTTGGTAAAATGGACAAACCTAAAGCTATCATTTATGGGTCGAATTTCAGTGATTAAAATGACCATCTTACCCAAGATAATGTTCCTATTTTAAAATATACCAGTTCTACTGAATGACAAACCACTTAAGCAATGGGAAACTGATAGTTCAAAATTTATTTGGGCCGTGGGGAAAAAAACTCAAATAAAATGGAAAACTCTAAAAGATGCAAAAGAAAGAGACAGATTGGGTGTTCCAAATTTCAAACTATACTATCACGCTTGTGCATTAGGCTGGATTTGTAATTGGATAACATTTGAGGATGTTAAAATGTTAAACTTAGAAGATTTCAACAAAATATATGGATGGCACGGTTACCTCTGGTATAAAAGAGCAAATGTGAACAAGGAATTCAGTGATCACATAGTTAGAAGTGCTCTGTTAAGAGTATGGACAAAACTTAAAACATAAGATGTACAGAAAAATACCGAACTGGTTATCTCCGCAAAAAACTGATAGGTCATAAAACACAAATAAATGAATGCCTGAGATATAATCAAATCATATATTGGGAAGGGAGAACACCGAGAATGAAAACTTGCAATGAGCTTGATGAGCAAGGTCGTTACTGGCTTACATATCGTCAGTTAAAGGAAAGATTTAAAAAGGACCTCAAGCTAGAGGGATTTAAAAGAGACTTGGATAGATACCAACACTGGATGATTGGCTAATCAAGTGTATAGAGATGATGGGGTTAGATAAACTGATGATGTGTGTAAATAACACCTATAAGAGTGGATGGGATGACATTGGAACCTCCTGATGCAATATTGTAAAGAAGAATGGTCATAGTTTGAGATTAGACTACCATGCACAATGGATCATAGGACAATTAAAACTTGTTATAAGCTAAGTACTCTAATATATGGAAGACTGAAACCAAATATGTTGAACTAATGAGCTCAGTTAGATAAAGGTAAAAGTAAAGAGGATCGAGAAAATGGATTGTACGATGTGATAGTGATTGAAAGGAAGAATATAATTATAGATTTGCTTAGTATAATCACAAGAGTTTGAAAAAGTTGATGAGAAGACAGAAGACAGTGTTTTGTTTAGTTGTGATCGATGTCTGTTTTGTATCATATGTATGTAAGCATAAGCAAATAATAATAAAAAAAGAAAAAGAAAACAAATGTTGAATATGGTGATGGAGGAGGATGTTCTAAAGAATTAACATAAGTCAAAAAGGGAAACATTTTTCCTTGAAAGGAGTATGACATGAAGTATAGCTGTTAATCCTATCTGATACATTTTTCTATTAGTAAAGTGTTTCAGACCCTTTGCCACAAATTCTCCATGAGAATTACAAGAATTTGCTTGTAATTTTTTCCAAGTTTCAAAGGTGAGATACTTTATGAAAGGATGTGCCTGGCCTATGTGCCCTCTTCAGTCCCAGAGGGTCCACTCCAGAATCCTGTCTGGGGAATGAAGATAGTAGGAATCAGCTTGTTCCATAAGTGGCTTTTTAAAAAGTTTTGTATTCTAGATATACAGTAACTTCCACTGTGATCATTTCTGTTTCTGGGCCCTTCTGAACATGCTTGCCAGCTCCTGCTACTGAAACTGCTTCTCCATAATAAACCAAATGGGAAGAAATAAACCAGATGAGGAGAGAAACTTTCCTTTTTTGTGATAAAGTAGGTGGGGAGTAAATACGCAAGTCACTTGGTCTTTATGTTTAAATAGCCTGTCCAAAGGATGTAATGCACACACCTTGCGCCTTTGGCAACCTCTGTAAACAGGATAAAAACTATGCATCTGATGAAGTGAACTGTCTCCACAAAAGCTTATACTACAAATGTCCTCTTCACACTTAGTCTCAAAGATGCAACTGGAACCCTTTAGGTCTTTTAGTTGCTAAAAGGAACATCTTTGGGTGTCTCACCCCCCCCCCCGACATTGACTGATAACGGTAGGGTGGAGTGGGGAGAGAGAAAGCAGATAATAGACTGTGTTGTGGGAGAGTTGGTGTCTTACTCAGGGTTCCCTTATCTCAGGCCATTCTGTGGGCAAATTATTTGTAGTTGATTCAGGAACATTTTCTCTCCAGGAAGATTGTACAATGTCTACAAAAAGTCCCACGATTTTTCTCACTTTCAACTTTCACTCCTTGTTGTAGCTGTTTTTGTAAAGTTTCTTCAGCATATGAGTTGCAAAATCCACGTATTCTAGTTATCTGCGTTGCAAAATCTACGTATTCTAGTTATCTAGTTATCTAATATGAGCAGCAGTATTCTTAACTGTCCACTTTTCTTGAAAGTCCTATTCAAAACATATTAGTGCCAAGTTGAGGTATTTACAAAGACTGTTTCCAACACCTCTTCAGTTACAAATATGCACCCTGTGATTAACATCGGCGGTCTCCATCAGAGTACCTATTCCAAGGGGGCTTGGAGGATGGTGACAACAGAAGGAACCATTTTGGCTGTGTTTCCCCACTCCTGGTTTGCTCTCCCCTGGGAGGCTTACCTGACCCTAACATTATAACTCTCCATAGCAGGTTAATATGTTTCTTGATTCCAAGGTATTTGATGAGACAAGATTAGCCAGTTTTTAAATAACAGCTTTAGTCCAATTGATTTACTATCTATAATTTGTTATTGGTCGAAGTGTTTTATATTATGTACCTTTTTACTGTTTAACTTTTGTATATAGTAACTGTAAGGCAATTTGCCTTTTTTTTAAGGGAAAAAAAGGAACCAATTCAGTTTAATCCACAATCAGATGTTCCTAAAGTATTTGAATTTAAATCTCTTTATTCTCATAGAGACTGAACAACTTAAAATTAAAGCTCTTCAGCTTAGATGGACTGTTGCTTGCCTCTGATAGTTCTCATAAATGTTTGTAAAAATAAAAATAAAAAAATGTTCCTACATTTTCCAAGATATTATTCTTAATGTAGTGGATACAACTTGCCCAGTCTTCCTTTAGAAGTTGGTTCAACATTCCTCTTTTCCTCAAAGCTTAATTTTCTTTACTCATTTTTCATCGTAGAAAATTTCAAATATTTGTATTTAGAGCACTTTTGTCCATAAGCATAGGTTAGAGTTTGACCACTCCTGGGTGGAGGGTGTTGTTTATAAGCTTTTATAACTATTCTTGATCTATTTTAATACTCTTAAAAAATCTTTCTTGCTTGAGAATATTTGGATATTTTCTAGAGTTTGCCAGTATTTTGCATATTAGCGATGAATATGTTACAGAAGCTGAAAGTCTCATTATATGGGCAAAACACACAATTTCAAGAAATGTCATAAGGGCTTAAATCAGAGGGTTTGGAGATTTTTGATGCATAATATTGATAAAGAGGTGCTGCAGAGAATAAAATGAATATATGCCTCCAATGTGACTTTCATAAAAATGTGTGCATTTATTTCTTCCAACCTTGTTCTCCTTCACATAAGCTTTATAAATACTTTTTCCTGGAAAGCACATCAGAAAGATTTGCTTTTTAAAAAAACTTGTGCGATTTCTGAGTCTCTCTGATTTAGAGGTGAACTTAGTGCTGAAATTTTGGATATCACCTGTGGAGCAGAACTCAGAGTATAATACCCCTTACTGTACTGTGGGTTTGAAATAACCTATTCCCATGGGGAGGAAAATCACAAGGTAGAATGATAGGAAACAAAGATAACTGGGAATAGAGCCTATAAAGACTTAAACAGATTTTATATTCTGGGTTCATATCTGGTGGTCAGATTAGCAGAACGTGAGTCTGGATGAATATGGAATGGGGAGGCTACAGTGTCCAGTTGACCTTCAATAAAGTTCCTCTGAAGAGTACTCTTACAAAATCTGCTTACCTAGGACTAACGTATACCTTAAACCAGGGGTAGGCAACCTTTCCCCTTTAAGGGCCAAGGGACTTCAGCTCCCAGAATCCCAGGAACTATTGGCCAATATGAGACTATTGGCCAACATGGCTGTGGCTTCTGGGAGCTGAAGTCCCTCGGCCCTTAAAGGGGAAAGGTTGCCTACCCCTGCCTTAAACTAATAGTGGGGAATTGCTACAAATATGGACTTCTTCTGGCCCCAATTTATTTTTGCAGCCTCTAACAACCCCCTCAAACTACACACAAAAACCACCACTCAACATTGAATGACCTATAGGTGGCCCAAGGAAGCCCAGGTATTGCAACCAAAAGTGATTTCCAGTCTTGACTATCAGTTGAATATGGTTAATATAACCTTCCTTCCATGTTCAGAGGTGAATATTGGCCCTTGCTCTGGCTAAAGTTGTGCACCCCTGATTGAAATAATAGAATAATAGCTAGGAAGATAAACCTCTGACTCTCCTGCAACAGTTACCTAGAATAGGAGAGATAAAAGTTTCACCTCTTCCATTCAGAGATGAACTGGGTTGCAGTTGTCCACCTCTAATGTAAGCAATATAGCAATAGCTAAGAAGATAAACCCTCTGGCTTTCCAGCTACTTAAAATGGGAGACATGAAATGGGAGAGATTCAAGTGTGTTTCTGTACTTGATTGCTGTTAGTGAGTAGTCATTAAAACTGTAGAGGCAAACTGGGGTATTCAAAGTATGGTGGACTTCAGCTCTTACTGGCCAGTCAGAACACTGTGCCTTGGATTGTATGACAACAGTTGGTATGTGGCAAACTACAAAACATTGGTATTTTTTCAGAAACGTTGCTTTTGTCACAGGGAGAATTGTAAGTGAATTGATAAACCCTATAACAGGGGTCGGCAAGTTTTTCTTATCTGGGGCCGGTCCACTGTCCTCCAGGTCTTCCGCGGGCCGAGGGGAGGGAAATGGTGGTGCGCATGCGCGAATGAGCCATGGCTGCCATTTTGGAAAACAAAATGGCGGCTGTGATGTGCGCAGCAGCAGGGGGCGGCGGTGGCGGGGGTACAGTCCAAAGTCCTCAGGGGGCTGGACCCGGCCTGCGGGTCATAGGTTGTCGACCCCTGCCCTACAGGTTCTACTCTTGCTCTGTACCTCTATACGGGTACTGCACCTGTTTAGAGAGAACAGGTTGTTTACCTGTGACTGTGGTTCTTTGAGTGGTCATATGTGAACTCACACAAATGGGGCGCATCATTTGGAAACTTCTAGAACTAGGAAATAGGTGTTCTAGAAGGTTTTGAATTATGCACTGCACAGGTGCAGATGATCCCATTTGTAAGAGTCCACGAAGAAGAACTGAGTAAAAATAGAAGAATGAACAAAACCTATCGCATGAACCTGCACTGACAGCCCAGATTGTCAGCCCATCCAACAAATCCAAATGCAGCAGTGTTCACATCCTGCAGAACTCTCTTCCCCAAACATATGTCCAACAGCTAATCCAGCCTTGTGAAGTATTTATCATGATTTCAATTTTGATCAAACTTAGGGCCTTTGCAGACTGCCAGAAATAGTGCACATTAAATTGAGGCACTGCCCTGGCTCAGTGCTAGGGAATCATGGGAATTGTATTTTTTTTTTTCTGAGACATTGAGCCTTCTCTGTCAGAGAGCTCTGGTGCCACAATAAATTACAGTTCTCTTAAAGGAAGCTAAGCTATGGCCCTGAGTTTGTAAGGTATGAACAGGCCTGTTGGTGACTTGGAGATCTCTCATTTATAGGATCATCATAAGTCAGAATTGACTTGCTGACAGTTAACAACAACAAAGTACCTGAGGATGGTGGGGGTATGAGGCTTTAGCGTAGTTTCACTGAAACTAAAAGATAATTAGCAAATAATACTGGACCTCTGAATCATTTCTCTGGTGTTTATTTTTTTTTTTTACCACATGGTGGGGAAGCTGAATAAATAGACTGGGCATAGACCCAAATTTAGTCATTTTCAGCAAGGATTGCTCACATAAATGTTATTTTTTGCAGTTTCATATAAAATTAAGCATCTTAAATCATCAGAGAACCGGCTTTCATGTTAGAATATAGTTTATTCTTCTTAAAAGAAACTAAAGTGCAGCTAGAAAAATGTTTAACATCTTAGTCTCAAGAAAGCTAATAAAAACAACTTTCATTTTTACTGTCTCTTTCCCTCACTCTATCAGTCTGCCATGGCATGATAAACTGGTCAGTATTACTGTCAAATGAAGATGCAAATGGGGGAAGAAAAGATTTAAGAGTGTGAAATAAAAGCAAAGAGGGTCCCTAAAATGAAATCAAGAGAGACAGTGAAATAAACACACAGTGATATTTCTTTACAAAGATGATAGATGAGGGAAATTGAGTTATGCTTATTTTGTAATGGGAGAAAATAATTGCAACCTTCCATCAGGAAACCACAAAGACCTTTATTGATCTGTTGTCCTCAGCAAACGTCTAGTAATATTTAATAAAATAAATAGAGACAAATAACCCCTTCAAGGTTCTGTAACTAATATCGTTTTTTATTACAAATTTTTGACAGGATTGAAAATATCAGATTGCCTAATCATAAGTAGTTGGTGTGAGTTGTTTTGAGCAGGTTTTTACCTTAAAGAAATAGTGTGTTACAAGTAGGGATGTGCGCAATATTTTTCTTTATAATTTTTTTATTAAAACCTTTGACAATAGTACACAAAAATGCATAACATTTCAGCATCTTAACTTTTAAGCATGATAATAAATTTGTTCTTGTCCAACACAGAGAGGTTTAAAAGCTTAAGATTATAATTGAATCCCTGTGTGTGCCTTCCTTTTCTCACTCTTTTTTAATGCATGCACATAACAGACTCACATTGGCATTTGTTGTTAACCACCCTTGAGTTGACTAACTCCTGTCAACCCTGTGAATGAGACATATCTAAGCCTTCCTATCCTCAGACACTTTTCTCAGGTCCTGCAGTCCGAGGACGATGTCTTCCTTCATCGAGTCTATCTATCTGGCATGTGGCCTTCCTCTCCTTCTCCTGCCTTCTATCTTTCTAATTATTCCTTTTTCTCGTGATGTGAACAAAGCTGCTAAGTATGACAGCCTCAATTTAGTTATCTTGACTTCCAGAGAGAGTTCAGGTCTGTTCTAGAACCTGTTTGTCGTCTTGGCCATCCATGGTATTCTCAATATTTTTCTCTAACACCACATCTCGTATGAGTCAATTTTCATCCTATCAGCCTTCTTCACTGTCCAGTTCTCACATCTGTACATGGCAATGGGGAATACAATAGTATTATGCACTTGCATACGTATGTGTATATGTACATCATACGTGTTTCATTGTGTAGAACAAAAAGTATGTTTCCAGAATCCCATTACAAATTCACAGTGCACTCATTTGGTCTTTAAAATACATTTCAGGGGAAAGCAATGTTGAAGCAAACTAAGGTTTATCCCCTTATGGCTTTTGAAACAATTAAAACTGTTTTTTTCAGCCCACTCTTTAGACTGGGGTAGGCAACCTAAGGCCCAGGGACTAGATGCAGCCCCCCAGGCCTTTGGAGCAGCCCCAGGCCTGTGCTGACGCCGCTGCCCCCTGCCACCACTGCCCACCATGATGATATTTATTATTGTTGTTATTACATGTCCTTTGGGTTTTCTTGACAAAATCTCCACAGGGGTTTTGCCATGGCTTTTCTGGGGCTGAGATAGTGTGCATGCATATTTTTTTATTTTTTATTATTTATTTATTTTTGGTGCTTCGGCCCCCCAATTGTCTGAGGGACAGCAACCCGGCCCCCGCTCAAAAAGGTTGCCTACCCCTGCTTTAGACCTACCTTTCAATGCTAAGTAAACACAAAGTTGCTATTTCCAGTAGGCACGTACCCATGAATTGATTCAGTATAAAGTTGGGAAGTCCTTTGATTCAATGTGTTTACTTTATTTGAGACTAACAATTAGATTTAAGCTCTGCCACTTAGTACTTGGGAGTGAGTCCCATTGAATAAAATAGGGCTCGGATAAGGCTAAATGTAGCTAATGATGGCTTTAAATTATCTTCAGCATGAAAGTCTTTATGCTTCTGAGAAATACAAGCCAGATAATGCTGTTGCACTCTTCTGTAAGCATCTAGTAGGCTTCTGAGGGAAACAGATTGGTGTTTTTGTGGAATCCAGCAGGAAGCCAGGTATTTAATGTATCACATTGTTTTTAGCAGGGGTTGGCCCCCCGAGGCCTTTGGACCGACCGACCGCCACGTGCGTTGCGGCTGCCATTTTGTTTTCCAAAATAGCGGCCGCGGCTCGTTTGTGCATGCGCCGTACTCTTGCGCATGCGTGAACGAGCCACGGCCACCATTTTGTTTTCCAAAATGGCGGCTGCGGCTCGTTCGCACATGCACAGAAATACTGTGCATGCGCAAACGAGTTGCAGCTGCCATTTTGGAAAACAAAATGGTGGCAGCGACCCGTGGAAGACCAGGGGATCCCTGGACCGGCCCCAGGTAAGGGGAACTTGCCGACCCCTGGTTTATAGTGTGGGATTACATTAGGTAGATCTGCATTGAACTGATATCCTATGTGGGTAGTATTGTTTGGTGGCAGAAAGCTTATAAGCATGTATAGATAAGTTATATTCTGGGCTGAAGGACTTCCAGAGGTCTTAGGGCCACATGCACAACACTTTGGTGGATTGAACCCACCACACATGTTACTGTGGCACCATTCAATATAATCATAGACAAGATCTCTATTAGGTACGTAATAACTCGGGGATGAGAGCAAATAGTGAATTTGGCCACCAAAATCTCTCTTTGGTGTATTTTGCTTCCTCCACAACAAAATCACCATTATGCAAGCCAGCATAGAAGACAAGATCCAGAATGTAGCCAACAATATGAGTGGGAGCAGATACTACCTGGAACAGACCCATAGTTGTCATGGCAGCTATGGAGTCCTCAGGCCACTTCTGATAGGACATTGTCAGTATGGATGTTGAAGTCTCCCATGCTAGGGACTCCAGCACCAACCTGAGACCACCCTGGCTAGTTTAGGAAGAGACGCTGTTGAACAATGGGGTGGACGATGCACCAACAAAATCCCTATTCTGTCCTGTCTACCCACAGTAGAATCATGGTTAACAGTCACTACCTCTCTCCCTTCTTTAGGTCATGCTTGTACTGAACACAGTTCAGTCAGGCCTTCGTATTCACACAGGTCCCATTCGGGGGACACACACACACAGATGGCAAATTCTGCAGGACCTCAAGTCTCGTTCTCCTCAATGGGACCTCAGTGTATGTGTAGCTGTATTGCCACAGCCACATGCATGTGCTACCATTGAGAATGGGGCAGCACCATGGATGCTCCAATCTGTGGATGGCAAGCCCACAGATAGGAAAAGATGACTGTATCATTGTGGACAGAGTTGAGAGGGATTAATATCTTTGTCTCGTCCAAACAAGTCTCTGTTAATATAAGCTGAGGTCCATATGTTCATGTAGGATCAAATGCTGGATAGTGGTTGCTTTACCATTCACTGACTTAGCATTGAACAACAGTATTTTCCACCCATATGGAACCACAACTATCCAGACTATAGAGCATTTGTCTAAGCTATACGTTAATGTCTCGGCTACAAATTAAATATTTTATAAGAGCATTTTTTTTAAACTGATAGAAGCATTTATTCATTCCAAGACCTGCCTCCGTACAGGAGTAGCAGCATACCTGTATCATTTTATATTTCATTTTTTTCAGTACCTAGTACATTTTTGCTTTTGGAATCAGTGTGCTGTGTCCTAAAACTTAAGTCAAAGATGTAATGAAGACCTTGAACTTGGAGATTTACTAATCCAAGTTTTTATGGGATCTTTTATCCTATGTTTACGAAGGTGGTTAGCGAATAGACTGATAGAGACAAAGCTTTACAATGAACTGTAATTTATTTGGGGATTCAAACATACAAAGACACTCTAACATACAATCATACACACAAGAACTCAAGTAAAGTAGTTAGCATGGATAGGAAACACGAGGCTTTCTAATGGTGATAATTACCTGAAGGAAGCTGCTACAACAATGAATTAAGATGGATAGACTCAACCATTATGAAAGGAAAAGACACAGGACTCCAGTCAGAGTTCACAGTGGTGCAGTGTCATGAAATCTAGCCAGACCCCAATGTGCCTGAAATTTTGTGGATCATTTATACCCTTAAACCTAGCCTGAGGCAAAAGGTTGCTACTGTATATCAAAGGATTCCAATTGCTATTCTTTGAAGTAGACGATTTCCAAGGAGAGGAGAGGAGATGTTAATGTTATCTCATCTTCAGCTGGACACATCCTGGCTGGCACTCATAAATCTCCTAGGTGTGAATGTCCTGCTTAGCAGCTCCTAGGCTTGGCCCTTTTGATCTGCAAATTGTTGTAGATGCAGATGTGACCTTTCAGGTGCCTACGTGATTACGTGCACGCCTTGAGTTCATGGTGATAGGGGCTCATTCCGTCCAGGGCCTTGGAAGGGACCCAAAAAGAGGTCTTTATATCAAATTAGATTGTATGGGTGCACTATATGTGTAGCTGGATCAATACTATTTACTTAGTGCTAATGCACTAACAAGATTACAAGAACTGATGCACTGGTAATCAATATCAAAAGTGAATAATACTATGAATGATCTTTTAAAAGAAAATGTGCAATGTTTTTAATTTGTATTAGCTAATTACATCAACATTTGTCTCTTTGTACCTTACGTAATGCACCACTGGCATAATTGCTTCCCCCCACCCCACCCCTGATTTTCTCAAGAAAATATTATTACTGGTTTCTGGAAATGTAAATTTTTAGCTGATGCTTTGTTTTATTTTTGTTTCTCTTGTTTGTTAACCAGTTACTTCTATTGATATGAATGCGTTGAGGGTAATATTTTGTGATGACTAAGTAGCATCTGGAATCAGGACTGGCAGTTTCCAGGTTTGTTTTGACTTGAAGCAGGTGTGGGCAGCTTCTGACTCTCCAGATGTTGTTGTATTGCAACTCCTGTCATCCCTCACCAGTGGCTACTTTTTAAATGACCATCAGGAATTGTAATCCAACAATGTCTTGAAGGTCACCCCTGACTTGCAGTCATGTCATGTCAAAGATCACAGACTTTTTAGACACAAATATTGAAAACCTCTGTGATACAATCATTAAAGTATCAGACTGCAATCAGGGTGACATAGGTTCAAATCTCTGCTTGATCAAAGAGCTTGAAGTTGTTCTCATCTAAGAAATACTGACTGCCCCGATATATTGCTCAGGTTTTGATGACTGAAAGCAGAGTGAGAGAGACATGCTACCCAACCTTTTTGGATAATGTGTAGGATATCAATGTAATTAATACATTATCAGATGATGTTTCTAAATATCTTTGTCATGTATAAATAGATTTGCATTAAGCTATCATGGAAAATAATAAAGTTGCACAATATAAAATAAATTCTGATATGTCCACAATTTGAATTTGTGTTAAGTTGTAGACTGAGTCAGGATGCTGCTAATGTCACTTGGGAAAGGGATAGGGAATGCATTGCTCTCCAGATGTTGCTGGATTGCCACTTTCAGCTTCCCCCACCATTGGATGTTCTGACTAAAAACATTTTACTTATTCACTATTTATATTTATATCTAATCTTTCCTCCAGAGTTGAAAGCTTGGCTCTCCTCCTCCCATTTTATCCTCACAATCAACTTCAATAAAACCTAAAATAATTTTGTATTTGTGGAATAGAATTGTGGTGACTTAGGGCAGGTCTACACTGGCCAGAATACTTCAAGATCAGCCAAGAGTGTTCTGGCCCCAAAGCTGGCCTGAATTCCCCTGAATTCCCCACAGTGGGTGGCTGTTCACACATGCGTCCCACTGTGCTGCGAAGGCAAAGCAAAGAAAATGGCAACTATGTTAGCAGTGATTATAGCTTTTGACTTTAATGTGATAACTCCTCCTGATTTTAACCCAGAAAATCTGACAGACACACACAGATGTCTTATTCAGATCCTTCAAAGCCCAATTCTCTTTTGTTACTCCTTTCAGGGGAAGTGCCAAAGAGCTGCCACCTCCACCCCCCAGACATTCAAAAGATCAGAAGTGGCACTGCAATGAAGGGAGTGGAGGATTTTAGTACTTCTTTTGGGTGCACTTGGGACAGATTAAGCTCTCCTTTCATCACTCTACACCAGGGGTAGGCAACCTAAGGCCCGGGGGCCGAATGCAGCCCCCCGAGGCCTTTGGACCGGCCGCAGGCAGGTCCTGTCACCGCCGCCGCCGCCGCCGCCGCCGCTGCCGCCCGCCATGATCATATTGATTATTGTTGTTATTACTTGTTCTTGGGGTTTTCTTGGGAAAATCTCCACAGGGGTTTTGCCATATTTTTTCTGGGGGTGAAAGAGTGTGCATGCATCTTTTTAAAAAAAATATTTTTTTAATTTTTATTTTTTAATTTTTATTTTAATTTTTATTTTTTTATTTATTTATTTTTGGTGCTTTGGCCCCCCAATTGTCTGAGGGACAGCAACCCGGCCCCCGGCTCAAAAAGGTTGCCTACCCCTGCTCTACACAGACAAGGAGGATGTTTCCTTTTTTCTTGTTTGTAGAAGAGTTAAAATACTTACATTGACCCAGGTATAACTTCTAGACTTATATACAAATAGGCACAATATGTTGCCTCCTTTGTTAGAAATTTGTTAGAAAATTTTCAACTTAACTGATTATTTATTTTGACTGGAGGTACTACAGTGGGCCCTTGGTATCTGCTGGGGTTTGGTTCCAGGATCCCACATGGATACCAAAAACCATGGATGCTCAAGTCCTGTTAAATACAGTGGCATAGTAACATGCTGTCCCTTATATAAACTGACAAAGTCCAGGTTTGCTTCTTGGAATTTATTATTTTTTGAATATTTTCAATCTGTGGATGCTTGAATCCGTGGATACAGAGGGCTAACTGTATCCCTAAGTGTCCCTTGCTTCTACAATGTACTTCTCACTATTTTCTGGTTTAGAATCATACCACCATGACTTTAATACATTTCTTTTATTTTTTAATTTTATACTTATAATAAACTACAAGTATCTATAAACAGTACGCCCTTCTTTGCTTAAATGATCTTTTTATAGAGCCTCTTCCTTAGTAATGTATAGTCCCAGATAATACATCTGATTTCCAGTTTATGCTTTAAGCTAATAGTTACAATTCCTCTCCTTAAACCGTGTCATTTAGTTGTTGTCATAAAATATTTAGCAGCTACTTAAGATAGACTTTCATTCCTCTGTGAAATATCATCTCAAGGAACCTGAAATGTGTTTATATTCTTACTAGTCTAGGTTAGAGAGCTACTGTGCTGTGATTACTCTATTGCATTTAGATATGAGAAACCAAAGTTCAAATCTTCACTCAGCTATATACCAGGTTGTCTGAAGCAAAGATAGGTGTTTCCTTGGCTAGTTGGTTGGTTTCCTTTAAAGTATTTTAAAATCTTATGTTATAGAATACTGATTTTATGTAAACTACCATATATGTACTTCTGTAGAATGGTTTGGCATCAGTTCATTAATATTAAAAATAAATTTTTCCAACTTGTTTCACAGCGAATCTGTGAAGTTAAAAAAGTGCTTTAAATTGTTTAGAAGAGCTAGATGTTTTTATGGAGAAACAGATTAATTTTATAAGCATTTTCTAAGTTGTTTAAAAAAAAAAAGCTTGAAGCCTTGTATCATAAAAATTAAATTCAAGCTAAGTGCCAGTTAGCCACAAATTACTGTATGAGCAAGCATAATACAATTTGACTTCATGTCCAGTTTGGACATGGATTAAATAATTATATGTTATCTCATTACATTCCAATTCAGACCTACATCAGACAAAAAAATTCTTCTGAATGAGTCACAGATAGACTTTGTACTTTCATTTATGTACACAGAAGGAAGAGGTAATACTAAGCCACATTACCAGTAGGATCCTTCCTGAACTAACATATTTGTGAGATTTGTCACTGGCATTTGGCACCAGATTTGTGAACATTTAATCCAACAATTTTCAATATTGTCATACAAATGAATAGCTTAAGGAAGCACCTGTAGCCTTCCTGATATTGTTAGACTAAAAGCTCCCATCAGCCCTGGTCAGTACAACCTATGATGGGAGTTGCAGTCCAACAACAGAGACCCCCATCCCTGGCTTAATTCTTAGAGGTAGCAGTGTTCTGTAAAATAAATGTTTACGGCTCTTATCCATTCAAATAATGTGTGATTATTATAAGGGAATTATGAAGATTTTTCATGAAAAAAGACTGGTAAGTCTCAGAACTGTACTCAACCACTTACAAGAGATGGATGCTTCATGTCCTGTTGCACCTTCCTAGGAGGCATGAGGCTGCTTGAAGATATAAGTAGCACATTTTTAATCCTTTCTTGCTAAGAAAATACCATGGGGAATTACCAGGAATAGCTGATTACATGGGTTTGAATTTTAAGTACAGTGCTGAGAGAAATATATGCAGGTGTCAGTAAACATACCAGGTTTCTCATTTAAATGTTACAGCACAAGTACCCTGCAGATTCTTTTGTGTGGATGCTATGTACTCAGGTGAAGGAAGATGCCAGGTATATGCAGAACTGCAAAGGTGAATTATTCCTGTCTGGCCAGTATTGTGGCCAAGCAGAATTTTTGAAAAGAGGTGGGCCTTCCTGGCCTTCTGCCACAATCATTGTACTTTTCAATTTCATTGTTCAGTTTTATTTTATTTGCTGCTAGTTTTTAGTTTTGTTCTTTTTGGATCTAATTACTTGCTGCTAAGCATGCACATTGACAAATACAATCAACAGTCTGATAGCTTTTTATCACTTATGTCATGATTTTATGATGTCACCTTGAATGCGACAAGCTGACACAAGGTTTGAGGGACATTAACATTTTAAAAACTTGATTTCAACTTTAAATGACAACATTCCTATTCTTACTTTGGCTTGCTTTTTAAAGGTCTGTTGTAGAAGGCTGGAAAACCAAAGGACACATCTTATTGCTTCTTCAATAAGCATTCAGTCATACCATAATCTGCCTTAATTTTTAAAGAAACCCCTACAGTTAATAAACAAGAAAATGAACATAGTATTGATTTTAGTACACTTACACTCTGTTGTTTCATTGTATACTACTGTATTTTATATTCTAGAACAGAAGCAGATCATATCTGCATTCCAGTATTAAATTGCTTATTGACATCTAAATGGTCCCTGTCTATTATCTAAAATAGAAGATGAAGCATCAATAGTAACTGAATTCTCAGTTAGTAGATTACCATTGAATTTTCAGTGCAACATGAATATGTTCACTTCCTAAAGACTAACTTGCAGTGTATATGTTCTGGGAATAACTTCCAAGAAAGAATGACACATATTGTTTGTTATTGAATTGTAGGATTAAAAATGAACAAATAATCTATAATGGCAATAGCTATGAAAATATACAACAGGATTGGCAACTGTGCATTTTAAGTAGAAGGAAGTCAAAATATTCATAACCTCATTAAAGGGATCTGGTTTCACTTTTTCTTTTGCTTATTAGTAGCCCCCCTGAACACTGAACTTTATTGTAAATAAAATAAAATTGATAGTAAAAAGAGGACATTAAAATGCTTTTACTGATACAATATACACAGATTTAAGACTTGAGAAGCTAGAACATACTAGCCTCCATACTCCAGTATGCAGTAATTATTTGAAATAGAATATACAGCATATGGTTCTTCAGGCATTTTTGTTTGGTCTGAAAAGGTATGCAAATAAACATGTTTTCATTTTTAAAAGCAAGATTTAATTTTATGACTTTATCTGTCCTCTGCAGAGTTTTCTGATCAAAGTCTAAAGATGCATTTTAAAACGTGATTGTTTAAGTTTGCATAGCCTATTGCATAGCCTGTTGTATACTTAAAATCTATTGTTAAGTAAGTAGATATATGCCAGTTTGTTTTGTACAAAATGAGAAATTATGCAAAAATTAGAAAAGATACTTCCCTAAGAAAATTATCCCTAAGAAAATTATGCTTTTGTTTAGCATTTTGGTAATACTGCTACTAGCTGTGCCCCTTGAATACGATTTACTGCCAGAAAAACACTATGTAAAGAAACAAAGAAGTCATGAAAACAAAAAGAAGCTGTCTTCTGTAAAATGCATGTACAGTATCTTTCATAGTGACAGAACTGTTCTTGATTTCCTCCCAACTTTCCTGTCACCCCTTTGGTCTCTCCTGTGTGATTTACTGACTCACATCTATTTTTTTTCAGTCTTTTGCCAGAAACACTACCTATTGTGGAGCACAAGATGAGGAGTATAGGGTGGAGGTCACAACAGCCTTGCAACGGATTGACTTATTTTCAGAGCAGTTCAACACAGTTTTGTTAACATCCATATCTGTCTTCACAAAAGGACATCTTACTATAGCAAATCTTGGGACATCTGAAGGCCGCTTCATGCAGGTAGATAATGCTTCAATTTTTGACATTGTGATTTCCCTCCATGATTAGATTGGTTTCCTACTATCTTAACAGTAAAGTAAGATCATAGGTCCATCTAGTCCAGTATTATCTATTCTGACTTTAGTATTTCCTAGTCTTTTACATGAGATTGTTTAATTGAAAATGCTAGATTTACTGCCTGGGTGACTGTTACCACACAATGGGTTCTGGGTCTGAGTTTTCTACTGTTTCTGATACTGCAGTTATGCATGTTTCTGCTATTCTCTTATGTAGGTCTTCTGTGCTCAGTTTATAGTTGGCAATTCGTTTGACTCAGGGTGATGACATTATTCTGCCTGCACTGTTATCTTGCTACTTATAATCTGTTCAACTCAGCAGCCAGGGCTTCTGCCTTTGTTGCTGGGCCATAAAACAGCCTCATGTGATCGATTACAACCACATCAGTGCCAGCAATTCAGAAGTGCCAAAAAGTTCCTGTAATTTTCCTATTTACTTGGTCTGTACTAGAAGAGAAGGTTCTAATTTATTGGTACACCAGCTTGGTGCAGTGGTTTGAATGTTGGACTTGGGTTTGAATCCCCATTCAGTCATGGAAACCCATTGGATGAGCTTGAGCAAGTCACACACTCTCAACCTTAGAAAAACCTGTGATAGTTTCACCTTAGGGTCACCATAAGTTGGAAACGACTTGAAGGCACACAACAACAGCCACAGCAACAGCAGGGACACCAAATTATCTTTTTTATATAATTTGAAGCAGGAAATTCACATTTTTAGATCATGGAATGATGCAGTGTGATACAGGCCCAAATCCTATTCTTGTTTGTTGTTGTGTGCTTTCAAATCGTTTCCAGGTTCATGGGATTTTCTTCAGAGAGGTTTCCCATTGCCATTCTCTGAGGCCACGAGAGTGGGAAATTGCCCAACATTACCCAATGAGTTTACATGGCTGAGCTGAGATTTGGACCCTGGTCTCCAGAGTCATAGGGGGGTTGCAGACTGCCAGAAATAGTGCAAATTGAGTCCACTTTTAGGGTTAGGGTTAATGCTAGGGAATCATGGGAATTGTTTTTTCCCCCTGAGACATTGAGCCTTCTCTGTCCGAGAGCTCTGGTGACACAATAAAATACAGTTCCCATGATTCCCAAGCACTAACCCTAACCCTAAAAGTGGACTCAATTTGCACTATTTTTGGCAGTCTGCAACCCCCCATAGTCCACCACTCAAACCACTTCACTGGCACTCTAAATCCTGTTGTTATTCCCACCTAAAGTAGATCCATTCAATCCATGGGATTAACAACAGCTCCTCATTCAACAATTGATTCCGTGGGTCTACACTTGTTAGATCTAACCAATAGGATTCAGGCCATAATCTCTTTTTTGTTGTTGTGTGCCTTCAAATCAGATGCATCTGAGGAAGCAGACCAAGGGCCTGAACAGCCAACCAGAAAAAATCCATCTTAGGGGGAGAAGCAGACGGGAGCTTCCCGTGCGCAGCGGGACGGTGCGCCGCTGGACCGCGGCAGCCGCACCGCGGCGCA
>CM034708.1:145892916-145906284 GCA_020142125.1 Phrynosoma platyrhinos | reverse complement strand
TATTACTGGATTTATTCTTATTTCACTTTATTATCGCTTTGTGGTCCGTATGTGATAAGGTCCTATGTCATCGTGAGGTTTCCAAACCAAAGGCTATTGTAATTCAACCTTTTACCAGGAACACACTTCATCATGAGATAATGCAGACTTGCTGGACATTTTTTTGTATCCAAGGTACAAAAAACACATACCTTTTTTTAAACTGTTTTTGTAGTAACACTGTGTTCAACAAAATTGTTATGAGACTGTTTCCAGCAGCTTTTCAGTTCTATATCTCATAGAAAGTAGTCATTGTTGTTTCTTTTATGCTACTATTCCAAGAAAGTTCATGTTAGGTTCTGAAACTATTTAAGAGATGCATCCATGCCAAAGCTGCCAATAGTATCTAGGTCCACTCTATCTCAGAGGTGGATTTGCGGGAAGGATTCCTCAGTATTCAAGTAGTTTGTTATGGAAAACCTGTTTGAGTAAGTGCTCAAAAGTTTTTTGAATAGTCCTTCAAGTTGCATGAATGGTTTGTAGGGAGGACCGTATGGGCTGCTCTGTAGGATGGAAGCAAATGTGCAGCAACATCATACCTAATTCTTGATTTAGCACTGATGTACCTCTGAAAGCCTTCAGTATAGCAGCCCCTATGAATGGTCCTTCAGTGGAGACCAAAACCTAGCCAGATTAAAATGTTTCAATCAATGTTTTCTGTTTATGCCTTGCTTTGATTGATGCTTGCTCTTCAAGGGAGCATAGTATACTTTAACAGACTCTGGCACTGAGGTATGAAATAAAAATCAAGACTAACCACCACTGCAAGAATTGTGATGTGTTTGTTCTTATAAGAGTAGAATTGAAAGTGTTTGTGCAAGTGCACCTTCCACAGGCAATAACTACATTAAAGATATTGGAACAATTTCTTAAAGAGGCTCTAGGCTTTGTGCATGTCAATAACATTATTGCCATTTTAAATTTTATAGAATGCTATAGTTTAAGTCTTACTTCAGTTGAATGGTATCAGCCAGTCAAATACACTTTGAAGATAATGTGAGCTAATTCAGTTCAGATAAATTTAATTCCTTGTCAAGGGGTTCTGAGTGATCAGATAGGTTGGGAGTATATCTTGTGGAGACATTTAAATGAAATCAATACTTGGAACCAAATGACAGAGTTGGGAAAAAAATCTTAGTTCTAACATTTTTTTTCAACAGGAAAAGGTTAAAGTGTTCCTAGTAGATATGTTATAGTCAATGGATTAGAATGATATACAGTATTTTAAGAGAGCTGTCTATGTGCCCTTTTTACAAGAATATGCTATGAAACTGACCCCCTCTGCAGACCAGGGTGTTTGGGACGCCCTGGTCCGGAGCGCCGCGGGGCTATGGCAGCCCCACCGCGGCGCTCCTAGAGCGACCCTGAAAGGAGCGCCAAAAAGGCACTCCTTTCATAAGTCAGAGAAAGGGCGCCCTAAAAGCGGCGGGCGCCCTTTCTCTGACTTATCCCCCGCAGCGCGTCCGGACGCTGCAGGAGGAGGTCGCCCTGAACGCGCCGGACGTCCGGTGGCCCGGAAGCGTTCAGGGCGACCTCAGGAAGAGGAAGGGCCGCCGCGCGTGCGGTGGCCCCTCCTCTTCCTGGCCTCGGAGACGGCTCAATTAAGCCGTCTGCCGAGGCCCTGAGTTTGAGCATATCTGTTCTAGATAATGACTTACCCCTGCTAGAGAATCATGCAAAACAACAAGGCAAAACTTGGTTTAATTTCAAGTAAGACTCTTGTTTTTGTAGAAAATATCTGCAAGTGATGCACACAAAGTTACTGGTTGCATTTTTATTAAAACAACTGTAGGCTAAATATGCAGACTTTGTATACAACCTGATAGTTGAGACTTCTAATAATAATAATAATAATAATAATAATAATAATAATAATAATAATAATTTATATCCCACCCCTCTACAGAGCAATCGGGGCGGCTTACAACATTAAAATTTCCATACAGATATATTAATACAATCTAAACAGAACATAAAAATCCCAAATTCCACCCGTCCTTTAAGAAGTAACAGTTCTTCTCATTCCAGGCCCGATGGTGCTGGGCCTAGTGTCTCTCCCCCAGATGAGTATATATTAAGAACATAGAATAATGAAACTGATGGTAATTAAAAAAATGCAAAGAATCTTATCTGGCATCCATGCACTTCGAGCTGATTACTCACTTCCAGTATAAATGGGACATTAATCTCTTTATTTTGTGTTTTCAGTACTTGCCATCTCCATAGACTGCAATTACTGAAATAATCTGAGTTGCTGTGGAAAAAAGCCACACACTTGTCTTCATGTAAATTTTAATGCTGTAAGCCGTCCTGATTGCTCCGCAGAGGGGCAGGATATAAATTATTATTATTGTTGTTGTTGTTGTTGTTGTTGTTGTTGTTATTATTATTATTATTATTATTATCTTGATGCCAAAATGCATCTATCACCAGAGCCAGAATTATAAATCTAATTCAGCCAATGGATGTAAGCTACAGGAAAAGGGATTCCACCTCAACATTAGGAGGAACCTACTGACAGTAACAGCTGTTCGACAGTGGAACACACTCCCTCGGAGAGTAGTGGAGTCTCCTTCCTTGGAGGTCTTTAAGCAGAAGTTGGATGGCCATCTGTTGGGGATGCTTTGATTGGGAGTTCCTGCATGGCAGGGGGTTGGACTGGATGGCCCTTGTGGTCTCTTCCAACTCTATGATTTTATCAGAAAAAGGTTGGTACATATTGCTTGGTCAGATCTCCAGCCTAAATAATTTACTGTGAGGAAAATGGAATAAATCTGAACTATCTGGTCAGCAACTTGGCACGGTCTTATTTGTATCATCTCTGCTTCCAGTACTTTGGATCTCCAACATGTTGTCACCTCTCTTCTAGTTTATCTGAACCTAATAATATATGGGCCAGTCCAGTAGGACCACTTGAGAAATCCCCATCTACTGCCTTTTCAGTCTTGGGGAAATGGTGCAAGACAATTGTGACTAGTGATTCCTATGTCAGTGTCAATCCTATATTTTGGGTAACCTTGAAAGAGTTCTTCAGGATGCTAAAGCTACTTAAGAATATAGCGAGTCCTCCACATTCACTGGGGTTAGGGATGCAGGACTCGCGTGAAAGTGGGGAAACCACAAATAAAAAACCACTATTATTTTTACCTGAGAGAACACCTCTCCAGGCCCTCCAGTGCAACTCTGTGGTCAACATCTGCCAGCAGTTGACCATAGAGCTGTATTGGAGAACTTACAAGTACCTAGAGAAGTGTTCTCTCCAAGAGTCTTCTAACACAACATCTGGCAAAATTTGGCCATAGAGTTGAACTGGAGAAATTAAGAGATTCCTTGAGAGAACATATTAATCAAAACCACAGATAATCATATCCACAGAAGTCAAAGCTGCAAAAGTGGAAGGCCAACTGTAGTGCTCAGCATCTTTGAGAGCTCTCAAAATGCTAGTGGTAGTGGGTATTAACAGTGCTTTACCAACAGAAAGGAATGAAGTCCTTTAGTCTGCATTCACAGGGTAACCTTACATGATTGTTGTTGTTGTTGTTGTTGTGTGCCTTCAAGTCATTTTGATGGGTTTTTCTTCACAAGATTTGTACAGAGGAGGTTTGCCATTTCCTTCCCCTGAGGCTGAGAGCATGCGACTTGCCCATGCAAGTCACATGGGTTTAATAGCTGAATGGGGAGTTGAACCCTAGTCTCCAAATTCATAGTCCCAACACTCAGACTGCAATGCTATGCTGTTGTGAATTCCAGCCTGAATGAGGTTAGATCCTAGTCGAATGTACTGGCCAGTTTCTAGAATCATGGTAACAGAATGAAATGCTTCTGGCCAGTTCTGAGGATGTATCCAAGAATTGCATTAAGGGTTAATAGAGTTGCTTAGTCACAAAATAATATGTGGCAATAGTGATGAATGAATGATAAAAAAAATATTTGGTATTTTATAGCAGTGGGCATTTGAGAGAAAACACAGCTAATGATCCACTATAAAGGTATTTGCAGCTGTGGATGTACCTCTCCCTAATACCAGCATTAATCTGTGTTTTCATGCAACTTTGTAATTTATTCATTTTTACTCTCTCTCCTGGCTACAAAAACAACACATCTGAAATATATGTGATGTTGCTTTCTGCATTCTGCATTTTAACTGTGGATTTTTGCTCTACAATGTCAAACTATGATCATACATTTTTACCAAAGTTTGCTTTAGTAAATGTGTCACTGAAGCTTAAATAGCTGGGTATCAGAATTCACATCTGTTGCATTAGCTATGGCAGTCTTTTTAAAGGTTTATTTTAGAGTAACTCAAATACTTCACTAGAAGTTCACAGAACTTTTAGCCAGAGGAGTTCAACTATGCTGTTGTTTACCTTTTCCTAAAAAAAAACTTTGCCTAAGAAGAAAAAAAAGTACAGGTCATTTTGATTAGTTCATTTGATTTGATTAAAATGGATATCTAAAATTCTAAACCATAATTGAAGTTGGCTTAATGTTTAATCAAAAATCATATTAATCATATTTTAGTACTATAGCTACTTAGAAAAAAATCAAATAAACTTTGGTTTTAGATTTATTTATTTTTTAAAAATGGCATTTAGCCACCTCACATCACAGCATTCTTCCCTCTATTCTCCAAAAGTTTTTTTAAAAAAGTAATGCACATATATAAAAGCCTTTCAAATTGTAAGTCTTCTTTATCTGCTTAGGAAGATTGTTCATTGTCTGCAGTGAAATTAATTTGACTTCACATATAGAAGATATTGCTTCTCCTATATATCTCAAGGCCTAGCAAAGCCCAGGCTGCACTGGGCTTTAAAGATAATTAGCAGATTTAAAATTTGTTCCTGAAACCTAATAGCAGCCAATTCACCTACATAAAATAGAAATAACAGACCCTCTGCAGTAATCCCTTGCAAGAATTAAGCAGCAGTGCTCTTAATTCTTGCAATAGGAGCCTCTGAATAATGTTATTAAACAATCCTCCATTAACAATAATGCAATTTGGAGTATGATATCAAATGTTAAAATCAATCTGACTTACCATGGAAAACTGTGCCAAATTTGTACATCTTTACCTTTTGTCAAATACCTTCTGATGCAGCCTCGACAGACGACTAATAAAGTCATCTCCGAGGCAAGGAAGAGGAGGGGCAGCCGCACAAGCGGCGCCCCTTCCTCCTCCTGAGGTTGCCCTCGGAGCTGCCGGCCCTCCGCACAGCCGGCGCTCCCAGGGCAACCTCCCGCCACAGCGTCCTCACACACTGCGACAGAAAAGCCAGGGAAAGTGCGCCCTACACGTTTAGGGCGCACTTTCCCTGACTTCTGAAAGGAGCACCAATTTGGCGCTCCTTTCAGGGACGCCGCCGGTGCGCCGCTGTGCGAGTGCCTCGCTCCAGCGGTGCACCGTCCCAGGGCGTCCCCGACGCCCTGGTCTGCATCCCCCCTATGTCTCTGGAAGGCCGGGGTTCAAATCCTTGTTCGTCCACTGAAACCCACTGTGTGACCTTGGATAAATCACACTCTCTTAGCCTTACAGGAGGACAGTGGCAAACCTCTTCTGAATAAATCTTGTTGCAAAAACCCAAGGAGAGAGTCACCATAAGTCAGACTGCCTTTGCAGACTGCCAGAAATAGTGCACATTAAATTGAGGCAGTGCCTGGCTCAGGGCTAGGGAATCATGGGAACTGTAATTTATTGTGGTACCAGAGCTCTCTGACAGAGAAGGCTCAATGTCTCAGAAAAAAATACAATTCCCATGACTCCCTAGCACCGAGCCAGGACAGTGCCTCAATTTAATGTGCACTATTTCTGGCAGTCTGCAAAGGCCCAGAGTCTACTTGAAGGCATACCACAACAACAGTGGTGTTATTATTATTGGAACTATGGTACATGGAATAAGAGCCAAATGGCCTTGTGATTTGAGATCCAAGTTACACAATACATCAGATATTCATATAATATCTTAACATGAGATCTTTATATTTCCTTCCTGGATCTAGCCATTTGACTACAGCAGTGACAGTTTAGCCAGAAAAATCTTGGGGGTTAGCGACTGTAAGGATCTGTGGAGGTTTTTTTCTTGGCATTTTAAAAGGAGGTATCCAGAACCTCCTTAGGCAACAGTTTTTGCTTGCGATCACAGCTGTCAGGCGGCACCTGGTTACAGGCTTGCTTCCCCCTCCAAATAGCCACTGATTGGCCCAAGAGGTCTTTTGGGAAGGCTCTTTTGCACTGGTGCTGGACAGACCTCTGTGTAAGTATGCTGGCAAAATGTCACAGAACTTCATCAACAGCTTCAAACAGCCTCCTGTGCTATTTTGCAGCCAGTTAAACCCCCCACCCACCCACCCCCAGTGCATTTTGGCCTGTGGATGATAAAAATACATACTTCAGCCAAACAGACAGTACCTACAGTTGTCTGATGAGTAAAGCTAAATGATTTAGGGTAAACAACAATACCACCTGAAGTACTGTGCAGTATTAAAATGCTTCTGCTAAGATAGATTTATTTAGTTTTCCATAACCATGCTTGCTGCCAGTCTGAATACCTTTTCTTTCCCTCCCATTGTGAGACAATTAGAGGGGGAAGGCTCCCGTGGTTTTTGCCTACCTTGCCTTTCAGAATATTTCAAGTTGAAGGTTTGTGACTTTTGTTATTATATTTATGAGTGTTTAGTGTTTATACCTTTTCCTAATGGACCAATAATTGTAGATCAGAATCACTGTGTAATAAGGATAAAAAGGTAAAGATATTCCCCATTGACAAGGTTGTCAAGTTGTGTCCGACCATAGGGGCAGTGCTCACCTCGGTTACTAAGCCAAAAAGCCAGTGTTGTCAGAAACTACTCTGTGATCCTGTGGCCAGCATGATTGCACAGAATGCTGTTTACCTTCCCACCGAAGTGGTACCTACTTACGTACATTACAGTTGGCCTTTTGTATCCAGAAATTCCTTATCTACAGATTCAAACATCCACGTCTTAAAAATATTTTAATAATATATAAATTTCAAAAAGCAAACCTTGATATTGCCATTTTATATAAGGAATATAATTTTACTATGTCATTATATTTAATGGAACTTGAGCATTCACAGATTTTGGTATCCACAGAGGGTCCTGGAACCAAACCTCAGCCGATACCAAGGTCCCACTGTATATATTATTTCCTTTTGTTTCTTTTTTTTTAACTGTTTTTTTTTCTATTTTGTTTTTTAGATAGTGATTTCTCGTTCAGAACGCACAACACCACATGTGAATTTCCACTTGGATTTTCAACCTGTTTCTCCAGAGGTTATAATTGAGAATTTACCTGGCAATGATGGTTATATGCTGGCAATCACTGGGAAGAAGGTAAATATTTTCTAATATGTCATGTTTCTTGGCAATGTACGCTTTTAGAGATTTCCTCTGAAAATTGACCATTTTACAATTAGTTTAGGTGCATTTTAAACATATTATTCTCTCCACTCACAGGGTTAAGAGTGAAAGTTAAGAGTGAAGGTAGGTCACTATTTCCCTCTTTTATAGGTGGAGAGATGAGTCTGAAACTGTTGATACTTGCTGATTTTATAGCAGGTTTTTCAGAGGCTGAGGTTGGGATTTGAACCACAATGCACTATGCCTATATTTTCACAAGTAACACTAAACAAAATTATATTCTGAAAAATTCAGAAGGGATCCAATCTTAAATAGTTCTAGTCGGTATAAATATTTTTCATTTGAATGTAGAAGTGGAAATGCAAAAACTAATTGCAATATAACTTGTGAAAATGGCCCAGTATTTTCTTCACTGCTCCATGACTAAACTGTACTGCTTCAAGTTATTAGATACTCTCTGATTTTTGCACTCTTTCTAGACTCTTGTGTCTATTATTTGTTTCCTTTAAAAACACACACAAAGTTTTGTTCTTTGGGTTTGTTTCGGGGGTTTTTCCCCCTCTAAGGAAGTAAGTAAATGAATATTGCTAATTGTTTGAACAAGAGAACTGTAACACAAACCAGCAAAAGAAAGGAAATGTAAATATAAGCCTGACACCTTTTATTTTCTTTTTTTTTTCAGTAGAAGCTAAACAAAACTGAACAATGAATTAAGCAAAAGAATGGTGTTTAGCATTTCCTGCCCTTTGTTGGTTTATGCTGGGCTTAAATGGTATTAAGAATGTTTTGTGCTTCGAAAGGGAGATTAAAAAGAAGCAAAGAGATGTTATTATAATTAGTAATTCTTGACAATTGTTTTGCCTTATCCTTTTAAGAAGTAATTGATGCTAATGGTCAATACAGCACTATCCCTGATTTTACATGGAAATAGTTCTAGCCAAAGTGGCCACCCTTAGCCATTTAGTCCCTGTGTAATAAAAGACATTATTGTCTGCAGTTTTTTCATATAAGGCATTGATTCTACTGGTTTGATTTGAATCCAGTAGCTTCAGTCTCCATATGCAATGAGTTCAGAGTGTTTTTAATCTCCTCCCACTTTTGGAGTTTTGGAAATTAGGAAGCCATTGCGCCTTTTCAAGCAATGTTATGTTTGATCCTTAGACATCATCAAGGGTAGGCATCATTGGGTGCCCATAAAGGCCCCAATATTGACTTATGGAACCCTTTAATGGTTATTTTCTTTGCTCACGGTTCACATGCCTTTTTTGAGCATGCAAGCAGTGGGCAAACAGAGAAGATGAAGCAGTATTTTCCGTTTGCCTTTGTTCTGGAGCAAATGCTTTGCTTGAACCTGAAGTGTAATATCAATGTTCAGTGGTGACAGCAGTGATAACAGCAGGCATCCATAGGGACTGGGACAACTAAGGGAATCTCCTCACTCCTCTCCCCTGTCAAAGCCTGGAGTGGTTTCATATGTCTCCTGCTGTTTGCCTGATCATCTAGGAGTGAAGGATAAAGATATAATATATTTGGGGCAGGGAGGGACATCTCTAAATGTTTCTGATTTTATTTTTGTTTTGTTTTTTACTGTTCTAATGGGCTCAGGTCAAGACTTGCTGATACACTTGTACAGATAAACATCTCTTTGTATGGAGAGAATTGGTGTGTTCCTTTTATTCCTTTAATACTGCCAGGCATCCCTGGAGCTTTACTATTATTTACATTGTATACATTTAGAAATTGTACAGTTAATTCTCAATTTTTATTTAGGATATTGACCATGATGTCTGAGTCTACATGCATTTGATTTTGCACATATACATAGGTTTGCACAGTGGTGTTGAAAGAGGATAGGCTACCAGGTAGATAGAGAGGAGAATATATCCTGGAAAGGATATATTCTGGAAAGGCCTGCCAGATGAGATCTGTCTGCTTACATCTTTAGACAGCTTTAAAAAGGCTGTTAAGACGGATCTCTTCCAGCAGGCCTTTCCAGGATAGATTCCCGGTCTCAGAAACCCCTTTTAGGGGAGCCTTCTAGGAACTTTCCATTTAGCTTGCCTCCTAGTCAATTTGTTACCGCCGTCTCTCCCTATTGATTTATTGTTATTGATGTCTGTTTTAAATTTGTATGGTTTTAAATTTTAGTTGGTTTAATACTTTTTTAAGGGGGGAGGGTATAGGGGTTGGAATATATCTGTACTTTTATCATTTGTGTGCCGCCTCAATTGAGCTCAGAGGGGTGGGGTATAAATTGTTGTTGTTGTTGTTGTTATTGTTATTGTTATTAGAATACACCATTCCCATGATACATAAGACTGAGGATCTTGTAAGCATACCATGCAATCCAGGTCTTTGGCTCAGCATGTAAAGAAATTGTAAACTGAAGTTAAGGCATGTTATTTAAATTTAACTGACAACAACTGTGATCCTAAGCATGGATATTATATTAAGCCACAGTGGGACTTGCTTCTCCGTTAGCACCCTTAAATTCAGACCATCACTTGTCCATTGTCAACAACAACCATTTGGTATGATACAGGTTCACAGGTTCAGTCTCCCTTATCTGAAATCTGAAATACTCCAACATCAAAAACTTTTTTCATGGGAGGCTGAGATAGTGACACCTTTGCTTTCTGATGATTTAGTGTACAGAAACTTTGTTTCATGCACAAAGATATTTAAAATATGTATAAAATTACCTTCAGAGGAAACATAAATATTAACATAATTCAAGTATATGCATGAACCACAGATGCAGAAGACAAAGAAATTGAAAGGTTCTGTGATGGAGTCCAGTGAAGTTGACAACACACCAAAACAGGATTGCTTGATAATGATAGGTGATTAGAATTCTAAAGTAGGAAGCAAATATTATTTTTTAAATACTGTAATAATATTTGGACTAGAAACAAGAAATGAAGCAGGAGGGTGAAGCAAACTGTTTTATTTTATTTTATTTTATTTTATTTTATTTTATTTTATTTTATTTTATTTTATTTTATTTCTATGCTGCCTTTCTCCCTGAAAGAGACCCAAGGTGGCACACAAATAAATGCCCTCTTCATACAGCCATAGAGGAGAGAATACACATGGACATTACCAGATGGCTAGTACAAAAATCAGATAGACTACATAAATGGAAGCAGAAGATCAAGAAGCTCTATTCTTGCAGCCACAACTATGCCAGGTGCTGACTGCAGCACAGGTCATGAGCTATTTATGTCAAAGATTAGAGTAAAGCTGAAGAAGAGCACAAAAGCAGAACCCAGTTGAAGAAGAACACAAAAGCAGTCATCATAGCAAAATATAATCTGAAGAACATCTCAACAGAATTTATAGATAATATGATAATATGATTAGCAGATTTTCTCTATTAAGCATAATCAACAAAGAACCAGAACTATGGTCAGAAGCCAAGGACATAATCAAAGACAAATGCAGAAAGACATTAGCTGTGGCCCAAAGAAAAGAGAAAAAATAATGGATAACAGAAAAAAAATGCTTCAAGCAGTAAAGGAAAAGAGAAAAAGAAGAGAAAAGGGGGAAAGGAACAGAACCAAAAGTTTGAATGCAACTGTTCAAAGACTAGTGTGCAAGGATAAAGAAAACTACTGTAGCAATCAATGCAGAAAAATAGAAAAAAACAGTAAAAAAAATTAAGAACAAGAGACCTCTTCCACAAGATCCATGAACTCAAAGGGAAATTCAAACCAAGAGTAAGAATGCTCTATGATCAGAGAAGGAACATACTGCAGATTCAAGCTGAAATAAAAAGAGAGTTGAAGTAATACACAGAGGAGCTATATAAAAGAGACAAAAAATAAATGACACATGGAATGAAGAACCATATGAAGAGGAAGCCTAAGTTTTAGAAACCAAGGTGGAAGTGGCAATCAGTGAAATTGGAAAGAAAAAATCACCAGGAACAGATGACATCCTAATTGAACAGCTTCAAACCACATAAGCAGAATCAATTCCAGTGTTATCTAAAATATGCCAACAAATATGGAAAACAAAGTAGTGGCCAACAGATTGGAAGTAATCAATATACATCCCCATCCACAACAAGGAGACCTAAAAGACTACAGCATCTACAGGACCATAGCATTAATTTCCCATAAAAGCAAAATTATGCTCAAAATTCTGTAACTGAAGGAGAAAAAATCTCAGAGGTGCAAGCAAGATTCAGTAAAGAAAGAGGCACTAGAGACCATATTGCAAACATATGATGGATAATGGAGTGCACCAAGGAATTCCAGAAGAAAATAAGCATGTGCTATATGATCTGTTCAACTTGTATGCAGAAAATATCATGAGTAGGCTTAAAACCAGTAGAAGGAGGAATGAAGATAGGAGGAGGGAACACCAACAATGTAAGATATTCAGACAATACCATACTACTAGTGGAAAGCATCATAGACTTGCAACAGTTACTAAATCAAAGTGCAAAGGTAGGCTTACTCCTAAATGTAAACAGAAATAATGACCATGGAAGATTTGCATAAATTCAATCTAGATAACAAGGAATCTGAAATAGTTTAAGATTGCCCATACCTTGGATCAAGCATTGATCAGAATGGAGACTGCAGTCAAGAAATTAGAAGAAGATTAGGAATGGGAAGGGCAGCTATGAAAGAATTAGACAAAATCCTAAAGTGTAAAGATAAACAGCTGAACACTAAAGTCAGAATTGTTAAGCCATTGTATTCCCCATTGCTATATACGGATGTGAGAGCTGGACAGTGAAGAAAGCAGATAGGAAAAAAATAAACTCATTTGGGATGTAGTGCTGGAGAAGAGTGCAAGGATATAGTGAACAGCCAAAAAAACAAATGAGTCTTAGAACACATCAATTCTCCTTGGAAACCAAGATTACTAAATTGAGGCTGTCATATTTTGACCACATCATGCATGAGAAGGCATAACCCATTTGAAAAGATGCTAGGGAAGGTAGAAGGCAGTAGAAAGAGAGGAAGACTGAATGCCAAATGGATAGACTGATGGTCCTGAACCTGCAGGACCTGATCAGAGAAGTTGAAAGTAGGGAAACTTGGAGATGCCTCATTTACAGGGTTGCCCTGGGTCTAAGTTGACTCAAAGGCAGCTAACAACAACAATGAACCTTCAGGCTATGGATGAGGTACTAATGAAACATAAATGGATGTTGTATTTAGACTTAGGTCTCATAATGTATGTATATACAAATACAGGTATCCCAAAATCCCCCCCCCAAAAAAATCCAAAAAACACTTCTAGTCCCAAGCATTTCATATATGAGAGACTCAACCTGTAGAATGTATAATCAGATTGCTAATTTTTAAACAACTCACTGTGGGCTTCTTCTCTCACAGGACCTCTGAAATATAATCTCATAGCCCTCAGTGAACCTTTCACAGGACACTCTGTTCATGTTTTCTGTGCTCATCAAAAGGTGTGGTGCCATAAAAGGTAGCTAGCTGTGTTATTTCAAGAGAAGCTTGAAGGTGTTTCTGGTATCACTGATGTGTGAAAAGTGTTCAGTAACTCACTCTCAGAATGATATTTGTTCCATTAGATAACCAAGATCCCATTAAGTGGACCTGGATGCTCTCACTTCAGTACCTGCAGTCAGTGTCTTCTGTCACCTTCCTTCATGAACTGTGGCTGGTGTGGGAATCGGTGTGCATATTCTTGGGAGTGCAGTGCAGGAGAGTGGACACAGGAGACATGCTCACCCCTGGTCTCTGAGGTATGTTTTTCCCCCCTTTGTAATGTGTGAACCCTTTAAAAATTAATATCTGTATTATTTCCAAATATAGTCTTATGATAGTGTAACAGTGTTAGGTAAAGATAAAGATACTCCTAGTTGACAAGGTTGTCAAGTCGTGTCTGATTGTAGGGGATGATGCTCATTTCCATGAATAAGCTGAAGAGCCAGTGTTGTCCGAGGACTACTCTGTGATCATGTGG
>CM034708.1:145882115-145892816 GCA_020142125.1 Phrynosoma platyrhinos | reverse complement strand
GGTGGAATCTCTTTTCTTGCAGCTTGCATCCATTGTTTCGGGTTGCAGAACCCGTTTACCTTCCCACTGAAGTGGTACCTATTTATCTATTTGCATTTGCATGCTTTTGAACTGCTAGGTTGGCAAAAGCTGGGACTACTCACAGGAGCTCACCCCATCATGCAGCACCCAGGCCTCGACCTGCTGATCTTGCAATCAAGCAGGGTCTTGGTTGGAGGGACAAATGCCGGAAGAGAAGTAGCCACTTACCAGTTCAGCATGGTGTATCTGTGAATGTAAGAGAGCCAGAAAACATGAGTGCAGGGGGAAAAATGTACCCTTAAAGCCCTGGTATAACTTTCCTATTTACTAATGCACCATTCTTCAGTTATATTACAAACATATAGGTTCACACTGTCAAATACAGTTACAGCATGAAACCAAACTAAACAGAATATTGGAAAATACATGATTGGATCTACTGTGCATGTGTTTCTGGAGATGTATTTGTACTTTCTGAAGGTAAAAGCGTATGTGGTTCTCCCCAGATCTCTCTCTCTCTCTCTCTCTGTCCCTCAGCCATATTTTCCAGTTGGAATGTCCTCCCCACTAACACTTATGTTTGCCCCATAAGTGAAATAAATACATGAGTGTAGGGAAGGCCTTTTTCAGATTTCATCTGAATGACGTTCATCTGTACAGAATCCGGGAAACTGGCTTAGGGCCAGTGGGGGATGTACCACTTTTGGACTTGCAATTAGGCATGCACCCAAATCTTTCTTACTTCAGAATTCTCACTGTGGAGTGAGTTGCTCATTCTTGGTTACGAGGATTGTTAAGAGAATGTTGTCTCCTTCCCTATATTGTGAGCCTTTTTTTTAAAAATCTTTTTTAAAAAATGATATTGATGGGAGTAAAATGCACTTCTTTGGCTGAGTTAAAACCCTTTCCCACATGGGAATTCTAACAGAGCTGTCAATTTTGAAGACATGTTTGGATCAAATATCCTTTTAGAAAATGTTTCTCTCTCCTTTATTGTTGCCAAGTAAGTAAGTTGTGTTTTTTAAAAGGACTATAGATAGACCCTTGGGAAAAGAGACAACCAGAAACTGGTTTCATCAGCTGGGGTGCAGGGGGGGGTTGTCGTATATAAAAAGTGAGCAAGAGTAAAATTACCCAAATGAGTAGATGAGCTTACTTGTCCATTGCTGTTTTCATTTAGTTATGGTCGTTGCAAGATTTGTATAGGCTGCCTTTGCATTTAACCAAGTCATTTTGCATTAAGTGTGACATTATTATGAAGGTCTAGTTTTACACAGTGGCCATGACACTTCTAATCCCTTGCATAGATTCACCAACCTCTTACACACCAGTAAATACAAAACGTGAATCTGTCATGCAAACTTCCATCTAGAACATACTTCATAAATGTAATAAATTTGATATGCTTGCTACTTCTAGAAATATTGTAAGCATTATTGACATTAAATGGGAAAAGCACATGGTAACAAGACACAAAAGGATGATGATAAATATACATGTTGTAATGGATTATAACTCAGTTGTGAATTCAGGAATTATTAGTGAACAATCCGCCCACCTCTTTGTACCTTAAACAGTCATGAACAGATGTACAGTGTGAAAGGACATCTATCTCTTCTGAAAGGGGACATTTACATTCACTTTAAGCCAGAGCACACAGCTTAAATGGAGTAGAAGGCAGGCCCTAAATAACTTTTAAATTATGAAGTCTGATTCATAGTTACATTAGGCCTTTTATGTAGTCCATGTAGTGTAAAAGGGCCTTGGAGTGAATGTAAATCATATTTAAAACTACATTAAGACTCCATACCCCTGCTAGGGCAGTTGAAAGAGGCCATAGTGTGGCTGAGATGTCACACTAGATTCTCTGAGGTTAGGTTGAAATTGTTCAAATCCATCCTGCATAGTTTGTTCATTTCTTAATAATAAAATGAAAGCATGTTATATCTCTGTTTCAGCCAACATGAAATAATTTTAAAGGTGTATGTATGTTAGGTAAAGCACTAACCTCATATGTCAGTTTTTTTAAAAAATTGAATGTGTCAGTTTCTTAAATGAGACTCCGTGAACATCGTTCTTCTACTTAGGAGTTTTTTGTGTGAAGTTCATAAAAAGAAAAAAAATGATTTCTCAGAGTGCAGTTGGATTGATTTAAAGCCTGAGTTCATTTGCTCAATATACTGCTTTAAATTTGTAGTGAATATTATTAACTGGCAGTGATAAATTGTGAAATATTTTAATAGCATGCACCACAGCATGTGCAACTTGGTGAAGCTTGTTTCTAAAAGGAAAGAAAATAATGCAGCTGAGCACCTAGATCTTTATGGTTGCTAGCTGCTAAGGCAGATTTCACGCTTTGCTGGACCATGACGGTTGGCATTACTGCTTTTTAAAAAAAAAAAAAAAAAAAGATTATTCATCTTTGGTCTGTTGCTTTAAACCCATGCACATTAAATATAACAGAGAAACAGAGGCTTGGTGGATTCCCCCTCCCCGTTTGGATAATAACATCTTTTGTGTGGCATTTGCAATAGAAATTGAAAATCCTTTAATATACAAAGGAGGTTTGGAGAATAATATGATGAAAATATTTTAAAATGCCTTAGTGCTAATGTCAGTCACAAAATGATAATAGCAAAGGCTTAAGTTGGCAATAATGTTCCTTTTTTGTCTTTAATGTGATAATGCCGCCATTGTTCTGTGCTGTTTTGGTGCCTGGTCACAAGGCAGGTCCAGCAGTGACAGCTATGGTTTTGGTCCCATTCTGACTTTTAAGTTTAGTGCCATAGATTAAGGCATTTATGATACAGGGCACAAACAATAGCCACACACTTATGCACGTGTTGGTCTGAATCCTAGTATTAGTGCCATGTTGAATTCAGCAGTTATTTCAGTGGGTCTAATCTATTTGGAACAAACCAATGGGATTTAGGCCATTGATTGACAGTTATAAGATTACTTCAGCCTATAGCTGCTATTATTGCAAGTGGCTCGACCCTTAAAGTTATTATAGTCATCATTGTTGGGCTAGCCCTGTGAGTGAGCTTTTAGTCATAAAATGAAGACCGTTATTCAACCTTTCAAGAGGAACCAAGAAGTATAAAAATGAGTGCCAAGTTGTTGGGAAAGGGCATTGTAGAATTCCTAGTTTGTATCCTTTGTTTTAAAAGACCCACCTTCCTGCTTGAAGGTTTTGGTCACAATGATACTTCCCAATTACTGCTTTAGGACTAAGGGGGGTTGCAGACTGCCAGAAATAGTGCAAATTCAGTCCAATTTTAGGGTTAGGGCTAAGGAATTGTGGGAACTGTATTTTATTGTGGCACCAGAGCTCTCTGACAGAGAAGACTCAGTGTCTCAGAAAAAAAACCAATTCCCATGATTCCCTAGCATTAACCCTAACCCTAAAAGTGGACTCAATTTGCACTATTTCTGGTAGTCTGCAACCCCCCTAAGTAACCTTTTCAGTCAAATGTATTTATCCCCAGACAACAGTTTCAAACCATCAAAATACCTCACATTTCTGCCATACGTATAGAATTGTACAGTTATCGAAGAGATTTTTGGAATAAAATTAATTTTCCATGAACAACAAGAATCTTGTGGCACTTCAGAGACTCATGAATTCTATTTGGCATATTTTATTTCACGAACTGCACTCTACTCCATGAAAGCTCCATGTCAAATAAAATTTGTTACTCTTGAAGGTGTCACAAGATTATTTGTTGCTTTTACTGCATCAAGCTAACACAGCTACAGCCCTGGAAATAATTTTCCCTAGAAACTTTCATTGTAATGCCTATTTATTTGGCATTCAGTAGCTATGCTTACTTGGCTCAAGAACTGTGTCAAAAGGCTTTGCAATTATTTCTTAGGCCAGCTGGGAAAAAATGATGTGATTGTTAGTTGAGATGACAAACAGTCCAGAAACAGTCAGGAAATTTGGATGAGTGTCACCACAGTAATGGAACAACAACAAATGTTTCAGCTGTGGTATTCAGGCCATTTTAAAAAGGTGAACACACACAAAAACATAATTATGGCTTTGGTTTTTCCCTTCATCTTAAAAGGAGAGAATGTTCTTTGTATTTGTTTTCACATTGTTGACTTTTAAAATACTAGGCAGGATCAAGTTTTTATTGCAAGCTGATATTTCACACCTATACAGTAAAATCTTCCGTCAGTTGGGCAAATAACTCTCAAGTCCAGGGTAACTGAGCAGCCACCTCTTGGCCCACTAGTAACGAAATTTCCAAAGTCCTTGTACACAGAAGGGATGCTTAAACTTATGTGTGGAGCCCAACACTCATGAAAGAAACTTGCCAGTCATTTGTAGGCATAAAACCATTAAGTGGTATACAGCTGTCACTATCTAGCCTACTGAAATACCTGTGAAGCCTTCAGTAGCATTTGTAAGAAACTTTAAAGTCACTAATGTGATTCCATTAGTAATTATAGTCAGAGTATTAACTGGTCAGAATTTATCAGATGATTTTCAGGATTGAGAATATGGATACAATTCTTGGCTACATCTGTTGCCTTGACCCTTGTCTTTTCTGGCTTATTACCTCTAATAGGAAGAGGCTATCTGATGAGACTGAGATGGCTGTACATTTGTCCTTGAGTGAGGAGCTAGTACCAGGTTTTTAAGAGGGTGTAATCTGACTGTTCCTGAAAATACCTAACCTCAACTTCAAAGATGCAAACAAGAGTCAGCTGGTTTCTAACATCCCTTTCTTGGGCCAGATCCTTGGGCAAATGGTCAATGGTCATCTCCAACTTTTCTGATTCCAGCTGGGTTTCAAGCCTAGTTTGGGAAGAGAAAACGGTTGTGGTCACCCTGTAGGTTTATGTCTTTTGAGGAAGAGAAATATATTCATTATTAACACTGTTAGTTTTCCTGGAACTTTCAGTGGCTTTTGATATTGTCCACTTATGTAACATTATGAATAGGGTATCTGAGGTAGATAGTTCCTGTTCCCAGACAATTCAAAAAAGTGATGCTCTATCCCATGGCAATTAAGCTTTGGAATTCAGCAGGGCTTTCTTCCATCCCTCCTGTTTACCATCTACTTGATAGACTGGGAGAGATCATTCATACATTTAGACTGAGATGTCACCAATATGTGAATGGCACCCAGATTTGCCTGCTTTTCATCAAATCCAGATGACAGAATCAGTGTTTTAAATTGGTGTCTAGGTACAGTAATGAGCCAAATAAGGGCTAATAAACTGAGACTCGGTTCAGATAAGATGGCAGATGATTCATTTATCCAGCTGACTAGGAGTCAGCCTTTTTTGGAAAGTGTTGTTCTCATAATGATCCTCTTTGTGTTCTAGGTATCCTTGAATCGAGCATTGTAACAAGAGAAGATATAGGCAACTCTCGTTATTTTGAACTTGAACCCCCATAAAACCTGCATGGCCAGTGGTCAGGGATTCAAGATATTATAGTCTAAAACATCTGGAAAGGGCCAGGTGTCTATCTCTGCAGTAGCTGTTCAGCAGCTTCTCAGGCTAGAGGTATTTTTTAAAAAATCAGTGTAAGCTTATACATTAGCTAGTACACTATCTGAATGGAGATATTTGCTCAGCTGTTTACTGCAGTGGCCTTTCAAAACAGCTCAGAAATTTGAGACAATTCAAAATAGGCAGCAAGCCTCTTAACATGTTGGACAGAAAGATCTTACTTTGTCATGTGCACTGACTTCAAGGGCTTTCCTAACCCAAATTCAAATGCTAGTCTTCACCTTTAAATACCTAAAAGCTTGGTGGGATGCCCATCCACATGACGGGCACTCCGATGACGTCCTTTCGGTTCAGCATCCAGACATGCTGAGCCGGAAGACACACCGAAGAGGCGCGCCACGCCTTTTGTGGCACCCCTTTCGCGGCTTGCTGAAGGAGCGCTATTTTAGTGCTTCTTTTGCAGGCGGCGAAAGGGAGGATCGAGGCTGAGGTGTCTGTCAGCCTCGGCCTTGATCCTCTGCTTTCGAGGGCGGCCCAGGGCGGTCCAGTTATGAAATACCCTTCCCTACCCAAAGAGGCTTGGCAGTACCTATGCTCTGATATTTTTGGTGCCATACAGAGGCTACTTTCTTGCACTTTTTAATTTTAAAAACGATTTGGTTTATAGGTGTCCTGTTAACATAGTTTTAAGGGCTATGAATTTTTTGTGTTGTGGTTTTATTACATTTTCATCTGCTGCTACTTTTATATTTTATTTCAATTTTATAGTTTTAACTTTGCATTTAATTGTGTATGTGGCATATATTGTATGGGTGGTGGCATATATCTTAACTACCTAAAATATTAATGATTTAATTGGTATAGGTATCTCCACCAATGCAGATTGCATTGTGTTCATAGTTGCTATGGCATAGGAATATCATGTATATCCATTAGAAAGGGAGGTTGCAAACATTGTTCTTCAAGAGTGCCCAAGTTTTCTCACCACTGATGTATACTTTCTTTTCTTTTCTTTTTTTCTTTTTTTTTTTTTTTGAAACCCACATACTCCATTTGGTTAAGTACTGTTTGCATACATGCGTACTCAACACAGCCACAGTCACTAATTACCTATTACTAGTCAGGCATAATGATCATGAGAGCCAGAATGGTGTACTGGTTTGAGAATTGGACTAGGACTCTGGAGACTCAGCCATGAAAACCCACTGAGTGACCTTGGGCAAGTCACACTCTTGAAGCCTCAGAAGAAGTCAAAGGCAAACAAATCTTGCCAATCAATCCTCATGATAGTTTCATTTTAGGGTTGTCATAAGTCAGAATCAACTTGAAGAAACACAACAAGAACAAATAGTGATCTTCCCACAGGTCCTAGAATAGCATTTAGGAAATTTTCTATCAAATAGCCAGTTCGTCCAGCCACCAATCTGTGTGTGTGTGTCTGTGTGTATGTACTTTTCAATCTTGATTGAAGAATGGACAAGGAGAATCAACTTCTTGCAGGAGAATTCTTAATTCTAGCACTTGAAATGATGTAATACATTGAGGAAATGTGGCAGCATGCACAAAGATGACTGGAAGAGATTTCAAATGGACTTTATTAGAGTTCGGATTTACTTCTTAATTTCCTTTTCTCCAGGGACAGATATTTCACTATTATATGGTTTGCATTTACTTGATTTGTACAGCATGTTTACAATGCCTACTTCCCCCTTGGCATTTCATTTCTTCAGTCTTTCTAGTTTTAAGCTGAGTAGATGAAGTTTAAAAGAATTGTGCTGGTCTTACTGGATATTAAAAGAGAAGAGTAACCTGAGCATTCTGCTAGAAATATTCTTCTCAGATGCAGCGTGAAAAAATGGAGTTCATGATGAAAGGAACAATTGTGCTGCTTAATAGGAATAAAATGTCACTATAAAATATTAAGCCAAAGACACTCTACTGGTTCCATCTCAAGCATGCCTTAAGCCTTTTGTTCTCTAGCCTGGGCTTGAAATATTTGCAAAATTAGATGGTATTGTTAAAAGTCTATGTAAGCCCTGCAGCATTGTCAGATTTTTATTGACACTGCTGAATATCCTTTAGTGAAATCTGTACAAGCTCTGTAGCATTCATACATTTTCCCACCATTGTTATATTTACAACACAATTTACAATATACAGAAGCTTGTTCAGTGTGGGAGGGGAAGAACATTTCCTTTCTGGATTGTCACTACATTGCTACAAGGTATTTTTAACTCAAAATTTAGAAGTAACCAAATGATAGCAATTCAGCCAAAGCATTGTAGAAGCTGTGTTGAATTTCAGGCTCCCCAGGCCATGTGTGATTTAGATGTCTTTGAAACTGTCATCACCATGAATTCCTGCCTTTTTCATCAAGTTGGTGAAATAAGTTACATCGTCAGTTTGATATTCTTTTGTTCAGTATCGTACTTCTAATAAAATAAGTACATTGTAGTCTTCTGCATACCACAAGAAAGACATAAAAGACAAGCTAAAGGGGTATTAAAAAAACTATTACAATACGGAGCTTGTTCACTGCCCCTAAACATAATAATTCAGAGCTTTCTAGCAGTGGCTGGAATATTTATTGCTACTGTCTGAGGAGGCTCATGCTGTGATAAATGAAAGGTGAAGAACAATTAAGATAAAGGGTAGGGTACTCTCTACCAGATGAAATTATTTTCTGCCTTTTTTGTGTTGTTGTTTTTTTTTTTAAATAAAACACCTTCAAAGCCCATCAGAAGTAGTAAGTGTATTACTGTTCTTTTCTTTTCTTTTTTAGATTCTTCCAAGCAGTGCAGCTTTCGATGGTGTAACAAGACTGACACTGTGTGGATGGGACTTTGGATTCAGCAAAAATAACAAGTTCAGTTTAAAGAAAATGTTAATTTTTATAGGGAGAGACCAGTGCATTCTGGATGTCAAAGCTAGTGACAAAAACAAGTAAGTTATCAATATTCTCTCAATCAAGGTTTCTCATGCATACAGAGAATGGAAACTAAAAAACCTGGAGCTATTAATTGTTTATATAGCAGTCATCAAAAATGTAAATTGATATACTTATGGCTGAATTACATTTTATAGTATTGCTGGATTTTTGTATACTTCTAAAACAAACATTTTAATATTTTGTACTCATAACATGTTCACTGATATATGTTGACATGGTTCAGAAAGTTAGCTTATAAATATTTACATAAAATGCAATTAATTTGATTTCCTGGTCTGTCTTTCTAGATAGGGGTAACCAATGCACAGGTAATCTCTAGATTACACTACTGGTATGTATTCTGTGGAGAGCCAGTGTGGTGTAGCAATTTGAATGTTGGCCGAGAGACTCTCTGAAACTCCCTTTTACCAGAGGCTAGACTGGTGACTGGCCCCATCCCTGCTTTTCTTTCACTGGCAAGCAAAAACCAGATTGATTGATTGATTGATTGATTTAATTTCTGTGCTGCCTTTCTCCCAGAAGGGACCCAAGGAGGCTCACAAACAGAAGCACATTAAAATTAAACAATTAAAACGTCACATAGAAACAATATAAAATTACAAACATTAAAACCACAATAAAAGCATGATACCAACCCCATATAACAAACACCCCATATAAAAAGCTGTCCCATGATCACATATTTAAAGCCTGTTTGAATAACTGTTTTTGCAAGCAGGAAGGGGGCTAGCCTTGCTTCCCATGGAAGGGCATTCCAGAAGACAGGAGCAGCCACCAAGAAAAGTCTTTCTTATGTCCTCACCAGTGAGCCTGCAATGGGGCTGGGACTGAGAGAAAGCCTTCTCTTGAAGATCTTAGGGTTCTGGTAGATTCAAGTGGGGAGATATGGTTTCTCAAATAGTCTGAACCTAAGCTATGTAGGGCTTTATAGGTCATGAATAACAATTCGAATTGTGCCCGGAAACGAACTGGTAGCCAGTGAAGTTGTTTCAGTAAGGGAGTTATATGTTCCCTATAACTGACCCCAGTCAGCATTCTGGCTGCGGCGCTTTGAACCCTCTGAAGTTTCCAAATAGTTTCCAAAGGCAGCCCCATGTAGAGTGTGTTACAGTAGTCCAAACAGGAAGTAATCAAGGCGTGTCACCATAGCAGATCTGACATCTCAAGGAACGGGCGCAGCTGGTGCACAAGTTTTAGCAAACACACTCCTGGCCACTACTGAAACCTGGGCATCCAGGCACAGAATGCGAGCCTGAGATTTCAGGGGGAGTGTAACCCCATCCAGCACAGACAAGGTCCCTGTTCCCTGACCTGCCTTACGACTGACCAGGAGCACCTCTGTCTTGTCTGGATTAAGTTTCAATTTGTTTGCCCTCTTCCAAAAGAGCAAATAGGCAGGCTTTTAAATACATGATCATGACAGGATGGTTTTTATATGGGATGTGTGTTTTAGTTATATTTTTAACTTTTGTATGTTTTTATGTTAATTTATACTGTTTTAATGAGATGATTTTAATTGTTTTTATATTTTTATTGTAAAGTTTTTAAAATGTTTTTATCTTGTGAGCTGCCTTGGATCCCTTTCTGGGAGAAAGACAGCATTAAAAATGAAATAAATAAATAAGGTTTGAATCCCTTCCTGGCCATGGAAATACTTTCTCGGGCTCAGAGGAAGGCAAAAACAAAAACCCTCTGAGCACTTCTTTCTAAGAAAGCCCCATGATGGCCTTAGGGCCACCAAAAGTTGGAAGTGAGAATAATATGCTGTGGAAGGAGTGTGCCTTCTTTGATGTGGTTCCCCAGTTGTGGAACACTCCCATGTATGTCCGCAGTTGGATTTAGATTATCTTAAATTGTTTAAACTAGTTAAATTGTCTTGTTTTAACTTGTCAGATTGTTTAATATGCATTTAGTCTTTAAGATAAAATATAAATATTTAAATACATCTTTTTTTAAAAAAAAAAATCCTTTCCAATTTTGGTATTTGGCAAACTTCCTATATTGGCAGAGGATGATTCAGTTTGTTAGCAGTTTTTAATAGCATAGGCCATGAGATACACATTCCAGATGAGTAGGTTCTTAGTAGGAGTGAAAAGAAATTATCTAAATGTCGATCTAATATAAACTCTCCCCCAATTTAATTTGCACTTAATACAGAATCTGTATATGGAGTGTACCATATTTTCCGGCATATAAGATGACTGGGCATATAGGACAACCTCCAACTTTTCCAGTTAAAATATAGAGTTTGGGATATACTC
>CM034708.1:145861292-145882015 GCA_020142125.1 Phrynosoma platyrhinos | reverse complement strand
TCCTCTGAACCAGTCTTGACAAGAAAACCCCAGGAGAGGATCACCTTAGGGGTTCCTCTCATCCTCCTCACCAGGCTTCTTCCCCCTCACACCTCAGTCCTCCTTGTCCTCCTCTTCTCCCAAGGTTTCTTCCACCCTGCATTTCTGTCCTCCTCTTCTCCCAAGGCTTCTTCCCAACCCCACCTCTGTCCTCCTTGTTCTCCTCTTCTCCCAAGGCTTCTTTCTGCCCCGACCTCTGTCCTCCTTGTCTTCCTCTTCTCCCAAGGCTTCTTCCCACCCCACCTCTGTCCTCCTTGTCCTCCTCCCAAAGCTTCTTCCCCCTCGCACCTCTGTCCTCCTCCTCATACCCGGGTATAAGACAACCCCCGACTTTAACCCCAGATTTCCGTGGTTAAAAAGTCGTCTTATATGCCGGAAAATATGGTATATGTCCTGCTTTCTATATCTTTTGGTACACCTGCACCACACCCAGTGTGTATTAAATTATTAAAAAGAGTGTTTAGGTACACACACACCTCTAAAAATATTTTTTATATGCAGGCACCGGGAGTACAACAGAACTTCACTCGTTCAAAAACATACATCTCACTATCTTCTTTATAGTGTATAGATCTGTATAGCTGTCTATACATTGTCTGTCTATCTAAATATCTTGTCCCCTGGGTATATAGACTTGTACCTAGAATTAGTCATGTGCATCTGGGCCGGTAGAAGTGGGGTCAACAGGATAATGCTGATAATTGTAGAGAAGCAACTTCTGTGATGGGAGCTTTCCCCCTTCCTTCTGCACTGTAGTGTGTCCTGTTCAGCAGGACTTCCCAACACCTTCCACATTACAGCACTATACTCTTATAGTGCCGCCATTCCACTTTTACTGCTCTGGCTGCCTCCTATTGCATTTCTGGGTTTGTAGTTCAATAAGGCCTAAGAGCTCTCTGGCTGAGAATTCAGAATGCTCCTCCCGCAACTGCAAATCCCAGAATACAACAGAAGGCAGCCAGAGCAGTTAAAGTGGAATAGCAGCACTATAAGGGGGTAGTGTGGTAATCCAGAATCCTAACACCTTGTCTTTTAAAAAATATATGAGTTTATTGATTTAAACATTTTACCTTAGACGCCAACAAAATTAATAGCATCCTATCTCAAAAGTGTTCTCTGCTATTAACTAATCCCTCATATATATATATATATATATATATATATATATATATATATATATCTCATATTTCCTCTTTTTATTTATTTTTACCCCTTCCTCCTCCCCACCCACCCACCCCAGTAATGGTGCTTTTTTTTTTTTTAATTTCTTTTCCCTCCCATGTGGAAAATCATTTTAAATGTTTCCTTAACAGTGTCATACCCCTCCTCCTCCTCAACAAACTCAATCATTATTTTCCAGTTATTAACCTATACTACTTCTTTCCACTGACCAAAATAAATCCTCCTTTTTTCTATTATAAAATCAAACATCATATATTCTGATATGCATTGCTTCCATCTATTACAATTCCATTTTTTTATCCTTCCACCCATATGCAATTACTGTATGTGCTACTATAACTTTTTGATTAAATATTCTTCCTTCTTTTGTAATCCTATACTCTTAGCATTACCAGTTATACATCTTGCTTTATTTATTTGATTTTCCTCTATTATTTTGTGAATTTCTTGTTCTATTTCCTTTTTAAAATTTTGTACTTTGCAACACTCCCACCACATATGGACATGTGTTCCTTTACTTCCACATCCATGCCAACAAGCAGGTGATACATTTTATTAATATATTATATGTGTTGTGGTGTTAATATATGATATGTGTTGTGGTGTTCTATACCATCTGCCTATCACTTTCATCTATTGTTCTCTAAACTTGCTATTTTTAATATTTTTAGTTTCTTATATCCACTGTTGGATTTTTTTTCTTATTAATCTCAATATCCTTTCCCCATATTCCCAGTAGACCTTCTATGAAATTATATTGATTATCCAATAGAATCTTGTAAATCCTACCTCCTAAGCCTTTCCTTCCTTCTTGTTTCATCATCAGTATTTCATCTAGTGGATTTTGGCAACATTTTATAGATAAGATTTCCTATAAACTCTTACATATTCTCCTTAATTGAAGCCAATATTGATTACCTACCATCTCTAATATTTCATTTTTCTGATAAATCTCCATTTGTCCTATACTCAATATCCCTCAGTTTCCTTAATACTATTCCTTTACCTATATCTTCTTCCTTATTCAAATATTCTGTTGGGTGCCAACAGTAATTAGTAATTTTCAGTTTTCTCCCCCCTTTTCCCCATATTTGCTACATTGACCAAAATGGTCTTTTGTTTATTTTCATTTTCTCTCCCTTAGGTCTTATTCCTAACACTGATTTATATTCCATTTCATTTAACTGCTTCTCTATCCTAACCCATCTTTTATTAATATTATATTCAAAGTCTAATAATCTTAATATTTGGAATGCCTCAAAGTATTTTTCCAGACAGGGAAATCCCCACCCTCATTTTTCTTCATGAGTGTATAATATTGTATTGGAAAACCTAGTTTTCTTTTTCTTTGAAATCAGAATCGCAACACCTTGTCAACACTTTTCAGCTAACTGGAAGAGAGGCAGCAAAGTCCATTTTTGCCAGCACAGTTGCATGCACTGGTAGATCTAACCCATAAAATCTATGCAATGCAGCCACAGGCAACCTGTCAATTTTTGGCAAAGCATCTATCCAAAAGCAGAGAAGGCTCCTCTGCTTTTGGATAGATCAAAAGAAAAAGAAATAAATATTATACAAATGCGCACACGCCAAAAGCTGTCAGTTGACATGTCTTATTCTGTTGCTTAGCTGTAGTTTATTATTCTGAGCTGTGCAGTTCTGTTTCATTTATTACATAATTATGACTAAGATCTTTTTCTTTTTGTTGAAGATTGGAGTGCACAGTTGGTCCTGTAAAGAATGCAAGTTTTAATGTTTCAAGCACTGTTTCAAATGGACAAGTGAATGCTTCATTCAGTACATTCTCTTATGTGGTATGTGTTTGAAAGTTAATGTTTCAATTCTAAAACAAGTTTATGGGCTTATATATTCTGAAACATTTCATGTCTTAGGGGTGAAACAGACTGCCCCAAAACACCAAATTGGGGCTGCTGTGGCATCACAGCAACTGCACACTGCAGTCCCAATCCAGCTATTTGCTGGCACAAAAAGAAGCAGCAAAAAGCTGCTCCATTTTGAGCTGGCAAAGAGCCAGCTTTTCCGCTGCCGCCAGGGCTTTGCTGCACTCCTGCAGCGTCTAAACATCACACCGCCGGAGCACCACAAAGCTGCCACTCTGTAAACAGCTAGCCGGCTTCCTGCCGTGTTGGGGGCATGCATCATCTAGATGACACCCCTCCCCAAGCTGCCAGGAAGCCAGCTTTTTATGCCGGTCTGTTCTGGTTGTTAGTTTGTTTTTAATTTACTTCATTAGATGTGTAAAATGTGCATTTGCTGCTTGTTGCTTGCAGTTTTGTGGAATATTATAGCTATGGCATTGCATCAGCCACATATCTATTTAACTTTGAGTGTTACTTTGCATATTCTTATATCTTATTCTTTTAATGTGGGCGTCTTATTGAAAGTAACATATGTTATTTTTCCACTGTACAGGATCCCATAATAAGGAGTATCTCCCCAACTTATGGTCCAAGATATGGTGGGACATTGCTAACATTAACTGGGAAATACCTAAGCAGTGGGAATTCTCGTGAGGTTTATGTTGGTAGAAAGCAATGCAGCATAACCAGGTATAAATTTTTTTAAAAAAAGTATATTCACCTTTACTATTACATATGCTTCTTAACATTAATTTTCTCAGGACAGATATCTAGGCATCTGTAAGTAAAGTACATTTCTATAAAGTTTACAGTTGTTACACAGAAATGTTCATTACATTGAAATTATGAGATCCTTCATTTTAAAACAAAACATTTTTCCTTCAGAAAAATTAAATCATATTGCAATGATTAATGAAAGCTTTCTTATAAACCTCAGTGATTCCCCCCCCCCCCAATATCTCTCCACCTTTGTCCTCATATGGCCAGATTTCACTTTCATAGAAGCATAGATTTGGAAGTGGCCTCATGGGCCATAGAGCTCAACCCAACTAAAGTTTCCCCAACAGGTAGCAATGCAGCCACTTTCTGAAGTTGTCCACAACCTCCCTAGGCAATTGGTTCCATTGCCAAACCTTACTGTCAAGAAGTTTCTTCTCACGTTCAGTCAAAATCTACCTTCCTGTAACATAAAACTGTTAGACCTTTCCCTCTGGGGCATCAGAAAACCTGTTCCATCTTCTCTGTGTCAGCCCTTGAGTTATATAGAGTGCAAACATGTCATCCCTCAGTCTTCTCTTCACCAAGCTGAACAAGCCCAGATCCTTCAACCTATCATCCTTGTTGCTTTTCTATGAACTTGCTACAACTTGTCTATATTCTTCTTGGCTCCTTAAGCCTTTCCTTAAATATTTTGTTCTCTATACCTCTTATCATACTCATTGCCCTTCTCTGAATCTTTTCCAATTTGTCTATAGCCTTCATAAAATGCAGTGCACAGAACAGAACACAGTCTTCCAGATGAGGCCTGACCAACACAAAATATAATGGGACTATAACTTCCCTAGATTTGGAAACTATGCTTCTACTAATGCAGAATAAAATAGCATTCACCTGCTTTGCTGCAGCATTATACTGCTGGTTCATATTCAATTTACAATCAAGAATAATCCCAAGGTCCTTTTCACATGTAGTACTCTTGAGCCATGCATCCCCTGTCCTATATCTGTGCATTTGATTTTTGTGGCCTAAACGTAGAATTTTGCATTTCTCTCTCTTGAATTTCATTTTATTTATTTCTGCCCAATTTTCTAGTTTATGAAGGTCCTCTTGAATTCAGTTCCTATCTTCCAATGCATGAATTGTTTCCTCAATTTTATGCTTTGGTGTATAAACATCTAAAACCTTGGTTGTTCACCTCTTTTATTTTACTGTGGTTTCTATGCTCTTCCTCAGTTTCTCCTCTAGAATTTGCAGCCTTGTGTTTAGAGCTTGCTTTTGGACAGATGTTTGAGCTATCATCTCCAGTCCCCCAAAGATTTAGTTCTTTCTGAGCAATCTTTTACTGAAATTAAATTCTGGGATCTCCATTTGTTTGCATTGACTACATAATTCCTTATGTATCTGGTAAACTGATTGTTCAGTGAAATTCAAGAGAAACAAAACTGAGACTAATGGAATTTCATACCTTAGCATCTCTCAATAGCCTTGATTGTTTTCTAATACATTGTTTTCTGGAAGGACATCCTAGACCTATCATATGTTATACTTATTCCCAGTCTACCTACTCATCCACTTCCTTTTACGTTTCTGGTTTGTAGCCAGTGCTTGTTTGACTTGTTTGTCACTGTTGGAAGTAACACCACCTAGTCATAATCTCATTCGCTGTAATAAATGAACACATTTTTGAAGGTATTCCTTTGTTTGTATATCCAAAGGCAGAGAAGGTTAAACTAAACAGAAATATAACCAGAACAAATAGAAACAAAATATTGTGTGTATGTGAGAAAGTGACAAGATGAAAGAGGAGATGAAAGGGAGAGACCATGTGCTTGTGATACTAATGGTAGTAAGCATTCCTTTTTAATTCTTCTGTTGTTTTTCTTATGCAGAGTGTCTGATAATATCATAGAGTGCTACACCCCTCTACAAAGAGAAGTGTCAGAGTGTCATGTCAGAATGAAAATTGACTCAGCCTTTCGTTCAGCAGGTCATTTTACATACAGAGAAGATCCTGCTGTTTCTAAAATTTATCCTGCTAAATCATTCCTTAGGTGAGTGAAACTTGCCCATTTACAGTAATTAGGGAGAAAAGAATGCCACTGATACCAAAAAAAACCCACCCTTATTTTACCTCCGTGGGCTGTACCAAATATTGCTGTTCTGACCCAGATTACACTCAGGAGGAAACTTTCCTACTGCACAAGCAGTTTAGGAATTCCAGCTGCACAGATTCCTTCTTCCTCTTGGGAAACCGTTTTCCATTGTGTGATCTGTGAATGTTGGATTTTGTGTTCCTGAAAAATAACATTTGATAGACAATAGTTGCACTAACAACTGATCTATCTTATTCAGTATTTCATCAGTTATGCAAACGTAGGTTCATCTTTTGGGTGGAACCTGGTTACAGTTAAGAAGATAAATTGTGGGTCAGTCATATAGTGTATCCATCCAGTGTCTTGTCCCTAAATGTTGATAAGAACCTAATGCAGAGTACATAGAATATTAATAAAGATTTGACAAGATAAACTGTATCAGTTGGTCATTCTTACAGATGGGACAGCTTTTATAAGGATAAAGACTCTGGTGTGTTGCATACAGGCATTACAATCCTCCTTCCTCAGGGCATATTCAGAAAAAAATAATACACTGCACTCTTGTAATTTACAACTGTAAGTCCCTCTCATTGAAGAAAGAAATGCATTATTAAACCGGGAAATCTTGCAGGAATTTGAATCTGATGTATTCCTGGATCTTTTGAAATTGCAATGTAACACCATTCAGATGATTACACCATTTTTCAATTCAGGTGTTTGCATCTATTTTTGATGCAGGAAAGAAAGAAGTGACCTCTACTCCTCAAGACCAAGCTCCAGTTCATTCATATGCAGTGGTGTACATTTGTGTAACACCAGTGGAATTTGAGCTTTTCTCCCCTCCTACTGCAGCTTTCTGGGTGCTAAAACCTGCTTTGAGCAGGTTTTCAGGGTTCATGGGGTGGACTACAGCTTTGCCAGTTCTGCGGCTACCATACTGTAAACCACTTAGAGCAGGGGTAGGCAACCTTTCCCCTTTAAGGGCCGAGGGACTTCAGCTCCCAGAAGCCTCAGCCATGTTGGCCATTTGTCCCATGTTGGCCAATAGCTCCTGGGATTCTGGGAGCTGAAGTCCCTCGGCCCCTAAAGGGGAAAGGTTGCCTACCCCTGACTTAGAGAGTGCTTTGCACTATAAAGCAGTATAGAAATATAATTATTGCTATTGCTATTGCTATGGGAAGCAGCTGGATTGATTAGAAAATACATCATTTGTTCCCCACCACTGTCTCACAGTCCCCACAGCAGCTAGTGCTCTGAAAGGACTGTGGAAAACTCCTGTGCTGTACATCAACAGCAGCAAAATCATAAGATGCATTATGGCTACTGTAAGCTATTAAAAATTATTACCATTGCATTTTCCTAGGCTTTGAATAATAAAAATAGTTATGTGTTAATTAAAACAATTAAAATCATTCTTATGTGAAGTATGGAAAGAAACCCTCTCTCTCAAATTATTGTTATGATGATTGTTAAGATACCCAGTGCTGCAATAGTCATGTGATTTACTTTATTTTATTTATTTATTTTGGATTTATATCTCATCTCTCTACAGAGTCTTTTTAAGCTGTAGAATCCAAAGAATGCTTTGAGTGGGGGAAAAAGTGACCTTTTTTCTGAGTTGGTATTTCTATAACTATTTCTATGTCTTTCTTTTCATCAGTGGTGGAAGCACAATTACAGCCCAGGGGATCAACTTGAATTCTGCATTCTCTCCAAAGATGGTGATAACAGTTCCTAAGCTAGGCAGAAACTTTACTTTGGTAAGCTTGCATCAAAAGTACCATTACACGCTTTGTCTACATTCAATCAAAACATGCTACACTTTCAGAAGCAAGCCCCACTGTAACCATTTGAATTTATTTCAAGTTATCTGTACTTACAGTTGTAGCCTTGATTTCTTCCTTGGTTCTGCCACCTTATCAACATATTGAGTGTGTTGTCAGTGTAGCAACACTGTAATCCCATGGACCAAGTAGGCAGCTCATTTGACTTTTAATATTTGAGTTTGTTCTTGTTGTGTGCCTTCAAGTCAATTCTAGCTTATGACAATGCTATGCTATGTTTTGTTGGCAATGTTTATTCAAAGATTTGCCTTTGTCTTTAAGGCTAAGAGAGTGTGCCTTGCCCAAGATCATTCAGTGGACTTCCAGAAATGTTTGATTTATTTTTGTATGCTATATGTTTAGGACTAAATTAAGGATTAATAACAATTATATTTTATATATAATATTAGTTATATTAGGGAAAGATGGTTGATTATTTATTAGAGAAGCATTGAGGGCTTTCTTTATAGAGCAATATAGATTTGTAACCATTGTGGAGAAGATTTGAAGTTGCTTTTATCTTTTCTATTTTTTTCTTTTTTCTTTAATATTTTATTTTAGCTTTGATGCTTTGTAGTACTAGTGTTATGTTAGTGTTCGCAGTCTGAGGGTGCTCCTGGACTCATCGCTTCAGATGATTAATCAGGTGAATGCGATGGCCAGGAGTGCCTGCTATCAGCTTTGGCTGATATGCCAGCTGCGCCCTTTCCTGGAAGCAAAGGACCTTGAAACTGTGGTACACACTCCGGTAACCTCTCATCTGGATTTCTGCAATGCGCTCTACATGGGGCTACCCTTGTGCTTGGTTCGGAAATTTCTATTAGTGCAAAATATGGCAGCCAGGTTGGTCTCTGGTACATCTAAAAGAGATCACATAACACCTGTACTGAAGTCTCTTCACTGGATGCCTATTAGTTTCCGGGCCCAGTACAAGGTGTTGGTAATCATCTATAAAGTCCTAAATGGCTTGGGTCCAACCTACCTTCAAGACCACCTCCTCCCATACAATCTGCCCCGCGTACTTCGGTCCTCTGGGAGGAATATTCTACAGGTGAAAAAATCTAGACTATAGGCTACTTACCAGAGGGCCTTCTCGATGGCCTCTCCCAGAGTATGGAATGGCCTGCCAGACGAGATGCGTCATACGTCAACCTTAGACAGCTTCAAAAGGGTGGTCAAGACGGATCTCTTCTGGCAGGTCTTTCCCACCTAGTCTTCCCGATCATAGAGCCTGTCTTTTTGCACCTCTTCTCCCCTCCATCCAAGCTGCTATTATAGCCGTAGCCACTGTAGTTATTGTATTTGTTGGTACTTTGCCTTATTTTAAAATTGTTTTAATTTGATGTTTGTTTAATAACTTTTTAATGGGTGGGAGGATTTGGGGTTGGGGTTCATCTTACTGTGTTGTATTTTTATGTTGGAAGCCACCCCGATTGCTACGCAGAGGGGCGGGGTACAAATAAATTTTTTTATTATTATTATTATTATTATTATTATTATTATTTTATATATCTGGAAAACTTAATAAAATTATTAAAGAGCTACTGGGGTACAGTAGTGGACAGCTACAAGTAGCATTGTAACTAATGACACAACTGGGCTCAAGAACATTCCATTGTTGATGTTCTCAAAGATGAAAGGGGACAGTCTGAAGCTGTACAACACATATTGTAGAAATATGTGAGAAACACGAATCAGGAAAAGCTAGATATAGTAAAACAAGAAATGGAATATATAAACATTGCAGTACCTGGAGTGAGTGAGCTAAAGTGGGCAGGAATTGGACATTTTGACTCAGATAATTGCACAGTGTTTTATTGAAGAAATGAAATAGAAGAAATTAGTTGGCATTAATAGTAAGGAGAGATATAGCAAAAGCAGTCAAAGAATAGAATGCAAAGTCTGACTGAATAATATTAATAAGACTTCAGGTAAAATCTAACAGTATAACCATTATCCAAGTTTTTGCTCCAACTACAAAGACAAAGTAAAAGAAATTCTATTCTGTTGGAAACCTCCTTATGCTTACTTGTAATAAGTACTGGCAGTTATGCAAGCTTGATGTCCTTATAGAATGATATTGGGTAATAAAATGAAATATACATACAGAGAAACAGAAGCTACCAGGAGAACAAAATTGTATTTCTGCTCAGACTGTTCAAATTAGCACCCCATTTCTACATCAGACATAGTGAGTGACAGGAGTCTTCTTAGTAGTGCCGGAAGGAAACAGGCACACAGGTCCATCCAGTCTGACCTGCGCTAAGGCCCCTTTGCACGAGGGTTGGACCAGGGCTACCAAATTGGCATCTGGTCTGCCTGATCCTAGGGGTATTGGCCTGTGTCATCCGAACAGGACGACACAAGGCCAGGGAGGGCCTTTTGGCCCATGCAGCCAGCCCACTTGTGAGTAACTCAGCACTAATAAATAGTTGTCCATTTTGGAACTAACAAATGGAAATTTGGGTTTAAACAGACCAGCACAGACACATCTGAGGGTAAGGATGAAGGAACACCACAGATGAATTGATACTACCACAGTTTCTGAAACCATGGTTTTAAGAAGCTGGGGATATTACATCCCAAAGCTCTTGTGAGTGCATGCAGCCCTCCTTCCTCATTCTGTTCCCTTCCCATTTGCCCTCAATGTCTTTTCTTTCACTCTATCCCATTTGTGTTGAAGCTAAAGGGTCAGGAAAAAGACTTGCAGTTGATCAGATGCATCAGTCTATGCCAGACTTTGGTCATTTTTCATGTCCATCTATTTTTTTTCTTCCCAAGCTCTTGCCTTAATCTTCCCTTTCAGCACCGTAAAGTATAAATGTTTTAGATTCTGTGTCAAAGGGCTTTTCCCCTCAGGGCTGTCATGATGGCCTAGGTTCTGAAACACACCACCTCTTTACCCCTTCTTTCATCTGGGTCAGCTACTAAGTGATGCCCTAAAACACCAATTTTCTTCCACATTTATCCTCTTGCTGCAGAACTTAAATTAGAATTAGGTTAGATGCTGGAGTTCAGGCTTTCTAGGTCATGTCTGCATTTATTGTCCTATTGGTCATGATTAATGTTGAGGGAAGAATAGGTATGCCTTTGTGTTATAAACATCATTTTATGGGGGGAAATCTAATTTTCTTTGCCGCTTTTAAACTGTATTCAATACTTCAGCAATATTTCAGTTTTTAGTAAATAGTTCCATTTCCATTCAAAATAATTAGCCCTGAAACAGAATATAAATATTTTTAGTAAGTATATTTAAAATCCAGATTGAATAGGCAGTATTTTAATTTACTCATTGTTGCTTTTTTTCATTTATAGATATCAATTCAGTATTTCATGACAAGCATCACATTTTTCATTTGTTACAAACAATTTCAAAGTAAAAATGTCATGTCAAATTACATAGCAGTAAGGGCACTCCAAATGCAATTTTTCTTGAACTTCCCAATCAGCCACATTGCATCACCACTAAACAATATTATTAGATTTTTTTTTATCATGCTTTAAAAGCATTCTGTTTGGAAAGTAGCATGATAAACTAAAGAGCTATAAACCCTATTCTGATAGATGCCCACAAACTAGGTTACAAATGCTATTGTTATTAATTTAAAAGATATTGGTACACTGCAGTAGATAAGACGTACAATGAATTTACACTAATAAAATCACGTAATGATTGCCAAAATTTATTTTGATGTGTACTAATGTTTCTATGTGCATTGATTGACATACCTTAGATATAGGATATAGGTAAGGTTTGTTAATATCTTGTATTATTAACTATCTGTATTTATAAGGCAAGTTGCCTACAAGTCATACAAAGTGAAAATAATCAGTAATTCAATAATACATAATAGCAGTGCAGCACAATAAAAGTGAAAAGGTCAGCACAGTGGAAATACACAGCTGAGATTTTAAAATGCAGATTAATTCATGACGACCTTAAACCAGGTAGAAAATAAAGCATATAATGTGAATTAAAAATAAATACTTTTAACTCCTTGCAGAGTAAAAGTCTTCACCTGATGATGCAAATAAAACAAGATCAATGCATCTGTAAATTACTATAGAGAATGTGTTCATAACTTGGGGCTGCAGGATGGTTTACCACCAAAAATCCTTCTGTCTCCTTTCTACCCCAATCCCAACCTTCAGGATTCTCAAAAACCAATGAAAGAATTGCTTGGGATCATGCCACTCAACCAGTGACTTACTGGTATTATTTTAATGTTCTTATCTTATGGGACACAAAGGCCAAAATCTAATTGTTAGCCTCAACTGAAGTAAATCCATTCAGACAGTAAAAAATAAATAAGTGTTGATTTACCAAGTTCCCATTGATTCAGTATAAAACAGTCTGCATTGATCCAGGCTAGTTATACTTTGAATGAATCCTTTGAAATTTATGGTATTAAACATAAAGTATGTTGTGTCTTCATTCATAGCAATCTGTTCTTTAGCCGCTCATAAATAAGATGAAGTCTACACTTGCAGTAAGAGGGAGTGGTTGAATAAACTGAATCATTTCATTCTGGAGATTATAAAGGAAGGAATAACTTTTTATGTTCTTTTATGCTAAAAGAAAGAAATAGAATCATAGAAGGGTTGTTGGAGCTCATCTAATCTAAAACTCTGATGATATTCAAGGTAAGGTATGGTTACAATATACCTGACAAATTGCCTTCCAAGCAGAAATACCTACTGTAAGGAAGAGCTTACTACCTCCCAAAGTAGACTGTTTCTGTGCCTGGTTACCATCCGACCCATGTTCTATCCTATAGACATATTTTTCCCTATCATCTTTGCCTTATGGTACTGGTCTCTTTAGTATTTTTTATCTCCTGAAACGTGGTTTGGCAAGGATCCTGGAGGCAATATTATGCTAGGAACAGGGGATTGTTTCACTTAGGGCCTTTACAGACTGCCAGAAATAATGCAGCTTGAGGCCACTTTAACAGTCCTGGCTCAGTGGTAAGGAATCATGGGAATTGTATTTTTTTCTGGGACGTTGAGCTTTCTCTGTCAGAGGGCTCTGGTGCCACAATAAACTATAGTTCCCATGATTCCTTAGCACTGAGCCAGGAGAGTTAAAGTGGCCTCAAGCTGCATTATTTCTGGCAGTCTGTAAAGGCCCTTTATCTTCTTGTTGTCATTGGATCCTACCTAGAAGCCACCTGACGCTCTGATTTGAACTCACTCTTTGTTCTGTGCACATGTATGCACACTTTAGAACTAGGAAAGTATTAAGTCAGGGGTAGGCAACCTTTCCCCTTTAAGGACCGAGGGACTTCAGCTCCCAGAAGCCTCAGCCATGTTGGCCAATAGTCCCATGTTGGCCAATAGCTCCTGGGATTCTGGGAGCTGAAGTCCCTCGGCCCTTAAAGGGGAAAGGTTGTCTATTCCTGTATTAAGTGAACATATTCAGAATTTGCATCCTGTTCATTTCAGTAAATTGAAACAGAACTGTGTCATTTTGCAAAAGGAGGGTGGAAACGAGGAAAAAAGAGCTTTAAAAGGGAAGGAAACTTCTACAAGTGGAAATGCATGCAGAGCTGCTTTATCCAAACTTCCTTCTAGGTGGAGTAGCCTTTTACATGGATGTGTTTTGGAGCACAAAACACAACTGATTGCAAGTGTAATTTGGCCTTAAACATTGTATAAAATGAAACAACTTGAATAAATACTGGGTTTTGTGTGATTCTTTTTGAGTGAAAAATTAGAATTTTCCAGGCAGAGAATATAAGACAGAATTTCTGGCATAGGAGATAAATGGCTTTCTTCAGCCAAGCAAGAGCTGTGCAGAAAGAGGATCTCTTTATGTTCTTCCCACCCTTTGCCAAATGCATGATTCAGTAATTCTACATTTATTTTAGGTAGGACAGTGGAAAAAACATTCCTAATGGTTGCCAGTTTTGAGCTTGAGGTGCCCATAGCGTTTTTGGCAGGCATTTGGAATTTCTTTTTCCATTGTCTTACTAAATTCCATTGCTGGTTTATTTCTCTTGTTGCTCCCGTTGAATAAAAGACCACAGTTCTCTGCCATGTACTATTCATCATGCTCTGTCTAATGAAAAAGGGTGCAAGTGGAGCAGAATTTCCCATGGACATATGAACCAAGAGCTTCAAATTAATTCTGGGGAGGTTTTATGTGCAAATGAGTTTAGAAAAAGGTGACAGGGGTCAGCTCCTTTATTCAAATTTTGAGAGACAAACTACACATTACTTTGGCAAGACCTTAGTTGATCTGCTGGGTTTCTGTTTTTACATTTTTTTTAACTAACTCTATGGGTGGCCACTAATCTGATTGGAAGGTGAATGTGATGGAGCTGAAGACATTTAACTCTTTTCTCCTGCACTGTTGCACTGTTTTTTGGTATGGATAACCTTACATAGCTACTTATGGTGACCTTAAGGCAAAACTTTCAAAGGATTTTCTTGACAAGATTGTTCAACAGGTACAGATATTTGCTTTTGCCTCCCTCTGAGGCTGAGGGAGTGTGACTTGCCCAAGATCACCCAGTGCTGAGTGGGAATTTGAACCCTGATCTTCATAGTCTTAGCACCAGCATGGTTTAGTGTTGTACTATGACTCTCAAGACCAGGGTTTGAATCCCCACTCAGCCATGGAAATCCATTGGGTGATCTTGGATAAGTCACACTTTCTCAGCCTCACAGAGAGGCAAAAGTTCTGAACAAATCTTGCAGAGAAAATCCTGTGATAGGTTTGCTTTAGGATCGCCATAAGTCAGAAATAACTTGAAGGCACACAACAATTATAGTGTCATAGTCCAGTGCTCACACCACTATACTGTTGGCTCTCAAATGGGGAATACAAACTTCACATAATGGCTAATGTATTGTTTAGAGAAATGAAAAGGAGTACTGTATTATGTGGAACATAAATGTGGCAATATTATATAATTCCACTTCACTTGATCATGACTCTTTAATTTTATTTGATGAAATTTTGATCATGACCCTTTAATTGAGATGTGGTTTAATAACTTTTTTTGGGGGGGAGGGAATTATATTGTTTTAAGTTTTACGTATTTTAGTGTTGTAAACCGCCCGCATTGGCTTGCCACAGGGCGGTATATAAATAAAATTTATTATTATTATTATTATTTAATTTTAAAGAGGGCTCTGTCAGTTGTTGATCTCCCAGTATAATATGTAATTTGGACTTGAATCATCCATAAAGTGCATCAGAATCTCCACATTGGTGAGAGACAGACCATGTTTTTGTATGGATTTTTTGCATTTATCAAGCTTTTTAGGGTCTGCCTTCCTCAATAGATGAATGGAAATGTCCTTGTGAAATAATCTTATATATGAGGGAGTATCATAAAGTTTTAATTATCACCTTTTAAAAAAAATTGACGGAAAGTTGGTTTTGATTTGTAGTTGTTAACTTATCTCTACCTAGTCACCATCCAGATTTGCACATTTTTCCCAGCATTTCTTGACCCTCCGAATACTGTTATTGTAGAAGTTTGCAGATTGCGCCTTAAATTACTCTTCCACTTCATGACTGATGTCATCTGTGTTGTCAGATCGGTGACCCCGCAACAGATTTTTCATTTTTGGGAAAAGAAAATTCACTTGGTGATCATGACACTGACAAAATTTCATCAATATACCATAATAACTTCCGGGTGATAATTATTACTTTACGATACTTCTCCATCTTAAACTTCTGGTATAACTTGTAACAAAAATAAAGGACACAATGAGCTAGTTTTTTCAGCATCATGCACTTAGGGACCAATGATGACACTGACAAAATTTCATCAATATACCATAATAACGTCTGGGTGCGATACCCCCCACCCCCCTGTACTCTAGGCATAGACTGCATTTAAATGCCAGGATAAACCATGGTTTATCGTGATGGGAACGAGTCTAATGATTCACAGGCTTGTGTGCTCCACCACTCCGTCCTACTTCTCTGGTACAGTTGTTGAAAGCTTTTCCGTTATAGTTTTTAAGTGCACTTTGTTGAATTGTTCAGAACTGACACATTGTGGTAATTGTTAATCTATTCTTTGTTTGATACCAGCTTCAACACATAGGATATGAAGTGAACCAAACTATGGATTTAAAAAGCTAGGTTTTGAATATAACACTAAACTGGAATGCTGTAACCTCACTTATATGTAAAGCTAGAAGACAACATTAATGAATCTCGAAGACAACCATCCACAGACTTGGATCCAAATCAAATGACTCTAAATATGTAATGGTTAAACTGGTTTTACACTGATATTGTACTAGTTAGGTAGGACAAGGTGTACTAATGATTTAACATTATTTCATTTATAAACGTGAAGTTTTATCATGGGTAATTTTAATGTAATATTAAAAGGAATTATCAAATGACATCTACACCATTTATTTTAGAGCAAAGTCATCAAAAATGTTAAATCTACAGCCTTTCATATAAAATGTTGCAGACTTGCCCCAATACTTGAATATTCATATTTGTTTTCCTTTTGTATTACAGGCATGTAACCATCACTCAAATTCTGAAATAATCTGTTGTACAACTCCTGCACTGGAAACCTCTACTCTGACACTGCCTTTTGTGACAAAAGTTTTTTTCATTTTTGATGGTGTCATCTCATCTGGTTTTAACTTTGATTATGTGAAAGACCCTGTCTTTACCATCTCAGAGAAACCATTGCTGATTTCAAAGGGAAACCAAATTATAGTGGTTAAGGTAAGCAAATACAAATATGACAAATGTGTTTTTACCACCAGTGCTCTGGGCATTTTGGAGATACTAAACTTGTTAAGAATAGAGAATGTCTAGAATCAATTTGGATCAGAAGCAAACAACAGGAGTGATGTATTTAATCCTGACTATCTCCCTCAGAGCTTACTGTGATTTCCTTATAAAGTCACTTGGCCTATATCCATGTGAACTGTTTGCATGTAGAAACACTTAACACAGCTTCTGTTTTGTCAAATGGGGCCTAAGGGGTAAAAGTGGATGCATCTATACTTTGAAAATGATTGTTTTCAATTACTTCCATCTTTGTATCATCAGTGTCAGGAAACTAACATGGATTGCTGTACATTCTAAATATTTAGATATCCTTTATTGAAACCTTGCACCATTGTTCACCATACATTTAAATAAAATCACTGGTTATTTCCCATTTAAAATAAGAAGTGTCTTATAGGATAAATGATTATTGTTCAGCCTCCTCCCCCATGTTAAAACACAAAGTGAGAGGCACTCATAAACTGTAGGCTAGCTTTTTAGTTCCTTCAGTCAAAAGGTCACTGTGGGCCGGATTGGCAGCACTATGAGTTTATATACACACAAAAACAGAAGTTTACATGCCTCATGATCATATTTTGTTTTCCAATAATTAAGCAAGCACAGCATGAAATTAAATGGTCACTTGGTTCAGTGAACAAACAGTTCTGACCAAACCAAAATTCTTTTATCTATTTTTTAATTAGTTTCAGAAGAACGGCAGAGCCTTTATCACTTGGTTTTTCAGTAAAATTAATGTAATGTGGCACATTTTGCTTCCAGCAACTGAATATATACAAACCAAAAAAATTTTTTTATCCAACTCAAAGAGAACAAAGTATTTCTGCCGTTAAATTTGACACCAAAAGCCTATCTATGCAGCCATGTTTTGGTTTTGTAAATATTTTTAGCTGTCAATTAAGACATGACCCCTAACGATGTGACATCCAATCCAAAACATAAAATAAAATATTGATCATCAAACATTTTTAATTCAATTCTCCAGCAGCAGTTTTTAAAATACAGGCCAAAGTCCTCTAATATTATATATAATTACACAGTTTGAGCAGCCCAGCTTAATAATTTCACAAAACCATGCAGCTACTGAAACTCTCAGGAAAAGGCCATCCAACATGCATTAATTTTCAAGGGCCACTAAAGGTCTATAGTATTTTGGTAATGAGCCTGACTGCTAGCTTCCACTTTCCATTTATTGCAGGAGCAGCATCTTTGGCCTGTGGTTTGTTTCCTAGGAGGTCCAGATGTGGCAGCAGGTGGAATTCCAGTGCTGGCTGGTTGTTCTGATGTCAGAGGAATGATAAATCTGGTCTAAACTATCCAAGGTGCTTAACATTACACCACCACCCCCCAGTAATTCAGCACCTTGGATAGTTCATTTAAACTGTCTCTGGGCTGAACCCTAAGTAGATTCACTGCTGTACTAGCATGGAGATGGTAGCCTCTGTTGTAGTAATCTAGCATGTTTTTCACTTTGGGTATGTCTTGGATCGGTTTCTCTGGCTTTTTGGAGGAGAAACAAGGCAGATCATTGATTGCTGCTGCATAATGGGTACCATGAAGAACAAACCATAGACTGAATTTCATGGTTTGTTTAACAGCTTCCATTGTAATTGTAAGCAATCTCTACACTAGAACACTTGGCAGCCCAGGATTGGAATCTCTGCTTGGCCATGGAAACTGACTGGGTGACCTTTGATAAGTCACATTCTCGCAGTCTCAGAGGAGGGCAAGGGCAAACCCACTGAACAAATTGTGCCAGGAAAACGCTCACCATAGTTGTTTCCGTAAGTCAGAAATGACTTGAAGGTATATTCACCAAACCATGCTGGCTCATCCAGACTAAATGTGCCCCTGTCTCTTCTTCCCTCTCCCTTTTCTAACCATTCTCTTCATTCCTGCACCCAGCTGCTTATCAACTTTGTCTTATCAGTGTCTCAACACTCAATACCATCACATATGAAGCACTGTAGGGGTTCTCTCCCTTAGTCCTCCCTTTTTGGCTACTTTTGCAGATGTCAAGGTTCCACCAAATCTGTTATTTCACATGCACAAGGTACTATTGTAGAGTTTGAAATGTGTCTGTTATTTGTCTGTTTAGAGCTTTTATTTCTGTTGAGATTGGTGAATCTGGGGCCTTCCATATGTTGTTGGACTACAATTCCCATTATTCCTAGTCAGCAGAGTGAATGGTGAAGAATACCAGGAGACAAAATCCAACACCATCTGGAAGGCCCTATTATTCCCATCCTTGATTTATACTCATCCTTTCAATAGTATTCCTAGGGCAACTAACATAATGAAACATTGTACAACACGTAAATGTTGGTGAATAGAAGTGCTGTATAAGGAGAAACTGCCATCCATCATTGGACTTGTAATCCAGCTTCTATTGTCTTTCAATTTCAGACATTACCTTTTGTCACTCTTTTGAGGTACTCTGTATTGATATGAAGGTTATAGATTCTTCAGGCAAAACAGACATGGTTATTTGAATCTGAGTCATCACATTGGTTTCAGTTTCTTTGCATACTTCTTTAATACTTTTTTATAAATGGCAATCATTATCAAGTCACTGAACTAGTAACATGTAGTGATGCCTAAGCACTAAGCAAGAACAAAGCCTCTATTGTGTTGCATATGCTTACTCCCTCCCCACTTCAGAGGAAAAAGTACATGATGTCCTGTTTTACAGCTTTTCTGCCCATGTCTAGTTAAGTACCTTCCAAACCAAGATAATTTATGCTTTAGATTTCCAAAAGATTGTGGGGTATAGTTATGGCAAAATGCTTGATATTATAAACTGAACCATATAATGCTTCTCTTAAACAGAAGTCACCAATTTATACTTGGTTTATGTCTAACATTTTATAGAAATCTGTGTAGTCTGTATAACTGAGGGTAAAACATAATCACACATTTCAAATGGTTACACATACTGTGTAAGGCCCAGTTCATAGTTACAACACAAAAAAGCAACAAGTTCACAGTTTGGGTGGTGTACTTGTGGATTCATCCCAGAATCTGGATATCAAAGGCTGTAGTGATGGCCAGGATCCATTGTACAGATGAGGCCAATATAAAACTGTGTTTATTCCTGGCGATATCTGATTGAGCACTGCTGACAAATTTCTCAGTTTCATCCTGTTTGAACTAGTGCAGAGTATTTTGTGTGGGACTGCCTCTGAAAATGGTTTGGAGACATCTGGTCCAGAGCTCCTGCAGTTTTTTTGACGGTAACCTGTTAGAGAGAGGGTATTCCTCCTTAATACACAGCTTTATTACTACTGGCTACCATTCTGTTTCTAGGCACAATTCAAAATCCTAATCATGACCTATAAAATCATATATGACTTAGAACCCAGGGTATTTGAAATTTCATATTTTCCCATTGAATGGGAGAAGTTAGTATTCACACAAGTGTTAAGGTACTTGGATGCATCCCTTTTCTTTGTCCTTTCACTATTTGTTACTGTTTTGGTTGTGTGCCTTGAAGTTATTTTTGATTTGCAGTGACCCTAAGGAGAGAAAGGTCACACACTGGGTTTCTATGGTTGAGTGGGGATTTGAACCTTGGTCTTCCAGAGTTCTATTCCAACACACAGATAACTACCCCAGGTTGACTCTGATCCTATCACTGTGTGAGACACATTTGTCAGAGCTGCAACAGTGGGCCTTCTGTTATCCTTCTGCTGGCAGGCAAGGGTATATTTGTGCAGACATAGTTTTGGCATTTAAGCTGACTTGTTAGCTGACATGGGTTGTAATTGATTTTGATTTTGATTTGCTTGTACAGTTGGCCCTTTGTATCCGTTGGGGAATCCATTCCAGAACTCCATGTACAGATAAGAAAAAATGCAGGACCTCAAGTCCCATTGTCCTCAGTGGCAGCATGATGTGCATGTGGCCACTAGAGCGCCACCATTGAGGACAGTGGGGCTTGCTGTCCATGGATGCTCAGATTTGCAGATAGCATGCTCACAGATGGGAAGAGCCCACTGTATAACTATGGTTTTAATTGGCTTGTTCTCATGCTTTGATTGTGATTTTTGCAGTTACATGCATTTGTGGTCTATATTTAATAAACAAATAAGTAGGTTTTAATATAATCTCTTCTACCAGTGTTTCCCCATCTCTGGGACACATGGCACAGCTGGTTATCCAAATCATGGTACAGCCATGCAGTGCTCCATTCTCTTAATTTCAG
>CM034708.1:145783040-145797473 GCA_020142125.1 Phrynosoma platyrhinos | reverse complement strand
CAAGACGGATCTCTTCTGGCAGGCCTTTCCAGACTAAATCACCCGGCCTTGGGCAACTTCCTCCTTATTTAAATCCGGTTCCCTTGTAAAGTAGCAATGAGAATATATGCTACGGTTTGTTAAATTTTAACTGTTGTTTATTGTTTGACTTTTAATTATCTTGTTATTTAATACTGTTTTAAGGGGGGGATATCTTGTCATTGTACTGTTTTAATTTGTAAACCACCCGGATTGGGTAACTGTTGGGCGGTATAGAAATAAATTTTATTATTATTATTATTATTATTATTATTATTATTATTATTATTATTATTATTATCACCCCGGTTTTGAGGTACCTCCGCTGGCTGCCTATTGGCTTCCGGGCCCAATACAAGGTGTTGGTTATCACCTTTAAAGCCCTAAATGGCTTGGGTCCAAGCTATCTCAGAGACCGCCTCCTCCCATACAATCCTCCCCGCGCTCTCCGGTCCTCTGGGAGGAACTTGCTGAAGCCTCAAAAATTGAGGCTCTCGGCTACCTCCCAGAGGGCTTTTTCTGTTGTCACTCCCAAACTCTGGAACGGTCTGCCGGACAAGATCCATCAATTAACATCTTTAGACAGTTTTTAAAGGGCTGTCAAGACAGATCTCTTCTGGCAGACCTTCCCAGACTAAATATCCCAGCCTCCCCTTCAGTAGATCCTCCATAACCCTTCCCTTGTAGGAAGCTGCAGGGGTTTTATTGTTGTTTTGTTATAGTTTATTTTAAACTTGTTGGAAAATTGGTTTTAATTAAATCTGGTTTAATAGTTTTTTTAAAGGGTGGGTGGGAAATACGTTGGTTTTAGGCTGTATTATTTTAATGTTGGGAACTGCCCGGATTGGGTCACCAATGGGCGGTATATAAATAAAATTTATTATTATTATTATTATTATTATTATTATTGATGATCAGCACAGGTTTAGGACCAAAATAGCTTCATTGGCTTGTGGTGGAAAGGAGTAATAAAGTAATAAAGTTGGGTGTCATCCACATACTGATGGCACCGAATCCCAAAACTCCAGACAACGTCTCCCAGAGGTTTCATGTACATGTTAAATAGCATGGGGAAAAGAACTGAACCAAACCCTGAGGGGATCCCAGAGACCAACGACCAAGGAGTCCCCCAACACCACCTTCTGGTTCACCCTCCAGGAAGGAATGAAGGCACTACAAAACAGTGCTCCTAAGTCCCATCTCAGAAAGGCAAACCAGAAGGATACCATGGTCAATGGCATCAAAGTCCAACAGAAGCAACAGGGACACACTCCTCCTGTCTGTCTCCTGGCATTGCTCATCCACCAAAGTGGCCAATGCCATCTGTATTACTCAGCCAGGCCTGAAATGGATGTAGATAATCTGCTTCATCCAGAAACCCCTGGAGATGAGAAGTTACCACATGCTCCAGAACCTTGTCTAAAAATGCAATAAAAGATAATTATCCAGAATGGTGGGATCCAAGGATTTATAACAGCCTTCTTCAGACAAGCAATACCAGCTTCTAGCAAGCTAGAACTCTGCTTTGTTTTAGCAAAGCATTAACTAGTCCCTGTTCACTCAGGTCCAAAACACAATGCAGAAATAATCCAGTTTGAGACCACTTTACCTGCCCTAGCTCAGTGCTAGGGAATTCTAGGAATTATAGTTTTGTTAGACGTTTAGCCTTCTCTGTCAGAGAGCTCTGTTGCCACAACACACTACAATTCCCAGAATTCCCTAGCACTGAGCCAGTTAAAGTGGTCTCAATGTGGATTAATTCTGCAGTGTGTTTTGGACCTCAATCAATCCCCCTCTAGCTTTTTTAATAAGCAAGAATCTTTTCAGATCTTATATTTAAGAGGGCAATGGTTTCTTGGGCCTACCCATTGCTCTATACCAGCAGTAGGCAACCTTTCCCCTTTAAGGGCCAAGGGACTTCAGATCCCAGAATCCCAGGAGCTATTGGCCAACATGGCTGAGGCTTCTGCGAACAGAAATCGCTCCGCCCTTAAAGGGGAAAGGTTGCCTACCCCTGCTGTATACAAATTAAAATTGCTCCTTTAAAAACCATCAACTCTAAATTTAAAGGAAAAAGGTTGTTAATGGTAGATAAACAGAATTCTAGGGTCTTGGATTTACCATTAGTTATTACCTAAGGAAGCCTATAAAATTAATGGGGTTGCCATAAGTCAGTAGGCGAATTGAAGGCATATTACGCACACATTGAAAACTCTAAAGTAGGGGTAGGCAACCTTTTTGAGCCAGGGGCCGGGTTGCTGTCCCTCAGACAATTGGGAGGCTGAAGCACCAAAAATAAATAAATAAATAAATAAATAAATAAATAAATAAATAAATAAATAAAAATAAACATAATTTTTTAAAATTAAAAAAATTAAAAATATATGCAAGCACACTCTCTCAGCCCCAGAAAAGCCATGGCAAAACCCCTGTGGAGATTTTGTCAAGAAAAGCCCAAGAACAAGTAATAACAATAATCAATAGCATTGCGGTGGGCGGTGGTGGGGGCGGCAGGACCAGCCTGGGGCCGCATCCGGCCCCCGGGCCTTAGGTTGCCTACCCCTGCTCTAAAGGTTCCTGAGAATATAGTTTGAAAAGTATTGGCAAGTGCAAAGACTGCAACAGTTATATTCTCACAGGGCCATGTTCAGGATACCCAGAAATTTGCTTGTCAGAGAGGGCATTCTTCCTTTGGAAACACAATTTCCCATATACTCACAAGCACTGCTATTTGATCCTTTTCAGAATCCATTTCCAGTTTGCTGGCTGGAGTGAACTATTTGGTTACAAGGACAGGTAAAATGTCAAGTCTTCTGCATATTGATTGTTTGTGTAACATTAAAATTTGAATCTTTTAAGTGGGCTGTAGTGAGTGGTATAGGGGAATATATATATATATATATATATATATATATATATATATATATATATATATATATATATATATATATATATATATATATATAATCATGCTTTAGAATGGAGCTGACAAGGTGTTTGCAATGTAAGCTTTCCAGATTAAATGTGAGATTCCCTATGCTTCTAGAGTATGCTGATAGCTGTGGCTTCTTGCACTTTAGCAGAATAGGCTATAGCTGCTGAGAAATCTATGGATGTAACATCTCATGTAACCTACCTGTTCCATGTTGACTTTGGTGTTTGCATAAATTGGGAAGATACATCAGTAAGGCACACTATTGAAAGTTAGCTCACTGGGCTGAATTATATTGGTTTTATATCCAGTTCATAACCATAGATTTTCCAAAATGATGATTTTTCAATTTTTACCTTTTCTGTGATGTTTAAAATGGTGATTTATTAAAGAAGGTCATGATAAGGAGTTGTATGAGCTGCATGATGTATAAAAAGGGTCTTGTCACAGAAGTCTTAAGAGCCATTGTATTGGAGAATAGCTGGTTTAGTTCCAGAAGGCTGCCTTGCATAAAGGGTTCTAGCATAAACTTTTGCTACTTTTGTTATGCTTTCATTCTACTATAAATGACATCTTGGCTTTTGTCAGGACATGCATTTTGTAACCACAATGGGAATATGTTAGAATACAGAAAGTTACAGTAGTTAGTGCAGCCACATTGCTTAAACATTGCCAAACTAACACAAGTAATGGGCAAAGAAATCAACACAGTTAAATAGTTATGGTATCAAATAAGCTGTGGCCCATGTAATACATTTAGTCTTAAAGTTAACAAGTACTCATGAAAAGGGTCTGGGCATCTTGTTAGACCAGAAGTTTAACATGAGTCAGCAACAAAAAAGGCCAGTGCAATTCTAGGCTGCATTAGCAGGGCTGTAGTGTCTAAATCAAGGGACATAACGACACTACAGTTGACCCTCCACATTTGTAGATTTGATTATTTCTCTCTATGTCCTCCATGTTCCCTCTGTGTCCTCCAGCATGACTCTTTGGTCAAGGTCCTCCAGAAGTTGTGCTGGAGGACCTAGAGACTCCTTCTCTAGGCACTTGTAGGTCTTCTGGCACAATTCTGTGGTCAGCATCTGGCAGATGTTGACCACTGAGGTGCGGAGGAGGACCTAGAGATTAGAGAGGTGTTATCTCAGGTAAATAATATAGTGTTTTTTATTTGTGTTTTTCCACTTTCATGGAGGTCCTGCACCCCTAACCCCAGCAAAGGGATTAGGGCCACTTTACTTTATTATGCTTTGCTCAGACCACACCTGAAACAGTTCTGGGCACCATTTTAAGAAGGATATTGAAAAGTTGGAACACTTCCAGATAAGAGCATTCAAGATTGAAAAAGATCTAAAAGCCAAATCCTGTGAGGAATGAATAAGAGAGTTGGGTACGTTTAGTCTGGAAAAGTGAAGATGAAGAGGTGATATATAGGTTGAGTCTTTCTTATCTGGAATTCCAAAGTTCAAAATATTCCAAATCCAGAATTATCCACATGGGTGGCTGAAATAGTGACACCTTTGCTTTCTGATGTTTCATGCACAAAATTATTAAAAATACTGTGTATAAAATTACCTTCAGGCTATGTGTATAAGATGTATATGGAACATAAATGAATTTCACGTTTAGACATGGGTCTCATCTCCAAGATATCTTATGTGTATACAAATATTCCAAAATCTGAAATTTTCTGGAATCCAAAAAACATTTTGGATAAGAAAGACTCACATGGTAGTAGCCATCTTCAGATACCTGAAAAGCTGTCATGTACAAGGCAGAGGAAGTGTTTTCTCCTGGTTAATTAGGTAGCACCTGAATCAGTGGGTTCAAATTATCAAAAAAAGATTTATACTAAGCATTAGGAAGAAACTCCTGAAGGTAAGAGCTGTTCAACAGTAAAATAGAGTCCCTCAGAAGGTGGTGGGTGGGAACAATTTGTTGTTGTGTACCTTCGAGTCATTTCTGACTTATGGTGACCCTAAGGCAATCCTGTCATGTTTTTTTTAAAACAAGGTTTGTTCGGGGGGGGGGGATGGTAATTGTTTCCTCTGAGGTTGAGAGAGTGTGACTTGCCCAAGGCCACTCAGTCAATTTTCATGGCCAAATGAAGATTCAAACTCTGGTCTCCAGAGTTCAAGTCCAGCACTCAAACCACTAATACCACATTAGAGATTTTTAAACAGAGACTGGATTCTCACCTTTCAGGGTTACCTTAAATTAACTATTTAAACAGGTGCACCATTTGGTAATTCAAATCTAGCTTACTGTAGTTAGATTTTTAAGACCTCATAATGGTGTTGGAGTGCAATTTGTCTTTGCCTTATATAGGCATGAACATGCCAGGGGGTTTTGCCGTAACCAGATCAGTTTCCGTTGTGGTCAGAAACAGGAAGAGTATTGGTTATGAGAAGTATCTCATTTCATGTCATCTCATGTATGACTTTAAAAACACCTTTCCTATCTGTTCTTGCTATTCAGAAGGAAGTAGGGTAATAATAGAATACTTATGGTTGAGTCCAAATATCATTACAGGGGAGAGAAGATTGACTTGTATTTGTTTTTTGTTTTTTTAATACCAAAAATGTTTTAACTGCTTTCTTTATAAATTTAAGTCATTGTATGAAGGAACTGCTGAATATATTTTTAAATCTTGTTCCTTAACAATTTTTGAGACTAACTGAAAGAAAAAAGTATGTAAGTAATTATTTCTTTCAGTTGTTCTCAAAGGTGCAACAAGATCTCTGCATGCTGTTTCTACAGACCAACACGGATATATCTTTGAATTAAAACTATTTTGTGATGCATCTGGACATATTTACCAAGAAGGAAGTTTTGTTCCAATGGTTGGGACTTGATCCCAAGTATTAATGCATAGGATTGCAATCTTGTTGAAAATTGCTTAGTTCAGATTGTAACCTACAGGTTAAAAGGGATGAAACATAACATTGATAACACATACAGTGTAATGGATTTTTATAAGCATTTCTGCTTTTGTTTTTATCTTCTGAATACCTTTGTGAATGGACCCTTTATAGACCTCAGTTCATAAGAATGAATGTTTTCCATCTACTAAAAAACCTGTTTGAGCCAGAATATGGGGAGGAGAGAGAAGGGAATATGGAAGGCAGTGATAGAAACCAATTGCTTTCTTTACAAAATGTCAATCCTGTCTGTAGCCCTGATCATGCCAGCCTGTAACATAGGTCTGTCACCAAAAGTGGACATAACTTTCACAGGCTACATAGTCCTGTTGCCACCTAGCCCAAACCTCTTCTAACTTGGAAGAAGCAGTAGCCTTACAGGTGTGCACAGACAGGCTTCTGCTGAGTTTTTCAGCTGTAATTCTTCCTCCATCTTCAGTATTTTCTCCCATTTTCTTCTCACAGCATAGGTCTTTGAAACATCAGACACTATCATGTCAAAACTAGCTTATTGCTTTAAGGTAGCACAGCATTCTTTCAGCTTGCTTGAGGCTTGTATTGTTGAACAGTCACTGCTTTTTCTGGCATTATTTTAGGACCTTTTTAAAAAAATGGCATCAGATGAAATGCTTCTGAGTTGAATGGCTGGTCAGGTATTGCTCAGTAGTTTCTGTGTCTAGTAGAGTTTGCAAGTTTCTATTTCTCATACCGTATTTAAGAATATTTTGTGTTTGATCTTTTTAGTGGTGGGGTAGAAGGTGAGGAATGGATAGCTGACGATTAAATGATGACATATACTACCTTGCATATTTTGCACTTTATATACATTTTGGTACCATTAAGAATGTAGTCTAAGGGCAAATGCCTCATTGCATTAAAGTGTTAAATGCCTTATTGCACTAAAGGTTTGAAATGTTAACCTTTATATTACTCTATTGATTTATTACAATATGTATTTGACGTGATTCTAGGCTATAACAGTGAAATTATTAAAAACTCAGCCGAGTTGGTGATGATTATCTATCAGAATCAACATACTTGTAGCATTAGGAACTAGACATTACTCCTGCCTTGTTGCAATCTTGAGAGGAATTCATTCTCTGAAGCTGCTATTTGTTTTAGGGTGCACTCCTCCACTGATGTGTCAGATTGAGTTTGGCCCTACCAGACAAAGTGTTTTCTTTATCCCACAGAGCAACTGTGTACCTGGATTCTACTTACTCTAGGGTCTGAGCAGAAGGGCAGGATACCATGGGCCAAGCCTGTGGTATCCTTACCTTGGGCCTACTGCTGTCATGGCCCATAAGAGCAGAAATGGGGTGCCTGGCTACATCCACATACCTAGGTATCCCCTTCTGTCATTAGGCTGTAGTGGGGGTCTTTTGGATGAATTTGATGGCGGTGGCAAGTAAGGGGCATACAGAGCTGTCTGGTTTGCCAGCTTTCACCGTGGTGTTTCCTGGAAACTCTGTGACAAATAGCCAGTCCTTTGGGACTGGATTAAGGCCCCTTTGGGGTAGGATTGATCCCAACTAGGGGCTAATGGCCTGCCATACAGGATGACAAAAGGCTCAGGGGAGCATGGGCCTTTTGGTCCTTCTGTACAGGCCCATAGATAGTTTATTTTTAGCATGATCAAATATCTTCATGTAGAGTATTACATTTACCAAAGTGAAGGTGATTTATTTCATTTGGACTATTTCAATGAATCATGTAAGTTTTCCCCTTTCTAAACTAGGCTACAATGATGGAGAATGGTACTACTTCTTTTATATTTCAGGTGCGCATAGCAGCAAAATTCATCATTCATGCTCCTCCAGGGGAATTCAATGAGGTCTTTAATGGTGAGTATTATTGCTCCATTCTGACACGGGATGTTAATTATTTTAGGTATCTTTTGGCAGGATTCAAAAAAGACAAGAATTTTCTAAACTTCTAATGTTTACTGTTTTGAATTGAGAATTTAATTCTCTTTCCTAAGTTCATATTTAAACCTATTAATTTGATAATAAATGCTGATCACAGAGTTGCAGTTTTAAAGTACAGCAGAGCACCCCATACTGTTTAATGTTGTAGATCAATTTAACCTTGAAAAATGTGCAGCATTCTTAAAGATTTCATTTTGTTATATTCTAATAACACAGCCTCAGTTTGCCATATTTGTGTTTTGCGAGATGTATCAAAATTACAGTTTTTCAGAAAGCTGTATTTACATATAAGCTAAGATGATAAGCTTGCTATTGAATGGATAATTAGTATTAGATATGTTGTTCCTTGCTTCAGGAAGTTGGAGAAATAACCTATAGACTGCCAAATTAATAGTAGGACAGTAAACTCAAAACATCTTAAAAGTCTGGAGGCAGTATAGTAGAAGGTCAAATCAAATGTATTGATCCAATCAACAGATCTAATTTTAAAACTCAAATCAAGTACCTGTGAGACGAAAGACAGTTAACATGCCACAGTTAATATATATAATATATCTATGTAATTATATAATTTTCATATGGAAATGGAAACTGAACCTTTTCATTGGATAATGTTAACGTCTTGTGACATAATATTATTCATGGATAAAGTTGCTAAAATGTAAATTATGCCATTTGAAATCAAATAACCCTCCACTCTTTTGTTATGTTTTATTGGAATGCTACCCATCTCATTCAGTTGCTTGGCTTTTGTCAAGCTTAATATTTTTGTTCTAATCTCATTTCTATTCAGTAAAAAAATTAAACAGGAAGTGGTTTTGGAATACTAGTTTTGGAACACTGACAGACTAAAAATTGCACTCATTTCAGAAAATTAAATTTTAGCAGGTTTTGCTAACAGAATAAGGAAACAGGAAATACCTTTGTTTGCATTTTACTGCCATGAAATTGCACCAAAATATTTAGATTAATATGTAGTCATTCATAATAATAAAGGTCTTTGAAATAAAATCTGAATGATATGGGTAGAACTAAGTGCCTTGAGTTCTTTAGTTTTAAAATAGGTTTGCATGTGATTTCTTTTTTGATTGAGGAATTCAAACATGTCTTTTCAAAAGTAGTCACAAAAGGGGGCTTCTTGCCAAACAGCTAATTGTGGACCCTGCAAAATACATATATAGGAATTTATCAAGACAGGAATAATTATTATCTGTGCAGGCAATATAACTGATGCATGACATCTTAATTATGAGCTATTATAATTATAAATAATAACTATTTGTTCAAGCATGAGCTTATGAAGAACCAACGTGGATCAACATAATTATTGTTTGTTCATTTTTGGGGTAAAATTGCAAAGTTATGGTTTGTTTTGGAAAAATTTCAAAGCTTTACATACTTAACAGTTTGATTTCAGTGTCTTGGAAACTGAAAAGGCATTTTTGCCTAACCAAGTATAACAAGTATTCATGTTAGTGTGACTGGCATATATATGGGAAGGTACGTTTTCTGATGTTTGACTTGTACTAATGCTCTGTATTTTTCAGATGTTCGATTGCTGCTTAATAATGATAATCTTCTCAGGGAGGGAGCAGCTCAGTAAGTATTACCACCTTTGCTTGATTCTTAGCTTCCTTTAAGTGTGTTAATAGTTAACTGAACAACTTGTGGGCAGTTTTCAATAGGCTGCATGGGGAAGGGTCAGAACTGAATCTACTTACTTTCTCAAAGTGATTTTTGCTTAGTCAAGAGCAGGGGTAGGCAACCTTTTTGAGCCGGGGGCCGGGTTGCTGTTCCTCAGACAATTGGAGGGGCCAAAGCACCATAAATAAATAAATAAATAAAAAAATATTTTTTTTAAAAAAATAAAAAATATATATGCATACACACTCTCTCAGCCCCAGAAAAGCCATGGCAAAACCCCTGTGGAGATTTTGCCAAGAAAACCCCAAGAACAAGTAATAACAACAATAATCAATATCATCATGGCCGGCGGTGGTGGTGGCGGCAGGAGCGGCCTGGGGCCGGTCCAAAGGCCTCGGGGGGCCGCATCCGGCCCCCGGGCCTTAGGTTGCCTACCCCTGGTCAAGAGTATAAACATTCATCTAGTTTTTCTTTCAACACATACCCACATACATCCCTGATGTTTTAGGAGCCTGAATAAAGTTATTCAGGTTTCATTTCCCAGATGAGATATGAATAGTGTTGGAGACAGTTTTTCATAACCTATAGACAGGTGGGCACAAGAATTTGTTTTAATGTGCTGGAGAGTGCCTAGCCAGATTATTCTTGTCTGATGCCTCTTATCTTTACTTTTTTAGTGCATTTGCACAGTACAACTTGGACCAGTTTACCCCAGTGAAATTGGAAGGCTATGATGAACAGGTATGACTACAACAATTACGTTTCAGGCTAAGTTGTATTCTTTTATTAAATTTATTTTAGTGTAGGAACAAGTATTAGAGTGCATTTAAACAGTGAATAGAAATTATGGATAATAGCTGAAATCCCCAATCACAGTTACAAATGCATAATCTAGAATTACATATTTGCAACTTGTTTGTATTTCCAATCACTACATTTTTCAGTTGAGTAGGGAATATGTAGGGATTGTGAAAACCTCTCCAATCCACACTTACTGGGTTGTAGCGGCTGCAAGTTGCAGATGTCAGCTCTGCTGTCAATTGTGATGCAGCAGACTGATTGCCTTCCACAAACACTCTCCAGTGTGACAGGTAAGAGCAGGATCCTTGTCACAATTCCTCCTAACCAGAGATCACTTGCAGGAGGGGAGTAGAAATGTCATCCTGCTGCATCCTGATGGACAAAAGAACAGATTCCTGTTACTTGCAGCAGTTGCTGCCTGGTAATTCCAGATTGTGGGAGGAGTGGGCTGGGAGACATTTAGCTATTTAACTGATCTAGAATCGTTTTTTCCCCAGTGAGTATTCACTCAGGATGAGTTGCAACTGTCTCCATCTGATCTGAGATACTTAGGTTTAAAATGTAGCTATACTGTACAGTTGTAGCAGTTTGAAAACACGTTATTCTTTTTTTACGTTCTGGCATATTGCCATGATCCAGGGGATGCAGTGGCTCAAGTGGTTAAGACGCTGACTCTGTTGATTGCAAGATTGATAGGTTGGCAGTTCGAGGCCTGGGTGCTGCATGATGGGGTGAGCTCCCATCAGTAGTCCCAGCTTCTGCCAACCTAGTAGTTCGAAAGCATGCAAATGAACAAGTACCACTTTGGTGGGAAGGTAGACAGCGTTCTGTGCAGTCATGCTGGCTACATGATCACAGAGTAGTCTCTGACAACGCTGGCTCTTTGGCTTAGTAATGGAAATGAGCACTGCTCCCTGTGGTTGGACATGACTTGACAACCTTGTCCATGGGGAATACCTTTACCTATATTGCCCTGACTATACTAGAGAATTCCAAGTACTATACCTTGTTAGATTGCAAATCCCAAGATTCTGTAGAATGCTGTAATGCAGTTAACGTTATATCAAAGTTTTTAAGAGTTCTCACAAGACTCTTAGTGAACAGCAGTTTTATTGGCAGAGTAATTGCATGGTAGGTAAGAGTATTTAAATTTGCCAATGTTTTTATTTAGGTTGACACACTTATTCATGTGTCTTTGTAAAAAGAAATTGTTAAAGTTCTTTCATGCTATTGTGTCCTTAGTCATATAGCACTGGCCTTCTATTTTTTATTTAAATCAGTGGTTCTTGGACTTTTTACCCCTGTAACGTTCTTTACAACTATATTCAGACATTGTGCCCCCCCCCCCGACATAGTACAGTTGCCGCTTTGTTTCCACAGGAGATCTGTTCTGGACCCCCCTATGAAAACGAAAAATGGCCACTATTCAAGCCCCATTGTCTAGAATGGCGGCGCGCACCCCATTTATCCCCCTCCATTTGCCACCCGCAAACGGGCGAAGGATGCAGACTCCAAGTCTGCAAAAACGGAGGGGTGACTATATATGATTTGGTTTATTTAGTCTTTATTTGGTTTGATTAATGTGCATATTTTTGGTCACACATTCATGTATATTCATATTCCAACATTTTATAAGGAAATAGCTCTCCTCCTCCTCTGTCAGGCTGAAGCTCCAAGGGCCCCTCTTGTGGTGGTGGTGGTGGTGGAGGAGGAGGAGGAGGAGGAGGAGGGAGGGAGGGAGGGAGGGAGGATCTGGGCCTCCAAGTCTTGTGCCCCTTTGAGAAACTCTTGTCTCTCCCCGGGGTCATGCACCACAGTTTGAGAATCACTGATTTACATGCTCTTTTGTAATGTTATTACTTTCTGTAGCACCTTTAAAAATATGCAAAAAGAGCTATGTTTATTCCAGGGGTAGGCAACCTTTCCCCTTTAAGGGCCGAGGGACTTCAGCTCCCAGAACCCCAGGAGCTATTGGCCAACATGGGACTATTGGCCAACATGGCTGAGGCTTCTGGGAACTGAAGTCCCTCGGTCCTTAAAGGGGAAAGGTTGCCTACCCCTGGTTTATTCTCTCTGTAACTGAAAAGCAAATTCTGATTTTTAGCACACTGCTGTGCTGAGTTTTTTATTTCTGAATTTACCTGTCACACACAGCCAGTTACCAAAGTGCAAAAGATAATTCTGGTCAAATGAGGTGAGACTGGAAGGAAAGTGTATGAACTGATTATAAGAATCATTGATGTTAGGCAAGTGCACTCCCTAGCTGGCTGCTCTGCCTTGTCATTGGTATAGATCTGCATCTTCTTTGATTTTTGAAAGTGGGGTGGAGCTAAACTGAGAGTGGTTGGGCAGGAATTATATTTTCCTATTACTTCTGATTGTTGTGACCTGAGGATCACAGGGAGTGGTTGAATTTAATCATCACTTCACCTCAGTGTCAAACATAAGAGTTGATGTAGATCTGCTCTAGTAGCAGAAGAAGGCAGGAAGAGTAACTACTTTGGGAATTATATTTCCATTCATACTGATATGCTCCATTCTGCATAGGAAAGAAGAAAATTCTAAGCAGATTGAATGGTACCTTGAAATATTTCTCTTTGTAAACTGTTTAGGTACAGTGCTGATCATAAAGGAAAATCAATTTCTTATTCAAGATTTGCTACACCATCAGGACTTTAGTAATTTTTAAAGATTTTGAGTTATGTAACTAACTGATATTAGTTACTAGATGGAGACATTAACAAAATAGTCACTATGGCGTTCTAGGACATTTTTAGCATGCTTCTAATGAATGCTATTTGCAAAACTGGATAACTGATTGGCATTACAAATGATTAAACCATGCTCTCATGGTAAATGGAATTTACCTTCATAAGGAGCAATTCCTAGAATAACTTTAGGTTTTGGTCCATTGCAGGAAATTTACCTTTTTATTTTTTAAGGAATACTTTTTTTAAAAGGCATGTTTCAACATTGCCTAATGAAGATGTTAGTTGATTTATTCTATTTCTATTCCACTTACACTTTTAAATTAAGCAGCACATGGGAAACGAACAGAATTGTAGTGTGGATAACACCAAGAATACAGGCCAAGCATGCTTTTGACAAGATACTTTATTCCATCTCTCCCCAGTTTTCTGTCTTCCCTCCAATTGTCAGTCAGAATTGACAGTCACAACCACTGAGCATACTAAGTATTCATTGGGCTGTATTTTGAGGTTCTGGTTCTTCAGGTTTTTAAAATATTTTTGTACTTCTGCAAACTTTGTGATTTTCCCAAGCCAGACATTGCTATTATGTGGATGGTGTATCGTATTGGCTACACATGAATGTACATTTAATTACATTTCAGATTATTCTTATTCAGTTCACTTTGGCAGTGATTTTGAAATCACTTGCCTATTCCATGAATATTTCAGGGGATAACATTTAAGGTATTCTGATTTTCTCATGGATACAGAATCACTAATTAGTTGCTTTCCAAACCAGAACTGTATTTGTAGACTAATGTGTTATACATGCCTGTTCAGCTGTATCTTTAATACAAAAGGATAGATGTACAGTATTTTGCTATTTTGTTTTCATTTTATTCAATTATTTGATTGCTTATTCATGTTCTGTGTGGTCTTAAAACTATATTTTAACATTTTTTTCTTTGCAGATCTTAATAACAGAACACGGTGACTTGGGTAATGGAAAATTTTTGGACCCAAAAAATAAGATCTCTTTTAAATTTGATCATTTAAGAAAGGAGGCTACTGATCCAAAGCCCCATGAAGTTGAAAATGCAATTGAGTCATGGAGGAACTCCATAGAAACTGCAGTGAGAGCGTATGTGAAAGAACACTATCCAAATGGTGTCTGCACAGTAAGTGTAACAGGCGCTGGGAAATGTGTGGGTAAAACCATTTAAGACGCTTATTTGAATATTTGCATATTCCTTATGAAACATTACTAGGTCATAATACCTGTCATGCAAGCCAAGCAAACTACTGTGCAGTATATAGCATCAGAATTACTATTTAATCTGCTATATTTTAAATGCATCAAAAATTCATTCACAACTGTACTGTAGATGGATTGTATATATTTTTAGGTGTTCACAAATACAGTCTGCCCTCCACATTCACGGGTTTAGGGGCACAAGATCCCCTGTGAAAATAGGAAAACCATGAAAACCGGGGGGGGGGGG
>CM034708.1:145768473-145782971 GCA_020142125.1 Phrynosoma platyrhinos | reverse complement strand
TCCCCCCTCATGCTTGGAGGGGAAAAAAGCCCAGGACAGGGAGAGGGGGAGGAGGAAGAGCATGCACCCTTCTAGGCTGTGCAGAGGTGGGGGTCGGAGAGCATGGTCAAACTTGCAAATAATCAAATCTGCAAATGTTAAACCTGCGAATGTGGAGAGCTGACTGTAGTGTGGCCAAGTCATAAATAGCAATTAATATTTTTTGGCAACCAGAAGAGGGAGAACTTCATGTAAAAATTAAACAAAAAAAAGTCTTGCTGAATGAGACCAAAAACCTTTCTAATCCATCTTTCTTTTCCCCTAGTACTTAAAAAGATACCTAAGGGGAACCAATAGGCTGGACCTAAATGGAATAGTATCCTTCCCTGGCATACAGGGGCATGCTGCTTTTGGTACTGATATTAGTATATAGCCATGAGACCAATAGCCATTGATAGCCTTATCCATCATTAATTTTTCTAATCCATTTTTAAAGTTCTCCAAGTTGGTAAATGTCACTACATCTTGTGGTAATGATACTGACATGTGAAGAAGAGTTTTGCATTGCCAGTCCTGAATCACCCACAGTTTAGGTTCACTGGATTACTTTGGATTTACAAAATTGTGAGAAGGAAAATAAAACATTTTCCCTTTCTCTGCACCATGCATAATTTTAGTGTACCTCTGTCCTGCCCCCTTTAAACTCTTTTCTAAGTTAAAAAACTTAGTGGAACATGAATTTCAAGACAGTTGCTTCTCGCTAGAAACAATGATCAGCTACAAGTGCAACCAGTCAGTCACTCAGTCTATATTTATAGCTTTGTAGCATGGCAGCTGGATCTCTCATCCTTTTGATATTAACTTGAACAAAATAAAGCAGATGTTGTAAAGTTATCCCTGAACTTTTCTGTTTGGACAAAAAGCAATAGCAATAGCTTACTAATTTATTTATTTTTAAAATAGGAACAGTGGTCATACCAGAGACTAAATTTTAGAGTAGTAGTGGTGTAGCACTTCTAAGGTTTACTTTTACTTTTAAAACATGGATTTGGAACTATATTCCTTTTGTCATTAAGGTATATGGAAAAACAATTGATGGACATCAAACAATTATTGTATGCATAGAAAGCCACCAGTTTCAAGCAAAAAACTTTTGGTAAGTATACATTTCATTCTATTTCACTTATTGTAATGGAAATTGCACTGTTCTTCCATGAGAAAACAGTTCATGATGTTAAAACTATTAAGTGATATACAGTGTTGCTGAAGCAGGTTTCTGTTCGTGCAGTGGAACTTCCCCTTTCCCTCCTCTTATCTCTACAAAGCTCATGCCCAGCCCTGAAATCTGCTCTAAACTTTTGAGTGACTCTTTAGAAAAAGAGTGTGTAGGGGGTGTGCAGGGGGAACTGTTCTGCTGTTGGATGTTGTTCCATTGATGGACAGACACTGTTGGTTTCCTCTCATAGAACATGCTTTCAATTTTGCAACATCCTTTCACTTTTAAAAATTGGCTATCCATTCCATAAAATTAATGTATTTGGAAGAATATTTGAGAAGCTTATTAGTGATGCCTCCAAAATGTGTATATGTAGAAAGATAATTACTTTCCAGTATTAATTTATTAGGGTTGATGCAACTTTATTAAATGAAACCTCAACATATTACCTTAGTTCACTTTTATAAACCAGTTCAGTGTGTATATTGTTATATACACGTTAGGTCCTTTTCTTCATTTTGAACAAAATCTAAAATGTTGTAGATTTACATAGTACTGTAGTTTGATTAGATAGTTAAAGGATGTTTTCCCAGAAAGCACCCCTTTTCTTTTTTAAAAAAAGAGGGAGAACATTTCATAGTTTTTAACATTTAAGATATGAGACTTAATTCTTCTGTTGCTCATCTGGAATGTTCTTTTTTTTAAGGAATGGTCGTTGGCGATCAGAATGGAAGTTTACAATCACCCCTTCAACCACCCAAGTGGCTGGTATCTTGAAAATTCAGGTAAGCTTTCCTTAATTTACCACAATTATTTCAATAATGACAGTTATATGTCTCAAAACTCTTAAGAATAGGTTTGGTTTTTTAATGTTTATGTTTTATTGCTTGGTTAGATGATATTCAAGGTTAATTACAATTTTTCTTTAAAAAAATTAAACGATTGCATAATAGAAGAATAATTTTAAGCCAGCAAAATCATCAAAGACATATCACTGGAACTGTAAAGTAAAACATAGGAATAGCAGTAAGAGAAGGAGTAGAAAGCCTCAGCAAGTCAAGCTTCTGAAAGCATGTTTTAGAGCTTTCTCTAATACAGCACTCCTGTGCCAACCATGGGCTTGCCATCTGCAGTTTGAGCTTTTTCAATGGATGTGTGCGTACATGATTGCGCTAGCAGGAGTGCACGCCCACCCACATTTTCTGCTATCCTGGGGGGGGGGGGAGTCAGATCTGTAGTTGTAGCACCAAAAACATGAAGAGGCTACAAAAATTGGTTCAACTGCCTCATGGGTTCATTTGGAAAAAGCTAGTCCTGGAGAAGTACTACAGCTTTGACCTTTATGAGATACAAATAAAATTTTGATTTTTTTTGTTTTGTTTTGTTTTCGTTAACAGCTCTTAAGCTTTAAAAAATAAAAAAATAGTGGAAGGTACATTCAGTTATGGTGGGTATCAAGTTTTGCAGCAAATTTTCCCGTTGTCATTCCTAACTTGAAAAGATGCATTTTGGACTTAGATATACCCTGCCCCTACTTCTAAAAACAAAAAGAAAATAAACAGAAGATGAAAACAGGAAGGGAAAGCAAAGAACCATCAAGATCTACTGTCTGTAGTATACAAATAAACAGAAACAATTATAAAGAGGATTGGAACTGTTGAAATTCTCATTGGTTAACTCTTGATATCCTGTCCATTCAATATTAATGTTTATCTACTACATTTTGAATGGAGTATGACGCTACTAATGATTCCTGATGCATGGTCCTATTTTCTGTGCATGAATATTTGGTATTCATTTTTTCTATATAGGTTCATTATTATGAAGATGGAAATGTTCAGCTAGTGAGTCATAAAGATATACAGGATTCTTTAACAATTACTGTGAGTATCTTTTTTTTATCTGTGTTGTAAGAAGATTTTTACTTAGTGACAATTATCAAAGGGGTAGGCATGTTAGTCTGTTTCAACAATGTCTACGTGTGTGTATGCCTGAAATTCTGGTGCTGTTATAAATTTGTTAGTCTTCATACTAACAGGATTCTTTAACAATTATTTTTATTCAACAACCCACAGTCTGATTGGTTATGCTCCTTATTCACCACTTCACGTCTCTTACCTGAATATCCAAACACTATTCACTGAAGAATGTTTATAGAACTGGCATCAGTAGATATTTCACATAATTGATATCTATAGTTATTCCACTGTCAGTGATTTCACGTATGCAGTGTATCTCACCATGTTATAATTAAATATAAGATGACTGACTATACACATGACTAAATGTTGGATAACTTTGGTATATTAGAAAATTGTTGCTGAGAAACGTGTTTCAATATTTTGGAAAATTGATAACGTTACAGGTGTAAATGATGAGTCACTGTGTTGTTCAGGAAGTTTCATTGTTGTGAATTTATTGGTAGTTTAAAATATTTTTTCTTCCTTGTATTCAGTTAAATTTAAAGCATTTAACATTAAATATTAACAATTTTTAAATTTTGCAAATGTATTAATCACTTCTTATTTATAACTTGCCAAAGTAGTATGCTGAGAAGATGAGAGTAAATGTAAAATCCTTGCTGCAAGGATTCAGTAGGCCAAATTTCAAAATTATGGAAAACTAACATTTGGGTATGTTTCATTTACTCTTGTTACTTGTTCCCCAATGTTGCCGGCATGTCCTTAGGAAGAGATTCTAGAATTGTCAGTAAGAGAGAAAAAAAGGCCAATATTTGAGCTGCAGTTCAGACAGTGAATCATTTCTGTAGCTAGTGCTGCCTTCTTGTTTTCTTGTGACTTACCATGTTTCCCCGAAAATTTTGTATTTTTTTTTTCCTCAAGAAGACACAGTATGGCTTATTTTCAGGGGATGTCTTATTTGTCCTGACTCCACCCTGATGGTGCACACTTATCCACAGGGCGTGCGGTGTCAGGGCGCTCTTTTGGCGCAGCATGCATATATGCTGTGCCAAAAGGGCACAAAAGAACTGTGGCGGCAAAGTGATCCGCCGCTGCCAGAGACAGCCCAGAAAAGCTGCCCTGTCTGCATTGCCCTATGTCTTATTTACGGGAAACATGATAGTAGTAGTTTTGTATGAATATTTTAAAAATATTTTGTTTGCATAACTGTACTTTTAAACAGAAACTACAGCAATGCCATTGGAGAGACTTAAAACTAGTTCACTTTTACAAAATTTCATCTTTTCTGATTCCAGTAATTTTGGTAAAATTGTGCCACAGATTTTCCTAGAACTTTTAAAACACCTATTTAGAATAAGTAAACATTATTCTATTTACCTTTTGAAGTCTACCTTTATTCAGAAGTAGTTGGAATGGATTTTGGAATGGATTGCTGGTAATAAAGGGAGAATAAACCCCTAATCTAGACTCATTTGTGTACAGGATGGAGTATGTAAACATTTTGCACAGTAATGTAGTCTGAGAACTAAATTCCTGTGCAGTGAGAATGGGTAAAACTGAAAGAACACCTTCTCAGATGGCTTCATTTTGATACAGATCTAGACAATGGAACATGCTTTGCTTAGCCAAGAATGCTGTGAATTAAAGGAAGCTTTCTTCTCCATTTGCTTTGGAAGCATAGAGGGTCAGAGAGAAAAATAATACTGTAATTGAAATCTTGAGCTTTTAAAGTCTATAAGTATTATGGTTGATTAAATCATAGGTGCTTTAGAAGTTGTGTGGGAAAACTGCCCCAAAAGCCCAAAAATAAATAATTAAAAAGCTATGCTAAAGTAATCACTTATGATGCTTTTTATGTTTAATGTCATTAGTGTTCATTATGCCACTATTTTCTGGATGATACATGCTATCATACAGGTGCAAAGTACAAAACCAGGTTTTTGCTTGACAGATCAAAGAATAACATCCTGCTATCTGACCTGCCAAAAGCCTTTCTGCCTTTCCATTGTAAGAGTATTCATGTTAGCATGTAAAGCAGATGGGGATATGGTTCTGTATTTGTAAAGTATACTCAGACATTAATGTGTGCTGGATCCCTTAACTCAGCAGTGAGGGAAAGGCAAATTGCTTAGAGCTGTTCTTAATGGGACAGTAAGCTGGGAAACCAGAACCACAGCTACTTGTGATTCCTGTTCCCTTTTCCTTTCTAACTTACCTGGAATGACATTCTTTCTATTCTCTTCCATTTGGGAAATGTGCAAGCTATGGAAGGACCACTCCAGAAAAGAAGGGGAAGGGGAGTACAGGGAACAAGACAGTTCAGTAGCACTTCCTCTTCTCAGTTAACACTGCAACTGTATGACATCACTAAAAACCTCTCCTAAGTTGCTCCACCCCAAATAAATGCAGATGCACCTGTATTTTGCTGATAATACTGACAGCTTATAAGGTTGTAAAGCTTTCTGAGAATGTGCTTTAAACAGTGAAAAGGCTCTAATTGCTCATAATTGTCATCTCTCAAGTGGCTTTTGGCTTTAAATAGAGAGCCATCTCAACAGTATGGCACATGTGATTTAAAAATGGTTGTCTTTCTTTCAGAATGAAGCCCAAACAGCAAAGGAATTTGTAAAGATTGTAGAGGCTGCAGAAAATGAATACCAGGTATACAATAAATTTGAAATATTTATTTATTTATTATTGTGAATCTATATCATGTATAATATGTGCTTCAGAGGACCCAAAAAATAGATGACAGGCATGTGATAAGTATGATCAGCATAACTGAGAAAGGACACTGCTAGATTTGTACCTGATTATGAATACCTCCTTAATAAAAACATGAATGCAGCCATTTTCTGAGAGTTTCCTAGTATAGGTTTTCATTGTGTTACAAAGATACAGCATCCCTTATTTAAACTTAATGACTTACTGTGGGACCCTGATAATTTTTTAAAGAAAGCATTTATGCAAAAGGGGGGTGAGCATTTGCGGTAGGTGCAGAATCCTTTTTTGCCCCACATTGAACTATATTGCCTTATCTGGGGGATTAATTTTCAGCTCAAAGAGAAATGACATCTGGTTTATACTTCAGGGTTCTATCAAACCTTTTGGGAGACTGATTATGGTGCTGTATTAATGTAAACTCCTAGGCTTCCAGGCTTCCAGGAGCAGTTTTGCAACATCTTTTTACTGAAATTTTGGGAGTGTTTTGGAGTTGTTTGCAGATCAAACAAGCCTGAGGACCTGTGTATGGCTACTGAGCCATAATTTCCCCACCCTTCACCTATATTAATGTAAAAAACATTACTCTTAAGGCAAATTTCTGTATAGCTTAACTGTCTAGTTAAGTACTGTATAGCTTAACACATACCAAAATGTAGAGTTTGGTTATACCATATTCTGTAGATGTAGCTCAGCAGATGGGATATGTGTCTTTTTAAAAGCATATATCTATTGAAATACCATAATATAAATGTCTTATGTCCTTTTGGTACCTGGCATAGCTCAAAAATCTTAAGATTAAATTCCTTTAAGAAAGAAAAATGATCTTAAGATTTCTGGTCAATCATGTTAGGCATATTGTCATCTGAAGCACTGTTTTTTCTGATACAGACATGAAATCTAAAATGGTAGCATAAAATGCTCTTGGGAACTTAAATCTAACACCATACTATTAGACTTTCTGCTAATGCAACCAGACTTTCTTTTCTCCCCTCTTCCTTTTAGTTCTCTCCCATGCCCACAGACCACATCTATATCAGGTTTTGAGAGGAGAGGGAATCACCTCCTCCTTGTTGACAAAAGTGGCCCTGTAACCGTTGGATACAGTCTGTTTTTGTTTATGCTTTTATCAGACCATGATTTATTAACATGTATCTGTTCTACCTTTTACTTTGAACAGACTGCTATCAGTGAAAATTATCAAACAATGTCGGACACTACTTTCAAGGCCTTACGTCGACAACTGCCAGTTACTCGCACAAAGATTGATTGGAATAAGATCCTTAGCTACAAGATTGGGAAAGAAATGCAGAATGCCTAAAATGAAGATTGTAAGTCTGGATCATTTTGGTGTCCTTGTGTACAAAATAATCACAAAGGTATTCATAATTGTTAAGTCACCCAATCAGCATGGGCATTTGCCATTGAAAATCACTGTAAGTAATTTGAACACAAGGCTTAGCTAATTGACCATTTTCTTTGTCATTTTGTTTCTCCTTTAAAAACTTATGAAATCAGTGTAGCTGGAAATGTTGAGAGCTTCCGATATATTTAGACTTTTTTATAATGATGCCATGCCTATAGTTTTCAGTTAAATCAAAACAGTTTGAAAAATATTTTTGCATAAAATTATCCCACGTTGCTTGCTTTCATGCAGAAAGGCATCTTCTAGAACACAGTTCCTTAGAAGAGGTTGTTAGTGGATATCACAGGTTTGACATTCAACATGGATTTTAGCCATGTACATTGTTGTAGAAATAATATATCCCTCCACCATATGAAAGCCTGGGGAAAACATTTCTTTACCCAACTCTCCAGTTTATTTAGCTAGCTTGGTGTTAACTTTTTTTTTTAAAAAAAGGCGAACATCTAATGCTGTTTTTAAGGTGTTGAAATTAAACATTTGTGCTTATTTTGGAAATGCATTTAGTGCTCTTTTCCTGACAGCTACTCAGATGAGTTTGGATTCCATCAGTCCTCAAGTTATTTTTACCATACAGCCATAACTGTATTATAACAAGGCATATTGTAATACATATATATAATCCTGTACTCATTACTGTGTCTGTCAGTTTATTTTTTTTTTCTTGGATTGAAATGTACTAAAATTCAATGTGACATTAAAATGCAAATTTTCTATTTACTGATGAGTATGATTATTTTAAAAAGCCGGTACAATTAAATCAGGTATTGGTAAGGCCAAGGAGTATGACATGCTGAAACAAAAAACCCTTCAGATGTCTTCATGATAGGAGTTAGATGGAAGAGAATACAACAATTTACACATTTCAGTAGACTGACGTACTTTGGACACATCATGAGAAGGCATGAATCGTTGGAAAAGATAATAATGTTAGGAAAGATGGGTGGAAGTAGAAAGAGAGGAAGGCCACATGCTAGATGGATGGGCTTTGTTAAAGAGATCACAAATAAGAGTTTGCAGGAGCTGGGCAGAGCAGTAGAGGATGAGGGGGGAGCTGGAGATATCTCATTCATAGGGTCGCCATGGGTCGAGACTGGCGTGAAGGCAGTTAACAACAAACAACAAAGCCTTTTCACACTATATTCCAGCCATACTTCACATAATGCCAGGATGTGCAGAAGGGACTCCTCAACTAACCTAGATGGTGTTCTGATATGAAATTAAATCCCCAAACAGACAAGTGACATTGATTTTTTAATCACTGTGCTCAAAAATTCAACCAGCAAAAACATTATTGGCCGAATTTTCTCCTAGTTTAAATTTCTGAATGTTTTTTAAGACTGCCCCATATAAAGCATGTTGTGGCAATCCAGTCTGTAACCTTGTGTCTTTCCAGAGACAAACAAGTGACATATCAGTGTAAGCTGAACAAAGCACTCCTGTCCACAGTTGTCACCTAAAAATCCAAGTCAGTGTTGTGACCATAAGTATTTATTAGAGTAGCAAATAAATAGAAGAAGAAAAAGAGGAGTGAGAAAAAGCAAGCCCTGTCTACTAACTAACTGCTGTGCAACCTCTGTCCTGCAGCAGTAATTTCCACTACCGTACTTGTTTCTAGTCTAAAAAAAATCACATGGATCTCTTTAGTTGTCCAGAGGTTTTATCCAGTAACAGCCAGTCCATATCCATACAGATGTGATTTTTGTGTGTCATTTTCTTTTCCCCAGGTCATGTTCACACTGTGTTTGAGTCCATTTGGACTTCTCAGGAAATAGAAGGCAGGATATTGCAATAGTGGCACAGCTCTTCCTCTGCCTGACCTGTTTCTTTCATGCAAGTTCCTTTTATACGTGGAAAACTTACACAGTACAACCTTAGGCCCCACTCAATTATGTAAAAGTGGGGGGAGGATGGATGAGCATGAACTTATTTTTAGGACATCATCCTGGGCATTGTTGTGGGATAAAGTGTCTCTTACTAAATATAACATTTCACAAGCTGTGACTCAATTTCATTTAGCATCTCTGAATACATTATAGAGAATGTAGCAAAGTAAAATGTAACAGAATAAACATCTGCATTAAAAACTAGGTTTAAAAATGACATACAGCCTTAGTCTCTTCAAACAAAAATCCATCAATGATACCTTTATTGGCCAACCAAAATGCACAATATACTTGTTGCAAGCTTTTGAAGCTCCATGGGCTTCTTCATCAGACAAGATGTTACAAACCAAACAGGAGAAAAACAATTGGACATGTTAGTCAGATGTCTACATGTTGTTTCAGTCTTTAGTTAAGATGGTATATGGTGGAGAGATATCTTTTGCAGCCAGGCTGATCCTCCTCCTGACCCTATGGCTATAGGGAGACTTGCAAAGTCCAGGAAATTTAAAATCCATTTGCATCTCAACAGAGACCCCTCTTTGCAATCCAATATATCTCCATTCCAGTGAGGTCACAGGCCTCTTTGTGGCAGAGTTTCTGTTATACTAGTTCAGATGCTTTGTACTGCTAGAAAAATAGCAAATATTTAGTAAAGGTAAAGGTATTGCCTGTTGACAAGGTTGTCAAGTTGTGTCCGACCATAGGGGGCGGTGCTCATCTCTGTTACTGAGCTGAAGGGCCAGCGTTCTGTGATCATGTGGCCAGCATGATTGCACAGAATGCTGTTTACCTTCCCACTAAAGTGGTACCTATTTATCTATTTGCATTTGCGTGCTTTCAAACTGCTAGGTTGGCAGAAACTGGGACTAGTGACAGGAGCTCACCCTATCATGCAGCACTAAATATTTTAGTACATTGAGTATATATATTTCTTTTTAGTATACAGTATATGTAGTATATAAAAAATGCAGATGTGAGGGCAATGTCCACTGTATAAGTGGGAGAGGAGTACTTCAATTGCTACATTCAATTTCCCTATAAATGTTCAGAAGTAGGCTAAACGTAGAGAAATGGGAGTATAAGAGGACTTTTGCCCTCAAAATGTTTTATATACCGCATTATGCCACTGGGATCCCCAAAAGGCACCATTCTAGTCAGCCCTCTGTACCCACAGACTTTATCCATGGATTCAACTATCCATAACTTGAAAATATTTTTTTTAAAAAAATAAGCAAACCTTGATTTTGCCATTTCATATAAGGGATACCTTTTTACTATACCACTGTATTTAACGGGAATTGAGCATCCATGCATTTTGGTATCCACGGGAGTGGGGGGGTCTCGAGAACAAACCCCAACATATACTAAGGGCCCACCATAATTGGAAAGCTACCTGTGCTTCCAAATAAAGATAAAAACATTGTTTCCTTTTCCTCACCATTGCCTCAAAATAGGTTTGATTTCAAACTCTTACTCATATTCAATTGGGATTCAAGATAAGTTTTCCTTTAGCTGTTTTCCAGCTGTTCCCCTGCAACTGTTGTCATCTCCATCTCAGATGTAGCTCTGCAAAGTGGGTAAAATTCTCAGGTGCGATTGTACAAACTAAATCATCTCCATGTTTCATAGAGTGACCAGAGTTTTGACAGGAACATTTGGGGCAATCCTCCACAGCCTTCTGTTGGCATACATCACTGTACCATCCAGTTAAGAGGTGATACGATAGTCCTGTATAAATATTTGAAGGGGTGTCTGATTGTGGATGGAGCAAGCCTGTTTTCTGCAGCTCCAAAGAACCCGGAACAATGGATGCAAGCTACAGGAAAAGAGATTCCACCTAAACATTAGGAGGAACTGCCTGACAGTAAGCTGTTTGACAGTGGAACACATTCCCTCAGAGTGTGCTGGAGCCGTTTTCTTTGGAGGTTTTTAAACAGTGGCTGGATGGCCATCTGTCTGGGGGTGCTTTGATTGTGAGTTACTGCATGGCAGGGGTTTGGACTGGATGGCCCTTGGGATCTCTTCCAACTCTGTGATTCTATGATTCCAATAGGTCATCCACTCCTGTGGATGGGGGAAATTATTGCACATCTAAATCTCAGCAGTAAGTAGTTTGCCAATGAGAAAACAAACATGAAATTTGAAGCCCTCAGACCACCGCCATCCTATACAGTAGAGGAGCTTAATTTTATAGTATGACCACTTTCATGTGTTACCATGCTCTTATAGTCCACAGCAGCCAGCAAATGCATCAGCACAAGTGGTAAGTTTACTATTTACACAGTGTGAATGATCAGGTCAATTGCCTTACCTGGTGACTTCTATGCCTTTAGCTTCATTAATATATGGTAAGCACTGAAGCTCTTGATCCCTGAATTTCTCGGTTACTATTTTTGAAAAAGACCATTCATCATTGGACAAAAGAGTGGCATGGGAATCATCTATGACATCCTGAATTCCTTGAAGAGCAAATTAAAAATAAAATTGTTACTAAATCTTTATTTTAAAATTTGTTTCCTGCTTTTTAACAATGGGAATTAAAAAAAAAAAGAGTAGCTAATTCACAATGGACCTATTTGTACAGGAAAAGTACCTGCAATAAATTAACTCTACCAAGATTTCTTATAAATAGCTTGGGGAGGGGTAACAACATCCTAAACATTTTTAACAAAACTCAAAGCAAAAATAATGACAAACTAGTAGCTGGGGAATGAGCAATAGTCATAATCCACAGATTAAAAATCTGCACATATGACACTTGTAATTAAAAGTTCTACTATATTTTTGTATATTGTAATTATTTCCATGGTGGGCAAGAGGCTGATATCAGACTGCTAAATGGAGATAAAATTTCATGTCTGTTATAGACTGTTGTGAAAAGGTCTCTTTTCTTAGCCTTTGTTGTGTCATGGAGCCCTGTGAAAATTTGTTGAAAGTTATGGAGCTAGTGTGGTGTAGTGGTTAGACTATGATTCTGGAGACCAGGGTTCAAATCCCCACTTGGCCATGAAATCCCTCAGGTGACCTTGGGCAAGTCACACTCTCTCAGCCTCAGAGGAAAGCAAGGGCAAGCTGCCTCTGTGCGCATTCTGCCGAGAAAGCCTTATGTGTGTGTTGTGTACGTAAGCCACTTTGATTGCCTTTGCAAAAGGCAGGATATAAAAATAAAGGTTTTTTTTAAAGTTATGGCGACCCTATGATCGGGTTTTCTTGGCAAGATTTGTTCAGAGGAGGTTTGCCATTGCCTTCCCCTGAGGCTGAGAGAGTGTAAATAGGGTCACCCCCAAATCAGAAGACTTGCAGCCACTCAACAACAACATGGACTCCCTCACCATAAGATGGTGGTCATGCCAAGAATACATTGCATGACCATATTACAGTAGGATCCATCAAATAATTTTTTGAATTGATCAATTCCTTGACACAACCTGACATTTAAAAACAAACCCACAAAGACAATTGTCAAAGTACCAGGAAGGAAAATAAAGTAATTTTTGCACTTGGTTCATTGACCTCTTGAAGCTCATCTCTTGAGGGCCCCATGGGCCATAGGTTATGAATCCCTGGTTTATAAATGTATGAATGGTAATATCCGTTTTGTTTAAAATAGAAGCATCACCTAAAATAGTAGCATTGCCTTCTGGTTGTGGGGAGCCAGCATGGGGTAGTGGTTTGGGTACTGGACCACAACTCTGGAGACCAGGGTTCAATTTCCAGCTTGGCCAGGAAAGCCACTGGGTCAGGGTGACCAGACACATCCTAACCAGAAAGGAGGACAAGGGGCTGCCAAATGTAGGGCATTAAAAAATGGAGGACATTCCCAAATACAAGCTAGAAGCACTCATGCAAATATAAATTCATGTTTCTTTGCCATGCTCAAAAAATGACACCATCCTTTTCCAGGACATGTCCTACCTTTCAATGTTCTGTCCTGGAGGAATATCAAAATGTCCTCCATTTTGAGCATGACCGAGAAGCATGAATTTATATTAGTGTTTTTTGCTCTTGTAATGTCCTGCATTTTTCTTGAATGCTCTACATTTTTTCAGTGCCTTTTCTTCCTCTTTATTATTTATTTACTTATTTATATCCCGCTTTTTCCACCCCCCCCCCCCCCCCCGAATTGGGACTCGAAGCGGCTTACAATTTAAAAGCACAATACAATTTAAAAACAACAACAAAACCTTTGTGCTTAGGACACCTGAAAATGGAGGACATTTTGGAATGCCTAATGGACAGCAGGCATTGAAACGTAGGACGTGTCCTGTAAAAAAAAGGCGGCTTGCCACTGCCTTCCCCCCTGAGGTTGAGAGAGTGTAACTTATTATTATTATTATTATTATTATTATTATTATTATTATTATTATTATTAATTAGCTTTATTTATTAAGCGCCGTAGATGTACACGGCGCTGTACAAAACCAAATAAAATCCAGAATATAGAAAAAGCCTGCCTGTGGCGTACAATCTAAAAGCGCAGGGTGACCAGGCTGCACTGGGTGAACTTGGGCAAGAAGTCACACTCTCTCAGCCTCGGGGGGGGTAAAGGCAATGGCAAAAGTCCCTGAGTAAACCCCATGTTAGGTTCTCCATGATTCAGAAATGACTTTGGAGGCACCCAAGAAGAACAACTGCGTGAAGAGAGCTGGGGTTTTCTTTCTGAGTGCTGTGTTTGTTTATACAGGGCTAGTGAGGCTTCCCTAGATGCCTTGAAGGAAACCCTGAGAGGGGCGGAGGTCGGAAGGGGGATTGCCATGTTACTTTGGGAGCCATGAATCATCCCAGAAACAGACAGCAGGAGGGAGGCAGGGAGGCGGCTGTGGCAGCAGAGAGGAGAGCCTTGGCTCGCTCTCCTGCCAGCCAGCCAGCCTCCCTCAAAATAAAACATGGCTGAAGCCGGGGCCGGCTTGCTGGAGCAGCTCAAGTCCTGCCTGGTCTGGTCGTGGAGCTCTGTGTGGACCCTCTGGTTCTTCGCCATGCTCTTCCTGGCCTACACCCTGAGGGTGCCCTTAAAGATTCATGACAACCTCGCCACAGGTAACAACGGCCCGGCAAAGGCGCCTCCTCCCCTCCTCTCCTCTCCTCTCAACTTGGCGGCGCTGAGGGGAACTTTTGTGAGGGAGAAGGAAGGAAGACAGGCAGGCAGGCGGGAGGAGCGGGGATGATGGGCTCTCAGGGGGATAGGAAGGCATAGCTATCTATCTATCTGAGAACACACACACACACGCACATATGGTTAAGGCTCTGCCTCAGTGGTAAACAAACGCAGCAGTAAGAACATACACACACTGCTATGTGTGTTTACCACCAAGGCAGAGCCTTCACTAGATCCCTGCAAGGAAACCCTGAGG
>CM034708.1:145733258-145746477 GCA_020142125.1 Phrynosoma platyrhinos | reverse complement strand
GCATTTTTCCCACCCACATGGCCATTTTTCCAGCCCGCATGGTGCTTCCCAGCCCATGCAGCTGTTTCCCTGCTCCAGGAAATTCTGCCTGGAAGTCCTGCCCCACCAGAAGTCCCGCCCCTCACACCAGCTCACACCCGGTGTGGGATCCCCATTGCTGCTAAGGAGGCTATTCAAGTAGAATTTTAACAGGATTAATGCATTCTTGGCCAGTATTTATCACATGACACTGTGTCTACCTTGCATTACAGTCATTACTGTAGCATCTTTTCATTGACTGACTAGAAAAGCCCACCAATAGGCTCTCAATCTTGTTGTTATTCCATTGGTGCCTTTGTGTATAGGTTCCTTCTGCTGCAGTTTTGCTTCTCAGGTAGTCACGCGTTGTGAGTGGGTGTGATTCTGCTCCTCTCCACCCTCCTGCTTGCAGTGATCATGGTGACCAACACCTCCTTAAAGCCAATTGCTGTGTGCTTATACACATAGCAAACAGCTTCAGGAGGCAGCTGGCTCAAAAGTGATCACGTGGGGCACACAGCAGTCCCATGCTTTGAGGGGGAGGTAGACCAGTGAATAGAGTGACCAACACCTTCCTGAAGCCAGCTGCTGTGTGCATATTCACACAGAACCAAGCTTTTGAAGGCGGTTGGCAGCCACGATTGCTTGTCCCTCCCCACTTCCTCTTGGAAGGTGGCATTTAGCAGTACAGAAAATGCCAAAGTGCTATCATGGGAAAAAGCTTGATAATTAATAATGCCAAATCAGTATGCTTTCATTAAACTAGCATGACTGTGGCAGGACAGTGGTCTGGTGTGATAAATTCCTAAGTCAGAGCAATGGTGCATTCTTAGGGGATTCTTATTTACTTGAAAGGCAGAGGCCTGAATCTAATTTAATGATGGTAGAACGAAAATCCCCACTGATGCAGCTGTGTAGTGTTTCACAAGTGTTAATACAACAGGCAGTACAAGCATGCAGCCTCTGCAACTGCATGCCAAGACCGCTCTGTATTTCTTTAATCATTGTGAGGATTAGTGAGTGTATGAAGTATAAAGTTAGGAAATGAGAGGAAAGGAAAGGAAAAGTTGGAAAAGAAAAAGAATGAAATAAAGAGCAAACTAAATAAAACAATAGAAAATCAAAAATTGCATGACACTGTAATAAATATGAAAAGGTTTTATTCTAGCAGAACTGTAAAAGAACACATGCTGCATAATGGGGTGAGCTACTGTCACAAGTCCCAGCTCCTGCCAACCTAGCAGTTTGAAAGCATGCTAATGCAAGTAGATAAATAGATACCACATCGGTGGGAAGGTAAATAGCGTTCTGTGCAATCATGCTGGCCACAGGATCACAGAGTAGTCTCTGACAACGCTGGCTCTTTGGCTTAGTAACGGAGATGAGCACCTCCCCCTATGGTCAGACACAACTCGACAACCTTGTCAACGGGGAATACCTTTACCTTTACCTAAATAAAACAATAGAAAATTAAAAATAGCATGACACTTTAATAAATATGAAAAAGTTTTATTCTAGCAGAATTGTAAAAGAACACAGCAATTTTATTCAACACTGATATAAAAATTATATCATGATATAAAAAGTAGTGCAATCCTGAATGAGGAGTTAAATATTGGACCATTAAAGCAACTGCCGCCTGTCTTTTGTGAGGCAGAACATCCGCTGCAAGAACTTGATATTCTAGGCTGTGCCCATTTGCATGACGAGAATCTTCTTCACTATTACCTTTCAACCAAGAAAAGAACATAAAGAACACTTACCAGTGAAGCAGTGGATCCAATCCTTCTGCTCACTCAGAAAATGTGCAACTGCTTCCACAATGTATGTTGTTCTGCCAAAATGACACAATTGTACACAAGAAACTGGTCTCTCCTCCTCTGCTCAAATATACGATTTCTGAAAAGTTAAGAAGATAAAAACACTGTTCATGCTGTTCTTATTATTTCATTTGTTATTAGTTAAATTGAGACCTGTTTCGGTGTCAGCTTTAGAAATACTAAAATCACATAATATATCTTTCCCTGGAACAGTGTACCCCAAACCTGGTACTTTCCATGTATTAGTTTATCTGTTGATAGTCCTTCATTCTTTCCATTTGTATAAAATGTAAACATTAGTGGAGTCTCATCTAAGATAAGCAGACCAGTTGCCAGCAGATATGGAACCAGGCAATTAAAGTGGTCATAAAATAGGGATATCTGAGAATTCCCTTCTGAAAGTCCACTAGCAGCCATGCTAATAGCCTTGGTAACAGGTAGAGCATGAATGAGAGTTGTTGGACTGCAAGACACAACAGCCTTAGCTGGTACAGCCAGTAGCATGGATCTGTATCCATTGATGCTGAATATAACAGACAAATATATACTTGAGATTATGCTAGAGGAAATAAGAGGAAGCATGATTTTTCTTTGCAAAATGGGACTAAGATTTGGAGTATAAACTCCATCCAGCATCATATATTTTGACCCGTGAGTACAAAAACTTGAAATCAAGACTTTTGTTTCTACTCTCTTTTCCTGTATTCATTAATTGCTTTGTTATTTTTATTGTTACTTGTTATAAACTTTACTGAAAGGAGCCTAAGGGCCGCTTTTTTCAAAAGTGTTTGATTCATCCTGCGCAACATCTGTGAAGAGATTAATGTCATTACTTGATTTGGAAGTCTGTTAATAATTCGACTAACCTTGCGGGGAGGGGTTGTTTGTTTATTCACATGTCATTTTGTCTTTAGTCAACTACATCATTCCTTTTTTCCCCCTCTTAAACTACCAACTTGAAGTTCGTGTGGTTTGATTATCTAGACAACTAGATGTGTCCTAACTTTTAGAACAATTATTAAACTTGGCTATGAATGGAAAAATAGTTCACTAAGCTTTTCAATAATTAAGCCTATATTGGCCTGTTTTCTATTTGGGAATGTGTAGAGTTGTATTTCACAAAAACGAATTTTCAACTAAAGTTTAAGGCAAATAAATCTAAAAAGAAAGAATAAGATGAGTATTGACAGATTATTAAATATTAAATGCATGTCTCAAATATATCAGGACATCTAGAGAATTAAAATGTATTCAGTTTATTCCAAACATATGTCAGCTTGTATACATTTTAGACAGATGACTATTTTCATATGGGTAAAGATGCTACCATTGAATTAAATTGCCTTGTATTTGTCTCTCATCTGTAAATAGTGTCCTGATTGATCAGTTATTGAGTAGTAAAAATGATCTTACATAATATATTTAAATATTGATGAATACCTGTTTAATGTAATATGAAGCTCTGAAGCCTACATCTTGCATTGTATTACAGTTCTGATACACTGAAATCTGGTTTGTGATTCTGGACCTTTATATCTGCACAGTAATGTCATCATTTTGTAAATTAAAAACCACAAAATCAATGAAATGGTGTGATTTCATAGGTGTGACAACACTGAGGTCCTACATTAAATTCAACAACAAAATAGAAAAGAATAATATATATGTACATGAAAAGGGTGAATTGGACAAATGGACTGTCAATTAAATGTCCATTTAATGAACTGTCATTGTCACTTAAAACTGTCAGTTAAAATACTGATTTGGAGATTGAAAAACAACTGACAATGAAATTACAGTCACCACTCTGTTTTCATGGGGGATCCGTTTTGGACTCCCTCCCCACCCATGAAAATGGAAACTCTCCAGTATTCAAGCCGTGGGCACACATACCATTTTAGCCAATGGGGCTTGCCTCTCCGTGAAGAATGAAGACCGCAGACTTCAAGTCTGTGAAAACAGAGGGGAGAGTGTATTATTTTAAGTGGACCAAGATTGTGTTGTTTTGATGAACCATTTACAGTCAGATAGGGATAACTCAAACTGCGGATGGCAAGCCCACGTTTGGCATGGGTGCGCTGTATAGCCTAACAACAAGAATTTATAATATAGTCAGCAGTAGAGGTTCTACTACAAGAACACAGTGTTGCTAAACTTCGCCATTCCTCTCAGAGGCTGTTCTTTTATTAGAAATGATTAAAATTTAAAATTACTTTTGAATGTGTACTGTGAGAAAAGTCAAATGCAAAGGCAGAAAAGTGATCTATTGGACTGAATGTTGGTTTCTGAATCATTCCTCCTGAAAATGGCTTGATGAATGATGGAAAAGATTACTAAGCCAGTTTTGAAAATGTGTCATGCCATATTTCCAGCCTTAAAATTGTGTGTGCAATGAAAAATGAAAAATGTGTTAGATTTCCTAGGGAAAGTTTCCTGTTGCTAAAAGATTTTTTTAAAAGAATGTTCAGTAATGATTCCTAGACAAAGTGAAATACTGTTATGTAGAAATTCATTGTCTGTTATGCCTTACAATAAAATATATCTGCACAAGGTCTGTCCAATGACAGTATTTAATTCCAATCAGTATGTTGCAAGGGTAATGTTTTCTTGATAACATAAATCAACAATTATGCAAAGCAGACTTTTGGTCCTTGGAATTCCAGTACTGCTTAACAGGAGTTGTACATCTTATGTGTCACACAATGCCGGAACCCCACAAAATCCCTTATTCCCCCCAATTCTGCCCCCCTTTCTACCAAACCTTCACCCCCCCCACGCCCCATGTTGGCCAGTTTAGAACATTAAAAGCTTCTCATTTATAGTGGCAGTGGTGGTAGCATTGGCATTGAAACAGTTTGAAAATACTTGCAGATGCCATCCACATGTAACAAAACATCATTTCCACTTCTAAAAAAAGGACTGCTATGATGGGAAAGCTGCAGCCCTGTGGAGCTCTGGAGGATTTCAGTGGCAGTGTGCATCTCTCTGGACTATGGATCATGCCCACCTCTGCTTTATAGGACAACAGGAACACTGCTATGATGATTTGTTTGGAAAGCTACAAGGGGAGAATATACACAATGAAAAAGGTGCCTGCTTTTCTTCCAAATAGCATGGAACTAAAAATCTGTATGGGATGGCCAGAGCAACTTAAGACAACTTTGACTTATAGTGACCCTATGCATAAGAGATCTCCAAATCACCCTGTTGTCAACAGCCCTTCTCAAATCTTGCAGACTCAGAGTGGTGGCTTCCTTGAATGAGTCTATCCTTCTTGTAATGTGGTCTTCCTTTTGTCCTGGTGTCTTCCACCTTACCAAGCATCATTGTCTTTTCTAGCGAATCATGTCTTCTCATGACATATGCAAAATATTACAGTCTCAGCTTAGCCATCTTGGATTCTAGGGAGAGTTCAGGCTTGATTTGCTTTAGGACCCATTTATTGGTCTTTTTAGCAGCCCATAGAACTCTTCTTAAGCGTCACATTTCAAATGAGTTGATTTTTCCTCCTATTAGCTTTCTTCACTGGCCAGTTTTCACAAAAATACATAGAAATGGGAAATAGAATGGTATGGACAATCCTAACTTTAGTAGTCAATGATATATCTTGACATTTCAGGGTCTTATTTAGGGCCTTTGCAGACTGCCAGAAATAGTGCAAATTGAGTCCACTTTAACTATCCTGGCTCAGTGCTAGGGAATCATGGGAATTGTATTTTTTTCTGAGACATTGAGCCTTCTCTGTCAGAGAGCTCTGGTACAATAAACTACAGTTCCCATGATTCCCTAGCACTGAGTCAGGGCAGTTAAAGTGGACTCAGTTTGCACTATTTCTGGAAGTCCTCAAAGGCCGTTAGTTCCTTCCTATCTGCCCTTCTAAGTCCTAGTGCTTTTCTGATTTCTTGATTGTAGTCTCCATTCTGATTAATGACTGAGCCAAGGTATGGAAAATCTTGAGCTGTTTCAATGTCTTCATTGTCTACGTTAAAGTTATGTAAATTGTCTTTGGTCATTATTTTTGTTTTCTTAATGTTCAGCTTTAAGCCTGCACTTTCTTCCTTTACTTTCTTCAGTAATATTTCCAAGACTTTGCTATGTTCTTCTAGTAGTATGGTGCCATTTGCATATCTTAAATCACTGACGTTCCTTCCTCCAATTTTCATGCCTCTTTCCTGAGTCTAGTGATATATGTCAAGAATGATATGTTCAATCTACAAATTAAACAGAATGATAAAATGTAGCCTTGCATGACCTCCTTGCCAATTAGAAATCATTCTGGTTTTTTTGGGTTCTGTCCTAACAGTAGTCTCTTGTCCTGAGTACAGATTACGGATCAGGACAATCAAATGTTGTAGCACATCCATTTCTTTAAGAGCAATCCAATGTTTTTCATGAGTTGAAAAACTCTTAAGTCTTTGCTACAATCTATAAACCACAGGCTGATTTTTTAAAAAGGAATCTTTGGTGCTTTCCATTATTGAACGTTTGTTTGCAATATGATGCTTAGTGCCTCTTCCTTTCCTGAACCCAGCTTAGGGCCTTTGCAGACTGCCAGAAATAGTGCAAATTGAGTCCACTTTAAGGGTTAGGGTTAGTGCTAGGGAATCATGGGAATTGTTTTTTTTTTTTCTGAGACATTGAGCCTTCTCAGTCAGAGAGCTCTGGTGCCACAATAAAATACAGTTCCCATGATTCCCTAACCCTAACCCTTAAAGTGGACTCAGTTTGCACTATTTCTAGCAGTCTGCAAAGGCCCTTAGATATCTGGCATTTCTTGTTCCAGAATTTTGAGCATGACTTTCCTTGCAAGGGTAATTAATGCAATAGTCCTGTGGATACTGCAATCCCCTGTGTCCTGTTTTTTTGGTGATTGGAAAGTGTATTGAATCTTGTGGAGAGAAGGCAGAGTTTGCCAAGGTGAGAGAAGCCCTGGCAACATCCAATCAGAATGGGGCAGGTGCCAGCCAATCAGATTGAAGTTAGGAGGGGATAAATAGGACAGTTGGAGTTGGTTAGTGGCAGTTAGTGTTAGGGTCTGTTAGTGAGGGACTCAGTAAAGAGCAGAATTCTGAGGGGGAGTTATTGTTATAAAGTATCCTGAGGGATATAAAGAACCTTAGTGGCTGGTTTAAGAATAGATTATGCAAAGTATCCTAAGGAGGACTGAGAAGGTCCTGGGATAGCTAAGGAGTGTTCTCCGAAGAAAAGTGTTTAAAGTAAAAAGTGAAGCACAAACAAAAAGCAGGTGTATGAAACCATATTATCCTAAAGAGTCTGTGGAGTTAATGTCACTACCAAGTATAAGTATAAGAAGTTGTAACTGTAACAACATATAACAAATATAGCAAAACTATGATGTATCAACTGTATTAACCATCTAAAACTAGCAGTACCGTATTTTCCGGCGTACAAGACGACCCGGCGTATAAGACGACCCCCCATTTTTCCAGACAAAATATAGAGTATTAGCACCTCCGTCCTCCTTATCCTTATACCTGGCGTATAAGACGACCCCCCCACTTTAACCACAGATTTTGCAGGTTAAAAAGTAGTCTTATACGCATGAAAATAAGGTACATTGTTCAAGTTAACTCTCAAATAAACCTCTAACATTGTTTGAATAAAGGCTTGTCTGGAATTCTAATAAAGAAACACGCTACCAACATTTAAAAAGATAGTTTGGGGTTAAATCCCTTAAGAAAGTTAAAGGAGTGAGCCAGTTTCACTCATAGGTGGTATTTAAGAAGGAAAAACCCTTTCAGCTTCCATTGAGGGGAAATAAGTAAGGTGACTGAGGATGTCACCGTTACAGATTGGTGGCAGATGTGGGACTGAAAATAGTATATTCAAAAGTTATATGGTTGTCACAAATCTGTGGGGCATTGTTTTATTTTCCATATTTGTTGATAGATTTTAGCTAGCACTAGAGTAAATTCTGTCTCTGTAGCTTGAAGCGGCTCATGCTATGCCATCTGTTACTGGTGATTTATTTCTCCCAAGTTCTCTTAATGTAGCTTTTACTTGACTTTTGGGTAGAACAGATCACCCATGAGAGAGCAGGGTTGGGGCAGCAGCAGCAGCCGCACGCCATGGCCCCAATCTGGCTTTTTGCCAATGCAAAAAGGAGCAACAGAAAGCCGCTCCTTTTTGAGCGGGCAAAAAGCCGGCTTTTCCCACCCCGCCTCACTTTCATGGCACTCCTGTGGTGTGTGGCGTGTAAATGCCATGCCCCAGAGTGCCGTGAAGCTTGCCTATGTGGGCAGGTGGCATGACGCCGGCTTTTGGATGGCTTCAGAGTGTGCGGCATCAAAACACCATGCTCTGAAGCCACCCAGACCCCAGTGCAAAGTCTGTTTCACCCCTTTCTAAAATTGTTGGTTCATTTTCAAATAGCTCTTCCTTGAAATAATCTGTCATCCTTTCATCTTCTTTACATAGTTCTTCAGTGTATTGTTTTCATTAATTTTTTATTTGTATTTGGCCATGTAATATCTTCCTTTGCTGGTTGTCTAGCTCCACCAAATACAGAAAGCTAGTCCCATGGTGGGTTGAGTAGACTGAACACACAAAAAGGGCAGAACAGACAGTAAGACAGACTTCCAGACCAATCTTTTGTTCTCCATTTGTATCTGTTTCTCCATACTCAGCTGCAGGTAAAGAACCCCAAACTAAGAATTAATCAAACCCAGCATTCTGACTTCCAACAGTACAGAGCAAGATGCCTCCTGAGGAAACTGATTCCATTTATCTTTTAATTCTAACACGCTTATGGTAGACCTATTCTCTGTGACTTTGCTTCATCCTTAAAAGAAAACTGTATATTGCTTTTTACATATCCCACAACCCTAAGTAAACTACAAAGATGCTACAAGATCACTTTGCATATTGACAAACAGTATACCTCATTTTACTATGGAAAAAGAAACACACAGGACTATTTCTTTTTTAAGAGAAAAGTTGAGAAACTTTTTATAAGGTATAGTGAACTGTTTTCTCATGCTCCAAGCAGTAAGGAATCTTGTGTTATTTTAAAGACTAACAATGTTATTGTAGTATAAGCTTTTGTCACTAAAGGCCTCTTCATCAGATGCCTGAAGCGTTATCCACCCTTGGCTGGTGTATGTGCACATGGTTGTAGAGAAAAAGAGGTAAGCAGTGAGATCAGTTGGTATGATGTGCAAAAACAGTGACTAGTGACATTATGATAAAACTTAAATATATGCGATGAATGCATGTTGACCAATTACAGCAGCAGTAACAGATGATTATTGTCGTTGTTGTGTGCCTTCAAGTAATTTCTGACTTATGGTGACCCTAAGGCATTCACCTATCATCAGGTTTTCTTGGCAAGTTTCTTCAGAGGGGGTTTGCTATTGCTAACCTCTGAGTCTGAGAGAGTGTGACTTGCCCAAGGTCACCCAGTGGGTTTTTATGGCCGAGCCAGGATTTGAACCCTGGTCCCAGTGACCTAGTCCAGTGCTTAAACCACTATGCTGCACTGGGTCTCTGATGATTACAAACATCTTAAGTTAATTAACACCAAGAATAAAAAGCTGGATAAAAAGCCTGTTAGCTTCTTCCAGTCTAAAGAGGATACAATTCAAATTTTAGATAAGATGCAGTTCAGCAGTTTCATGCTGGAGTCTCTCTTTGGAGTTCCTTTTTTCAAGAATGGCAACTTTCTGGTCAGCTACAGCATGTCCTGAAGTTAATATCAGGTAATTTAGCAAATATGATTTCAAAAATAATTGTTGTATTAAAATAAATAATTATAATATACTAATAGTACCCACAATGTCTGGAGTTGATTTATATGCTTCTTTTCCAGTGTGGAATATATGCTTTTATTCATTAATAAAGTACATCTGCATTCTACATAGGACCAACGTAGGACAAATATACTCTATGCAAATTGCTCTATGCAAATCTAGATAAAAGATTTTTGCAAGTATTAATTTGCTGATCCATTGTCAGGATGCTTGTGCTATCTGTAGCAACTGTTTCTGAATAATAGCTTACTGTTAATAATTTATCACTGTCTGTAGTTTCCTCATTTAATTTATCTCTGACTCTGTTGTTCAGTCTTTATCAGCCACCTGCATATGTGCAGCTCAGGGTAATACTCCATGTGTCCAGAGGTGTCATGGAATAACTTGAATCCAGAACAGGTTTGCCAGGTTTTCAAAAAACAATAAGGGAGAGTCAAAGTTCATGACATGAGGGACTGATAATTAATTTTCTGTCTTTAGGAAAATCCATACTGGGTTTCTTTTTTTAGCATGCATCAACAGTCCTGAATCTTTTTAAATCATACTATAATTATCTGTATTGGCAGTGAGCCTCAGACATACTTGCTCCTGAAACCTGGCCTCAGCTTTTTCTCAAAATGCTCAAACTTGCATGTACTGGATTATTGGCATCCCATTCAGTTTATATGAAAGGAAGCACTTTCCAGCCCTCAAGTAATAGACATCCCTTATAAGAGACACCTGCTAGCCCTACAAGGGACAAGCTTTCTAACCTTCAAATAAGATACATCCTTCATAATAAGTGACACATGAAAATCGTAGTTCAGAAGATCTATCTCCGTAGCATCCTAATATTTCCATTTTTAACGTGATTTAGTGGAGAAAGATTGTTGTCGTTGTGTGCCATCAAATTGTTCCTGACTTATTGTGACCTCAAGGCGACCTTATCACATGGTGATCTGAGTCTGAGAGAGTGTGACTTGCCCAAGGTTACCTAGTGGGTTTCCATGGCTGAGTAGGGATTTGAACCCTGGTCTCTGGAGTCGTAGTCCAACGCTCAAAGCACTGTGCCATGCTGGCTCCAAATATGGTTACCTTTTTGGGATAAATAAGATAGTTTTCTAGTTCCTGGAGTTTACTCCTTATTAAACTTTCTTTGTAGGGGAAAGAAAAGGTAGTTCAGATGAAATTGCTGCTATGTTTAACTGCAGGGCTTCTCTAAGGGGGGTGGTAGACTGCCAGAAATAGTGCAAATTGAGTCCACTTTTAGGGTTAGGGTTAGGGTTAGGGTTAGGGAATCATGGGAACTGTAGTTTATTGTGGCACCAGAGCTCTCTGACAGAGAAGGCTCAATGTCTCAGAAAAAAAAAAATACAATTCCCATGATTCCCTAGCACTGAGCCAGGGCAGTTAAAGTGGACTCAGTTTGCACTATTTCTCGCAGTCTGCAACCACTCTGGTATTTTTAGTGCTATGATAGTTTGCTGTTAGATTTGTGAAATGGACTGTGACTTGTCAATTGCTGTGTTAGGAGATGGATATTCACCTTCAGATTTCTCCAAGGCAAACAATGCCAAGATTGGCGATTGAGGCCAGTGATAAGGATCACTACAGCATTTTTTTTTTGTAAAATGTTGCAAAACCTGTTCTAAAATAAACACACACGCTGGTACTATTTCTGCTCAAGTTTGTTGGTGATCGGAAAGCTCTCTAAGCAAACAGTACTGAATCTTCTTTGAATAACAGCTGCCATGGTTTGTCCAGGTAAAGAAAATATTTATAATATACTGATTAATTTTCTGGAGATATTATTAACGTGGCACCATTCATGTTTTTGAATAAAGGCTGCATTTGTATCAAGCCAGTCAGTCATTCTGCCTTTCTTCTTCTGCCCACACTTCTCTTTGGTGATCAAGGATGCTTTGATTTTTTAAAATTTAGTTTCATATGCTTTCGTTTAAAAATGGTAAGAAATCCCAGTCAAATCTGCTGGTTTTTTGTTTGTTTGTTTGTTTCGAAAACCTGTATAAGGAATCTGAGTTTCATTGTCTGTTACCAATAAGAAATATGTGACTTCCACATTCTGTCAGGCTCCTTACTGTATTTTCAACACAGAATCAATCTGTAGATATATGATGAATATTTTCATTCAGACAGAGTGCATACCTTTGTTAGTTAATACTTTTAAAATCCTACATGGTTTGGATCCAAGTTATCTACAGGATTGGCCCCTCCTTTTTTAAAATTTTTTATTTTTATACACATTAAATCTACAGTTATTTAATTTGAATTTACATTCTCAGATTCTATATCATAATATTATTTACACCATTCCATACTTCCTAATAGTCCCCTAAGTTAATCACCTTGTTCTCACATTTTTATTTTTCGACTTATTGTTAGTCATAATCTTCCTAGATATATGTCATACATCTATCACAGTATTCACAGGACTTATCCTTTCTCCTCCCTGCTACCTCCTTTTAAAAACAATATCTCTAATTTCTTATTACCACTTTTAATACTTGTAACCTAACTCCATCTGCTATTGCAAAATTCCTTTATTGGAAACCACTCTTTTTCAATAATCTCTACATCTTTCTGGTTAAGTCGAGCTGTTAGGATGTCCATCTCTTTCATCTCTGCTATTTTCATTAACCAACCATCTATCATTGGGAGTTCTTTTAGATTCCATTTTTGTGCCAATAGTATCCTTGCCACTGTGATCATATAGAGTAGTATTTGCCAATGTTTCCTTTCTATCATCGTTGGAATCTTATTGAGCATATTTAGTAAGTATATCTCTGGTCTCAATTCATAGTTGACCTTCAGTATTTTCTCAATTGTAATATGGACCTTTTTCCAGTAAGCTTTCAATTTCGGACATCTCCACCACACGTGGAACCAAGGTCCTCCTTTCTTGTTACATTTCCAACATTCATTGGAGCTAGTTTTGTAAATTTTTGCAATTTTATTAGGTGTAAGATACCACCTCTGCTCCAAGGATGGGCTCCTCCTGTACAATGTGCCCCATACACTCAGATCCTCTGGGGTTGTTGTTGTTGTTTTGTTGCTGTCATTATCATTCATGTTGTTGCTGTTTGTTTTGGGGAGGTTTGAACACTTTTTGAATATTGTCTTGGTTATTAGGAAAGATATTTAGGCAACCATTTTTGTTAGGGGCATTTATTACTCATCTGGAGAACAGTGGCCCCTCTGTTTTTGCAGACTTGAAGTTTGTGGTCCGTGCTTTATGCGGATCAGCAAGAGGGGAGGCTTAAAATGGCACCTGCGCTGTGCATGGGAGTGCACCCTCATTCAAGCCTATGGAGCTAGAATATGCCTGATCTTTTGTTTTCATGGGAGGGTCAGGAGCGGATTCCCCACAAAAACAAAGGGGCGATTGTATAGTGGAAATTTGTGTGGCAAAGAAGAGAAAGTAATAAAAGAAGCTAGGCATTAGGAAGGCACTCTGTAGAAGGTTCTATGAACTGTCCTTGGTTCTCCAACATCTGATTTTCTAGAACAGTGATGGCGAACCTTTTAGAGACTGAGTGGCCAAAATCAATGGCATTCCAGCACCGGGATGCTGGGGACAGGACTTCCACTTTCTGGGGGGCAGGACTTCAGGGG
>CM034708.1:145703767-145722824 GCA_020142125.1 Phrynosoma platyrhinos | reverse complement strand
CTCAATTTGCACTATTTCTAGCAGTCTGCAACCCCCCTAAGTCTCCAAAGCAGATAATAAAGTTGAAAACTGCAGTGTTTTCAAAATAACAGCATTAATATTTTGTGAAGTTCAAGAGGGTCAGTAGTATGTAAGACCCATGTTGATTTTTCAAGATTTCTAGGCTGCTGGATGAAAATTTTTCCATGACCCTATGTATATAGCCTGCCACCATGTTAATGTATTCCAGATCCAGTTCAATTTATTAGTATTTATATAAGTCAGATTCTTGTTTCTGAGCAACAGCATCATTGTATACAAGTGGTGAACAGGCTATGGGATATTCGTCATAGAATCTGAAGATTAATTTTGGTGCACAGTGACAAAATCATAATACCATATAAATTCATGAGTCAACCTCATGTACAAGTCAAGGGCAGGTTTTGGATGCAAAATTATAGATTTTGATATGACCCATGGACATGTTGAGGGTAAAACTTGAGGGCATGTAACAAAGAGGTAAAGGAAGAAGCAAAGAAAAATGATGTCTATGAACTTACAAAATTCCAGCAGGCTTAACTGTGCTCACCCCAAAGGCTGGGTGGATGAGGAGGAAACTGCGGTAAATGGTGACTCTGTGAAGTATCGGACCAGATATGACCAGATGTGGCCAGGCCTAAGAAAACACACACCTGTCAAAAAGGTGTAAAGGCAAGAGTTAAGGTACAGTATTAAATCTTATATCAAAAAAGGAACATCCCCTTCTCTGAGTAAAGTGATGAAAAGTGAGAGCTGGGAGAACCTAAAAGAAGCATTGATCCCCTCTACTCTCTCTGAGCCCCTTTGAAAGGAAGTGCCAAAGAGCTGCTACCACCTCTATTTTCCTGCCCAAGTACTCAAATAGGCTAGAAGCAGTATTGTGGCAGAAATAGTAGAGAGGGTTTGTGCTTCTTTTAGGTTATCTGAGGCCAGACTAAACTCTCATCTTTCACTGCTCTACACAGAGAAGGTGTGGCTCCTTTTTTGAGTTAGGATACAGTACTTACATTGACCCATGGTTAAATCGGCCCAGTTTTTTGGGTTGATTTTTTAACTAACATTTCTAGACTTGTACATGAGCATATATAGTAATTCTCTTTTGCAGTTGGCAGGGTCATTGGGAGACAATAGAAATTTTCTGTCACCTTCACTTATCCCCAGTTGCTCACTAAGAGACAGGAGCCCCAAAAGGATGATATGCCAATAATCGAAGTGACACCAGGCACAGCAACAAAAGACAACATTTGCAGTCTTCAACTGAGAGGGACAGTGGAAAAGCCTGGGAGAGGGAAAGAAGAAGCTGTGGTTTGCTTATGGAAGGGAGAAGGAGAAGCTGTGGCAGTGAAGAGGAAATAGAAGCAATGAGGCTGCAGGTGAGAGAAGTTGTAGGGCATGGAAGAAGATAGGAAGACCTTTAGAAACTTTAGTTATAATGGATCAGGAGATGACAGAGAACATTGATCTGGAAATGTTGACCCCAACATTATGCAGATTTTGCAGTATGATTATTTGGCTTTGGCCATCTCTAATTTGTGGCAGGGATGGCCAACTTTGCTGTTGTGTGCCTTCAAGTCATTTCTGACTTATGATGACCCTAAAGTGTACCTATCATCAGGTTTTCTTAGCAAGAGTTGTTCAAAGGAGGTTTGCCATTGCTTTCCCCTGAAGGTGAGAACATGTGACACTTTATTCTTGAGATAATGGTAGAAAAAGGAGGAGCTTCACAGTTATGGAACACATATTTTAGCATAGCCCAAGGTATCACTTGCAGAGCCTGCAAAAGAGATGTTGCATTCAAGTGTGGAATACTTTTTAATTGTTTTACAACCTTGAAGATTATTTTCCTTATGAATGAAGGTGCCAGAAAACCTTGATCAACCTTTTATAGGGCTGTCACATAGAACTGGCTTGGAGTCACACATTCAGCCAGCTATCTCTGACTGGTATTAACACATGTACCTAGAGATACTTTATGGATAGATTTTGTTGTTAATTTATGATAAAGGATTTCATAGTAAATAATAGGCTCAGGCTTGTTGTTTTTCCTATCTTTGTTAAAAACCCATCTGCTGCAATGCATATATTGAACATTTGATTACATATTAGGACTAGATGGTACTGTTGTTGTTGTTGCAATTGATAAGGCACTTGCAAGGAAGCATTTGCAGATGCTGAGCAGATGGTTTGTAATTCATTGGGGGACAACGTTGTCCCTCATCTTTTAGCATGGGGAAGGTTTCTTCTCCTTTTTAATCAGCAGGGAGGGGAAATATGTGTGGTTCTTTGTCTTCTGTATTTTGTGACAAAAGAATTCCCACTTGAGTTGCGGTGCTCTATTCAGGCTCCCTCCGAGCCTGTGGTTAACAGCAGTCAGTCTTTGCAGTGTTCTGACGTCATCCAGTGTATGCATAAGCTATGCTATTGTCTTACTGAGAGCAGGGGCTGTAGATTGCAGTATCTGGTGTCTGCTACCTATTTCTGCCTCACTGCATCAGCAGAAGAGATCCTGACCTTCCCTCATCTACTGGATTTTGGAAGAAACACTCCTGATAGATATATACAAAGAAGACCTGTTTTGCTTTGAGGGCTGCAGAAAAAGGCAGTTTGCAGGCTGAAGCTTTGGAAGAGAAGAGCAGAATCTGACGGCTGGATAGCTGTGGAAACTGCGTTGTCTGGCTTCATGATCCCTGCTGTGTAGCAGTCTCATCCCTCCTTCTTTCTCATATACATTCCCTCTATTTCTCTTCCTTTCCCTTTCTAACTCCCCCTTTTGAGATACAAGCATCTGGAGCCAGCCATGTTTGGCACTGAGTCGTCATGTAAGTAAATGTGTTATCTCCCTTTTATTTCTGTTTGGTGAGAGAGAGGGGGACCAGGACTTATTCTGCGGCATCATTTTGTGCCCAGTGACTACATCTAATGTGCTGCAGCAACAAAAATCTGTGGCTCTGCCTTGTTTGTTAAGGAACGAAAGATGCTGAGGTGATAATGACCCTCTCTCTTTTTGCCGTGTCTTTGATACTGGCAGCAAGACAGCGTAGGACTGTCAATGATGCTGAATCCAGGCCTCGCAAGATGCAAAACAAAATGTGCTTTTTGCCTGAATGTGTTCATTGAGCGCATGTGTGACTGGCACACACACATGATCTCTCTATGTTAGAGAGACATAGTAATGGAAGAGTTACTTATCTTACAGTGAGGGGGTTTCAAAGATTTGACAGGATGCTACAGGATTATGTGCTAGAGAGTTAGAGCATATTTGATTTAACAAGTAAGCATCATCTTGCTGCTGGAAAATAATAGATATCTCTCAGATGTTATTTGAAGTAGCTGAAGCTTAGTTTGTTATGGAGTGTGTGTGGGGGGGATGACAACATTTGGTATATACTATGAGGAAGACATTTCCAAATGCAAGGTCAGTGGTTTGTGTTGAATAAAAACTTACAAGCCCATCTGGTGCAAAGAAGGCAGGGCAGAGGCATAGCTGCAAAAACCAGATGGGTTTGTTTCCATTTTAAAGACTCAAGAGGGGTCCTAGCAAAAGTGAGGCAAGATTGTTTATTGGGACCTCATTCCTAATAAGATGACTGATGACTGTATATCTCAAACATCCTTGGGGATCAATAGTTACTTTTCAGGCTATTAACTGAAAAGGGAGACAAAATAAAAGAATATACTATCTTACTAGGTATAACTTGCACTAAAACAATTATTTTTTGTGATCTGAGTATCCATGAAAAGAAGCAGTTTGAGTTGTTGTTGTTTTTTGCCATAGTGGTTGATTATAGAGTCTTGATTATAGAGATTATAGAGAAACATTGTAGGATATCAACTAACTCTTGAACAGCCTGGTATTTCAAAAGGTTAATTTGGTCTTTTGATTCAGCTTCTCGCTCTTTTCTAACACAATGCCTGTTCAAGGTCAAGGGAGAAAAAATTCATCATCAGTCTGGACATTGTTATGGTTTTCTCTCCTTTCACTGGTAAATGTTATGTGAGTGGTCTCATCTCTTGACTTGGGTTTATTTTTTATTTTTTATATATTTGGTAGCTGATACTGAAAGAAGAATGGTGGATGGCCCTTTAGTTTGGTGAGATGACACTTAACACTTATCCTGGGAATATAACTGGTGAGAGTCTGTCTAAAAAAGAAAAGGAAACCATTGGTATTATTAGTTCAATGCTTTCTTTAAGAATGTGTGGTGTAATTATATAGTTAATGGTAAATAGCTTCTGTATAAATAGTCCTCAGCATAAAGGGCTTCCTTATTGTCTGCTGAACAGAACTCTTTGGTAATGTCACCAGTCCGCCTGCCTGTCTGAGAACAGCTGGGCAAGCTTTTGTTTCCATGACATCCAGATTAATGCATTTTCTCTTTTATTAAAAGAGAGTGTGGTGGGATCTGAGCTAACCTAACAACCACTAATTTTGCAAAATGGATTCTACCAACATTTGAGCAAGAGAAAAAGCTGTCAAAATGTTTAAAAGTTGAGAATTTCAAGGTGAGGGGAGGTAGACAATCTTAACTAGGTGCTTTGTGTGCTGCCCCACCCCATTGAAGACAGGTGAAGTGCTCTTTGAAGCTGAGAATTAGCAAAGGACTAGTAGCATTGGAGCCAATTGAAGGAAGCCTTGCAATGGCTTTTTGTTTTCTTCTTTATCCAGTGTCATTTTCTGTCCTTTGTTTGAAGGAGGCTCCACTGTGCATTCACTGTGGTGAAAGAGGGATGTTTGGAGTATGCAGTGCACTCTTCACCATGCACCTTGAATTCCATTTCTGGTAACAAATATAAAGGTAGTAAACCATAGGTAACTGACCCAGTGGTTTTGGGGGTGGGTTTTGTTTTTTTGGCAGTGCTAAGTTACTTCAAAAGAGGTCCAGAACTGGACAGTAAGAGGTGTGCCTGTATGCATCATGCATGTCTGAAACTGTAGCCTTTTACATGGGATACCTAAAGCCACCCTAAACCTTTTCCTTTGTCCTTTGTGCTTCTGCCTCTAGCACTTCAGGCATACTGCCACCCCCCCCAAAGTATTGGACTACAACTGCCCTTGTCCCCAGCCCTGCTGTCTGGGGATGGTATGGATGGTGGAAGTTGTAGTCATACCTGCATTGGTCTGGGTTAGGGAATCTACAGCCCACTAGGGTTCTGAGATACTCCTACTGTCTTGGGATGTTATCACACAGGGAGTCGCGGGGAGAAAGATAGAAAAGGTTCAGAAGTGTGGAGGGGAGGGGAAGTAATTAAAAATAGCTGGACGAGCGGAAGAAATAAACCGGACAAACGGAAGACTTTAATTTACGGGATTTGTCCCGTTCCGCCTCGTTTGATAACTAAATTCGAATTTAAAAGGGGGTTAATTCGAACGAAAATCTGATCTTTTCATTTTTGGGATTTTTGAGGAAATGAAAAGATCAGGTTTTTGTTCGAATTAACCCCTTTTTAAATTCGAATTTAGATATCAGACGAGGCGGAACAGGACAAATCCCGTAAATTAAAGTCTTCTGCTCGTCCGGTTTATTTCCACTTTCTCCCCGCGACTCCCCGTGTGATAACGTCCTTGGAAGAGGCATATTATTTTCTAAATGCTCTGTAAATGACAGTTCAAGGGTAAGGCAAGTATTTTGCAGCTATTTTTAATTACTTCCCCTCCCCTCCCCTCCACACTTCTGAACCTTTTTTATCTTTTCTCTCCTGTAACATAGCACCATTTCACAGGTGAGCATATTGTAATTGTAGTGGATCATTACCTGGAGCCTCCTTCTACCTGCATTGATTTACAGACAGAAGTCCTAATCCACTGCTGGTATTAGAAGAGGGACATCACAGGTTCTAAAGTCATGCATGAAGAAGCTCTTCTTATACTTTACGAATCAGATGGGTAGTAACGAAATGATGAAGGGAATCTGACCAGAGGTATTCAGTCTTGACTAATAAACAGTGGAGAGAGAGTTCTTTCCCTGCCTGAGGATCATTTTTCTCTTGAAAGGACAGACTTCATTCAAGGCCATTCTGTGCTAAAATATTTCCATTAGGCCAAACTGCGTGCTTCTTTTAAAATGAGCTAGTATATCTACTCTTTTTATTATTAACAGACAGCAGAGAGTCCAGGCTTGATTGGGATCATATTGTTTGTGTGTGTGTGTGTGTGTGTGTGTGGGGATTAAGGTGAACTTTACAGCTTTGCTTCTAGTGACTTGGATAAGGCTCCCTGGACCTGCAATTCATATTGCCATATATGAACATTAAAACCAAAGAAGTAAAAGAATGGTAGTTCATTTACATCCTCAGTATTGACATACTCCATGAGACAGTCTTTTAAAATCCTTCCAGAATCTTGTTTAGGATAGATACTTTAATTATCTTACACTCCCCCTTTTGTCACAATTTTGTAAAACCAACAGCTGATAGAAGAATGTCTCTGTGGCTATGCTTTTGTTCAAACCCCCAAATAGAGTTAGCATCATGATTAAAGCATGGTTAGGCAACCTGGTGTCCTCCAGATATTCTGGACTACAATTTGCATTTGGCTTATCTAGACTATCTAATGAACAAGGATTATGGGATTTGTAGTCCTCAAACCTGGCAATTGCTATTCTGTCTACCCCTGCATTACAGATTCATAAAAAGCAATCAGTTGTGCACAAAGTAGGAAATACATATGTAATATTTAGATTGTCTACTTGTGTGCCTTATTGTAGCACTCGCGAGTGTTTCAACTAATTACACATACACATCTGAGTGGCAAAATTCAAAACCAGGGATCCACACACTATTGATTTTTTTTGGCTTGAATCCCACCTTTATCCCTAAAACGTGGACCTGAAGATGATTAACTATAAAATAAATAAACCCATTAAAATATAAAAAATAATTAAAACTTACATTAGAAAGCAATTAAAACACATCAGCTTCCAAGTACCTCCCAATCCACATCAGTTGCTTTTCTCTTTGCTGTGTTGGATCCTCAGGGATACCTGCAGCAACAATAATCATACTTACTGCCTCCCAGTGCTTCCAACGCACTGCAAGAAATGAAAGAAGAACCCTTCTCCATCAGTCCCCAAGCTTGGACCAGTGATTTACTGAGTATGTGATTTTGTCCTTCCAGATGGGAAAGGGATGATGGTGAGTCTCTTACCTTAAACTGTGCTGGGAGGCAGTGAGAAGCACAGAGAATATCCAGCTTATTACCAGTTAGAGGCTGGCATCTTGTACCTCTAGAAGACTGGATTTTCCCCTCTGCAGAAGCCAGAAAAGCCAGAAAAGGTTGAATGAAGATGAGTCCTCCATGTTTGTCAAGAACATGCATTTTGGCTGCCATTGATTTAATGCTGATACAGACTTGTGAGTTGTAGCCAGGGTTAATGTGTGTTGGAATACTAAAGAAATGTTTTGGGACATGCAGTGGGGTGTTTATTGTGAGGGATTGTTGATCATATTCCTTTGTGCTGAACAAACAGAGAGAATGGAATTATGCCTGGCTCCAGATTACCCAAGGTCAATTTCATGGGAAAATAGGCAGATGAAAAAAAGGAGAGTAGTGGCATGGGAGCTAAGAGAAAATGTTTCACTTTTGGGATGAATGAGAAAATAACCCACCAATGATTTGAAATTGTGTGTGGTTTAATTATGCTTTGCTAACGCTTGCTATTTAGTTCTGACAACAAACATCTCTAGTATAGACCTGTAGTTACTGGTTAATGATTCTGGTGTAATCTGGGGGAGAGGTGCAAGCCCAGCTCCATTGAGCCTATATTGGGAGGGAAGCCCTCCCTCCGCTCCATCTGGCATCCGTAGGGCCAGGACTGTGTGTGTGTGTGTGGTGTCCCTCAAGTCCATCTGCCCTGGTCCAGGCCTCAGAGGGAGAGAAGAGCCACTGGATCTGATCCCCTTCCCCACTGCCATTCCCTTCTGCTTTTGTGTCATGTCTTTTTAGATTGTAAGCCTGGGGGCAGGGAACTGTCTAATTAACTCTTTTGTAAGCCACTCTGAGAGAGTCTTTGTGGCTGAAGAGCGGGGTATAAATACTCTAGATAAATAGTTACTGAATAAAGGTTTTCTGAGTTTTACTGCTGAAGCCTGAATTTCTGAACTAAGGGAGTCATTGGACTTGACACTATCATTCCTAGGCTTGTATTATAACAAGAGACCACACTTCTGTCTTCTGTGATGTGGAGATTTTGGAAGACAATTTATCAAACTTTATGAGATTTGGTGCCAACAAGTGAGCTTTCCTGGGATGATCACTCCAAAGTGTTCCAATTCTTGCTGTAGTTATTAACTCCCTAACAATTTGAGAGCAAGCATTCTCTAGTCTAGACAGTCAAGTCCTGAGCTAAATAGTGCCTTAAGGGTTAAAACTGTTGCTTTGAACTGTGCTTGGAAACAGCAAGTAAGCTGGAGAGATATATTCTAGTCAGGTAGTCCTGGCCTACTACTAGTAGAAGTATTTTGGCAAATAATATCTAAAGGGCACTTGCACACAAACATATATAAACAGATTGTAGGTTCTCTTTAGAACAGCAGTAGGAGTCATGTGGCTTTCCAGATGTTGGATTGCAAGTCCAACTCAGCATGAACAATGCTAAGTGCTAGGAGTTGCAGTTGAAGAGCATCTGGAGAGCTGTATGATTCTCTCTCTGGTTTAAAAATACACATCAGTTAGCAAGAAACATAAAGTAATTAATAAAGTAAATAGAAAGAATCTAAAGGGCAGGCTTTAATGGCAATGATATGCACTGAACATCAGAAGATTCTTTCAGCTGTGAGTGTTGTTTAATAAAGTAGTGGATCATATTTAAGACCAGTGTTCTTCTTTGCAAGTTGATTAATAATCAGACAATGTATGTGAGTCTAAGAGATTTATTGGATAAGATATGAAAGCTCCACTAAAGTCCTTTGTGACTACTGTGTTACGGGTGGTGAGCCAAAAGCAATCAATGACCATAATGTTCCATCCAACTAATTGTTTTATTAAATAGTCCCATTATCACCAGTCCAGCCATTCCCAGACATTCCCTCCCCACACAAACAACTTGAATATAGCTGGATAATTGTCTACTCCTCTGCAACCCAAAGACCCCTTGGATGCTGGTAAATCTAACTGAACTAAAATGGATGTGAATAAACTGTCAGTAAAATGTTTTTATTGTTCTACAAATCCAAACACATACATAATTCATATTTTAATAATATTTACCATTGGTGCTGGCATTATTGCTTTTAAAGAGTGTTGCGTTATGAAAATTGCAGATCCTGCATTAGGCCATTAGCACGGACCCTTTTAATGAGTATGGGGCGAAACAGACGGGCAAAATAAGCATGTTTCAGGCTGGCTTCAAGGCAGGGCATTTAGATGGCGCACGCTTTGAAGCCAGCTGGAAAGCGCCCTCTAGCCATCTACTGGGGAGAAAAACTGCTTCAAAAAGAAGCTGTTTTTCCCCACTTCTTCTTGGAAAGTGTGCACATTTGCATGTGCGTATAAATGCACAAACGCCAGTGCGGCTCTAAATGGACATTCTTTCTAAAACCCTAACCCTTATTGTGCATGAAAATGCCCCATCTTAGGAGCATATTTAAAAGGAATAGAGCTGCCATACACAAGTGGTGGAGGAGGCAATGCCCACAAGAGAACCATGGAACCTCTCATGGAGATGAATACAACATACACAAAACAGACAGTCAAAGAGGGTGCACAGGGTGAAGGGGGGGAATGAAGGGAGGCATGATTGTACCTTGCTGGCATCTGCATGGGCACACCTCTGCTCTGATGCCCTGTCCTGGTTTAGCAGTGCATATGCGAATGTGTGCAGGTTCACAGGGACAGCCATGCAATGGGATGGCAGTCGCCGTAGGGCACTCCTGTGAAGGTGCGAAGGGATGGTGGTGGGGACAGTAAACAACAAAATAATGATATTATATTGTTTACAAATATTAACTCCGGTCAACAGAGACAGATATAGAAAATATATATTAGGATGAGTAACGAAATTAAATACTATAACTGAATGATTAAAACAAGATAAATGAATTTATTTAAGAATCGGTGATATAAATAGCAAATATTCTGATTAAAGGAGGGAAGTCATTTTATGTAAGTTTGAGATAGATATTAGTGTTTTTTTAGTAAATGTTATGTATGTTTGTAAAATAGATTATGTTTGTATTTGTTGATGTTGTTGATGTTATATTTTATATGTTGTTTTAATAAAATAAAAAAAGTTTAAAAAAACCAAACAAAATAACCAACTGTGCAGGTTGAAGCCATGCCATGTGGTCATGACATGTGCACTCCTGCCGCCTTTGGAGCCGGCAGTACACTTGATGGGGTTTCAATGTGGCTTCAGAAAAGGCAGCTTCAAGCCACTTTTTCTTGTCTGTTTCTACCCTATATTTTCATTGTAAATTATTAGCCTTCACCACTGACAAGAGAATTACAATAATGGGTCCCAGTATTAGCCAGTCTGATATCTACCCTAGTCAAACTGTGTTGTTCAGAATGCCTTTAGACTCCATGGTCAAAAGTATTCTTGACCAGTATCTTCGACTGTTCTGCAATCTTTCCTCAGACATCTGAATGGAGTTTGTGGACAACTAGCAATTCACAGACTTCAGTCTCACAATCTTAGGTCTACACTAGGTTTTAGCCTAAATTTTCATCCCACTGTAGTTTACCTGAAAATTACCTAGATGCACAAAAGAGGCCTGCCAAAATGGAAAAAGATACCTCCAAATATGGAATTTTTTAATTTTTAACATGGAATTATTAGGCCTTCTATTTCATTATTTTCACTGCCTTGGTGGGTGGCCACAGTTTGAAAGTTCCTGGCTTTTTTGAAATGCTGAATGAAGCAAAGATATATTACTCAAAGAGTCAGAAAAGAGAAAGGGTGCATTTCATGGTGAACAAATTTGCTTTTGTCTCTGGAAAACCTTTGGATATAATCCAGTTTCAAATTTGTATAATTCCCATTGACATAAATGAGCATATGAATGATTGAATGAATGATTGTTAGGGAAAATATGGCCTTTCTGTAGAAAGGCTAGCTAAGGTGAAATTGACATTTAGAGAGTGTGCTCTGGCTATCCGACATAGTGCTTCATCCTTGGAACACAGAATGCATTCTTTTCATGGCATGCCTATTAAGATAGAAGAGGAGACAAAACAATAATGCAGCCATCCACAGCTAAGGTTAGTTCATTGCTTTGTTTCATTTTGGTGCAACCACAGAACAAATTTAATGTCTACTTTGTTGTTTTGCTTCCCTCTACTTGTTCCACAGCATTCTCGTTTCATTTTCCACAGCCTTGCAATCTTCAGATGTCCTATTTACTTAACTGAAAGCCCCAATTACATATCGTAGCATTTTCCTTTTCTTCCCAGATGGTCGCCTCATTGCAAATTGGAACAATCCTCTATTGGCAATCTGTGCAGGAAATGCCTGGCACAAACCCAACGCCATAGACTTGGGCACAATATATTTTGCATTGTATATTGCTTCAGACTAAATTAGTATCTGAATTTAAAAGAGTGGAACTGTCAGATGAGCGGGAAATATAAGAACAATTGCTGGTAATGTTTTGTTTTAGGTTGGCTGGCACTTAAGATTGATAGCCATTCATGGTAGAAATAAGATTGAATACCAGCTGTGCTACATCATGTGCTGTTGTGGTGTTCTTAGCTACTGTGAAAACGAGGCATTTCCATTTAATTTGCATCTTTCTTTTCCTCTTTAAAAATCCAAATAAATGAATGCAGCTAATACATTTATCCCTATGACATTTGCTAATCTATATACTGTATTCATCAGGATCTTTTTTACTCCTCAATGGTGCAATACATTTAAAAAAAACAAAAGCTGTCTTGTGCTTTAAGGGGAATCCTTCTCAACCCCCAATGAACCCCATTCATTTACTGTGCAGCTAAGCTTTGGTGCTGGTTTACAGAATATTACTTGGGTCTGGTTTTGTTACCTATAACTCTGTAAGAGTTATTCTCAAGTTCCATTACCGTGTGGAATCTGTAAAGAACATAGAATACAATATGTCTACCTCTTTGTTTTCAAAACATATATGAAGAAATATATATATATATATTTTAAAAAGAGAAGTTGATCTTAATTCCTGGCAAGTGACTGAGATTAGGTGAAGACAGATAATAACTTTTGTTAAACAGCAAGCTCTCTAGAAAAAAGGCCTCCCATGACAAACTCAAAAAATGGCTTCTAGTGGAATGCCACCTGAGAACAGCATTTATTAGTTGTTGGTCCAGTCTTTCCTTCTTTTAAAAATTAGAAATATCTATCTATCTATTGATATAGATATAGATATGTAGTAGATCAGGGGTAGGCAACCTTTTTGAGCCGGGGGCCGGGTTGCTGTCCCTCAGACAATTGGGGGGGGCCGAAGCACCAAAAATAAATAAATAAATAAATAAATAAATACATATAAATAAATGTTTTTTAAAAAATTTAAAAAAATATGCATGCACACTCTCTCAGTCCCAGAAAAGCCATGGCAAAACCCCTGTAGAGATTTTGCCAAGAAAACCCCAAGAACAAGTAATAACAACAATAATATCATCATGGCGGGTGGTGGCGGCGGCGGCAGGACTGGCCTCGAACCGGTCCAAAGGCCTTGGGGGGGTGCATCTGGCCCCTGGGCCTTAGGTTGCCTACCCCTGTAGTAGATAAAACATTCACATGGTAAATGCAAATATTGCCCTTTAAGAAATGTGTATAGCCTACTTGAGTCTCACTCATGACCTGAAATTTGATTTTCTGAAATGTTCCTTCGACATCATTTGTGTCACTGGGGGAAAGCCACATGCATACTGTAAGTTAAGATGGCAACTTACACATTTGTAGAAAAGAAAAAAGCAACGGACCACCCCAAAGAGGATGCATATTTGCTTAAAATTTACATATGCTAATGTGTGTGTGTGTGTGTGCTAATATATATGCATATGCTGGTGTGTGTATGTGAATGTTGTGTGTTTGTGTATGAAACACACAAGGAAATGATAGTTATAATTATTTATATAGTGCCATCAATGTACATGGCACTTTACAAATAAAAGAACAAAAAACAGTGGACCCTCCTCACCTTGTTTATGGTTATTTTATGCTGAAACTGAATTTAAGATTATACACTCCTTCCAAAAAAGGTTGCGTTCAATGTAAGAATTGTCCTCTGTAGTTGTTGTTTTGTTGAGCAGAGCTCAAGGTAAATTAGCACTGGCTTACAAAAGCCATCTTCCTTAGAATACTGCTTTGTTATAGGAACCCTAGTCCTTAAAAATATGAAAATGCATGACCATTGTTGCAGTAATGACTGGTGATGTCCCACTCTACTTGCAGAGGGCTGGGATGGCTAAGGAGGTTTCCCAGGGTGCAGAATACAACCTCAGTGGCTTTGAACTCATTTTGCTTAAGATTTTGGATAGCCATGGCCAATTAGACAGTGCTGGACTGAACTGACAGACAATCTGACTTGGTGTAAGGCAGCTTACTCATAACATGTGTTGTGTTAGTGTAAGGATTGTTTCAAAATCCAGTACTTTGCATTTAATTCTTTTCGCCAATCCACTGTACTAAGTGAAAGCCAACAGCCAGTGAATAAAATTAATACAACTTAATTCTATGATTTCATTGAAAGCTATTGATGCAAGAAATATCTTCCTTTTAGTCGCTGGTCATCTTTAAAAAACACACACTGGGAGCAAGAGGCCAAATTTAACATATACACACTCACTTTTGATGATTTCAGTGTATTTGTGCTGAACTGAAAGAATGGCATTGCTATAACCCCAATTCTTCTTTCCATAATTCCCCCCCCACACCCAGTTGCATTCTGTTGTCATCCTGGATGCAGTTTGGGCTGTAGCACAACTGAATCCTACTATGAGATAGCTAATGTGTGTTTCAGTGTTGCTAGAGAGATTTTAGATTGTTTAGAATATTCCTATTGCTGTTTTCATGGCTGCAAGATATATTTCTAGTAAACTGGAGCAGTGGTTCTCAGCCTTAGGTCCCCATGCATTACTGGACTTCCATTTCTGGAATCCCCAACCATTAGCTGTGACAGCTGGGTCTTCTGGGAGATGAAGTTCTTAACATGTGGACACCCTCCTAAATTGATGAATCATTGATCTGGAGGAACTGTAGCTTTGCATGTCTACATTAAATAATTTTCCTTCCACTTATATATATTTTATTTAGAGTATTTATACCCTGCTCTTCAGCCACAAAGGTGCTATTCCTCCAAAAAGGCTCTTAGACCAATCTGCAGATTGTTAATTTGACAGTTCCCTCCCTTCGGGCTTACAATCTTAAAAACATGACACAAAAGGAGAAGGAAATGGCATTGGGGAAGAGGATCAAGTCCAGCAGATACTGTCATTTTTTCTCTCCCTCCAAGGGCAGGTTGGCTCTGAGGCCAAGGTGATAGCTGCTGAACAACACAATCTCAGTGGAACATCACATATTTTATGGGGTAACTAAATTGTACTAACTCTTTTCCACACTGTATCTCTGTTCCTCCATCTCATAAATTCTGGTAATATTCATGGACAGGCAGAATGTGCAGCCTGTTTTCAGGGCTGGTAGTGCTGCAGTCAGATGTAAGTCTTGTTTGTATGTTGTGGATATAATTTACCATTTGTCACAAATACCAGGTGCTGTATGCTATATTTCAGAGGAAGAAGCTGGCAAAACTGCCTTTATGTATTCCTTGACTAAGGAGCTTATCGCATTCTTTAAAAAACTGGCTTACCTTTTCCGGCTTCAATCTTCATCCAGGATACACCCAGATGTTATCACATGGGCCAGTTCCTTAAATTGTCGCTGAATCCACCAACTGAATCCAGATCGGGAAAATCGCAGCACTTCCAACTTCGAAAATCAGCCAGCTGAATGCAGTTTCAACCCACGGTTTACCTGGTCTGGTTCGGGTGGCAGATTCAGCAATGATTTAAGAAGCTGGCCCATATGATAACATCCTGGTGTATCCTGGATGAAGTTGGAAAAGGTAAACCGGCTTTTTAAAGAATGTGATAAGCTCTTAAAAAAATCCTATGAACTTCATGGAATCACCATAAGGTGACAGGTGATTTTCAGGCACATACACACACAGAGATATGATATATAGATCCATTTATTTGATTATTAAATAATGCTAATTTTGTTTGTTTGACCAACTGCATTTATATACCATATTTCTACCAAAGCAAGCAGAGCAGTTTATTAAAAATTGTAAAGATAATTAGGTTATTTATTTTAAAAATCTTCTTGTGGCAGCTAAAATTGTTCTCACAGTTTCAACAAGAGCAGCTATGTTAGTCTTTTGCATCACAAAGAAGGACATTTGTGCACCTTAAGGTCTAACCAATTAATAAGCTTTCATGGACTGATGAACAACACTCATGCCCTTTAAAATTTATGCCATATGGAATTGGGTAATGCCACAAGATTCTTGTGATGGACCACAAGGCAGAAACAGCCTAGATCTCAAGGGAAGTTACTTTTTCTGTTGGTAATGGAGTTGACATTTTATTGCCTGGATTTTATTATTCTGCCTCCCAGTGCCCACATGGCCAAAGCAGGGAGAGGCCTCTGCCTGCATTGATATCTCTCCAGACCATCTTAACTGACAATTTAAGTAACATCTAGACAAAATGTAGCCCTGTGTCTTTAACACCACCATTTCCCCCCTCTCCTGTATGGTTGTTAGCACCTTTGCCCAAAGAAGAAGCCACTGAAGTTTCAAAAGCTTACATGATGTATTTTGTGCATTTTTGGTTGGCCCAATAAAGGTATCACTGTTTTGTGGATTTTGGGTGTTGTTGTATAAGACTCTTGGTTGTTTTTGGAGAAGCGATTAGTAAAGAGTTTTAGACATAGTTGTAGTGGATTAAGTTACATTCAGAGAAAATATAGTCACATTTTCTTATTTTGCAATTATAACAAATGATTTATTTGTTTTTCATTGCATTGAACTATGTATTGTATTTTTATTTCCGTGAAGAGATTATCTGTCTCAATATTTGTTTACTAAAATAGGTACAAGCTCTGTATGAGTACCAAAATGAATGCAGAACTCCTCTCCATAAGATTTTTTCTGGGGCCTCCAGTACAAAACTCTGGCAACTGTGGAATGGAATATGGAAGCTCTTTCAATAAATGTCTACTGTGGCTTAATAGGTGCACTAGATCATGGGATTCTACCAAAAACAAAATGATTCTTGTAGGATTACTTCCTGGTTTGGGACCATGATACCTGAAGGACCGCCAGCCTTCTTCTGCAATTGCCCTTTCTCTGAGAGCATTGTGGCATTTTCTTTGACAATTTCTTCTACAGATGTGCTCACCACAGTTAAGAGTGGGTGCTTCCCAGTGTTTTATTTACAGTATTCTGACCCTGATCTATGTCAAGATCTCTGGACAGCTTACAGTCAAATCAGTTGAACATTTAAAATGTTGAATAGTAGAGCAATAGTGTTTAAAACAATAAAAATAATATCAAAATTCTAAAAACATATTAAACAATTGCATAGTCCAAAAAGTAGAACTTAAAGCAATATAAAAAGCCAAGTTTTTTTTTTTTTTAAATAAAGCAAGTTTTAACTTGGGTGCCAGAAGGAGATCAATATGGTGCCAGTTGGGTCTCCAAGGGAATTTCACATCTGGGATTCCACAGTTGAGAAGGTCCTCTCACATGTCCTCACACAGTGTATTGTCCCTTATTGCTGGAACAAAGAGGATTCTACCTTCAACAGATCCTAGTTTTCAGCAGGCATATATGGGAAGAGGCATTCCTTCAAATATCAAGGTCACAACCCATTTAGGACTTTAAATGACATTATCAGTACGGTACTATGAATTCAGAAGGGCAATGTTATGGAATGCTGTCCTCAGACTGGCTCACCTGACATCTATTTTATTGTCATATGGGCTTCAGATGAAGATAAAAACATTTAAGTGGTAGTTATGGAGCCAAATTCAATTACTAGATTAGATGCATTGAATCAATTGCTAAATCAGTGGTGGAGATTCTGTAGTCCTCCAGATGCTGTTTGATTTCAGTTGTCATAATTCCTAGACAACATAACAAAAGGCAATGAATGGTGGGAGTCCATATGGAGGGCTACATAATTTTATCCCTGTTCTAAATGAGTACATCTTAATAAATCTTATTGCTTCTGTGGATCTACTTTACTTGAGACTAGCAATTGGATCGTCAAGCCCCTTCCAGTACTTCAAATCCCATTGATTCTCTGGGTTTTTGTTTTTTTTAATAGCATGATTATTGCCTGACAAATGAACCAAAATTGCCTCAAGGGAGATTATCAGATGTGGGGAAATAGGGGAAGAAAAAGACATACTCCTGGGATAATTGTATGATCGTGCTGAAGATTTTCAGATTACGTCGTGCTTATCCAGAACTTATCCTGGGAAGAACCAGGAATGCTCCAGCAACAAACCAGTCCCGGGACTTCCCTATGAATGGTTTGTTGCTGGAGATTTCCTGGAACTTCGTGGGAGAAGTCCTGGATAAGCGCGATGTGTCTGAAAATCTTCAGCGTGACCACATGACTTTGCCGGGAGTATGCCTTTTACTCCTGGCTTTTTTTCCAGGTCTGAAAATCTCCCAAGGCACAGAAATGTATGCCACAACTCTTACAACCCTTCAGTGACCTCAGAATCTCCCACCCTGCGAACAGCTTTTTCAGCAATATGGCAACTAGAAGTGATACAGCGTCACTTCTGATCACCATTTTAACTCGGTTATGCCTAAAGAAGGAGGCAGTTCCATATATTGTTGTGTCTGTGCAGCCTGCAGGATGACATTAAGGAGGGGATTGACATTCCACTGCTGCTGTTCCCTTTTGTGCCCTACAGTGTCTGCCTGGTCAATGTGATACCTAGAAGGGATGCATCTTTGCTTAATACATCAAATATTGCCATGGCGAACCAACACTGATCTTTGTGCTTGAGAAATTGGACTGGGAGTGGAGAAGAGATGAATGAATAGTATCAAATGACTTTTTTCCATACAACTTCAACACAATGCAACATTGCCTAATCCATCTAATGGGTCTGCATACATGTTGACCTTTCCTAAAAAATCAGGTCCTTTTATATTGCAGTCAGCATCAAAAAAAGCTACAAATACTTTTAGAAACCATTTAAAGAAAAATACTTGTTGAACTTTCACATGATCTGTGTCACCTAAAGTTAATATTTGACTTTCCCAGCTGGTGATTTGCTTTGCAAATCCTATTTCTTCTCCTGTTTGCCTGGTTTCAAATTGCAGCAACTGTGCAATAAAGCTGGGAGCTTTAGTAAATACCAGTTTTATGCTCACTACTCCCTATGGACCACGCAAAGGATGGGGCAGGGAGGAAGGAGAACAGATTTGATTTAGTAAGATAAGTAGTTCTATAAATATGCCTGTAAAATCAGCATTTGCTCTCTAACTTAGAGTTATAGTGTTGTTACAGGATAAAACCATTTGATGGAAAAGCAGCTATCCTGAACAATTGTCTCAACGTGTTCTTGAGTTCTTTCCTGAGGTACAATAAAAAGGTTGTGTACCACTCCGTTCCAGTCTGGAATGGAGTGGTAAACCCTAAAAAAGACTGATGTTTGACAAAAAAATATAGGAAAATCAAGTGGTTTTTTTTTAATGATAGACAGACTAGGTTTGAGAGATATATGGAGATATATGGAGAGAAAAATACCTGGAATCTAAAGAATATACCTTTTTTCCCACCCTCACAAATCATGGGCGAGGTTGGATATGTACTTTATTTCAACACATTTAGTAAAATTAGTTAAAAAAATAGAAACACATCCAATGATATGGTCAGACCACAACCCTGTCTCAATGGTTATAGGTAAAGAAAAGAGAAGTTACAGATGAATAGAAAAACCAACAACCTACATATAACAATACCCTCTGAATCATATTGAAGATTCCTTTAGAGAACGAGATAATTTTTGCCTTCTGATTCATTTTTGTAATATAGTAGAAA
>CM034708.1:145661728-145677498 GCA_020142125.1 Phrynosoma platyrhinos | reverse complement strand
GAGTTTCTCAAAAGGGAGATACTGGAGGCACAATCTCAAACTGTTCCAGTGAGAAGGAAAAGAGGAGGTGTCTTAAGAAACCGAGTTGGATGACAAAAGAACTTTCAACTTTTTCCACAAAAGGAAAATGGTGCTCAACCTGAGGTAAATGGAACAGAGGACACAATAGGGAAAATGCAGCACAGAATAAGTAGAGGTAGTACAGGATACCTGGTTAACCTAAATGAATTTGAGTCTCCTGGACTCAAGGATATTAATAGAACTGGCAAATGTAATCTCAGAGCCACTGGCAATAATCTTTGAAAACTCCTGGAGAACAGGAGAAGTCCCAGCAGACTGGAGGAGGACAAACATTGTTCCCATCTTCAAAAAGGGGAAAAAAGAGGATCCCAACAACTATCATCCATTTAGCCTGACATCAATACCGTGAAAGATTTTAGAACAGTTCATTAAACAGAGAGTCTGTGAACATTTAGAAAGAAATGCCATAATCACAAAAAGTCAACATGGCTTTCTCAAAAACAAGTCATGCCAGACTAATCTGATCTCTTTTATATATATATAAAATTACCAGCCTGGTAGATGAAGGGAATGCAGTAGACATAGCATATCTTGATTTCTTTAAGGCCTTTGACGAAGTCCCCCATGATATTCTTGCAAACAAGATAGTAAAATGTGGGCTAGACAATACAACTGTTAGGTAGATTAGTAACTGGTTGACTGATCGAACCCAAAGGGTGTTCAGCAATGGCTCCTCTTCATCCTGGAGAGAAGTGACCAATGGGATGCCACAGGGTTCTGTCCTGGGCCCAGTGCTAGTCAACATCTTTATCAATGATTTGGATGAAGGAATAGGGGGCATGCTTCTCAAATTTTCAGATGACAGCTAATATCCCAGAAGACAGGATGAAAATTTAAAATGACCATAATAGATTAGAAAGCTGGCCCAAAGCTAACAAAATGAATTTCAACATGGAAAAATGTAACGTACTGCACTTAAGGCAAAAAAATGAAATGCATGGATATAAGATGGGGGACACCTGGCTTAACAAGACTGTGTGTGAAAGTGATTTAGGAGTCCTAGTAGACTACAAGTTGAATATGAGTCAACAGTGTGATGTGGCAGCTAAAAAGGCCAATGCGATTTTAGGCTGCATAAATAGAAGTATAGTATCTAGATCAACGAAATAATAGTTCCACTGTATTCTGCTTTGGTCAGTCCCTACCTGGAATACTGTGTCCAATTTTGGGCACTGCAATTCAAAAAGGATGTGGAGAAACTGGAGCGTGTCCAAAGGAGGCCAACTAAAATGGTGAAGAGTCTGGAAACCAAGCCCTATGAGGAACGACTTAGGGAGCTGGGGGTGTTTAGCCTGGAGAAGAGAAGGCTGAGAGGTGATATGATAGCCATGTTTAAATATTTGAAGGGATGTCATATTTTGGAGAGAGCAAGCTTGTTTCTGCTGCTCCAGAGACTAGGACCCAGAACAATGGATGCAAGCTACAGGAAAAGAGGTTCTACCTCAACATTAGGAGGAACTTCTTGACAGTGAGAGCTGTTCGACAATGGAACACACTCCCTCAGAGTGTGGTAGAGTATCCTTCTTTGGAGGTATTTAAACAGAGGCTGGATGGCCATCTGTCGAGGATGCATTGATTTTAAGTTCCTGCATGGCAGGGGGTTGGACTGAATGGCCCTTCCAACTCTATGTTTCTATGATCTCATTACTTTATAAACTGTCTTACTTGGTTTTAGAAGCAGGTGGCATCCTGATAGTATCAGATGCATTTAGCTGCCAAAATTGCCACCTGGCTGCAGCGTGGCTTCATTGCAGCCCAGTGGGGCACTTCGGCAGCCATTTTTTCAAGCTGGAAAAAGCTGGGAGTTTTCCAGCTTGAAAAAATGGCCACTGGAGCACCCCTTGGAACAGCAATGGAGCCGGGCTGCAACCAGGCAGTGGTTTCGGCAGCTAAATCCATCCAATGCTATCAGGATGTTGCCCACTTCTAATTTTAAGTCGACTCAGTTAAGCCGGTTTATAACATAATGCAATAGTCTCCAGAATTCAGTTTATGATAGTGTCCCAACTAGGAGCCAAGGGTGAATGTTTTGAAGATTTCAAAGGGGGAGTCACACCCCAGCTTAAAAGTCAGAGTTCTCATTTTCTTTGATGCTGAGCAGTCATGGCTTTGATGGTAATTCTGTGTGCCAGAACGCATGGTACTTGAAGTCACCGTTAGCAGTTTCTAAAAGATCAAATGCATCTAAACAGTCAAGCAGCTTGAAGTGTAACCTCCCACTAGTTGATAATTATAGCGTGAGTCTCCATGGAGCTTTCCAGCATGCTGCTTTCTTGATCTCTGTATTTTTGCAGGATTCAAGAGTTATCTTTGAACTGTTTTGCCCAATGCATTTTCTCTGTTCATATGAACTTGGAGTAGAGAAGGTGGCTGACTGTGAACCCTTCTGGCATAACAACAGGAGGTTTCATTGGTCTTAAAACAATTGGAATGATTTACCCCAAATCTTCCAGATGTGTCTCCTTCTCTGGTGAGGTGGAACCTGGCTAGTTAAATCATCTTAAGATTCCCCACCCCCAAGATTTATATAAAATCAGTAGTAAACATGAGTGTACATGGAAGTATAACATAATATTTATCTGTTGCATGAAAGAATCACTGTATCTCAGGGATCACAATATATGCTCCACATGTGAATAGTATTCAAAGACATAGCTTTATTTGTCTGTACAGCTCCTCGCTGAATTGCATGCATTCCCCAAATGTTGACTACAAGGTAAGACCCAAATGATATAAACTTTTTTTAAAAGGTTATACTGATCAATGAGAAACAAAATCTGTAGTAGGACAATTTCTTTATTAGGAATCAATACAGTACAAATCGGATATGTATTTTCTAATTAAAATGCTACTATGCATCTGAAGATGGTACTGAGGCCCCTTTCTTCTGGTGTTTCTATGACAAGGTGAAAATGGCTTTTATAATTCAGTGCATCGGGTATAACTAGCAGAGATACTTTCTATTGCCCACCTTCAAGTTGTCTTTGCACCGATTATAAGACATAAGTTGACCTCATGTATAAGTCAAGGGCAAGTTTTAGGACCATAATAATATTAATATTAATAATAATAATAATAGTACATTTTTATTTGTATCCCACCCTTCTGCTCAGCAATCGAGGCGGCGTACAGCAAAGTTAAAAAACAACAGTTAAAACACCTTTATCCCACACACTAGCCCTCCCACCCCTTAAAACAGAATTAAACTACAATTGGAATTAAAATCAAGCAACATAATTAAAATACTATAAAAACAATATTGGGTGACATGCCATGGCGGCAAGGGGGTAAATTTTAGATCGCCTCCATTTAGCTGGGCAGTTGTTCCGGGAAGGTCTGAAAGAGATCCAGCATGGATTTTGATATGACCCGTGGAAAAGTCAAGGGTAAAATTTAGGGACCTATGACAAAGGAGCTAAAGGATGAAGCAAAGCAAAACTGTGTCAATGAAGTTACAAAATTTCAGCAGGCTTAACTCTTTGTGCTCACTCTTAAGGCTGGATTGATGGGGGGGGGGGGGAGTGTCAGTGCTTCCAGGACAGATTATACCCCCTTCACCTGGGTTCCTTCTTTTAGATAAGAGTTAAGATACAGTACTTAAATTGACCTGTGGATGTTGACTCAGGTTTTTTGGGTCAATTCTTTGACTTAAATTTCTAGACTTATACATGAGTATACAGTAGTATTGAAATAACATGGAATCAATTTAGCCACCATCACTGGTTTTACCAGAGCAAAGGGAAATCTTTAGAAGAGAGGGAAATGCATTGGACATGTGCTTAGAAAAAAACAAATCCAAGCCATTAATCATATTAAATGAGTCCAGCTAATGGGTTTTAGTTGTTGGCTCCACTCTAAAACAAATCTTAATCTCATAAAGCTTTGCACTTTGTAAACAGGATACCCATAGTGAGGTTTTTCCAAAACAAATACACACACATGCAAGTGCGTAGGACAGTTGTGAGCATTTACCACTTCCCTCCCCAGTCCATTCAGATGTATCGTGACTGGAATCAAATCTACATGTAAGTAGTAAAAAAATATTTAATTTACTTATGTATTATTTCTTGATAAAACTCCTTGAAAACATTTTTTCAAGTTCTTGGAACATTTATTAAAACTGAATGTTGGGGATGGATTTTTGCCTGTTCTATTATTTATTTATTTATTTATTTATTTATTGAAGTGTGTGTGTGTGTGTGTTTGCATGGATATGTGACTTCTAAGACACTTGTTGATTTATGGTGAACCTATGAATTTCATAGGGTTCTCTTAGGCAAGGAATACTGAGAGGTGGTTTTACCAGTTCCTTCTTCTGAAATATAGCCTACAGTACCTATTCATGTATACTTTGTCCTATATCAACAATCTCAGAGTGGCTTATAAAATGCATTAAAAGAAGTTAAAGCAATAAAATAATTAAATGAACTAAAACATATTAAACTTCAGTAATAATTTCAAAAACAGATTTATAAGATTTTTTTTAAATTTAAAACTATGTATACCATATTTGGCTTGAACTAATGAAGCTGAAAGGCTTTGATGAAACACCAAGTTTTAACGCCACCTAATTGGCATGAGTGTTGGCACCACTTGGGCTTCTAGTGGGAGGGCATTCCCCAACTGGGGTACAATGGTTGAAAAGGCTCTCTTCCTTGTCCCACCATGGTGTATTGATCTCACTGGTGGGACACAGTGGAAGCCCCCACAGCAGGTCTTAGTCCTTGGGCAGGCACATGTGGTGAAAGGTGTTCTTTCAAGTATCTTGATCCCAAACTGTTTATGGCTTTAAACGTCATCACAAGCATCTTGAATTCAGACCAGAAATGTATTCTTTTAAGACTGGCATGATATGCTATCTATATGGTACTCAATTCAGCAGACAAACTGCTGCATTTTGCACTAGCTGCAGCTTCCAAGTCTTCTTCAAGAACAGCCCCATGTAGAGGTCATTACAGTAGTCTAACCAGGAGGTTACAAGTGCATGGATTACTGTGGCTATGGACCTGAACAGACTGCCAGAAATAATTCACCTTGAGGACACTTTAACTGCTCTGGCTCAGTGCTAGGGAATCCTGGGAATTGTAGTTTATTGTGGCACCAGAGCTCTCTGACAGAGAAGGTGCAATGTCAGAAAAAACTACAGTTCCCATGATTCCCTAGCATAGAGCCAGGACAGTTAAAGTGGCCTCAAACTGGATTATTTCTGGCAGTCTGTTCAGGCCCTATGTTATCTTTCTCCAGGAGAGGCCATAGTGGGCGCACTAGTTGAAGCTAACACCAAAGGCTCTTTGCTACAAAGTCCACTTGGGCCTTCAGAGACATGGATCGATCTGAGACCACTCCCAAGCTATGCACTTGTTTTTCAGGGGGAATACAACCCAATCCAGAACAAGCTGTTTAGCCAATTCCCTTACTTCAGAACTACCAACGCACAGAGCCTTTATTTTATCAGGATTCAGTTTCAGTTTATTGGCCTTCATCCAGCCTATTACAGCATCCAAGCACTGGTCCAGCACCTGCACAGACTCAGCTGACTCTGAACAGAAGGAGAAGTAGAGCTGAGTGTCATCAGCATACTAATGGCACCCCATGCTAAACCCTCTTATGAACTCACTCAGTGGCTTCATGTAGATATAGAATAACATGGGGTGGGATCAGATGGAACCCTGTGGCACCCCACATCTTAACAGCCATGGGGCTAAGCCCAGTGCTACTCTCTGGAATTGGCCCTAGGGATATTAACAGAACCACTGCAGAACAGTGCCTTCTACTCCAATCCCACAGAGCCGGTTCAGTAAGATACTAAGATATTATGATCAATGATTTCAAAGCAACCAAAAGTCCAGGAGAATCAACAGGGTAACACTCCCTTTATTTCACCTGCATCAATTCAAGCAACTAAGGCCCTTTCAGTGCCATACTTTGGCCTGAAACTGGAGGAAAAGGCACACCACCACCTCCTTCAATGCAGCAGGCACCTCCTCCTGACATAACAAGGCATTTACCACCCCCTGGACCCACCCAGTCAGTCAGTCCACTTAGAGTAATCAACCAAGATGGGCAAAGGTCAAGCTTACATGTAATGGGTCAATCTGCTTCATGTGTCTTGTCCACATCATCAGGCTTCAGTAACTGAAACTGATCCCCTGAACCCTGACCAAATGATGTGCTAGGCTCTGTAACAAGTGCAGTGTCAGGTTCTAATTTAATGGGAGCAACTGTTTCTTCAAAATACCTGGCAAATATTTCAGAGCAGGTGGCCATGAGTTGCATACCTGAACTGGACCTGAACCAAAAGGCTGCTAACAACTTGAAAAAATCCTATTGGGTGAAAGGTTGAGATTACAGTGCTAGTGGTGTAATGTGTTATTTTTGATCTGTATCACTGCTGCATAGTAGACACAGATTCTTTACTGATTTCTAGTCACATTCACTCTAAGACCTATACCACCTGAACTGTAGCCACCGTATAGCCCAGTGGTCCCCAATCTTTTTCTGGCTACTGCCCAATTTCCCCTTGGGCAACAATCCTCTTGCCCCCCTCCCATGGGTATTTCGTAATAATAGGTTTACAGTTCTCCTGCAAATTCAAAACAACCAATCTTGGTTGCTGCTCTTTTTGCACCCAGTCACCTTAGAAGCAGCAACTGAGCAGCTGGCTGAGCAGTGACTAAAAAGCTTCTCACTTGTGCTAGCTTTGTGGCAAAAATCAGCCCAAGTGAGAGGTTTCTTTGTCAGTGCTCAATTGACTGCTCAGTTGCTGTTTCATTTGTGCCCAGTCACACTGGGAACAACAACCAAGCAACTGTGTGACCAACAACTGAGAAGCCTCTTACCCATGTCACCCCTCCAACAAAGGCCAGTGTGGGCAAGAGGCCTCTTGTTCCCTGCTCAGCCAGCTGCCTGGTTGCTGCTCCCAAGGTGGCCAGGTGTAAAGGGAGAAGCTTCTCCCTGGTGAGGAAGGACTCTCAATCCTTCTGTGTTGAGGCAGACAGGGACACAGCTGGTGTGTGTGTGTGTGTGTTGGGGGGGAGTTTACAGAGGCCACATCCCCTGGATTGGAGACTGGTGTGTATGGATAAAGGGAGAAATTTTATTTATGCTAGCCACTCCAACATGAGGGACACTTTCCAGAAATTGATCCCAGATATTCTTTCCTCTCCTTCCCCAGAGACATGTCTTCCCCACAGCTTCAAGTGTTCCCCCCATATATACACAAACTTTGTTTCTTCTGTTACCTCTTCTCTCAGTCTGTCTGATGAACAAAAACAGAAGAAGCAGCGCAGCTCCAAGCTGCCAGCCAAGTCCCAGCAAAACTCACAAAGCTTTAAGTAGGGTCCCAAATTTTAAAGCTCTTTTTTGCTACCACTTCTCCCTCACTGCCATATGCTCTAACTTCTTGCTCCTGTCAGTCAATCTGTTCTGAAATGGTGCTGCTGTGAGCCATAGAAATAATGTCCTGCACCCAAGCCTCACAAGTTTCCCAGCCGCCCCTGCCACCACCAGTGAAAGTTACAGCTGAGGGATTGAGCTTGCATAGGTGGGCAAAGAACAGGAGACACCACTTCACAAAATGATCAGTGAGGCTGTGTTGTGGTTTTAAGGAACCCCAAAAAGAATTTTCATACAACCCTTATCCTCACTGTGTCTTAAAGGCTGCTGGTTCCCTTGTCTTTGTTACGTACCAGTACGTTGAATGAAAGATCCCTACCACCCCCTTTCCTCTTCATCACCCCCCTGGATCTTTCCACTGCCCCTTGGGGGGCATACCCTCCACTTTGGGAATCATTGGTCTAGCCTGTTTCATTGTTCTTCTGTATGTATACTAAGGGTGAATTCTGGATTCTACAACATTTGGTTGGATGCTTAGGAGCGATTGCATAAACAGATGGTATATAGGGTCAAGAGATTAAAAGCTGTATGCGGCAAAGAGTTCATGTGACCAAATACTGAATGCAAAACCACTACCTATTCTGATTTGGGGACAGGGTTGTTTTTCTCTCCCTTCCATTTTGCATGGGTAAACAAGGACCAGAAATGTATTATTTAAAAAGATTAACATGCCAGATTTTTTAAAAAAAAACAAGCCTTCATATTCTGTGTTAGAAAGTTAAATCCTCAAACTAGAGATAAGATTTCAACATCAGAATACGATAGATAAGTTAAAACTGAGCAGCAGCTTGTATCTGATCTATGTCCCCCTGTAAAGGTTGAGCAATTGTATCTTCCTGATGGCTCATTGTGACTGCCACATATGCTGAAATACTGATCATTTTTATAGCTCTCATCAAATGGTTTATGGCAAGCAGTACTTATTTCTTTTGTTGCTCTCTATAGCAACACCATCTCATCTAGTGAGCCTGATATGCAGTGAAATAAATTAGCACAGCAGTTTAGAGATGTGGCATAATTGTAGCTGCCTGGCAAGACCCTATTTAGCAAGTGTTTAGAGTCATGGGGGCATGGACTGCTGTGCAGCTGCATTCAACTGAACTGGAGCTTGGCATGTGGTACTTTCCTCCTACGAGGAAAAAGAATCAGGACACATGCCTTATCTGAAATAAAGAAATGAGCAGCAGTGCTGCAAAAAGGGATGTGGAAACCTTTGGAGTGAGCTGCTTAGCCTGGCAAAAATAGAATAATTGTTCACATGATCCCAAGTTTTTGCTTTTTTAATTCTGATGTATATAATCCCCCAAACTTGAAATTGCCTCCCTTTCCATTTTGACAGCTTTTAAAAGTATAAGTAAGAAAGGATAACAACAACAACAACAACTTTATTTTTGTACCCCGCCTTTTGGCTTTGAGCAATCAAGGCGGCTCACAACAACTGCATATAAAACAAATCCCAAGCAAAACAAAACAGTAGTAAGATAATAAAGCAATTTGCCCCCCCCTTAAAATTACCTATATTAAAATAACTGGCTAATTCACACCAGTAAGATAAAATGAATGCCTTAGAAGATAAAAGACTAAAACATAAAAACTTAAGAACATAAAAACGTAAGAACATAAAAAGAGGGAGAGACATATATTGGATGTGGTCTGTTCTATTCAGGGAAGGCCTGCCGGAAGAAATCTGTTTCGATGGCTTTTTAAAATTTCTCCAAGCTAGTTGCTTGACGGATCTTCTCTGGCAGGGCATTCCATAGTCTGGGAGCAGCAACAGAGAAAGACCTCTGGGAGGTTGCTGTTAATCTAGATCTCCTTGGTTGCAATAAACCCCTCCCAGAGGATCTAAGGGTGTGAGGTGGATTATATGGAAGGAGGCGATCCCTTAGGTAGGTTGGACCTAGGCCATGTAGGGCTTTAAAGGTCATTACCAAACCTTATACTGTGTTCGGAAACTAATAGGCAGCCAGTGAAGGGATTTCAAGATAGGAGTGATATGCTCCCTTCTAGATTTCCTGGTGATTAACCTGGCTGCCATATTTTGTACCAGTTGTAGTTTCTGAACTAGGTATAAGGGATGTTGCTTGACTGGAGGCAAGGGAATGAATGGGACAAGAAGGAAAATGTGGTGGTCACCTGGAGACTGTGCAAAGTTGTACAACAGCCAGAAATGCCCAGGCTGGTTCCATACCGAGTGGAATCAGATGTATAAATCAAAGGAAATGTATTTTAATTCAAATTGTTTTTGCTAAAACAGACAGAAAAAACATGATATACTGTAAGAATTAATTACAGTATATGGTCGACTATAAGTCAACTTTGTGTAAGTCGAGGGCAAGTTTGGTATCCATCATGGATTAGTCATTAGTTAAGAACATATAACAAACTATCTCAAAAGGATGAAGCAAAGGAAAACAATGCCAAAGAACTTCCAAAATTCCAGCAGGTATAACTGTGGTCATCCTAAAGCCTGGATAGATAAGAGAACAGAGAGGGGGGGTTGTCATTGCTTCTAGGGCAGATTATTCTCTTGCCTTTCACCAGGGTATGGTTCCTTTTTAAAATAAAAGTTAAAGTACAGTAATTACATTGACTTGTGGATAAGTTGACCCAGGTTTTTGATGTCAATTTTTGATTAAAATTTCTAGACTTATACACAAGTATGTACAGTATAATCTCAGGATAAAGAATATTTGTGCTCTGAAGATACTAGGAAACAGTCACTACCTCTAACAAAATCCTTTATGAATCAAAACTCACTTTGGCTCTGTTTGCACTTTAATCTGACTGTAATATCTCATAAGCTGCTTGGATACTGCAAGGGAGCTGAAGGGGATATATCTACGTTAAAATCTGTGCTTTCCTACTAGCTTTTGTTGACACTGAAATACATAACAGTTCTCAGGAGACACATAGCACAAGATACTAGTATAACTTTGGGCCTAAGCAGACCAGGGCGTCCAGGACGCCCTGGTCTGGAGCGCCGCAGGGCCATGGCAGCCGCACCGCGGCGCTCCTGCGGCGACCCTGAAAGGAGCGCCAAATTGGCGCTCCTTTTAGAAGTCAGGGAAAGTGCGCCCTAAACGCGTCGGGCGCACTTTCCCTGACTCTTCCGCCACAGCGCATGTGGTCGCTGCGGCGGGAGGTTGCCCTTGGCGCGCCGGCCGTGCGGAGGGCCAGCAGCTCCGAGGGCAACCTCGGGAAGAGGAAGGGGTGCCGCTCGTGCGGCTGCCCCTCCTCTTCCAGGCCTCGGAGACGACTTTATTAGTCATCTGCCGAGGCCCTTTGTTAGCTAACACATATATATGTGCAGGCACAAGAATATGCATTTGGCAGTCAGTGTTAGGTTTTTATTTAGGGTCTCAGCCTTGCATTAATTTCCAGAATGTAGATGAAGGCTACTGAGATGGATAGCAGAAACAAAGCTGTATGCCTATATGCCACTCTGCTGGCTTTTAAGTCTTACTTTGCTTTGATGTATAGGGCATTAAGATCTCATATAGAATGTAGAATGTCTTGATTTAAAGCCAGCATTAGTCTTACTGACTTCTATCAAAACATTGATGGCTGCTATGAGGGTTCACAGATGGAATATTAGCAGCTTTAGGCTCAGATCCCAGTTTACCCTGGGATTTTGTGGCTGCTGACAGTTTGCTCTCATTTCCAGTTCTCATTTTACAGAATGAGATTGTTAAAATGTCTTAATGTCTGTTACTTCTGTATTTTTCTTTGCAAAAAGGTTGTCCAATACAACATTAATGGGATTAAGGGCATTTGAGGACTTGATTTATGACTCCATTGTATGAGGGAAAGTATAGCTATGGAGGAAGGGAATTCAAAATGAGAACTTTGTTTTCCCATTGAAATTTTCCTTCAGTCCCCAACTTTCTAGCATTGCAGAGAGTGAGTAATTATCAAACAGGGTATGAGACGGGACATCCTTGTCCCATCCCTCTCCCATCCTTCCCATGTGATCATGCAGAGATTATCATGGCATCATCATTATTGCGTCCATGACATATTCTTATTGCGTGATCATGATAAGATTTTCAGACGATGTCACACTTATCCTGTCCTTCTCCCATCCCTGAATGGTGTTAACAGAAACTTGTGTTAATACAATGATGGGGCCACTGAAGGGAGAAGGACTGCATATATGATAAGGACGGGGTAAGGACGGGAGTGATCCCTCCTTACTCCATGTGATAATCTCCATTGAAAATGAATCACACATAGAACTCTTATATTTGCTGTGTTCACTTTCCCTTGGTAGTTTTGCCTGCGTCTTTTCTATATTTTTTAATGTTCTTTTTTAAATGTGAGAAAATTGGGAACTGGGGAAAAAATCATTATGAAGACAATGTTATCATTTTGAACCCTTTCCCATAGCTACATTCCTGGCCCTACACCTTGTTCAAAAGGAGACTCGCCACTTTTGGAGTCTTCCAGGAATGGCATTTCCATTTCATTTCAACATTTTTAGTGTGTGTGTGTTTGGAAGGAGCCTAGGGCCCACAAATAAGGGTATATATGCTGAATGTTATTCTGAAAACTCAAACCCCACCTCCCCCCAAAAAACTAACTCTCTGGGAAAGGGTTGATGGCTTAGTACTGCTGGGTCCTTCTACTGGTCAGGTTGATCCTACCATCTTCTGGTTGCTGATTTCTAGTTCATGTTAAATCAGGTCGATATTTGTCCTTCATGATTTCTTGTTAATGGAATTTCTCTCTGTTTATGTTTTAAGCAAGGGACTGATTACCAGTGATATCATAAACTTATTTTGGTGCTTCTTCTTCATGACCGGGCAGGCCACAGAGTGCACAACAAAGGATATTTAAAAAGTCATTTATCTTTAGCTGGTCTTGCAGGGGGTAGGAAAGGTGAAAATAATAGTCATTATTTCTTCTTTTTTCTTTTGCAGTGAGCATGTTTTTGAACACGCTGACACCCAAGTTCTATGTTGCCCTGACAGGCACTTCCTCGTTAATCTCAGGACTTATTTTGGTAAGTATTAGGTATCATTTTGACAGGTTACAACTGGTTTTCTGTATAATATAGAAAATCTATAACTATAGTTTTTTTGTTTACTTTTATTCTCTGGTTCATCTGTTATGCAGTTGTATTCTTAACATAATGTTTATTCATCCAAAACTGTAAGGGAAATCTCCAGCATCCCCTAAATTAATATTTCATGAGCTGCAGACAGCTGAAGTCACAAGAGTTGCTGGGTGAAGTCACAAAGGTTGCTGACATTTATTGTTTGTTGTTATGTGCCTTCAACTCAACTGAGAGAGTGTGAGTTGCCCAAGCTCACTCAGTGGGTTTCCATGGCTGAGTGTAGATTTGAATCCTGGTCACCTAGAGTCCTAGTCCAGCACTGAATCCACTACATCACACTTTTTAGAAATGTTTCAGAAGAAGAAAATTTCTTCAAGACAGCTTGTTATTACAGTCCTCAGAGAGTTCACGTATCATGTTATATATCCCTGTATACAGTTCAGTGATTTGGTATAGTGCTTTGAACATTGGACTATGTCCCTGGAGACCAGCATTGGAATCCCTGCTCAGCCATGGAAACCCACTAGGTGCCCTTGGGCAAGTCACACTCTTTCACTCTCAGAGGAAGGCAAGGGCAAATCTCCTCTGAATAAATCTTGCCAGTGCTGGCTCAATCCATAGCCCTGTATAATCACTGGGCTTCTGCTGAAAAACTGAAAATGTTACTTTTTTTAATTGAAAAACTGAAAATGTTACTCAAACCATTATACCACACTGGTTATCACAAGCAAACAAGGGATACTCTAAACTTAATGGGTTGAAAGAAGAAGTTGTTGAGTGCCCACACAGGCAGGCAGCCTGACTGATGGCCCAGAGATTGGACTTGTTAGGTCTCAAAGGGAAATATCTTTTCCTGAGGAAGACTTTCTTAGATTCTTGTATATTTATGGTATTAGTATCCGTAATTTTGTCTTTACATCCAGTTCTATGAATAAATACAACTTACATCAGGCCTTTTATGCATCAAAGCCCAAATCAGTACATATTTTCAAATTCTGTTTATGTGCATAATAAATTATTAGTCCTATATATGTCTATTTGGAAGCAATCCTCATTGAGTTCTCATTGCATACTTACAGGTAAGTGTGTATAGAATTATGGTTCATATTCTGTATGTTTAGACAGTTTTCGTATTGGAATAGAAAGGCTATGTTTCATACTGTTCCTTGGCAGGGTGTATATTATGTATGTATCTCCCAGTGAGAATGGCTGCTTTAATTAGTGAGAATATATAACCTTCTGATAACTATTTCCAAAAGGTTTGAGTTGTGTTTTAAAAATTCTCTCTCAACTGAACATTCCATATACATTATTAAAAAGGCAGAAGGATGAAAAGCTATACCCAGCATCACATCTTTTTCCAAATTTTGTATACCAATAAGTTTTAGTAAGTACTTCTCTTTTCATTAGAGCAGCATTAGCATGATGTTCTGTTATGTTGTCTGGTCTGTTTTGATGTGCCTCTAGTCAGCAAACATTTTTGTACCTTTTGAAAAAATAAGTTAGATACTGCATTATTGGTTCTTAGCCAATAGTGTATTCTGTGTCCTCTGTGGCAAAAATGTGTTCAAAAGAAGCTTATTCCTACCCACTGCATTCTAATTCACCCCTGAAAACTAATATTTGAATTAATAGAACTTTACTATATCTGGCTATTTTATATATTCAGTTTCTATGCCCAATAACTTTAAAATGAATTGGATACATTTTGTATCTTGCAACAACAGACTTTGGGTGTCAATCATAAAGGTAGATTGACCAGATGTCATTTTATAGCTCTATTGATCTGACTATAAGAGATTCAGAGGTGCACTTAACTTTCCATTTGGAGTCAGTTATCAACCCATAGCTTTAGCTAGATCATGATCAGGCTTAATTTAGAACTAGAATGTTAAAAAGTTACTTTTACAACTAGAATCACCAACAAGTAACCATGCTGCCTGCAGTGTTCTGGCAGCTTTAGAGAGAGAGAAAAGGTAACTTTCCAAGATCTAATGATCATCACTCTCCATGGAAGACAAAGGTCAGCTGTATGCAATAAAACATACAGGAGAAGTTAGCAATTGCAAAACTAAAAAAAGCTTAGCCATTCAGTGTTTACCAGCACTGACAACCCGCTAAAAACTCTGACTTCCATTTGAGATTCCACCTGAGGCCTCAAAAGCCTCATCCCAACCTATTTATCCTATTCCTCCCTTCTTTTTAAAATCTCCCTTCCACCTCTTCCAGTCAGCTTTGTTGCTGTTTTGTATTGTTGGTGCAAAATCAGACCGAATCATTTCAGTAAGGCTCCTTGGTAAACCTATGAATATTGCCATACTTCCAGTATATGCACCAACCACAGAAGCAGAACAGGAAGAAATTGATAGATTCTATGAAGGAGTACAGGAAAAAATTGACAGCACACCAACACAGGATGTCAAGCTGATCACTAGAGAAAAGTTGGAAGCAAAGAATAATCAAAAACAGTAGGCAGATTTGGATTAGGCAAAAGAAATGAAGCAGGTGAGCATCTGATAGATTTTTGTGAAGACAGCAACCTATTTATTGCAAACAAATTGTTCATACAACCAGAAAGAAGGCTACACATATGGACATCACCAAATGGTCAACACAAAAATCAAATAGATTATATAATCAGAAGTAAAAGATATCAGAACTCTATATTGGTGGCCAAGACTAGACCAAGTGCTGACTGTGGCACAGATCATGAATTACTCATAACAAAAATAAGAGTAAGACTCAAGAAGAAATCAAAACTACTGATTATACCAAAATATGATCTAAATAATATCTGAACAGAATTTACTCATAACATAAGAAACAGATACGCACTAATAAGCATAATAGACCGAGATCCAGAGTAACTATGGTCTGAAGCCAGGGACATAATAAAATAAGAATGCAGACAGACACTTTCAATAAACAAAAAGAAAGAGAAAAAAACTTGGATGAAAGACGTAACACTACAAACAATAAAGAAAAGAAGAAAAACAAAAGGGAGATAGGGACAAACTAAAAATTATGAATGTATCTTTCCGTACAATGGCTTGTGCAGAAAGATAAATAAAATTACTACAACAACCAATGCAGAGAAATAGAAGACAACAACAAAAAGGGAAGAATAAGAGAGTTATTTCACAAGATCTGGGAAATCAAAGGAAAATTCAAGCCAAGGACTGGGACGATCTGTGACAATAAAAATAACACAATTCAAGACCAGGAAGGAATAAAA
>CM034708.1:145628552-145641513 GCA_020142125.1 Phrynosoma platyrhinos | reverse complement strand
TTGCCTCTTTTTCCAGCAGGTGTTCATGTAAGATACTGTGGGAACAAATGAAACTATCCAATTCCTGCCTAACTGCCTACAGTCTCCATCATCAGTAACAGGACTAGAATGTACAAATGTTCCCTTTTTTAAAAAAGCCTAGAAATTTGTGGATTCTCTGCCCAGTATGGCTACAGATTGTGCTGGTTGGGGGATTCTGAGAGTTATAGGCTAAAAAAGTAACATTCTCAGTTTCTCAGCAGGTGTCCAGTGATTATACAGGGCTATAGATTGAGCCAGCATGTTGCAGTGGTTAGAGGATTGGACTACAGTTCTGGAGACCAGGGATACAAATCCCTACTCAGCCATGAAAATTCACTGGGTGATCTTGGGCAAGTCACACCCTCTCAGCCTCTCAGAAGGCAAAGACAAAACCTTACTGAGCAAATCTTGCCAAGAAAACTCCACTATAGGGTCACCTTAGGGCTTCCATTAATCGGAAATGACTTAAAGACACACAACAGCAACAGCAACACGAATTGCATCCCTGATGCTACTCCCCTGCCCGTGGATTACTTCTGGGTATACAGACAGACTCATTTGCTTTAGCAGTGTGATAACTTCATACATGCACAGCTTTGCAAATGCCGAACTGTGGGGGGTTGCAGACTGCCAGAAATAGTGCAAATTGAGTGCAAATTTAAGGGTTAGGGTTAGGGAATCATGGGAACTGTATTTTATTGTGGCACCAGAGCTCTCTAACAGAGAAGGCTCAATGTTTCAGAAAAAAAAACAATTCCCATGATTCCCTAGCACTAACCCTAACCATTAAAGTGGACTCAATTTGCACTATTTCTGGCAGTCTGCAACCCCCATGTGTTTCTCCACTGAAGTGAATGGGATAGTCTTCATAGGCCTGAGGTCAGCATACATTTTAAAGAGTCGCTATGTACACAGCCAGTTGGGGGGGATCAAGGTGGACATGTTGCCCATCACAGAAACCTTGCATTCACCTGTTGTATCCTAGAAAATGTCTTGTGTCTGCTCTAGCTCCTTTACTGATGACCACTTTTGTCCTTTGACTTATAGGTGTGCCACTGCTTATATACTCTTGGCAGAAGAGGAAGCAACAACTATTGTGGAAGCAGAAAAACTGTTTAAACAGGCCCTGAAGGCTGGTGAAGGCTGTTACAGACGTAGCCAACAGTTACAGCATCACGGTGCCCAATATGAAGCTCAACACAGTAAGAGTCTTTTTTTTCTGTGTCTATTGGCAGCTGTCCTGTGGTTTATTGAGAATAGATAAGCACTGCATTCTGTATAATTATGTATACCTACAGCTGTGAGTTGTGCTGTGATTCTGCAGAAGCACAGAATCACCACTGATTGGGGCACTGGGCACAAACATCAGAGACAGGTAATACCTTTGTTATGAACCACCTTTGTAACATTTAGTAGACCTTATTCAGGTATGATTTTTGTTTTTACTTAAGGATCGCATGATTACTTTGTTTTGTTTTTTGTTTGCCACAATCAGCTGCTCATGGCTGGAATTAACACAGAAGAAGTCTTTCATCATCTACACACCACAGTAAGACCCCAAATGTCTCAAACCAATAAACAACATCTACAATTTGACTTGAACTGACTTTTCTTGTTTGCCTAGTGTATCACCTAAATTTAATCTACAGTTTTGTCAATACCGAGACTACCAAATTATTTTTTTTCTTTGATCTAAATCAACTAGGAGTTAGTGAGCATCAAAGAGTGCAGAGAGTATTTATCTTAGGGTGTATCCACACTGCAGAAATAAAGCAATTTGACACCACTTTAATAGCCATGACTCAATGCTATGGAATTCTGGGATTTGTAGTTTGTGACATATTTAGTCTTCCTTATCAGAGAGCTCTGGTGCCCCACTAAACTACCAATCCCCAAATACCTTAGTACTCAGCCATGGAATTTAAAGTGGCATCAAACTACTTTATTTCTGCAGTGTGTCTCAGCCATCCTACTAGTCAGTGAAGATGGAAAGAAACTATCAACTCTCCTTCCCAGCATACTGAAAACTGGTACTTCAATGCCTCTTCTCTTGACTGACTCTGTAAGTATCCATCTGGCAGCGACAGAGATACACATTGGGAAAAACATTCCATTTTTGAATTTAATTTTCTTTTTTTCATGTTTCTTAATTTAATGTTCCATCTTAGCTGATGAAGAATTTTGGAAAACTTGAAAATTTGCATCACTCATATGCCCCTTTTGTAACATTTATGGTTCCTGCTAAAGGAATTATTGGTATCGGATTTTTGTTTATAATTACAGACCACACAAGTAGTGTGTTTACATTTGATAGCACAAAATTCTTCAGAATCTAAACTCTAAATTTAAAACAAACACTCAAAAGTAAATTTCTAGTGCCTATGGCTATAACAAAAGTCTTGAGAACATTTGCCAAACTTTCTAAAGCTAGAGGGGTGGCTGAATAAGATGTCTTTTAGTTTGAGCCAAGCCTCTTGTGCCTTCCATGCTGTCTTATTTCTTCTCTGTATAGAAAAGGAAAAACAGATTAAATTTAGCAAACAAAGCTGCTCTGAAGAATTTATAGAAGCTTCAGGATCCAACTTCTTGGATGCAGAATATATTGTTATTCAAGCCATTTCTGACTTATGGTGACGTTACAATGCATATATACAATGCATATATATATATTAAGTGGAGAGTTCATAGAACCCTGGATGAAATTCAATACAGGTTTTGAGTCTCCCTTATCCGGAATTCTGAAATCCAAAATATACCAAAAGCCAAAACATTTTTCATGAGTGGCTGACATAGTGACACCTTTTGCTTTCTGATGGTTCAATGTTCACAAGCTTTGTTTCATTCACAAAATTATTTAAACTATTGTAAAAAATTACCTTTAGGCTATGTGTATATATAAGGTCTATATGAAACCAAAATGAATTTGGGTTTAAGCTTGAGTTCCATCTCCAAGGTATCTCATTATGTATGTATATAAAATACAGGTATTTCAAAATCCAAAAAACTTCCAAAATCCAAGCCACTTCTGGTCCCAAGTATTTCAGATAAGGAGGACTCAACCTGTAATATAAACTGTAAGGTTTACTTGAGAGATAGCCAGACATGGGAGAGATAGCCAGAAAGAAATGGGGCGGTGGTGGTAAATTCACCATTGTATCATGTGACCTAACTACTACTAAGGGAAATGGAGTTATTGGGTATACATCTTCAAATGTCCAAGGGAAGAATTAGGTCACTGACCCAAGATGACTGTGAGCCAAAGTAGAGCAATTTCTGGTCACTTCAGCCATGATTGCTCTGGAACCCTGGCAACTGGATGGCCCACTCCCGAAGTGGGCCACCACCATGGTCCCAAATGGGCTGCCAGCACGAGCGGATTAAATCCACTCCTTTTGCCGGCGGCTTTTGGCTGCCTTTGGGAGCATGTGTCATCTAAATGCCATGCCCCCAAAGCAACCAAAAGCTACTCTATTTGGTCCATCTCTTTTGGGCCTAAGACAACTAGAATAATCACAAAACGAAGAACTTAATCCATGACAATAAAATACAAGAGCTTGGCACATTTAACCTGTTTTAAAAACCATTAGAGCTGATGCCTTCTTCTAACTGGGAAATCACAGTCTAAATCCAGTTGCTAGTCCCAACAAGAGTAGTTCCATTAAATCAATGCTGTTTACACATGTTGCTATTTGCCATTCAGTGACTGACGTAGTGGGTATACTCTAGTTGTGACAAGCAAGTGGATTTAGGCCAAGTTCTACTCATCCTGTGTTAGTATTGTGACATCGTAAGATCAGAAATTGTTGCATCTCTATAAATCTTTTCCAGGTGGCATTTTCCAGAATATATTTATTCACAATATCACCACCATTAAATGTCCACCAAAGTGTTTTTAGAATGAGGAATTTGTAGAAGCTCAGTTTTCACAAAATGTGGCCAGCAATATCACTGAGGTTGCTGATAAGGATGATTCTGTTACTGTAGTTTCAGGCTCAGTGATCTTGGACAAAAAATTAAAGACTGGTGTGTGTGTGTGTGTGTGTGTGTGTGTGTGTGTGTGTGTGTGTGTTATTTTTGGAGAAATGGCAGGAGATGGGCAAGGACTGAAGTGGTGTAAAAGAAAGGTCAGAAAGAACACAGTAGCTGACAACTACAGTCGTCTCTCTGGATTTACTGACTTCCCATTGGCAGTTTTGAATTTCCATGGCCAAGAAGCCAGGAGGGAGAAAATGGCACGCATGCACAGGGCTGCACTGCCATTATTTTCAATGGGGCTCAAATATTTGTGGTTTTCACTGGGAGTCTGGAATGGATCCCCACAAATTAGAAGGGGCAACTGTATACTCAATTGGGTTTCTAAATATTTGGGTGGAGCAGAAGATCTAGTAAAGGAATTGTCAAGATCCATGGATTCAGTTCCCAATAACCAAGAAAGCATCTTATTGTGGTAAAAAATAAAATATTTTTATCCTGGACATCAAGACAGAAGTTCACAGTCCTAGGTATCTGCCAGAACTAGAGATCTGTCTCCTTTACCATGGCATTAAAATCCCAACAATTGAACCCCGCTTCCTGGCTCTGGGCACCAGGCTTTGATCCTGATCAAAGCAACCTTAACAGTCCCTTCATCTCCCCGTATTATCATTCAAACGCCCTTGAGGAAGTAAGGAAAGTACCTCTTCTTTACAACCTGAATCCGCTGTAGGAAAGATGGGGTCATAAAGCTATAAATCCCCTTTGCTTTGTCACCCATTTGTCCCTCCTCTCACTTCCCATGCTCAGAATAATTAATATCCAATGCATTTCAATATTTCATACATACATCCTTCCCAATAAACCATCATGACAGAACCATGAATATGGATCTGACAGGAATGTTTTAGGAATCTGAAGATAATGCCTATGTTTATAAAGTCTGACAATATGGGTTTTAGCTATGAGCCATCTGAGAGCCTCTACATTTTGTACCCAGGAGTAACTTCTGTGCACTAAGCTTCTTCTCAGCGGCTTTAAATATGCAGACAAGAATCGAGAAATGTATGGTTGTCAGACACAGTGATCCTGTCCAAGGTTGCCAAGTGTGATTTTATCAAGCCACTTTTCGGGAGACTTGTTCCTTGTCTGATTGACACAGTCAGTGATCTAGTCTGTTGATCTGAAAAGGACAAATATTTATCTCTAGAAAATCTTGCCTTGGAATAACCTTCTGGCTCCTTCAGACTCCTCCTAGCTGTATGGTTTGACTTCTGTTTTCCCTACCTGTGGCTTCCTGACAAAATAAAGGGGGTTAGGAGAATGTGGCAAAAAATAGATGTTTGATACATAGATTTCTTTAATTTATTTGGGAAGGAGAAAGAATTTAGTAGTCCAGAAGATTGTGAGAATCCCATTTGGTAATTTAGGCCTTTTAACAATGCCATGGATTTTGGATTTTCTTTTCTTCATGCTGAGAAAACTTTGTTGTGTGCCTTCAAGTTGTTTCCAACCTGTAGCAACACTACGGCCACCCTATAATGGGGTTTCCGTGGCAGTTTTGTTCAGAAGGGGTTGCCTTTGCTTTCCTTTGAGGCTGAGAAAGTGTGACTTGCCCAAGATCACCCAGTGAGTTTCCATGGCCAAGCAGGGATTCAAACCCTGTTCTCCATAGTCCAATGTTCAAACCACTACACCATGCTTGTTTTGACCAAAAAATAATTTTACATAGCCTTGAAGACAAACCAGTTGAATTATAGCATATATAACAATGTTAAAAACTAATCCATCCATTATTAAAATATGAAGAAGTCAGTCTAGAGGTAAATGGTTGCTTTATATGAAATGCAGCTGAAGGAATTTCCTCTCCTGTCTTATTTATTTTCTTTTTGAAAGTCAGGCTTTCAAGTTGCTGCTTAATCTTATTTGAAAAGTATAATCATGGCTTTTGGATAATTTGTATATATTCTGTGTATGTTTAGCATATACCTTTGTTCTTATTTGAGGCACTTGAAAATGGCATGACTGTAATCTTTAATTTGTGCATAGAATACATAAACTTGATTTAGAGCAGGCATATTGTCTTGATACATGATTCTGTACAATTATCTTCATGCATGTTATCTGCATACAGGCCCCCTTTAAAAGAGGACACATTATGACTAAAGAGGACAGATTATTGTGCATGATTCTCAAAAATACTTTTTAAATAGAAAAAAATGTATAGTTTATTATGCTTCATCCATTCATAGCTGAAATTTGTTTTTATCTATGTATAATTGTGGATAGCTCATCCAAAAAAAAAAAAAATAGAATAAAAATCTGGGCAGTTTAATTATGAGAGGAGAGTTCTGTAAGTGTATATATGTGTGCATGCACAAGCGTTAATAAAGCAAACAGGATGAATGTGCGGCCTACCAGAGTTTGCTGGACTGCAGTTCCCATGTGTCCTGGTCAATGATGATAGGAGTTTCAGCCATGATGAGATTTGCAGTTCAGTATCACCTAGAAGGCTTCATATTTTTCTCGCCCTGACATAGAGGTATACGCAGATTCAACCATTCATAACATATATTCATAATGTATATTCAACTGGCTCAAGTGGTTAAGATGCTGACTCTGTTGATTGCAAGATTGGCAGGTTGGCAGTTTGAGGCCTGGGTGCTGCATGATGGGCTGAGCTCCTATCACTAGTCCCAGTTTCTGCCAACCTTGCAGTTTGAAAGCATGCAAATAGGTACCACTTCAGTGGGAAGGTAAACTGCGTTCTGTGCAATCATGCTGGCCACATGATCACAGAGTAGTCTCTAACAAAACTGGCTCTTCGGCTTAGGAAAGAAGATGAGCATCGCCCCCTACGGTCGGACATGACTTGACAACCTTGTCAATGGGGAATACCTTTACCTTTTACTTTTATATTCAACTGTAGCAAAAACAAACATTTTGTAGATCCAAGTCTATCTCTTTTGTGTATGCCCTTTAGACTTTTTGCCATGCTAAAGTGACGAAAGTCCTTTCACATGCTGAGCTATCTTTTAGTGTCACCGACTGTCACTGGTTCAGGCAGTATCTGACCTACCAGCCCAGTGCATGTTCCCATGGTGTCTTCACCATTCTCATTTCCCAGAATTCCAGAAAGGCTGAAGTTGGATGGAGAAAAACTACATCTTGCTACCTCTAGGTATTTCTTAGCAAGATAGTGAGTTATATGTTAGAGAATGAGAAAAATGCAATAGTCAAGGAGTTCCCGTACCTTGGATTAAATGTTGATCAGAATAGTGATTGCAGTCAAGAAATTAGAAGAAGACTGGGATTGGGAAGGGCAGCTATGAAAGAACTGAACAGGATCCTAAAGTGTAAAGATATAAATCTGAAGTAAGTGAGAATAGTCCAAGCCATTGCATTCCTTATCCCCATGTACAGATGTGAGAGCTAGACATTGAAAAAAGCCAATCGAAAGAAAATTATAACTCATTTGAGATATAGTGCTGGAGAATAGTTCTGAGGATACCATGGATGACTAAGAAAACAAATAAATGGGTTCTAGAACAGATCAAGCCTGAACCCTCCTTGGAAGCCAAGATGACCAAATAGAGGTTGTCGTACTTTGAACACATCATGAGAGGGCATGAATCATTGGGAAAGACAATAATGCTAGGACAGGTAGAGGGCAGCAGAAAGAGAGGGAGACTACATGCCAGATGGTTGGAGAGGCCATGGACCTGATCCTGCAGATCCCGAGCAGAGCGGTTGAGGACAGGGCTTTTTGGAGATGTCTCATCCACAGGGTCACCATGAGTCCAGGTTGACTTGAGGGCAGTTAGCAGCAACAACATTTTTATGTATTGCTGGAAACTATGATTTAGTGCACAGATATGTTGTATAACCCTTTCCATATGTATGTGAGTATAAGTCTCACTGAAATCAGTACGACTTTTTCCTAAGTAAATATCTTTAGGGTTGAACTCTAACTCCCCTTGTTTGAGCCTATTTCATTCTTGCTCATTCTAGCAACTCAAAGCACATGTGTTTGAGCGTACTGACAATTTTATCCTGGAAAGATGGGGGATATTGTGGCTCTACAGATGTTATTGGGCTATAGCTTCTATTCTATCCAACCATTGAACCTGCTGACTGGGGCTGATGTGAGTTAAAATCACCAAAACCTCATCCCATTATGCAAGTCTAGAAACATGCTAGCTTGAGAAGGTTTATCAGCCCCCACCCATCCACTAGTGGTAAACAAGCATCTACATAGCCAACTTAATTGTCACTTTAGTAAGCTCCATAAGGAACTCCTTTGCATCTACAAATTTTAGGAAATTATAATGTGTCTTTATCAGATGTGCAAGAAAAAGAATGATCTCCAAGGTTATTCTCTTATAACATGCATACTGCTTGTGACAAGCCAGACCCATAGAGACAGTGCACCTAAATTGTAGAAATAATGCAGTTTGATACAACTTTAACTACTGTAGCTTCATCTTATGTAATCCAGGGATATGTAGTTTGACAATCTTCCCTGTCAAAGAGTGCTGGTGCCTCACAAAACTACAAACCCCAGGATTTTTTAGTATGGAGCCATGGCAGTTAAAGTTGTGTCATTCCTACAGTGTAGATGCACCCTGCAAGCAATTTGTTTTTAGACTGCTTTTAGAAATAAAATAAAAAGTAATGTGTTTTTAATATTTTTTTATCTTTATATTGTTTTAATTGAATTTTCTTTGTTCATCACCTTGGGAGCCCTTGTGCCTGGGAGGCAATTCAGAAATACAGAACTACTTTAAATAAATAATATTTTTAATCTATTCTAGTCAAACACTTCAGCAGCCTTTTCATTTCACTCTAAGCAGCCAACACATGTTTGAGAAGGGCCAAAGCAAGTGATGGCAGTTCACTCTATTTTGGCATGGATGTGATGTGAGTTCATCTGAGTAATTTGGCAGCAGTGCTTAGAAGCAGCAATGAAATTAAGTAGACATGAAGCTAAAAAAACCCACTCTCAATCTATATCTTCACTAACACCATTAGTGACAGACAGGCTCTAGTTGTAGGTCATAGTAACCAACAGCAGAAGTCAGTACAGTATATGTTTTCTCCCATGATGCTTGTCATTCAGCAATAAGAATTTATCCAAAGGGCTGTACGTTACACAATGGCGATGTTAAATGGACCTTTTGTTCTGTCTGTTTCTGAAAACACTCACTCTCTTAAAACCTTTTTCCCCCTTCTTTTTCTCTCCCCTTCTCTCTCTCTTCCTCTCTTCCTCTTCTCTTCCTCCCTCCCTTTCTCTCTCTCCTCAGGACGGGACACTAATGTATTAGTCTACATTAAAAGGAGGCTGGCTATGTGTGCAAGAAAACTGGGGAGAACCAGGGAAGCTGTGAAAATGATGAGAGATGTGAGTTTGGATTTGTGTTAACATTTGTCTGTTGCCCTGACCAGTCACACTGTAGACTGGTAGCTTGTTTTGTCTGTAGATCATCCATACCCTAGATACACAAAATGATAATAGTAGTTTCTTCTTACAGTCCTTTACAGACATTGTACCCCATCTTCATTCCTCAGAAGACTTTCTTGGGTTCATGTTCTTCCTCTCTACTTCTTCCCTGCTCCTCTCCCAACCCCTCATGACAGGTAGAAACTAAATCTGATCCCTCCATTATTTGAACATGGTCTGTCTCTTAACCTGCATGCCAAACTCAGATTTCTAGAATAGTATTCAAATAACTGGAGGATCTCCTGGTTTGGATCTTGTTTTTTATTATCCTACTGGGGAAGGATGAATATGAGCACAAGGACCATCCCTGATCTTAGCATACATGTGGGGGATGGAGGAAGGATGCCTACCAGGCAAGTGCAATATTTATTTTAAAAGGCCTGTTGTGCTTTCCTCTCAGAAAATCAATCCTAATTCAATTTTTTTCTGATTTGGAAAGGGCTAGGTGATGTGCTAGATCCTACAAAATCTAGACAAAAAATAGCATTAGCTTATTAAATGTAATAATTAATATATGATATACATAGACTTTAGTTTGGAATCCTAACATGCCCATTGCCCCTAATTTGGGAGAAAGTGGTGACTAATGACTACTTATGGAGGCTTTGACCTCTCTTCCCAAGTTCACCATCATTTCCTCTGTACCATTTTTGTGAATTTCATCTGCTACTGGTACATCAGTTTGGGTTGCCAAATTTTCTTATACATAGTTTAACATATTTATGACTGCATGTATGCATAAGAACCATAAGAGAGCTATGACAGCTGGAATCAAAAGGGACAGACCACATGAGGGTTGCTGGCTACTCTTCACAGTTTATTTCACCTTTCTTCTTCCTCAAATGCTTTAAATTTTATGAGTTCACTATCAGCCTAAGGTACTATTCCAGTGCTATCATTGTGATGCTGTTGGGTATTAAATCACTTTTGAAATCTAGTTGAATGGAGCAGCATTCTCACAATTATCATCCTGACAGATGGACATTTTGAGAGGATTTCATATGTCCATCTGAAAGGATTTTTTTATCACAGAGGGATGACAGGACAGCCAACTGTGCAATTAAAAAAATTAACCTTTTATTCAAAGCCAAGTAAAGATTTTCACTTGTAAGGAAATGATTATTATTTTGTCATTTTTTACAGCAATCATAGGTAATGTTATAGGCAGATGGAGTTCTAGATGTTCTCTACATGTCCATTTTTGCAGTTTCCAAAATGTCTGGAAACATGGCAAAGACTATGTTCATAAGATGGAAGAAAAAGGTGTACTTCGAATTCCCAAGAGAAAAACATAAAGTGCTAAGATGTTAATGATATCACCCCTGGAAGAATAAAGATAGGAATTCAGCAAATAGTTGGCTTGTGAAAAATAACCAATAATTGTAAATTTTTATTTAGAGTTTGTCATCTATGTGCAACCAATACATTTTATTTAAGAAACATTTCTGAAGCACAATTTGCAAAAATCATTTTTAAACAGTACCCATACAATTTCGGCTTTGAGGTGAAATCCTGCACCTCATAGGAGTCATAGGATGGAGTTCTGCCTGTTTGAACTATGGCACATCTCCCCCTTCCCATCCCAGAGCCTCACTGTTTTCCTGCAGTTACACCCATGGACATATTAACAGCCATGACAATGATATCATTCTATGAGACTGCCTGAAAATCCTGTGTATCCTAGAAAATTCCTGCATGTTGTGCATCCAGGTTTTAGACCAAAGCCAGATGATCTTTGGCTTCTCCCCATCTTGCCTTGGCCACCACGTGGCTGTGTCAAAGGGCTGTAGGAAAATGGTAATGTCAAGATCATTGCGCTAGAGGAATAGTGAATTCCTCTCTTCGCATTGAAAAAATAACCAAGAAGACATATGCAGGCATAATTTGGACATACACCTCCACAATTGGATGTGAGTCTTAATTTCCTAATTTTCAGAATTACAAAAATAGTTAAAGATTCATTTGCTTTGTTGATACCATACTTTTTAAAACATTTGCTTTTCCATGAGAGACTTTATCCCATTAAAATTACCACCAGCATTTGCTGAAATGTTGCTGTAACCAAGTAGTGTCAGTAAGGGGGTGGGGGAGTGCGGACCACACCAGGTGATGCCCTAAGGGGGGCTGATACCACTGCTCCTCAAACACCTACCTTTTGACAGAAGTGGGCTGTGGCATTCATCTGCTTCCCTTTAAACTGCTTTAAGAGATGGCAGGAGTGGGGTGACGCTCAGTGGGAGGAGAAAGGAGAGGCCTCAGAATTTTTTAAAATTTAAATTTTGAAATTTAAATTTTTTAATTTTTAGTAAATTTTGTTTTATATATATATATATATATATATATATATATATAAAACTAACTTTAAATTTTTGTTTTAAAATGTCACATTTTAACCAAATCTTCACTATGTATATGTAAATAGATTTAGGTTGTGCATATGATATTGTAGGTATAATTTTAATTTTGTGAGTTGTTTATGTCGCAACTATTGGCATTACATTCAGTGGTATATGGGAATTATGAATTACGAGTAACATTAGTGCAAAAAAGCATTACTAAGGAGTCTATATGGGAGAAGGTCAATGGAGGTGTGACACCATGAGTTACCACACTGGATGACACCAACCCTAGTGATGGCACTGCTGTAACCTTGATGTTGACATACTTTATAGATGGTTCAAATGGTGAAAAAAAAATAAGTATTGTGTTCTCTGTGTCTGTCTGTCTGCCTGTCTGTCTGTCAGTTTGTTGGTTGGTTATCTACTGAAAATGAAAGGAAAATGAAGTTCTTTCCCACTATTGGCATTTGAAAGTTTCACAGGAGGCTCTGTTAATTAGCTTGGAATCACAGTCCTTAGCTCATCCTAGTGCGTGAACATATACATACATTTTCATTCTTTGTCTTTGTAGCCACAGTATATATATATAGGAGATGTATTAACCCAGGGGTAGGCAACCTTTCCCCTTTAAGGGCCGAGGGACTTCAGCTCCCAGAATCCCAGGAGCTACTGGCCAACATGGGACTATTGGCCAACATGGCTGAGGCTTCTGGGAGCTGAAGTCCCTCGGCCCTTAAAGGGGAAAGGTTGCCTACCCCTGTTATAGACCCAGGCTTTCCAGGATAACTTCCAGGGACATTCACAGGATGTTAAACAAAGCCAAATTCTGTCTTAATGGGACCCATTTACCTTGTTATTATTCAGTAAGGAATACTGCGCAAAAGCTTTTTCATTTTTTGTACTCTTGGCCACTTCCATAATGAGTTCCTCTAGGATGATTTTAGAACAGAAAGGATCCCAGATTCCTCTAAACTTGCTGCTGCTTTAATGGCTGTATCCAGTTTGACACACTAAGGGGGGATGCAGACGAAAAAGTGCCATCTTCAATCCCTGAACACCGGGTACCCCAACCCCTTCCTGAGGATGCCATCAGAGTGCCCGCCATTACACATGGCGGGTGCTCCGATGA
>CM034708.1:145607331-145622517 GCA_020142125.1 Phrynosoma platyrhinos | reverse complement strand
AGGAGCTAAAGATCAACTCCAGGAGATGGAGTTTGCTCCACAGTTTTTTCTCATTGACCCTGTTGTGGCTGGAACGCAAGGCAGAAATGTTCCTTATCTCTCCATTTCCCAGCAGATGGAGCTACATAAAATTGTAGCAGCAGCAACAACAAATTATATTCCCTGCCAGGCCTTATATCTGCAATAAAGCAACTTTTGTCATGTCGATCAGTCTTGGGCCTTGTCTGCACAGGCCAAAAGGCCCATTTCTCTCTCCCCCACACACACATTCTGGCACCATCCTGTTCAGATGATGCATGCCCCTGACCTGTGTTATTCCAGGTCTTCTAGGAAGACCTGGAGTTCATGCACCGCCACAGCTGTCTGCATAGGCTCATCCACCACCACCACCGCCACAGCTGTCTGCATAGGCTCATCCACCACCACCACCGGCTGCTCATTCTGAGGTCAGAACGAGCCACCTAACTATGGAGCCATTGCTGGGTGCCTTGCTTTGGCCTCAGAAGTGAGCAGCTCGTGGTGGTGGTGGTGGACACGTGAAGTGACCCATTGGGACACCCATACAGACAGCTGTGGTGGTGTGGGAATGGAGGGCAACCTAACGGGAGATCAGGACAGCTGCCCTCAGGGTATCCTGACTAGTTTCCTGTGGAGGATATTTGGATAGGCTCTTTTTCTGGACTTCAGAGTAGTTCTTTTTTAAAAAACAAAACAAAACATAATATGACTTGTATTTAAGAATATATATATATATAAACATTTGCTTAAATAAACTGGCCTTTCAAATATGGCACATAGTTTAGCTAACAGAGCTGTTTATAATTCACGCCTTCTTCTTCGGCTTTGCTTTTTAAAATTTGTTATTGTTCTTTCCAAAGACTTGTGCTAGAAACCAGAGGAAGAATGATCAGTCTTCAGAAAGCACTGATCAAGTACAATAGCAATTGAATATTTTAGAGTATTTTAGAAAATCAACAGTAATTTAAACTTGATTTCAGGATTTCAGTGCTGCAGAATTCCAGCTAAATCTAAACCATTTTTCCTTTCCTTTCCTTTTTCTTTTGCAGTTAATGAAAGAATTCCCTCTTCTTAGTATGTTCAACATCCATGAAAATTTGCTAGAAGCTCTGCTAGAGTTACAAGCATATGCAGATGTCCAGGCAGTTTTAGCAAAATATGATGGTGAGTACCTCTGCCTCTGTGTATGTGAATAAAAGAGAAAATGGGAGGGGGGGAATCTTCCTATGACAAAATCACTTTCTTGAGGAAATTCCAGCTTCTGTCTATAGTTATACTGCAGGGTGCTTTTAAGCAATTCTAGGTTTTAACATTAAGCTTTCATATAATTTCATGTTCTCCATAAAGTGGAGAACTTGCTTCTGCAGGAGGGTGTGTTCATAGATATATAGAAACACAGAAATAGATAACATTCTCTCTCATTCTTCCATTTTTGTTGGCTTCATAACAATTTGATTGACTCTAGTAGGAATGAATCTTCATATGCAATTTCCTCCCCCCCCCTTTGTTATAACCATGTTTTAAGATTAAATGGGAAGCACATAAATTAGAAATGTATCTTCCTTATTCTAAATCTGTTTAAGGCCCAGAATGATGCGGAACTAAAGAAAGTGATTGTGAAGACCCTCAGCAGTTGAGTCAGGACTGTCTCTGTGTATTGAAGACAGGGCAACCTGAGAGCAGGGTGGGGTGTGGGAGGCACTGGTTTAAATGGCCTGTGTAGACATGCCCAGAGACAGTACGACTTGCCCAACATCACCCAGTAGGCTTCTATGGCTGAGTGGGGATTTGAATTCTGGTCTCCAGCATCATTGTCCAATGCTTAAACCACTATACCGTGCTGTAATGAAATTCAGGCATACAATTCTTTTCTAATGCTTGCATTATGATTAGTACCTACTTTGCAGTTGCTTGCACAACAGAGGCCTACACAATGCAGTTGCTGAATTTTTCTGTATGCTTTCCTGCTAAACAAAAGCTGTGGGTGGTTTAGAGTAGATTAGATAGCCAGCACTGGGTAGTGATTTCAGTATTAGACTATGACTGCGGAGTCCAACGTATATGCATTGAATCCCAGCTCAGCCAAGTAAAACTCACTGGGTGACCCTAGGCGTGTCACTCTCTCTCAGCCTCAGAAGATGGCAATGGCAAAGGCAAACCTCCTCTGAAGAAACTTGCTAAGAAAACCCCATGATAGGTTCGCCTTTGGGTGACTGTAAATCAAAAACAACTTGAAATCAAACAACAACAACAACCGACTTCAATATAAACTCAGAATGAACCCCAAGGTTGAGGAACATTGCAAGATGCAGTGCTGAGTCAGTAGGCTAGCCTTCTCTCAATACACTAATCTTCTGCTTCAGCTTTCTCCTTCCATGCATACTTGTGAGATGTCCTTTGGATCTCTACCAAGCATCTGATGTAAAATACTTTCCTGGCAAGATCACTATTCATACATTTCAGTATAATCTCTGGCAGTTACATTGCAGAGTGTTCCTCCTCTGCTCTCTGCAACTTATTAAGCAGAAAACATTAGATTTCTGAAAAATTTGCCCTTAGGTGTTCTTTCCAAGAGATCTATTTGCATCTTTGCTTCTGTCACTGCAAACATTTATTTGTCATTGTTATTTAATTTGTTACTTTTACTGTAGAAACACTAGAGAGAGTTTCTATAGAAACCCCCATTCCTCTGGCTAGAAAAGCATTTGAACATAAATTCAGAGATGAGGCTAAAGGAGAAAAACATTAATCACAATGGATGAACTCTGAAATCATGAAATCATCCTTGACAACAGTGCATGCTTTGCCACTGAAATCCACCAGCAACCATGTTATAGACATCGCCCTGTTGCCAGATGTGCAGTACCAAACAACAGTCTGATGACATGTGGTATGCTTAAAAAGACACAATTTATTAAGTATTTCTTTGCAGATGAAATATGTGTGCTGGACGTGGCAGAAAGATTAAGTTAGCTTGGAGTTGTATATTTCCATAAAGTTCATGCTACTTGAGGCTGGTGAGCTTGAAAATGAGCCAAGAAACACTCTATATATTGTGGTTGCACTCATTTCCCACCTGTTGAGCACCAAGCATTTATTAGCTGCTGAAGAGTCTATAAGTTAGCTGCTTCTCTGATTATTTATGGGAGCTTTGTATAGGGGCTTCTAAGTTGTGCATTTTTTCTGACTGTTTCCTGGTGGACTCTCAGATAAGCTGGAACATCCCACTCTGCTGCCTGCAAAGATTGGTGGAAATCTTTGTAAACATTTCCTAGCTACTGAACAACTATTCTTACTCTTTTTTATTCATAATATTTACATTTTCCAACATGTATAAGTAATATATTCAACATACGATACATTCTACCCTCTTCCACATCCTTATTTTCCCCTTCCCTCCAATCCTACACTCGTTCCACATTTCCACTTGACTTCCTAATAATACAGTACAGTAGTTATAACTTCTTTTCCTTGCACCAGTTTGCATATCTTACTATTTACATCCCCTAACCTTAATTTGGAAGTGTATCATTCCATTTGATCTACTTCTAACTTCATCCCTTCCTTGATTATTTCTTAATCAATAGCTTACATTCTATGAATGATCAGTTTTTTCCTCCCATAACTTCCTAATTTTTTCCCACTTTTTCTCATATAGTTGGATTGATTTTCCATTGATGTACATTGTCATTCTATCCATTGAGGCTAAATCATTAAGCTTTTGGATCCATTCCTCCATTGTGGGAACAGTTCTTTCTTTCAAGTATTTTGCAAAGATCACTCTTGCAGCCGTATATAGAATTATACTTGTTTTGTCTCAGTTCGATTTATCTCTTATAATATCTGTAATATTCAGTAGGAAAAGTTCAGGTTTTAAAGGTAGTTTTTTATGTAATACCCCTGTAATCTTTCTGTGGGTGTTTTCCCAAAATCTCTTTGTTGCTCTACACTGCCACCACGTGTGGTACATTGTCTCCAGTTTCTCTTTACATTTCCAACATGTTATTGTTCTTATTGTTCTCCCGTATCTTAGCTAATTTAGATGGTGACATATACCACCTGAGAAATATCTTATAATTATTCTCTTTAAGATTATTACAATTCGTGAATTTGATATTATCTTTCTATACTTTCTGCCATCTTGACAGTGGTATTGAGTTCTCTATATTTTGCATCCACTTTATCATACAAGGTTTGATTGTCTCTTCCTTCAGTTCATAATCCAGAAGTAGCTTATATATTTTTGTTATCATGTGTTTATCTCCTGCCATTAATATTTTCTCTAATTACTTGGTTTCTTTTTCTATTCCATAAATTTGTATATCTTTCTTAAACTTTTTTACTAGCTGTCTATATGGGAACCAGTGGATTTCTGCTCCTTCTTCCTGTAGTTCTTCCCTCATCTTCATCCTATATCCTTCCGTAGTTGTGACTAAGATATCCTCATGTGTTAACCAGTTACCTTTAACTAGATTTTCTTTCTTATGAAAAGCCTCATAACTTTGGTATAAATATATCTTTTATATTTTACCCACACTCTATATAGGGCTTTTCTTACATAGTGTACTCCAAAGTCCTTATTTGCTTTAAATTTATCATAGCACAAAAAAGTGTACCATCCAAAATATAAATTATTGCCTTCTAGTTCTAACAATTTATTATCTAGAAGTATCCATTCTTTTATCCTAGTAAGTAGACTTGCATTATTTTTCCTTCATATCCTTTTTCCTTCATATTATGCAGAATCATTCATTTTAATTTTGGGTTTCTTCCCTTGCCAGATAAAATCTGCTAGATCTTTATTCCATGATTGAAACAGTCATTCATTTATTATGATAAGAGATACAGCATGCATGGTAAAATATTCCTTTGTATTGTCGTGATTCTTCCCAATATTGATAGCTCTGTTTTCTATTTCTTAAGATCTTCCTTTGTTTTCTTCCAAGTAATTATATAATTGTTTTCATAGAGTTCTGAGATTGTTTTGGTGATTGCTACACCTAGGTATTTGACCTTTTTCACTAATTGGATTTCTGTTTTCTGTTTTAGTAAATTTTCTTCTTTTTTAAGAGAGAATTCTTTTTTAGTATTCCACTTTTACTTTTGTTCACTCAAAATCCTGCTAAATCTCCAAATTCTTCTATTATTTCTGTCAGTCTCTTGATACTTTTTATTGGATTATCCAAGAATACAACTGGATCGTCTGCAAAAATGTGTAATTTGAACGTATGGTTCAAAATCTTCACCCCTTGTATCAAATGATTGTTCCTTATTTTCCTAGTTAAGATCTCCATAACCATAATAAACAATAGGGTTGAAAGAGGGCAACCTTAACGTGTACCTTTATTTATATTACAGTCCTTTGTTCTCTTTCCATTTACTATAATTTGAGCACTTTGTTTATTATAGATATTATTAACATCTTAGTTTATTATAGATGTTATTCTAATTGTTATTAACCCAATTAGAATATCTTTCTCCTGTTCTGCTCTCTTCCAGCACTGCTTTCATGAAATCCCAGCTAACATTATTGAAAGCCTTCTCCAGGTCTAAGAATACCATTCCTAGTTGTTGTTTTTATTGTGATGTTCATAGAATTCAATTATATCTAGTGTACGGTGTAGCAATTTATATTAAATATAAAAATAATGTATAGGAAGTATTCAAAGACAAAGACAGTCACTTTATTGCAGTGGAAATTGAAATACAAGGAAATAAAACACTATTAATTAACACATATACACCTCAAGATAACAAAGCAATTTTTTTCTAAAAACTCCAAAGAAGATAATAGAATACAATTATGAAAGGATAATAATAACTGGGGACTGGAATGGACTATGTGACCCTAAATTAGATAGATCAATAAAAAGAATTGATTAAAAAAAAACCCAAGGGAAACTTCCATCAACAGTGTTTGAAATGATACAACTGGGACTGATTGATCCAGGAGAATGACACGGGGAAAATCAACGGATTATACTTTCTTTTCAGATAGATTTCACTCCTGGTCTACAATTGATATGATATTTGTTTCTAAAAGTTTAAGCAAATAGGTATCCAAAATAAATATCTTACCAAGGACACTCTCTGATCACGGTCCAGTGGAAATTACATTTAATTACAGGAAAAGAGAATATTCATGGAAATTAAAAGAATACATTTTATCAGATGAAGAGACAGTAAAGAAAATAAAACAGGATCTGAAATTATACTTTGAAGAAAATTCAAATACAGAAACATCAATGCATATAATCCGGGATGCAGGGAAGGCAATAGTAAGAGGCCTATTAATACAGCAAGTGATAAGGAAGGATAGAATAAGGAAGCAAAAACAAAAGGAAATAATGGCAAAACTTCAAGAAAAGGAACAAAAACTAAAGAAAAATCTGAAAGATAAGAGAATTATTCAAGAAATACACACAATTAGGAATCAATTAAATCAAGAGTTGATTCAGGAAATAGTGAATAAAGTTAAATACATAAGACAATACCACTTTGAAAATGCTAAGAAGGTGGGGAAATGGCTAACCCGAAGATTGAAAAAAGAAAAGGAAAATAGGTTCATAATGAAAATTAGAAAATTAGAAATAAAGACAAGAAATGTACACAACAGAAGAAAATAAAACAATTGGTAAGAGAATTCTATGAGAAGCCATATGCTAAGGATGGGAGATCTAAAGAGATAGAAGATAAATTAAGAAAATTTCTTTAAAAAGAACAGATTGCCCAGTTTACGGATCAACAAATAGAATATCTAAATGCACCAATTGCTGTGGATGAAATATATAGAGCAATAAACAACCAAAAAGAAAATAAAGCACCAGGACCTGACGGTTTACCAGCAAAATATTACAAGATCTTTAGAAAGGAATTGGCTATGCCATTATATAAAACCATTAAAGAAAAAGAAAATGGTAACTCCCTGGTATCATGGGATAAAGCCCTTGTAACTTTAATACCAAAAGAAGATCGAAATCCAGAAGAAATAAACAACTAGGTCAATCTCTCTATTAAATCAAGATTATAAAATATATGTATCCATCTTAGCATACAGATTTAAAAAAGCATTACAAACCTGGATACATGAAGATCAAGCAGGCTTCCTCCCAGGCAGACATATTAGAAATAATGTTAGAAGAGTTATATATATAGCTATTCTTACTGTTGTAGAGAGATCTCGTAGCACCTTTGAGACTAACTGAAAGAAAGAAATTGGCAGCATGAGCTTTTGTAGACTTCAGTCTACTTCCTCAGATACATTTGGAGTAGACTGAAGTCTATGAAAGTTCATGCTGCCAATTTCTTTCTTTCAGTTAGTCTCAAAGGTGCTACAAGATCTCTCTACATACTGATTGAACAGACTAACATGGCTATATCTTTGTATTTTTACTCTTGAGAGACTTGATTAATGGTAGAGGTCCCAGATTATAACCCTCTCTTCTTGTCTGGTTAAAAAAAAATATCAGGCAACCAGGCTGCAAAGAGCAGCTGGCTGAGGCAGAGACTTTGGCAATCCATTTTCAATGGACTAAGGGGGGAAGCAGACGGTGCAAAGGGCTGTTCTGTGGGCAAGGAAGGGGAGGGGCAGCCGCACGGTGGGTGCCCCAACCCCTTCCTGAAGGCATCGTCGAAGCGCTGGCCCCTCTGCATGGCCGGCGCTCTGATGATGCCTTCCCGCCGCAGCATCCACAAATTCTGCGGCAGAAGAGTCGCCGAAGGTGTGCCACCAGCCTTTTGCGGCGCACCTTCAGCGACTTGTGGAAGGAGCGCTATTTTAGTGCTCCTTCCAGGGGTGGCGAAGCTGCGCCGCGGGGCCGAGGTGTGGAGATACCTCGGTCCCACGGCGCAGCTTCCCTGGGTGGCCCAGGGCCGCCCGTCTGCTTCCCCCCTAAGTGAGGGATGCAGCTTCTTGGCAACATTTGGTCTCCAAGGCCATTTTTATGGCTCTGAAGGAACTTTTCCGATTGCTCCCATGCTGAAATATTTTCATAGAAAAAGAAAATATTTTCATCCACTCTTGGATGGTGCATATGTACTATAAAAATAATACAGTTTGACACCACTTTAAGTTCTGTAGATCCATGCTGTGGAATCTTGGGATTTGTAGCTTTACAAGGTCTTTGGCTTGCTCTGCCAAAGAATGCTGATGCCTCAAAAAACTATAAATCCCAGGATCCTATAGGATGATGCCATGGCAATTACAGTGGTGTCAAACGGCATTATTTCTACATTGTAGGTGCACCGTAGGAATGGTGGCTTGTGTCCTGTTCAGTAGATACAAGACTGTGTGCCAAACCTACAATCTTGCAACTTTTGGGAATCAGGTTTACTGTTGTTAATGACTGAACGTGACCCACAAGCCCTATCTTTTGATCCAAACAATGCCTCAACCCATTCTGGTGTCCAGTTTGGTGCAGATCAAGGCCCTGGGAAATTATGCCTGCAGCATTCTGCTGGTTGCAAGGCACATTGAGAGAAGCAGTTGTGGCAGGACTCTGAGGGGTGAAACAACCTGCCTGTTCTCAACACAGTCCACAGCTGGAAGGGCACTGCAGACATCATTTCACACATCCATGATTTGCAGTGCCTCAAAAACCCTTTGACCAGGATGCTGTGTGGTTTAAAAGGTAGGACATTTTTAGGAGTGGCTCATAAATTGACGGGCAACTTGAAAACACATACACAGACACCATCATCAGATGTAGTTATGTCTGACAATGCGGAATCTGTGTCAGCAATTTTTGTATAAAACAGGTTAGGGGAACCCAAGCCCCCCATCCCCATGGAAGTGGATTTGCTTTTGTTTTTACAATCAGCCCTCCATATACATGTATTCTTTATCTACAGATGGAACCATCCATGTCTTGAAACTATTCTTAAAAAGTATAAACTGCCATTTTATATAAAAGATGCCATTTCGCTATGCCACTGTCTTTAATGCAACTTGAGCATCCATTGATTTTGGTATCCACAGGGGCTCCTGGAACCAAACCCCAGCAGATACCAAGGGTCCACTGTGTATTTATTTATTTTAAAATGTATATTCTGGTAACCGGAATTGCTGCTTATACCTAGATCTGAGTTCTGTAATGTGAATGATCAGGAAAAGAGGGATCACTAAAATCCTAAATTAGATGAGTTTTAGGTAAATAATAATAACAATAAATCTGTTCCAAACCTGTACAAAAGAACAGCATCACAACAGTAGCAATAGTGATGTTACAGTGCTATGCTGTATTTGTTAAATGGGACAAGTCAATTTTGTGCTGTAGATTGTTTGCTGTTAACCCCATTGTGACTCTCCACAATAGACAAGTTGCTTAGATTTTAGCACTCATACTCAGATAACTCAAACCTTTCGGTTAAGGATCCATCTAAGTTATTATTATAATTAAAACTTGCTGAAGGGTCTCTTGCTCTGGTGAAATATACTGTTCACAGGACTCATTGTTTGCTATATGTCTTACTGTGACATCAAATTGTTTTCCATTAAAGCAGCTATTTCTAATGGTACTGAGTGCATATTGTTTATTAACCTCAATAAGAATATGTTCTGACTGTTGGCTTTTGACCTCAATAGTACAGTGAAAATGGAGATCTTAAGATCTTTGCTTCTCAAAGGATCTCTTTTCACAGCATTCGTGTAACGGTGTTTTCTGGAAAGGTTCTGGCAAAACATCCTGCTTTTATATAAAAAATGGACTGCCCATTCACTCATTTTATGATACCTGAAATGTGAAGAGAGTAAAAGCTCATCTTTGGCATTTGAGCTAGGCCTTAGGGGTACATAAAATGATTTTGAGGCAGATTTGAGATACAGATTAAAACTGCTGAGGTAGACATTATGGTGCACCCATATTTATTTATTTTTCTGCTCCTGCCGCATATCAATCACATGGGTACCAAGGAGGTGTGTTCCTGTAACCTAAAAGGGATGCCAAGGTGAATAAAGTTGAAATCTTACCTAACTTATCTCTGCATGCTCTTTCACTTTAGGTACTTTTCTCCCAGGTAGCTCAGTTCCAGTATCTGTAGATTCTCTGGGGTGGCAGAGTGGAATGGGATGAAAGGTTCCGTTTTTGAAATTAAAACTATGTGGGATCATCATGTTATACATGAATGTGGCAAATACATGAACAACAAACCCTAGACATATATGTACTGCCCTTCATCAACAATGTCCCAGGATGGTGTTACCTAATATGTAAAATAGGCAAATAGAAATGTAGTATCAGTGCTCTAAATCTAATTGCTAGCCCAACTAGAATAATTCCATTCAATCAATGGTACTTACATAAGTTTTGACTTACCATTCAGCAGTTGATTTAATGGTATTAAAATATTTGGGCCTAGCACTTGTGAATTTAAGCTGATAAAAAAAAGCACACAATGCATATAGGAGCCACAACCAACAACATTTAAAACACATGGGTAAATATGTTAAATTACATCTAATTTGGTCAAGGAATATATTTCTGGCTTTTTCTTCATTGCTTAAAAATACTGAGGAATTACAAAATTGTGTATCCTGATGCAGCAACGGAAAGAATACAAGTCTACTAGTAAACTGCAGGATTTGATTTTGTTAAGCTTAAGGGTACTGCCTCACTTTTTCTCTCTCTCCACAGATATAAGTTTACCAAAATCTGCCACAATATGCTACACAGCTGCTCTTCTCAAAGCAAGAGCTGTCTCTGACAAGTAAGTCCAGAATAACTTCTGTGCAGTCTGTGAACTTGGCTATTGGTTTCATAGCCGGAGGACCCTTCATCCTGACAAGAATAAGTTTGTGCTGCCTAAATTTGCAATATATACTTTATAACCAAAAAATATTTTTATATTTTGTTGTCACATAATTAAATGTCACTTGATTCTCTTACTTGCATACTGCATGGGTAACAGCTACAATCACTATCTACATATTATTGCATTGGTTTAGAAAAACACATACACACATCTAGTAAATGAGGTTTTGTTGGCTGCCTTCCTCTTCTGTACAAAAACAAAAATACCATAAATGTGAACCTGGCAACTTATCCTGACCAGTAGGATGATAACTGTGTGTTTGGGAGTGGGGGAGCTGTTTTTTATTTGAGGCAGAGAGCCCAAGAATTTAGGGCGTAAGAGTTCCTGGCAGGCAAGGAATGCATTAAGTTGTGGTCTGTAAGGAGCAGAGTGTTTAGCCCTCCCACTGCTACTACCAATGTTAAGAAAAGATGCAGGGATTCTACAGGTTGGGGGAATCTGTGTCACTTTATAGGATGGGCTCCTGTGAGCCAATTTCTCCAAAGTGAAAGCCCTCAGATCCCAAGAAGAAGGAGTCACAGCACGTACTTGTGACTAGGGTCCTAAGAGCATGGCCCAAGCAGAGTGGGAAAGCCTGCTTTCCTTCTTGCTCTATTTTTATTTTATTTTTTTTCAATTTTGCTATGAATAGTGTCTGTGCACTTCAAGACCTGAGTAATTTTTTTCTTTCATTCTTTTTTGTCCTGTAGATCGCCAGTACCAACTGCAACATCTTTCCTCCCTACACAGCGACTCCAGCTTGGGAGGGCAGGACTAGGTTTGTCACAGCTTTCCCTGTGGTGTCTGCCTGCCAAGTACATCTATGGAGTTAGCCGTGGGGTGTGAGGTGAGAAAGAGATTGCATGGTCTGGGTATCCACCCCTCCCCATTCACTGGGGCAGATGCTGTTTGCCCACAGTTACGGATATGCACACTACTAGGAATGGGTGCAGCTGAAAGTAGATCACTCACTACTGCTTCTGCACCCAGCTTTCATCTCAGCCTGTCTCAGCAGCACTGGGTTGAGAAATTCTCTAAAGCCTTCCCAAAACATTAAAAAAAAACCACTCTTGAATAATTGCTGACATATTTTTCCTCCCCCTTTCCCATGCTTAAGAGGTTTTTGTCCTGATTTTAAAAAACAACAACAACAGAAACAAAAACACATAAAGCAAATTTAGAATAGATGAAGAGGAAGAGAGAAATGTGGCCCTTTGTACATTGTCCGTGATTAGTTGCAAAGATGGGTCTGACTTGTGCTGGGATTTTGCAGCAATGTAATTTGCTTGTATAGAATGTCCTCTTGCATTTGGTGGATTGGAGAGGGCTACGGAAACTTGCTGACACTGGTTTCACAGACCCCTGCTACTTATATCCACCTCCTGCTAATGCTGATGGTGACCTCCATGCTTCTGTTTCCTTTCTTCTGTATAGATTTTCTCCTGAAGCAGCTTCAAGACGAGGGCTGAGCACAGCAGAGATGAATGCAGTAGAAGCTATTCACAGAGCAGTAGAATTCAATCCACATGTGCCAAAAGTGAGTTTGTTATGAATCTCTTCTACTCTTTGAAGCAAGATAGGTTAATAGAGAGTATTGGGAAACAGGGCAGTACTTAATGCCGTTTAGTGCAATGTGGCAACTAGGTTTACTGCTTGGACATAAAAAATCAGGGTGAGGGTGCCCCACAAATCCTGGAGGGCTGCACCTACTTCCTGTACCCCCACCCACACACTGACAATGTCCCTCAACATTGGGGTGCAGATGGATAGTCATAAGTGATTTCCTTGTACTGAAAGTAAGAGAGCTTTTACTGCATAGGATAAGCTTATTTAAAAAATCACATCACAGTTTATCAAGGAGCACAAAATCAACAGATTGTGTTTCTTCCTCTGAAAAAAGTAGCTCACAGGGACGCCTTGAAACCTAAAATGCAAGGAAAATTACTTATACTTTCTACTTCTATTGGAATATCCTTTTACTCCTTTGGCTCAAATCAGCACAAAACCATGAAAACTGAACTCCTTGACATGCTTGGTAGCCAATAAGCCTGTTGAGCAGGGGTCGGCAACCTACAGCCCAGGGGCCAGGTCTGGTCCCCCGAGACCTTTGGACCGGCCCCAGCTGATCCTGCCGCTGCCGCCACCTGCTGCCGCCCCCCCTGCTGCCCCTGCCTGCGTCACCGCTGCCATTTTGTTTTCCAAAATGGCAGCTGTGATTAATTTGCGCATGCGCAGTACTCCCGCACATGCATGAACGAGAATGCACAAATGAGTTGTGGCCGCCATTTTGTTTTCCAAAATGGCAGCCGCAGCTCGCTCGCGCATGCGCAGTACTCCAGAAGTACTGCGCATGCACGAGTGAGCATGCGCGCACATGTGCAATACTTCTGGAGTACTGTGCATGCACGTGCGCAGCGCCATTCCCCCCCCCCCTTGGTCCGGCGGAAGACCTGGGGACCAGTGGCCGGCCCCAGGTAGGAAAATGTTGCCAACCCTTGTTGTTGAGCATAAATCACATAAAACCATGAAAACTGAACTCTTTGACTTGTTTGTTAGTCAGTAAGCCGTTGAGCATAATGGGTTGTCTTGATTGCATTGTCAGTGAAACCCTGTAAAGGAGTTCAGCCTGCTCCTATTAGGACTAAGGGGGGAAGCAGACGGGAGCTTCCCGTGTGCCGCGGGTCGGAGCGCCGGCGGAGCTTAGCCTCCGCACCGCGGCGCACCTCCAGTGAATCTAAAAGGAGCTCCAAATTGGCGCTCCTTTTAGATTTCAGGGAAAGTGCGGCCTAAAAGCGGCAGGCGCACTTTCCCTGACTCAAACGCCACAGCGCGTGCGGTCGCCGCAGCGTGAGGTCATCCCCGGAGCCCCGGCCGTGCGAACGGCCGGCGACTCCGAGGGCAACCTCAGGAAGAGGAAGGGGTGCCGCTCGTGCGGCTGCCCCTCCTCTTCTGGGCCCGGAAGACGGCTCTATTAGCCACCTGCCGAGGCCCTAAGTTTCAATTTCCCCAGCTCAGTTTGGAAGGATAGTGAGTGAGCAGGCAAGGACAGTGTGGGCACAACTTCAGTGCTTGTCTTCCCTTGACCTTTTCAAGTACCATTCTTGCTCTTGCACCTTGAAAACCTTCATTTGAGGCACTTCTTGATATTTTAAGACACTTTCACAGACAATGAGTACATTCATTTCAGCATTTCCCTCATCTTTTAATTTGTATGTAAAAGTATGTATCAACTAGAATGTTGATTAGATTTTAAAAATGCTCCCTCTTTTCCTCCCTCATTAGAAATAGTCAGAATTTCAGGCTGAAAGACATTATGTGTGCTTCACCTCTTAAAGTGTTGTTACATTTGTGTGCTTGGCATAGGAGTCTGTGCATTTTTCTCCTAGGTTTTTTAGATTTTCATACTGTAAAGCACTTTCATTTATATCTGTATCTTCATCTTCATTGTTTGAGGTCAAAACTAATTAAATAATGGTCTGAAACTAGGTCTTAGTCTGAACTAGAGTAGACACATTGAATCGATGGAACTTAAATAAGTGTTGATTTACCATGTTCCTATTGATTTCATTTCAGCACATGCTTTTTGCTGTTTTTTTGCTTTAAAATGCTTTTGCATTCCTTTATTTATGTATAAATATATACATATATAAATAAAGGAATGCAAAAGGATAATAAAGAGAAAAACAGCGAAAAGCATGTGCTGAAATGGAATTGTCAGTAACAACTAGAGCAGGCCTACTGCATCAATAGGAACATGGTAGATCAACACTCATTTAAGTTCCATCAATTCGATGCCTTAAGTATAAAAATACGAGACAAAAAATTAACATGGGCCAAGATTCTACATCACGGTCTATGTTTTGTAACTTTACAAAGCCATAACTTCATTGCAGAAATGTAATGAAACCCTGTTAGTGGGTTTCAAAGATGTGCATCAGGACATTGGCAAAAGTGTTGATGTGTATCAGATACTTCCAATGTGCACTGGGCACTTATAAGCATCGGCGCTTCTGATGTGCCTCAGGCACTTCTGATGCACATTGGGCATTCCTGTTGTCTCCAGCTCTTCTTAGACAGTATCCAGAATCCCATTGGGAGTGCCCTCCACGCATGTCAGTGGCCATTGCACATTGGGGTCATGGTGCAGCAGTCATTAAACTGGATACCATTGCAAAATGCACACCAGTATGTTGTAATGTCATAGGAGTCCCTTGGTGAATACAGACATACTCAGTTTTGTTTCCTGCACATATGCGTCCACTTACAAGGATGAAAAGCTCACGCTGAATTCCAGCCAGGTTTTTTTTTTAAGTTACAAAGGGAAAATAAAGGAAAACCAACAGCAGAACTAAGATCTAACAAATGATTATCATTTTTGAA
>CM034708.1:145585386-145605816 GCA_020142125.1 Phrynosoma platyrhinos | reverse complement strand
CTATGATTCTTGGTGGTAGCTCTGCCCACCCTTATAAAGCCCCTAGTGTTCCCGCTCTTTCTTCAGTTCCATAAATATACTGCATAGAAGCGATAGTAAGGATCTTAAAAGTGAGCAAGACACAACTGAGGGAGGATGGATGGGATTTGTGTGAATTCGCAGATGACCACTCAAAGAAATACAGTTACAGGTAAGAAACCTGCCCTTCGTGGTCTCTGCGAATCACACAAATGGGTTAGACTGGCAAGCTTTGGTCAGTGGAGGAGGGAGTGTCATGACACCAATTGTAAAGTTCAAGCAAGTTGTATTTTATTAACAACAATACACTTTAAACTTCAAAAAGTGTACTTGTCAGTGTTGTTTGTTTTGGTTTCAAGGCACATAAGGCATGAAATGCAATAAAATTCTTAGTGCAAACCAGAAAGCAACACTGCCCTCCCAAAGGCTGCATCCTGCCTGGCCCTGGTGTCCAGCCTGTAATGTTTGGTGAAAGTCAATGGCTGGGACCAGACAGCAGCCTTGCAGACATCCTCCAAAGGCACCCCAGTCAAAAAAGTGGAGGATGTCCCTACCACCCTGGTTGAGTGAGCTCAAATCCAAGCTGGAGAATTTTCCCCCAACAGTTTGTAACAGAGGTAGATGGTACTTGCCATCCATTTAGAAAACCTGTGAAGTCAGAGCCAAACCTTTCTTGGACTCCGAGTAGCAGACAAAGAGTCTCTTGAACTGCCTGAGACCCAATGTTCTGCCCACATAGAATGCCAGCGCTCTTTGGGCATTGAGAGTATGCAGATGGCACTCAGCATCTATTGTCAGGTTCAGGGCCAAGGTAGACAAGACAATGTCCTGGTTAATGTGAAAGGAGGACACCACTTTCAGAAGGAAGGTGATGTCAGGACAGAGGAGGTAAAGTTGGTCCACATGCAAGTCACAAATCTCACTCGCACAGCAAGCAGAGGTGATAGCCACAAGGAAAGCTGTTTTCCAGGTCAGCAGTCTCAAGTTCGTTGTGACTATAGGTTCAAAGGGCTTGGTGGAGAGGTGCGAAAGGATAAGGTCCAGGCTCCATGTCGGGGTTGGTACCGAGGATGGAGGATAGAGAATATTGAAACCTTTAAGGAACCTTTAAGGTCAACTGCTGATTCACCCCAAATTTGAAACGGTTCGGAGGCCACCTCAGGATGGAGGCACCACTCGTGGCATGGATCTGATGACCTGCTGATCTGATTTGCCAGTTCATTCTCCTCTCCAGGGAGATGGACAGCTTGCAGGAGGATTTTCCTCAGGATGCACCAGTTCCATATGCAAAGAGTGATCTCAAGGGGCGTCTGTGATCTTGTTTGTCCCTGATTGATTAGGTAGTACATGACAGTGGTGTTGTCTGTAAATAGAAGTATTACCTTGGAATGGAGGAGGGTCTTGAAGGCCCAAAGGCCTTCTCCACAGAATTCGAGCGCATTGATGTGGAGGGACTTTTCTGATGGAAACCACTTGTCTCTGACTGTGAGGTCTAAGGTGTGGGCACCCCATCCATCCATAGAGGCATCAGTTGTTAGGGTAACCTGAAGTTGAGATGGCAGGAATGGCATCCCGACACAAACATTTTCAGGATCGAGCCACTAGTGAAGAGACTGGGCCGTGGGTCTCAGAACCGTAAGCCATTTGCTGAAAGCGTCCTTCGCACAATCAAAGATGGAGAGGAACCAAGATTGAAATGGTCTGAGACAGCGCCTCGCCCATGGGCTGTCAATGCTATATGTCCCAGTGCCACCTGGGTGGCATGAGCTCTAATCTGCCTGTAAGACAGGCAATGCCAGATGGCTCTGGAGATAGTCTGAAACCTGTCTGATGGCAGGTAATCAATGGCCTCATCGGAATCGAGGATGGATCTCATGAACTTGACCAGTCTGGAGGGAGTCAAGTTGGATTTCTCCGTTGATCAGGAGGTCGAGAGAGTCTAGGAGAGACAAAGCAAACTTGCCATGTCTTAGGAGGTCCTTTTGGGATGGAGCAGTGAAGAGCCAGTTGTCGAGACAGGGGAAGACCACGATCCTTTGCTGATGTAGATAGGCTGTGATGAGAGCTATGCACTTGGTGAACACCCTCAGAGTCGTCGAAAGGTCAAAGGGGAGTACTTTGTAGTGGAACATCTAGGCTCCGATGGCAATAGCAAGGACTCTCCTGTGGTCCTGTCGGATCCCCACATGAAAGTATGCATCCTTGAGATCGAGGGTTACAAACCACTGGTGTGTCTGCAACAAAGGTAAAAAAAGAAGCAAGAGTTACCATGCAAAAACGACAGTAAACAATTTGAGAGTTCAGGCGACAGAGGTCCAAGATGGGTCGCAGGCCCCCATCATGTTTAGGGACAGTGAAGTATCAGGGGGGAAAGCAGAGATGAGCCCCGGCAGGGTTCATGGGTTTGATCACGCCCTTTTGTAGTAAAACGCGCACTTCGAGTAACGTGTCTGAAGGGGGAGTGGAAATGACAGCTCCGGTGTCAGGGAGCTCTTCAAACTCAAGGGCTTAGCCCCTCCAAACAATGTCGAGGACCCACGAGTCAGAAGTGATCATGGCCCAGGTGTTGAAGAAGGGCCGATCTCCAAAAGGGGTCAAAACAAAGTGCACGGACCCATTTTACAGCCTCTTCTTGCTCTGCTCCAAATCCTTCTTAAGGTAACCCTGCCAGTACCGAGGCTGGTTGGATTGGCAGCAGGCAGAGGAAGAAGAAGACTGAGAGGGGTGGCGCTGCCAAAGCTGATCTTGGGGCTGATATTGGTGGCCTCTACTGATCAGGGTACTGAGGCGCTGGCTACCATTACGCCAGTGTGATACCATGTTTTTTGGCTGCCATCTTTATTTTGTATTTATAGCTCAACTTCTCATCCATCTCTTTGTTGAAGAGTCCAGAGTCATCGAAGGGCATGTCCTCTGTCGCAGCCCGAGCCTGTGGAGAGAGATGTGAAGACCTGAGCCAGGTATGTCTGTGAAGGGCAACAGAACCAAAGATTATCTTGGAAGCACAGTCGGCAGAGTGACGGGCCGAGGTGATCTACTGGTCCCCAATGGCATGGGCCTCTGCCTGAAGTGCAAGGGGTGCTTTTTCTCCGTGGGGGGGTGGTGGTGGTCCTCCAGTAGTGGGAACATGCGTTCCATGAGATGCTGTTGGTAGGCCCCATGCACACAGAATAGTTTGCCATCTTAAGGTCTAGCACTGTGGCTGCATAGAACTTTTTTGCCAGGCTGTCGACTTTCTTGCCTTCCTTGTCTACAGGAGAAGTGGCAGTCTTGAGGGTAAACACCAGCTGAGAGCCCTCTTCGATGGCCAAATTTGGCTTCGGATGCTCAAACAGCCAGGAGGAAGATGGTGAGTCCAATAGAGGCCCTCAGTCTTTCTTGACGTGGATGGGTGTCGCAGGTGTACCCTAGGAGCACTTAGCAATGTGCTCCAAAGATGAGAGGAAGCCAGTGGAGGGAGGTGTTGGAACCTTCCCATGGACTTGACACTCGATCGAATCCAAGGCGTCATCGTCCATCTTGGTGACCTCAATCTCCAGTGTGTTGGCCATTCTCACCACCTGTTCTGCGAGTGATTTGATGTCAGTGGGAGAGGCTGGACTGTACACGACCAGTGACTGGGATGATTGAGACTCCTCGACATCCGAATCTCCATTGGAGTGAGGCAAACTGGGAGAGTGTGAGCGTGACCGTGGTGACTCCACTGGGATCTCAGACAAACGTTTATTCTTCGGAAGGTCCCATGGTGGAATAAGTGGATTGGTGTTGATGCTCAAATCACCTGTGCCTGAGTAGTGATGGTATGCTTGGAAGAAGAGGCTTCTCCCTGAGCCATGTGCTTGCAAAGGACCTCAGCGTCTACTGGCAAAAAGTAGTGTTCAGTCTCACTGTCATAAATGAAGTCTGGGTTAGCCTGGAGAACTGCATCAGGTTTGAGCTCCTCATGAGTCAGGCCCCTGCACTCAGATAGCTGAGCCTAAAGTTGAAGTTGTGATGACAAGGAGAGGTCCGGATTTGGGCTTAGAATCTCACCTTCTGACTTAAATTCGAGGTCAACATGGACAATGTGAATTGAGTCATTGGAGTCCCTTCCAGTAGTCATAGGTGCCTCAGTACAGGCTTAATCTGGGTCAGTACCAAGAAATGCTGACGAGGTCTCGGGCACCCTAGCCCTGCTTTGAGAATTCGAAGGCTCAGTCCGGTGGGAGGATTCAGAGTGCACCTTTTTGGCAGAGGACTTAACCTGTCGGGGAGAGAATCCTTGTCTTCATCCACCTTTGAGATGGTTTCTGGGTCTTAGAGTCGGCAGAAGAAGCCCTTTTGGTCTTGGAGTTGCTCGAACTCTGGCCCTGATCAGATTTATCAGCCTTCTTAGGCTTTTCCTTCTTGGAAGACTTGTCCTTTGAAGCCTCCTTTTCCTTCTCCTCACCAGATGGGTTAGAAGAGGGATTCGAAATCTTGGGTGCTGGAGCAGACGCGGATTGCAAGGCCTGCTCGTACAGGCCCACTTTAAACATCAAGTCCCTGTTCTTAATGGGCCTGTGGGATCATGGAGCTGCAGAGGGCACAAGATTGTATATTGTGACCCTCGCCAAGGCAAAGGAGACACATAGTGTGCGGGTCCTGTCCGGGGATACCCCCCACACACATTTGCCACACTGCTTGAAGATGGTCAGCTGAGTGGCCATTTTCAAACCGTTAGAAGGTCTCTCAGTCCGTGAAGCAAAATTGAAGTCAGACAGTCTGGGTCAACAGATTTGCGTCTATCACCAAGTCCAAGATCCAAAAGAGTAGTCAAAGTGCAAAAAAAGAAGTCAAAATCCAAATATAGGTCAATCCAAATTAAAACAATGAGGCAAAAGTGATTCCTAACGAGCAAAGCTCCTTCTAGCGTGGAGACGAAAGGAACTGAAGAAAGAGTGGGAATGCTAGGGACTTTATAAGGGTGGGTGGAACCACTGCCAAAAAGTTGCAAGTGAAATTTTCCTTAGCGATTCCAGAAGTTCCTGCGCTTTCTGCGCAGGCACAGAATAACCCATTTGTGTGATTTGCAGAGACTATGATGAAGAAATTGCTTTTTCAATCAGTTTTAATAGTTCATTGCATACCTTTGGCTGAAATCCTGTATGTACTTGCCTGGGAGTAAATCCTGCTATATATAATCAATGGAACTTACATCTGAGTAGATATTTATAGGATTGAATTATGGGTATTGAGGATGGTACCTTACTCCATATTAGCTTCTTTCATCAAAGTCTCAGTTCCTTCACCTCCCTGGAATACTGAGGTTCTCAAAGAGGCAAAATAAGTTTCTATTGTGTTTATGTCGATAGGGATATCTGACACATGGAAAATTCATATCATGGATGAAAATTATTTACATTGGGTTTCACTAATATTGTGACAATGTGGAATTGGTTGGCAGGAAAATTAACTTGAATTTTACCAATGAGCTATTACTATATTGAGTATGTTATGATTATCCAGCAACTGAAAGTATTTTCTGCAATATTTATATACTAATTTGTTATCTGTCAGTGTCTTCAAAGGTTCAGCTACTCTAGGAATAATGCCATAGTTAATCTAAAATGGTTTATTTAATTGCAGTATTAGCACAACGCAATTGATGTCAAAATCAAAATCAAAATATCATAAAAACACATTTTCTTATCTAGCAGTAGTAGTTTTCTGGAAGATTTATTACAAATGCTTTATAAACTAATACCAGATTCTATAATCTTTCAAAAGCGAATGTTTCCCTCCTTTTTAGCTTTCAGAATGATCCCTTATCCATTGGAAAAAGGGCACCTTTTCTATCCTTACCCCATCTGCACAGAAACAGCAGATAGAGAACTGCTTCCATGTAAGTAAGAGATTTTTAAAATCTTCTTTACTGTCCAGCTGAATAAAAGAAAAAAAGCCATTTGTCTATGGAGTTTAGCACATGGATTGAATCGGCCAAATCCCGTGCAGAAACGGGATTTAAATCCACAAAAGCAAGATCGTTTTCAGACGCATCAAGCATTAATCCAAAATTAACCCACACAGAAAGTTGATAAATCCCACAAAAGTAGGATTGTTTTTCAGACACATAGGGGGCATTGAGCATTAATCCGACATTAACCCACACACAATGTGGACAAAATTGGCCACTTTTTGCTTTCAGGTTTCCTGAAAATAAAAAGCGGCTGATTTTGTCCACTTTCTGTACAAGTTAATGTCAAATTAATGCTCAATGACCCTGATGTGTCTGAAAATGAACCTGCGTTTGCAGGATGTTCCTGGAATTTAAATTCAGTTTCTGCATGGGATTTGGGCACTTAGCTTTCAGTATGATAAACTCCTATGACAGGCCTTCACAAGCAAAATATACTCTTAATGTGAAAAGCATGTGCTATATATTGGAGATAACAAAACATACTGCTCTGTCCTGTCAGAGAGCAGTCATTGACCAGGATGCATAAGCCACCTTTGAGTATGATCATGAAAAAATGAGTTCTTGAGCTTACTTAGGAAACAAGACACCAGTTTTGATGAATAATGAGAATGTTGTTATACTGCCATCACTACCTATGTACACACAAAGTCACACTTCAGACAAAGGCCACAGTTTCTGATTTGGGCAAGGAACAAAACTAAAAGCAGTGGTGGTTTTTCATTCCTCCCCACCACCACCTTTGGATGGGAAGAGAAAGAGGTATTGTCTGCTTGACTTCAGCATCCCGTAATTGAGAAATAATGGAAGTTGATTCTATGCATACAAACCACTTTTAATATTGGCAGGCCTTCTTATGCATAGCAAAATTGTTAGTGGAGAAACAACAATCACAGTGGTATTGTTTTACCGCACACCCAAGTGTGCACAGTATTCAACTGCTGCAAGGGTCAGTCTGCAAGAAAATCAGTTTTTGTAGCATCTGAATGATGATGATGTGTAGCTATGTAAATAAATGATAATCATTGCACTCTTGTTTGTAGAAGTGCCTGTGAAGGCCTTAGTAATACACTCCCCTCTCCTTTCTAAAATGTTTTCCAAAGTTTTCTTTTTTATATAATAGAAAGGCTCTCCCCCTCATCACTTCTAGTCTCCCACATCTTCCACTTCCCTATTACTCCATCCTGCCCTGGTGGTGGAAGTGGCTATATAGCCTTTTGATTTCTGTAACAAAGAAGGGAAGGAAATCCAAAAGGTACCAAGAGACTTCTTACAGGAGAACTCTGTATCTGTTACACATGTCACTATAAATGGAATGGAAATAGTTTGAAACATATAAGGTGCACCACAGGTGGGGGAAAAACCCATTCAGGACAGCAGCTTTTCTTGGCTGTACAATAATCTTTGGCTGATATTTCTTTCCTCACATTCAAAGAAACCATGGCAAAAATTCCCCCCCCCCTCTATACTTTTCTTTTTTCCCTAATTTTAATCCCACCACTTAGGCAAAAGGCATGTCTCCTTTATCCAAAATGCTCAGGACCATAAGCATTTCGGTTTTTGGATTTATTTATTTATTTTGATTTTAGAATATTTGCATTTATATAATGAGACCCGAGTCTGAACATGAAATTAATGTATGCTTCATATATATCTTATAAACATAGCATGAAGGTAATTTTATAAATAATCTTTTTAATAATTTTGTGCATGAAACAAAGTTTGTGTACATTAAGCCGTCAGAAAGCAAAGGTGTCACTGTCTCAGCCACTCAGGAAAAAAGTTCTGGATTTTGGAGTATTTCGGATTTTGGAATTCCAGATAAGGGAGACTCAGTCTATATACAGATAAAGGGCAGAAGTGCAAGGAGGGTCAGGTATTTCAGGATCAAAGTTGGAGTTAATAAAATGGCTTGTTCTTCATCAAGTGGCTCAACAAAAGAAAATGCTATCCTTTAAACACTTCTGTTACCTTGGAATCATGCAGAAGGGAACATACATATCCAAGAAGCAACTTCTTTAATGAACTGTTTAATGAGATACCATTGGATTTTATAACACCTGCTGTTTTACTTTGAATGTTTTGCAACTTAATATTTTTATTACTACCTGCAAGCTACATTGAGAGCCTCTGAGTGGCAGGAAAACAGCATAAGTGCTATAATAATTATAGTAGACATTTTGCCATCACAGTCAGGGGAAACTTTAAAATAACAATCTTCCTCATTATATTTTCCATTGGTTTGAATTTTAAATTACAGTAATAAGGAGTAAACTGAAAGTACTTTGACATGTTGAGGAATCTGCTGGATAGCCATGGTTTAAAAGTGCTTACAGGTATTATAACATTATACAAGAACATGAATATGAGGATGAACATTTCATATACTTTTAAAAAGAGAGGGAAATTACTTATTATTCTGTTTCATTACTATTCTAAGCCTTTCTCCCACTGTGGCACCTGAGGTGGTCTGGGAAGAAAAGAAAGAGCGAGAGAAGATCAAGAAGTTTACTATGTTTTTAAAAAGGCTTATAAGACTATAAACCTTTTTAAAAATGGAATTTTCTTAGAATGATATTCAAGATGAAGTATTTGGGGAGATGTTCATTGAACTGAGTCCCAGAAACTGTAAAGAGAATAAGATTCGAGAATTACTTGGCACTTCTGTTTTGCTTACCCTATTTCACATTATACTTTTCTTGCAGCATTCCACGAAGTCTCCGTTTACCCCAAGAAGGAGCTTCCTTTCTTTATTCTCTTCACTGCTGGGTTATGTTCCTTCACAGCTATGCTGGCCCTTCTGACACACCAGTTCCCAGAGCTAATGGGTGTCTTTGCAAAAGCTGTGAGTAGTCTCTCCTTCTGTCCCTCTCACTTTGATAGGTAGGACTGTGTGTGTGTATGTGTGTGTGAATAAATAAAATAAGGACTGTGCAGAATAGTTCCTAGGAGATTAGGTGTTTATGATGGTACATGTAACACAGATGGCTGTGTCTTTGAGACTATCATAGTATAGTTAAGTATACTTAAGTATACTTATGCTCTAGTTTCTGGTAGAATGGGCCTCCTTCTCCCCATTCAGCTGATGCCCAGTAAAGTAGGTTTGGGAGAGCTATGACTCTGATAATAATGTCACAATCATGATTAGGTAACTATTGTGAATATGAAACTGTTATCTAAATTTATTCATCCATAATTGTTTTGTATTCATGATCTCTACCTATTAACGATTTTGGCACCACTGCTACTTAACTAACTTACTAAGGGCCTTTGCAGACTACCAGAAATAATCTAGCTTGAGGCCACTTTAACTGTCCTGGCTCAATGCTAGGGAATCATGAGAACTGTATTTTTTTCTGGGACACTGAGCCTTCTCTGTCAAGAGAGCTCTGGTGCCACAATAAGCTACAGTTCCCATGATTCCCTAGCACCGAGCCAGGGCAGTTGAAGTGTTCTCAAGCTGCATTATTTCTGGCAGTCTAAAGGCCCTAAGTCGCTGATACAGGATTCCAGCCATTATGCAGGAAATCCTGTTTAGGATTCCAGTTTGTAATACTGTTACACAGGCTGCCTCCCACACAGAAGGGATATGAAAAATATACATCCTGCTCAGACATAGCACAGCATACAATTACACCAGCATGGCTATGCTAGAGTAACAGTGCAGTGTACTGTTGGGTAAACAATTACAGTATTGCTGCTGTTGGTTATGGTGTTCCTTCTCATTCTCCTCTCTCCCTCCACCTGACATTCTCCTCACCTCCACTCATCTTGAAGCCCACAGCTAACCTGTTGTCAAAATAGAAAGAGAGAAGGTGGTGGAGGGATACTCATTGCTGGTCCATCCATTGATAGTTAGTATCATTAATTAATAGTAGTGATTATTATAGTGGAAGTTATATGTTGGAAATGTCCTGGGAAATGGGAGCTTCCTCCACCTAGGCTTGGCCTAGTATTAGGGTCACCAAAAAAGGTGAGACAAATGTGCTTTAATACACACCAGACAAGAGAGGAAGATGATAAAAATCCCGGCTTAAAATCCACATTACTATTCCATATAGAGTACAGCTATAGAAGGAATACCATTCTTCATCCCAAACAGAATAGAGCCATTGCATCAGAGGGATTTAAACCATGGGTGGGTCCACTCTAGTTGGGTCCAGCCAGCCCCCAATCTTTCAGTTTCACCCAGCAGGGCAAGCACGGATGGCTGGCACATGCATCTGCCAATTGTCCATCCTGTAACTAGAGTGGCAGATGTATAGCCAACTGATCGCACTACCCCAGGCAAACTTTTTAATGAAGTACAGTCATACCCAAAGATCGTGCATCCCCGCTAAATGGTTGAAGGGTCTCTTTGTCTATAACCAGTAGATGTATGCTTGGTCGACTGTGGGATCCCCACACAGGCTGCGCACCCATAAGGGGGTGGCAGTGCAATACAGGCTATATGACAGTATAGTCACAGGAACCCATCAGCCTAGAAGTTCTGGCCTTTTTGTCGACCCCACAGGCTCTGATCTGATGATGGGGAGGTGTCCTCACAAATGGAACTTTTCCCATGTCTGATCCAAATTCCATTCCTTTTCCCATTTTAACCTAAGCTGTTTATTGTTCCCTCTGAAATGTTGAGACTCCAGAGAGCCATGGAGCTTGTTCCAGTACGTTTGAATCCCTTGAGAAGCTACAAACAAGATGTTGAGCCTCTCAAAAGAGCTGTCACCTTTTCCATCACTCCTTTGGTGGCCATGTTGGTTGGATGTTTGCTTGGTGTGTGCCCTTCTGCAGGCTGGGGTGGTTGCCCCTGATAGAATTGGAAGAAATCATAACAGGTTTCAAAGCATGTATGTGCAGTTTAGTTGTAAGGCAGGAGAATAGCTGATGCTCATGCATTGTTCCCCTGTACCACTTATAGCTCTTGTGTATCTGAAACGTCATGAGTAGCGGTATATCTTGCTGGCAGGATGGTTGGAAAAGGCTGGCGATGGAGGGGAGGGGGAAAGAGTTCTTTAAACCATCTTTCCTACTGATAGTTTCTGGCAATGGGACTGACAGTGCCTTTTAGCTTTTTTTTCTGTGGGTATCTGCTCTTATCCTGTATTCCAACATCCTACTGAAGTATCTCTGTACCAGCGCAAGTGGCTTTCAGGATTGCTCACCTTCTTACCCATTCCATAATAGAATGTATAGTTAGCCAAATGAAGGTGCATTTCTGAATGCCACACACTGTGCTGGTGGACAGCCTTATCTTTTCCCCTAAAATAGAGGAAAAGTAGTGATTGTGCCTCTCATGCTTCCAAACACAACACTACTGAATTTAGTCACTGACTTGGAGCAAGCCCAGAACATGCTTCCAGATCTGATGATAGAACCTGGCATCAAAGATACTGTAGACCAGCAGAACAGGTGATGGTCAGTGTGTGAAAACATAGTTCACTTGTTCTTTGGTGATGGACAGGTTGCTTACCTGTAACTGTATTTCTTCAAGTGGTCATCTGCGAATTCACGCAAATGGGTTTTAGCTGCACAGCCGCAGATAAAACCCATTTGTGTGATTCGTAGAGACCGTGAAGGAGGAGGAGTCTGGTCTTGAATTACTGATGGTCAAATCACTATAAAGCTTGTATTATTGCAGTGATGCAGTCCTGTGCAGTGTATGCTTTGTGCCTCATGTTGTAGTAGCTGTCACTGGTAACATTGGTGATCTTGGCTGCATCTTGAATATGCAAATATGTTCCTTACTATTTTGCATTTGCATATCAGTATTGTGTGTCCCTAATTTGGCAGGTATTTACCAGACTGTATGTACAGTACAACCCCTATATCTATGAGGAATAAGTTCCCAGACTTATCGTGGATAGTGAAAATAATGGATAATAGGAAACCCTGTATTTCCAGATGGAGTTAACTATAGTGTCACACTGGAAGATCTCCAGACACTCAGAGGTGTTCTCCTGGGCATCTGGGGTACTCCAGCACAACTCTATGGTCAACTCAGTGGAAGTTGACCATAGAGTCATGCTGAACGACTTCTAGATGCCTAAAAAGCCTTGTTTTTCAGATGTGGGTAAGAAAAATTATGGGTACCAGTCCTGCAAATAGACAGGGATAAGTGTGTCATAATGTAGTTGCAGATTGCTTGTGTATTATTCTGGGGTCTAGACTCTAGACTTAAGAAACCACCCAGGAAATGTACGTACCTTCTTGTGTGACTGCTGTGCTGCCATACTGCAACAGTAACTCCTGTGCCACACAACTGTTAGTACAATAGCATTTACACCAGCATAAGACATCAGCAGGATTTCAGCCCATGAATGTAAGTGGTGAACTAGCCAGTCTTAAATCAAATTTCACTTCAGCTACAAACTCACCAAGTTATCAAACTAGGTAACCTTCGGCAAGACGCTGTTTCTGTCACACTTATTCAGCTGTACAATGCTGACCTATTTTGTAATTGTTTTGTAAATTGAGTGTTTTAGGTGTTATTAAGATTAAAATGGACCCGGTCTCTCCAAAAGCATTTCCCCACCCTTTCAGAAGAATAGCTCCAATATGGCAATAATCCCTTGTCATTCTGGTAAAGTGATTTATGAGACAGGTCTTGTAAAGTTCAATTTTGTTTGACTGAACTATCTGCTCCATGAGAGGAGGGGCTTTTTTAAAAAAAAAAAGAAAAAAAAAGAGGGGCTCTTTGAGGTAGATGTTTCCCACTCTTACAGGCAGTGCTTTGAATACATGTGCATTTGCAAAGTGCAGAAAAGTTCAGAGCATCTATTTCTGGGATGAGGACTTTCAGGCCTTTAAAAATGCCCTTCCTTACCCACACCATGGCCATTAAAAAAAAAGAGAGAGAGAGAGCAAACAAATTGCAAGTGCTTTGGGCCCAATCTGGATCAGGACCCTGGTGATGGAGGAACAGGGGCTTTACCTTGTCACTGTCACTTACATTTGAAGACATCCATTCTGGCAATAAAACAGGGAAGGGACGTAAGCCCCAGAAGGGCACTGTTCCTTCTGGACATTCAGTCTGGCAGAGAATTGTCAAGGCATTCAGTATGTCCTGGACACCAGGCACCCTCAGGCTTGCCAATTATTTTCTCAGACTTTTAATGAGAGCCAACGTGGTGTAGTGGTTTGAACATTGGACTGAGACAATGGAGATGAGTGTTTGAATACTGGCTCAGCCATGTAAACCCAATGGGTGACCTTGAGCAAGTCACATTCTCTCAGCCTCAGAGGATGGTAATGGCAAACCCACTCGGAAGAAACTTGCCAAAAAAGCCCTATGACATTTAGTCCTGAATGACATTTATGGCCTCAGGGTCACCATTAATAGGAAATGACTTGAAAGCACACAAGAACAAAGACTTATAATGACATATTTCCAGGACAGAATAAAACAAAAGGAATGTGTTTCTAGCATAGAAGCACACCAGTACTTTTTGTTGCTAATGGAATAGGTGGCCAAGGGCTTGATCCACGTGGCGGCATCCAGGATGGAAATGTTAAGAGGAAAAATGAGCAAAAGCAAGCACAAATTCTTACCTAAATAGAAATCTCAAAGATACATAGGAGGGAGGGACAGTAACAGCAAGGGAATACCCATTTTCTCTATTGGTACATTTCAGATGTATTAGGTTTTAGTTTGGTGATTCTGGCCTGAATCACATTTGCTTATCTGAAATGTGGTAATAGTGAAATGGCCACATTTTTGGAGAGGGTTGAGATAGATTACAAATCGTCCTTGTTTATAATTTGTTCAGAGCACTATTTTTTTAAAAATAAACTTTGACAGCTCAGTTTTCCCTCCAGAAAGTTTATTGTTCAAATGAGTGATTATACAAAAAGCAACCCTGTGCACTAGAAAGTAATTTGCATTCAGTTTGGTTTGTGTAGCACTTTATTAGTTGGTCTTCTTGCAGATCCTTAGGAAATATAATGAAATTGATAACCCGTTAGTCGTAATGCTGCCAATATGTAAGCTAGAAATGTATCCTGTAATAATCACAAGGCATGATTATGGGAAGCTAGCACTGATGAATAAACAGCACTGCTAAAAAGATTCTTGTTCAAGAAATTGCTCAAGAAACATGGTTTGGTCATGTTCAAATTTATATGGCAGAAAAACCAAAATGAAGAAAGTGAAATGAGAAAGTAAGCAAGAGACAGAGTTCCTTAATTTAAGAGAGAGATAATAGAAAATGAATGCTAAGATGAATAGACAAATAAATAGTATCAAAGGCAACCAGGGAAGAAAAGCGGGGAGGGGGAAACCCCAAAACTTACTATGTTTATTAAGGACCATGTTATTAAGTTCAACCTTGCCTTGGACCTTTTCTTTTCATATGCATCATCGTGGGGGGGGGGGGATTGTTATATTGTGTGCGCCTTCAAGTTATTTCCAATCTGTGATGGCCTTAAGAAAATGAATCAGTTTTCTTGGCAAGATTTGTTCAGAGAGGGTTTACTATTGCCTTCCTCTGAGGGTGAGAAATTCTGGTTCCAATGTCCTTCTCCAATATTCAAATTACTTGTGTATCAAGAGAAAAAAATAGCGTGTTGTCATCATGAGTGTATATGATTCTTTACAGTTTAATTCGTACAAACTGGAGTATATTTTGATGTATTTTTATCATGGCCCATGAATTCAAAATATAGGATATAGGGATGGAAAGAATATTCAAATGCTGAAGAAGAAGAGAAAAAAAAAGAGGGGGCTTTTCAATTGTCCGAAAAAACCAACAAAAGGAATGCCCCACTCACTTTCTTACTTTTCCCTCCAGTCTTCGAACAGACTTGCCCAACCTCCATTGCCAGAGACTTTCTCTCCACATGAGACCTCTTCAAAAAATGCAGTTTTCTAAGACATCTGGCAATGGAGAGAAAAATGATTAAATTATTTCTTATCTCTTGTGGAAACAGTTTAACAGAGCATATCACTACTAGGATCTATATATTGCTTACATCAAAGGCACAGTGTTGGTACAGAGGTAAGGATAATGTGGCCCTCCAGATCTTGGACTGCAACTTCCAGCATTCCTCACCATTGGCTATGCTGGCTAAGGCTGGTGCGGCCTCACTTCAACACTACCAGGAGAGCTATACAGCCACATCATTCAATCAGATTACTTCCTGGATTGATCGACTTGTTTGTCTGTTACTTTGCAGTTCCTAAGCACTCTCTTTGCCCCATTGAACTTTGTGATGGAAAAAGTGGAAAGCATCCTGCCCTCCAGTCTCTGGCATCAGCTGACAAGAATCTGAAGGAAATTTGTCCTGAATGACATTTTCTGTGCCAACTGACTGTTGACTACCAGAAAGCATGATTTTTTTTTTTTAAAAAAGGGAAGCCGTTACAAGCTCTTCACGGATTGTCTGTTATCATATAATTTTTTTGTTGTACAAAATACATGGATGTTTGGTTCTATTCTATTTTGCTTTTAAAAAAAACCCAAACAAAAAAAATCTTTAAAAAATAAAATAAACCTTTTTGTGCAGTTCAGTCCTTTGTTTGCATTTTCTGCATGAAACTTCACACAAATGTTTTCCATTATTATGTGGGGATGTGTGCAAATGCTACTGCTCTTGAACAGAAATTAGACCAAATATTGCTTAAGCAAGGAAAAGCACACTTTAATAATCTGTACAGGGTCAAGCATTTATGTTTTAAAGAACTTTTAGACTGAAAGTCAATGAGGTGGTGCTAATCAACGACACTGATTTAATATAACAGACTAGTGATGGTGAACCTTTTGGCGAGCCGAGAGCCCAAAGTGCAACCCAAAACCCACTTATTTATCGCCAAGTGCCACATCCCTCTGGCTTTCTATTAATGAACTCTGGTAAACTCTGTGCTGGGGCAACGGTGCGTGTGCCCACAGAAAGGGCTCCGAGTGCCACCTCTGGCATGTGTGCCAGAGGTTCACCACCACTGTAATAGATCCTGTGCTGTAATTATGGATATTTGGACCCAGGGCAAACGATCAATATATATTATACAGATCAATTAATGGCTCTGCTGCCATATTCTACTGCAATGCCCAAGAAATATTAGACACTAGGCACTGTGACCTTACTTGTGACACTGAAAAACATCTAATGATCTTTAAAAGCAAAACAAAAGTTACCCATAGCAGTATCTAAGCATCTCCTTTAAGCTTTTATATGCAAATAAATATCTTCAACAACAAAACATGGAAACACTTAAGCCAAAATTACATTGCTAGTCCCAACTAGAGGAGACAAACTTGGTAAGTCAGCACATAAGTTTCATGGATCTGCTCCAGGATTCAGGCCTTTGTAACAAAATACTGGCATTTTCGGGTCACGAAGGGCTTTCATTAAAGAATATTAGATGTTTATGGCTAGCATGTTTTTTGTGTTAGTGACTAAATTCAGCAGAAGTGTAGTTATGCACATGTAAGTCCCTTTTGAGATAAGGTGAAATCTTGCACTCTATCCAAAAGCCTTCCACTGTTCAGCTCTCCACATCTGCGAGGGATCCTTGCTGTCGTCACTGGGTTAAGAGGGAAGGTGATTCAGACCATAAACATCTAGTTGCACTGGAGATTTCATTGTCACAATATCTAGCCTAATTTTAAAGTCTGGGACATTTCTTCCCCCACCCCAAAGGCTCGCTAAAGGGAGGAGGTAAATTTCACCCCCACCCCCTCAACCCCAGTGCAAGGACTGTTGTTTTAAACTCCTTACTGTAGTGATCTACAGTGTAGTCTCCTGTTTTCAGTGGGCAGAAGGGGGAATTTATGCCTCCCCTTCTCTCTATATACTGAGTTGGGTTGGAGCGTTTGGGATGAGGAGGACCAATTACTACACAAGTGATCCATAACTGCCCAAAAGTTGCCTGTACTGTCCTATAGGTATGAGATGTGGCTCTTTTCCTTTTTGTTCTACAGCCACCTCTCTGCAATTCATATTCATCCAATTATGGCACTTCGTGCTTTATACTGTCTGTAGACCCGTGGCCCCAGCAGGAGACCCTGTGGTATGATGGCAGCTGGTACTCTGCCTGATCCTGTGGCAGACTGGCAAAAAAGGCATAATCATCTAGAACCAATAACTGATAATGGTATTGATGTCTGATATGGGTCTTAATGTGCACAAATGGTCTAACGTTATATATGAATAACTTACAACCCTTGTACTTCTTTTGACCTTTATAAGAGACATGGAATGTCCACACTATCATACTTCCCATTTCAACTTATGGTTGTAAATTTTGGCAATGAAGAAACCTGATAGGAAGAAAATCAACTCATCTGAAATGTGGTCCTAGACAATAGTTCTAAAGATAGCATGGACTGCTAAAAAAACCAAATAAATGGGCCTTAGACCAAATCAAGCATATGTTGAAGTTGACTTGACAGCAGTTAACACTAACCAACACTGGGCTAAGGAATTGTGACTTCATAGGTTTAAGAGAGCTAGTTTTTACAAAGAAATGGCTTACTGAAAGTAAAGTGATAACAACAGCCTATAACTACAGTAAACACAAGATGGTAAACTGTAGAAAAATAAATTAAACTATCCAGATGGATAGTTTCCGTGGAGACAAGTTATGTTTGATGGACAACTGGATTTCATTGTTGATGGATTTCACTGAGCACTGATAAAGAGAACTGTAAACCCCTCTTTGATTGGATGTGGTATCAGCAGATAGTGTGTTTCTTACAGAATTGTAAGACTACTTACTTCCAGTGATCTGAAAGGACATGAACAGATAAGAAAATTGTATAAAGCACACTAATTGCAGTGGTTCATGATTGATCTTTTAGATCCTGCCAGAAGAAACTGACTGATTGTGCTCCTGGGAGCGAGACCACATTACTTACAATGTTTTGATAGAACACCAGTAACAGAGCTTGCTCACTGTTACAATAGTTATGCTGTGTGAGATTTAGTGTTTCCTCAACAGATGCATGCTTTGAGATAGCCTTAAACTGAGGACATGTGAGATATTTGATGCTCATGTACTACAAATACAGTATTACATTAATATTCCTTACCACTGCAACGGACAGATGTCCATATACTCCTTATAATATGCCTAAGACTATGCAAAGCCTATAGAAGAAATATATCTAGACTGGCGATGTGTATGTGATGACACTCCCCCAAGGAGTGTATTAACTTTCATTAAAAAGCATAGAAGATTCTGTATGTTTATTCTGCCATTATACAGTTCTTGAAATTCCAATGCTTAAATTACAACATTCAAGAAATTACAAGGGGAGTGTCAGTATTAGCAACTGTTCTTCGTGAGTTGGAAGTCCAGGTGACCAGAATGTGACCCAGAGGAAGCTCTAGGGAAAGACAGGTTACCTAACATCAGCAAAAATAACCCCTTCCAATTCCTGAAAAAAGAAATAGAGATGAGGGAACCACAGCCATTTTTTGCCACGGCCTTTTAAATAGAACTGAAATGGAAAGGGGTCAAATAGACTGCTCCTCAGTATCAATAATTTATATAGGCGTTTTCTGAGATACTTGGCCATAGCGCTACTGTTGGTCTTATTCTTGGGTGCAGTGGAGAATTACTTAGGGACAGGAAGGAAACAAAGCAACGCATTAAGAATTCAATTTAAAGGAAGCTTAATTAATCAAGTATTCAGTCCAGTATGGAAACTGACTACTCAGAAAAGAAAGATGCTCCATCCGCATTCAGTTATAACAAATAAGGGGAACCTAAATCATGCTTCCATATTTGGGAAGAACTACTATAAAATTCAAGGCAGTAACAGGCTACAAAGCCTGCATAGAAAAATGTTTGTGACATGTAGTTTCATTATTCCTTGCACACCATGTCTCTGTGGTCCTCAATTCTTGGACTACATCCCTGTTTATAAAGCCAGCTGCTCTTCAGAGATCTTAGAAGTATGATCCAGCTTTCCTAAACTAAGACCCACTTTGTATGACATTTAATTCCATACTGATGATCTGTACAGTAAACATAAATGACATATTTTAAGAGTGAGATGAGAACTTATTTCTCCAGACAAAATTTATGACTCTGCACATTATTATTTCCCCATATGGAATTATGGTGATTTCTTTCGATGCAAGAAAATAATTTCTTTCAATGCAAGAAAAAAAGGAAGCAGCATCTAATTCTTGGTTGTCTTGTGGGCATTTTCACACAGAAATAAAGTTTTTAAAATTTATAAAATAAAGTACATCAAAATATTTAACAGTTTTTTCAGTAAACCATCAGTTGTAAAATTTAATTGTTACTCGGCATACTCAACATACTCAAAAAGCTATAACAAACAAATGAATTTTAAACAGGCTAGTATAACCAAGATTTATTTGTCATAAAAACGAAATACTGAATGTTATATACAATATTGTAAGTGGTTACAGTATGGCAATATTCTACAGTATGGTAGAATTTGTTATATATTGCTCTCTATTAATTTAGGCATAAGAGTGAAAACTGAAGAACTTTCACTGATATAAAACTGAACTGACCATGGGATTTTTATTCCTGGTTACTGACATTGGGGAAAAAATATATCTGCCTATAAAAAAAGATGTAAATATGACTCTGGCTGAGCTCTAACAATTCTTAAAGTTAACCTACTGACAAAGAAGAAACACCCAGATCCGACCAAGGTTACTGCAGCCATTTTAAAAAAAGTCTTTTTCCATCTGCGCTTCTCCACCAGAGGTTGTATTCGGCAAGGATTGTCCCTCTGTACATCTTGTAGCTAGTAAAAAAATAGGAAGCAAGAAGGAAGGAGACCATTAGATGTCTGCACTATAGAAAGAGATCATCCAAATTAAGGTATCTAAGGGGGGAAGCACACCAGGGCGTCCCTGAAAAGAGCGCAAAAATAGCGCTCCTTTCGGAAGACAGGGAAAGTGCGCCCTAAACGCATAGGGTGCACTTTCCCTGACTTTTTCGGCCGGCAGCTCCGAGGGCAACCCCCTCCTCTTCGAGGCCTCGAAGACAACCCTATTAGTCGTCTGCCGAGGCCCTAAAACATCTAGTACAGTTCTGATTTAAAGAACAGCACATTATTCATAGAAATTATGAATACATGGGGCAAGGATTATCATGACTTATACGAGCAACATGAAAACTGTAAAGTAATGGACTCTTATGTCAATAAAACTGACAATCTAGATCAGGGGTGGTCAACTGTACAAGGAGAGAGGAGCCACCTCTCCCTCCTGCACCCATCTGGAGAGCCACATCAGCACATTTTGGCATGCCCAAAGAGTTGCAATATCACTTTTGGATGTCACTTTGCCATTTTTTTTTCTTTTTTGCAATGTCTTTGAGAAATTTGGGGGTAGGGAGCCAAACTGCTGCATTTTTAGGTGGAATTTTGGCTGTTATGGGAACAAAAATCATTTGGGGAATCAACCCAATAAAAAAAAACCAACAAGAGTATGGGGGCTCTGGGGACCTTCTGCAGCAGGGGTGGGCAACCTACGGCCCTCAGGCGCAAGTGTTG
>CM034708.1:145559850-145581104 GCA_020142125.1 Phrynosoma platyrhinos | reverse complement strand
TTTTAATTTGTTGCTTTCTTTGTATTAATATGTATTTTATTATTTTGTGGCAGGTACGCCATAGCAGGCTTTTAAATTTATTTTTATCTATTTTATTGACTGTATGTACAGTGCTGTGTAAATCTACAGTGCTATATAAATAAACTGTAACAACAACAACAACATATGTAAAAACTGATGAAATTAGCAAGGCAACCAGCAATCTGGGAGGGCACGGATTGACTCACTGCATCTTTCAAAAATGGATATTTACAGTAAGGGACGGTTCCATTTATGGAGCAGCACAAAGGATCAATCTATACCAGGGGTAGGCAACCTTTCCCCTTTAAGGGCCGAGGGACTTCAGCTCCCAGAATCCCAGGAGCTATTGGCCAACATGGGACTATTGGCCAACATGGCTGAGGCTTCTGGGAGCTGAAGTCTCTCGGCCCTTAAAGGGGAAAGGTTGCCTACCCCTGATCTATACAGTGTGCGACATACCAAATACCTTAAGGTGGGAATGGCTGCCTACAATCCAGGTACTATGCTCTGAAGCACCCATCTAACACACACAATATCCAGTTGATTTGTACTGTTAATTTTTTATACAGGTGCAATAACTGAATACACAACAGATGTCATTGCTTGGGTGGTATGAGCAGCTACATTAGATAGCTTTTGAACTTTTGCCAAGTCATAGGCCATAAAAATGAAGACTAAGAGGGCACTTTTGGTAAGAGGTAATAGTCCATTTAGAGGACATTTTGCTTCTGCTGGGGATTCACAAATGGCCTATAGCCAATTATGCTGACAATTCAGAAATTCACTGAGTAGATGTAATTGCCCCCAGGAAAATTATTTTCAGTGATCATAGGTGGAGCAGAATTTCTGATACAAGTCAAAAGCTTGGTTTGTTAAGGCTTTGAGCATTAAATTTAACTTCTAAGTCAGAAATAAGTGCAGGCCAAGGAATAAAAAACACCTTATCAGGAAGTGGGTTTAGGTTATATTGGATCCTGGACTAGACAGAACAGAAGACAATGTTGCTGCTTGATACTTCAGTGTGTCAGGATGTAAGCCCATGTATAAGCCCCCATCACAGAAAGACAGGAGGTCTGACACCATGTAATTTCATTTACATTATTTAGATTTACACTACTTTGTGAAGATTTTCCAACTGCTTCATATATTTTTGAGTTTGATGGCAGACATTAATACAGTATTTTGTGCATCATTTTAATCTTACTACCTGAAATGCCTGCTCTTCAGCTGCCCTGTGGCTAGGTGGAGCCTCCCCAGCTCCTGGGTATAAAACCAGTGCGAGACAGAGAATATCTGTCCTCAAGGAAGAAACCACAGTGGAAAATTTGCTTGCTGCTTAATCTATGAGAACCATGGTCAGCATGGGTAGAAGAGAGGTGCTGTCACAAAAATTACTTCACCATGTTCCTCCTTCCATTCTCAGAAGTCTGGCTAACAGTGGAAGAGAGGGAAACAAGAATTTCCTTTTGGATACAGAGCTATCAGGTCATCTTGATACTTGGTATGTTAATATCAACCGCCCTTTCATGAAGATGTGTGGGAATTTGTGATTTACAGCAGGTACAAAGATATCAACATCCAGGTTTCTGAACAGAGGCTGGATTTGGCTGAAGACCTCTGGGTGTTGACTCAATCTTCCAGGCTGAAGAAGATGTCAGCTAAGGTGACCTACCTCCATACCAAATCCAATGCTCTTCCCAGGTGAAGAGCTAAGCTGCCTCTCTAAACAGCAAACAGAATCAGGATCCTTCTTGTGTGCAGATGTTAAGATTTCACTGTGCTACTGTCCATCCTAATCAAGTCCTTTTGGTATTCAATCGGGATTTATTTATTTAGTTATATACCCCACTCTTCTGCCACAAAGGCTTACAAATTGTTAATTAGACAATTCCCTGCCCTCGGGCTTACAATATAAAAAAAGACATGACACGAAAGAGGAAAGGAATGGCAGAGGGGAAAGGGGATCAAATCCAGTGCTTCTTCTCTACCTCTAAGGCCAGGATGATGGCAGATGGACTGGAGGGAGGGCTCTTTTGTCCCTTGGCTAGGCCTGGTGGAGCTGGGCTGGCCCTTCTATCCTTCTGAGGCCAGGATGATGGCATATGGACTGGAGGGAGGGCCTTCTTCTTTCTCTGGGTCTAGGCCTGGAGGACTGGGCCTGCCCCTTCTCTCCATCTGAAGCCAGAATGATGGCAGATGGATAGAAGGAGGGCTCCTCTGTCCCTGGGATAGGCCTGGTGGAACTGGGATTACACAGGTTTGAGCACACCACCCACAGTTCTAGCCATTCGATGATGCTGTTACTAGTCTTCTTGTACAGATCAGCCCAGAGAATGAGCCCTCACAGTCATCTGACTTTTGTCAACAGTGGGAGTTACCTTGTGAAGGCTCTATGAAAGAAGTTCCCCTGTCAATATTTAGTTGATGAGAAGATTGGGAAGATTGCCCTTCCTGAGAAAATGGCAAATCCACGTATGCAGGTCTTATTATTTATTACATTTCTATCCTTACTTTCCACACACACAAAGTAATGCACCTAATATTAAAATCAATTAACCAATAAAACCATAAAAAGCAACATGCATTCAAAACATAATCAGCAAGAATGACTACTACCCAAGCTTGCTTATGCTGTTCCTCTCTGCACATCTCCTGGGAGCTCTTAACAGTAGTGTCTTAGGACGAACTGTGTGCTTTTAATATTGTGAGAATTAAGAAAGTATCTGAGGATTTCTTTTGGGAAAATACAAACTCAGTAATGTGTATGCAAGTATTCTGAGTATTCCTTGCCTAAGTAAACCCTATACAATTCACGGGGTTGCCATAAATCGACAGGCAACTTGAAGACACATGCACATACATTCTTAATGTAGGATTGAAGAGAATTCCATACCAAAGCCTCAGTGAGCTTCAAACAATAACCTTGGATTCCTTAAAATCAACTGTCTGTCTAAATGAAGCTTTCGAGGAAGAACCAGCAAGTAAGCTAAATAATACATGCGAGCACCAGACAAGAAAGGGAGGGGGCGCTTTTTAGACAGGTCTATTCTGGGCAACACAAGAGAAGAAACAGAAGAAAAGAGACAAGAATTAGTCCATAGGAATCTAAGAAGCTCTATTTCTTTCTGGGTGGTGATAAGGATAACCCATATTGTATAGATTGATCCTCTGCGCCACATAGAGAATCATGATGACTCAATCTCATTTTTTGCATACACATTGACTATTTGAAGTCAGTGACAGTTTGCTTTAAAGTCCTGTGAGAAAAGAATGCCTTTACTCTAGTGAGAAGAATCAGCCTAAATAAAATTGGAATAACCACTGAAGGATCTAGGAAGCTGAAACTTCCCCTCCCCACTCCATACCCCCAAAACATGCTCCAGAATGCTGGGATACTGGATTTAGGCTATTAATAACAGCACGTTTTGAAAAGAGTGAGTTGGGTACTCACACCCTGTGGGAATAGAAACAGGGGGAGGGGACACCCAATATCTTTACACATTTTGAGAGAATATTCTTCAACTTTTTTTTCCTAACCAATAAGAGACATAAAGAAACTACTCCAGGTGCTCTGTAACCTCTCCTTTGAACAATGGTATATGCAATTCCAACCCAAGCAATTTCCCAATACACACAAACTGCAAATTAAAGTTAATGCAGCTATTTATACTTCATGCTATGCATTCTAATTCTTCTCTTAAGTTTTATGTGGGAAAACGCAGTATTCAGTCTGAAACATTATTTACTTTTACACAAATTATCACCTATGCAGAATAATGATCTGAGATCTGCTGACAGCCCATCAAGTAAGACTTCAGTTCATTTCATACAAAACAACTGTTTCAGTTACTATTTTGTTCATATTTCTTTTGAAATGTTTTTTACCTGAATTCCACGTTTATCACTCCAGACAATTCTCCCAAATTTACTTCTTCTACCTGTAGTTCTTTAGCAGCATCTAAAATTTTTTGTTGATCCCTTTGATCCTTAATTCCAATCTAAATGTTAAGATATTCAAAATATCTAATGAATGAGATTTGGAAGAAATTTTTAAATTTTAAAATACAAATGCTATATTTAATCAACAAACTTATACATTTTATCTTAGAAAAGCCAAAGTACTGTCTTTAGGGTTTAGGATTTTGTAATATGCCTTAATTCCAGCAAGATAGGAAGACGAGAATAAAAAGTATGTATCTAGTATGCTTAAAAATCCTAAACGCATCAGGTCAGGTCAGCTCTGGTTAGCACTTGGATGGGAGACTGCCAACAAATACCAAATGCTATAGGCTCCATTTCAGAGGAAGGTAATGGCAAATCACCTCTGAGCATTCATTGCCTAAGAATTGAAATTCATGGGATTGCCATATGTCAACAGGAGACTTGAAGGTACACACACCTAGCCAAACTCAAATGTCTCTTTTACTTCTTTTTGTAGCTATTTAATATCTATTTAATAACTTCAAGACAGCAGTCCTAGTTTCAATTAATTTTCAAAAAAGAAAGCTAGGGGACATAAGCACCAGAATTCAATAGTGTACATTCACTAGTGTACATCTCATTGCTTCTGCCAGAATCGGTGATCTCTCATCCCTCTTGCAACCCTCAATGCACCATAAAAACCTCTTCTAGAAGACTGGAAAACTCTCTTGAGTAGACTTTTGATGCCAGCGAGGAATGCAACAGAAAGGGATTAGGAGAATTTGTCCTCGGCACTTGAGAAAAGAAAACTGCTGGTCCTCCAAGCCAGATAGCCTGAAAAGTACAGGTTGCATACCTTTATCAGAAATGCTTGGCATCAAAAGTGTTTTGGATTTTGGATATAATCTTTTATTTTATTTTGAAATACAGTAGATTCTTGTTATCTGTTGAGGTCTGATTCTAGGACCCTCTGTGAATAACAAAATCCATGGATGCTCAAGTCCCATTAAATACAGTGGCATAGCAAAATGGTGTCACTTACATAAAATTGAAAATCAAGGTTTGCTATTTGGAATTTATACTTTTTTGGAATATTTTCAAGCTGTGGATGCTTGAATCCATGGCTAAAAAATCTGTGGATAACGAGGGCTAACTTTACTGGCATATACAGTCAGCCCTCTATATCCACAGTTTCTGTAATGGTGGGTCAACCACCCACAGCTTGAAAATATTTTTTAAAAGATAAAATTTCAAAAAACAAACTTTGGTTTTGCCATTTTATATACTGGATACCATTTTACTGTACTGCCATTTTATATACTGGATACCATTAAATGGGACTTGAGCATTCCTGGATTTTGGTATCCACCGCGGGGCACATTCTTGGAACCAAACCCCAGGAGATAACAAGAACCCACTGTAGTCAGTGAAGTATCTTAGAGATGGGACCCAACTCTAAACATGAAATTCATTTAAATTTCATATACACTTTGTGTACAATAGCCTGAAGGTAATTCTATACACAAAAATTTTAATATTTTTGTGCATGAAACAAAGTTTGTCTACACTGAAGCATTAGAAAGCAAAGGTGTCACTATTTCTGCCACCCGTGTGGAGAATTGGATTTTGGAGAATTTCAGATTCTACAAAGATATGCAACCTGTGTTGGTATATGCAGCCACTGTACAAAAGAGCAAATATCTACTTCTGTCTTTCGGGTGTAACATGTTCCTAAAAAAAATGTTCACAAAAACCAGCACTTCTAGCACGTTTAAGAGTAAAGTGTTGAATTATTCTTTATGTTCATTTTCTAACTGAAAATGGGATGAAGTACTGTATTGAACCGTGTATAAGTTGATCCAGGTTTTTGGGTCAATTTTCTGACCTACATTTCTCGACTTACACACAAGTATGTATGGTAAACAGAATAGAGAGGATTTAATGTTCTACATAGTAAGGACACTGTGTCAGTCTGGAAACTATGCTGTCTACATACAAATTCAGATGAATTCATTCTCCAAGATCTCAAGACTATACATATCAACACTGACCAACTTGTGTAGATTCTACATTCCCACATGATAATACACAATATTAATGCATGTTCACCATTCAACTCATATTATTTTCAATGTTTTCAATTTACTGACAGCAGAGGATTTTATGAACTTGTAGTTACAGGGCTGTTTATAAATGTATGCATTAACACACTTTCATGAACTCTAGCAGTGATTTCCTACCACAGCAATAGTCATATTTTCCTCTGCAATAAGGGGACTATTTGAATTTCAAGTTATCAGAAATTCATCACTCTTATTTGTCTTGTATAAAACTGTACATCAACATTAAAAACACACCCCAAAATGGAAAATAAGAATCAGTAATATTAAACCAACCTCTATGAAGTCCTCTTTACCCATTGTCAAAAGCTGTCTTAAAGTTATCTCTCTCTCCTGCATGAAACAATATTAATGAATTTTTGCAAACCAAAAACTTATTCCCTTGTAGATAGCCAAATACAAGAAACCCAGCCAAATACAAATTTTTAAGTGCATTTATAATGGACTCACAAAACCCAATCTTAGGTTAATATTCAAAATATTATTTACATTCACATTTTCCAAAACATCCTGGACATTTAAATGAAACTTTTGTCATAAATCTTAACAGTGATATTCTGAAATAATTAAATGAACCAAGAACATATACTGTTATCCATATATGTTTTCAAACTCACCTTTAATAGCTCTGTTATGTGTTCCAGTCCAAGTCCATGTAAAAACACTTCCAAGTCACCTAAAGCTGCGTAAGAACTATATACATACATATGTTCCATTATTATAAAATTGCAAGTTGTCAAAATATGTTAAAACCAAACTAAGAAGTAAAAAAGCAGTTATTTTAATTTTTCCTACACAATAAATCTGCTGTGTCATACCAAGCATGTTTTTCAATTGACCAGAGGTTTAAAACCGGCATGGCCACATACTATTCTTTGTTAGAAATAGAATTCTTCGCAAAGATAAACTGCTTTGTAATTTGATTCAGGATATATATTACTTCAAGCAGAATTCAAGTCTCTGTAAAATACAATTTAACATTGCAATCCTAACCCAAAGGAATCTATTGGCTAAGATTTGCCAGTAAAAGAGTCAAAGAGGCGGATGGGGAGTAATGGCAAAGGAGATGAAAGCCCCTCCTTCCATCTCAACTGCCAATGCCCTGGCTGAAGACAGAGAGTAGAACAGACAAACACAGCTCCATTGTGCCTAAACCCAGCAGCTGGGGAAATGCCCTTCCTCCATCCAAATGCTACTGTCCTGGCCTCGGAGGCACAGCTCCATCATGCCTAAGCAAAGAAGCAGATGAAAAAGTTCCTCTTTCTATCCCAACTGACACTGTCCTGGCCTCAGGGGGATAGAAGAAGAGGCAGGCACAACTCCATCATGTCTACGCCCAGAAGCACAAAAAAGGCCATCCCTATATCCCAAATGACACTCCCTTAGCCTTGGAGGGAGAGAACAGGTAGGCAAAGCTTCATTCATTGTGCCTAGGCTCAGCAGCTGAGTAAATGCCTTCCTTACAACCCAACTGCCATTACCCTGGCCAGAGAGGGAGGAAGAAAAGAGTCAGTATCAGCTGGACTTAATCCCCTCTTCTACTGTCATTCCTTTTCCATGTGTGTCATGTCTTATTTAGATTTTAAACTTGGAAGCAGGGAACTGTCAAAATAATGATTTGCAAGCCACTCTGGGTGTGGGGGCAGGGAACTGTCAAAATAATGATTTGTAAGCCACTCTGGGTGCCTTTTTGGCTGAAGGTCAAGATATAAATATTCTAAATAAATAAAGGATTAGCTAAGTTACACAAGATCTAAACTTCTACCTCAGGACGCCATGACAATGGCGGCATAAGGTTAGGCTAAGTTGATGGTCATCCTAAGTAATTTCTAAATCTCTAGGCTGGAAAGGATCTGAATTCAATTCAGCTGGCCCTTGGCATTCTTCACTAATTAGGACTGTGTTTTAAGAAAACTTTGCTAACTCTGTATATGCTCAAACCAGGATCCAAAAGAACAGTGATGCATCTTTGTAACACTCTGCATGCAGAGTGCCTTGATCCTGATCAACCCCTCCCACCCACATGGGCATTCAACATATTTGTCCTGCTCAAGGGGAACATTAGAAAAAAACTTTTTGATCTGAAGGCGGAAGATCCAAAATGTATTTAGAACACAGACACATGGTACAACAGCACCTCTTGCATAGCAGAAAAAGTTATTATAACTGCAGAAGGGATATACTTTTTGTAGTGTGATACCAACCTGTACACTCCACATATGTTTAATTACAACACACATAATTCAGCATGCTGGCTTGGGAGAAAGGAAGCTAACAAATCTAGAAAGCACAAGATTGGAGAAGGATGGCACAGTAGCTTTTTTACTGTTATACTAAAATATTTACCTGATTTTATGGCCATCAGGGACTGCTTTTAAAAGATTTTGAATAGCCTCTTCTTTAATCAGATTCTGAAACCGTCCTTGAAAAGGAGTTGCCATCAAAGAAAGTAAACTAAAAAGCTAAGAAAATAATTTAAAAATGTACATAGTCAATCAGGAAGAATGTTTGATATCTTCAGTAATATTTCCATTATACGGTTAAATGCAACTGGATGAAACAATATCCAAAGGGGATTGCATTGCCTTGTACGACTGAAGACCAAGAATCTTTTCCTGGCATCTCAAAAGTTAAACAAATGATGGCATAATCTTTTATTAATGCCACTCCCTCCACCTTTTAAGTAAATTGCAACAATAAAATGCCCATGTACATAAAACTAATGACAAATCTGAAATTCATATCTCTACACAATTCAAGGCTACCTCTTCTGCTTGGCCTTTGTCAAATGAGCAATAGTAGGCAGGAACTTAAAGAGCTTGGAATATTATATCTAGAAATTTATTCATCAGTTTTACTCATGGTAAAGGGATTGACTAACTGATGTATAACATAACTATGTATAACTGAAGCAACTGCATATTCTTTCCATTTACTCAATTACAGTATGGATTACAGAAATAATAGTAGCCAGAAAAACTTGTGCCATACTAAATCAATTGGTTCTTAAGATGCACCAAACCCCCTTTTTTAAGCCTAATAACATCTTTTTTATGGGAACTGGCTTTTCCCAGAGCAGATACCATTTACTCATACCAGTATTTACTCATATGGCACCCAAAACATTATGCGTCAAAGCAGCCTCAGAAGAAAGCAAGGAAGTAAATAAAAGGTCAAAGAAATAAGGGGAATAAACTTAGAAACATTTCCCCAAAGGTAATGATAAATGAATGGGAACTACTGTATAAACCGAATGTTTGGTTTAAATAATTGATAAATATACACCAAATATACAGTGATATGAACTAGGACATCAGTGTGGTTCAACAATTACAGTATTTAAGTGTCTGGTCTTAATTCAAACCTAGTGATGACATCATACTGGGATTTTCTAGACAAGGAATGAAAAATATTTCAGCACTCTGAAATATTATTAAGGCTAAAGTAACTGTTGAAGGTATACAGGTAATATATGTTTGATCACAAGCATTTATTATGCTCCCTTTGGCTGGTTTTAGGTCAGTTTATTTGGAAGGTTCCCATGTGCTCTGTCCCTCTACTATGTCATCTTACATTTAATGGAACAACTCACTCATATATGATAAGTCTGTACAGTACATTTTCTGTATTAATTCTCCAAAACATATTCTTCAACTTCCTTCCTCTTTGCACACTACAGTGATTGGCCCTGTTTTGGTTTATTCTAAATAAATATATCACTACCTAGAAAAAAATGCAGATTTTCACTAATAGAAACATTACTCCAAAATGAATATCAATGTAAACCATGTTACACAATGTTGCTGATATCAATGCATGTAACTCTAATGCAAAATTATCAGATCTAGTGTTAAGAATGTCTCTTAATGTAATGTAGCTATGGACAGTTGAGCAACCTCAACGAAGACAAATGTTTCAATCCAAGACTTGATACTGTATAGATAACAATACCTCTAAATGCTTGTTGTTCTTTGCAATTTCTCCTGGTGTTTGTCCATCTTTTGTCTGTATTGATTTATCAGCTCCAAGTTCAAGTAACTTGAACACCACTTTTTTATGTCCGTAGCGTGCTGCCCATGTTAACGCCTGAAATGATTTATTAGTTGTATTGGCAGTACAAACATTACAATTTGGGGAAAAAAAAGTCATTTCAACAGATAAAGTACAGAGCAATTTGGAACTGAGTTGTGATAAATAATGGAATGACTGCTCCTGACTGGCAAGATATATACACTCGTCCCTCCTGATTTGTGGGGAATCCATTCTGGACACACACACCCTGTGAATCGGAAATAACAGATATTTAAGCCCCATTGATTATAATAGTGGAGCACTCCCATGCATGCCATTTTGTCCCTTCCCGCTCCAAGTCTGTAAACAGGGAGGGGCAAGTGTATTTCCTGTCTTGCCATCACAACTCAGTTCCAAATTGCTCTCTACTAAATCTTTAAAAACAATAATGAGAGAAAGAAATGTGGAATAGGAAGAGAAGAAAAATATAAAGCAAAGATAAAAGTTGATAGTGGCTTTAATCTGGGGTTGTGCCATGGGGTGGGGGTGTCCCTGACTGCTACTAATTCCCCTTCTGCTGAAGTCCTTCATTCCACAATGTATACTATCTGGGAGGACTTTCATTCACTTTTATAAATTATTTTGGTTTTTTCCTTTAATACTAGCTACACAAGAGCTCCTCTGAACTGGCTGGGAACAAACAGAAATGAATGCAAACTGGGGACACCTACTTGCAGTGGCAGCTCACAGACTGAGTAGATGGAGGCACCTCACCCTGAAATTTTGCACACATCCCCTATCAGTCAACAATATGCACATTTACTTCTTCTCATTTGAGTAAAAAGAAAAAACAGGTATCATTTTCTCTTGCATCCCAAAACTAGCAGGGGATAATGCAATGATATATATTTGGTTCTATATATTGACTTTTGTCAATACATTAATATGAAGCTCATTTTAAGCCCCTTTGTAAACTGGCTTCATAAAAATTCTTAGAATAGTTATAAAGACAAGCAGAGAACTATCTTAATACACTGGAAGCTTACGGTGTAACCACTTTCATCTTGAGCATTTATTTGTGATCCATGACCAGCTAGAAGGGCAACAACTTGCGGATGACCTTCCCGGGCTGCATACATTAATGGAGTCATTTTCTTTCTGGAGAAGAATCCATAGTACCTGTTAACAGTATTCTCAATCCAAACATTTGGTATTGTGTTATTAATTAATATAGGGTGTTTTCACACGCAAAAGACTCAGCAGCACTTATTTGGGAATTTTACTGCCACTTATACACCAGACTTTGATCTAATAGAATTGTCAGGTTATAAAGTTTAACGTTCAATGGAACAAGTTCCAACAACAAGCTCCAGAGGTTTTAAAAAACAGCTGAATGAATTAACTAGTAAACACTGCACTGAAGTGTTATCATATCATCATTAAAAATATATCAAACAATGTCATAAAAACTGTACCACAGAAAATAAAAGGAAACGCACACCAATATAGCTGCAGTTCACTGCAGGTTCCTGCTTTGTAACAAATACTATAGTAAGTAGAGCTATTCTGTTTGAACAAACACAATGGTAGAAAGTAATTGTAAAAAAATTTTGTTCAACGTGTGTTAATCACATTACACACCACTAGAGGGATCCATAGAAACACACATTGGAAGGCTGTACTTTGGTTTAAAAACAACGAATGTGCTGCATATTTTCATTCCTAGATGATCTTTGTAGAATTAGAATAGTCACAAGCCCTGAAGCTGTGCCAAGGAAACAAAGGTATCATGCGAATAAAAGAAAGAATAAAGATTTACAGAGCTAGAGCAACCTATCAAATATCATCCTAAGATAAGGAAATGAACATGAATTCACTATCTATAATGAAGGGATATCACATCAATGAGATTACATCAGTCTAAGTTAACTCTGCCATAAAATGTAGTTTTGTCATAGTGTAGTATATCTGAAATTCCCTATGTCAGAAGCCTACAATTTGTCTAGTCATATTATCACAAATCCCAGAAGATACAAACTGAGTTAACAAATTGATCCCATACTCATAGTACTCATCTCTTTCCAAACAGGGTCACACTGAACAAGTACAGGGACCAGGACAAAACTAAGAATGATAAAAAAAAAAAAAAAGATAGTCACAGGACAGGAAGGTGTCCTAAGGGAGATACAATCTTACTAGATTCTCATTCCATGGCTAATTGTTATCCTCATATACAGATCATATGCCCTGGAAAGAAGATGAAATTAGTACTTATAGTGGGAGATTCAGCAGCGTGGATTTGTGACAGCTACAATGAACACAGTTACTAGCCTGCCTGGTGAAACAGCGGCAGGTCTCACATATAGTATACAGTACGCTGATACTATGATGGTAAATCTGTTAAAATTTGCCAATAGTAGTAGTAGTAGTAATAGTAGTAATAGTAGTAATAATAACAACAAAAATAATATTTTAAATCCACAAACAGTGATACCTTATTTAATCACCCCAAACATGCAAAATACATGATGCGAACTTTCAAAGCTTCATGGGCTTCTTAGTCAGGCAAATGTGTTAAAAATTATACTGGTGTGTGTGTGTGTGTGACAATGTTACAGTTAGCATGTTTTACCAAAACAGCATCTCAAATTTTCCTGATGCAAAAGCATAAAGGCTTTTCTTGAGAGATTCAATGTTATCTAGCAAAGTGACCCCACAAAGAATGAAGAAGACATCTTGGAAGAACATTTTTGTATTGCTAATGGAATTCAAATTTTATCTGCTGGATTTTGGAATGCTTTGTTCCCAATGCCACACAGCCAGAAGCCACATGTTTGTTCTCTTTTATGTTTTATACAAGTCCAGGTCCTAAGATATTCTCAAGGGAATACTGATGTCAAAATGTGCCCCCCCCCCCAATACTGCAATTTATAACCTTGGGAGAGCAAGTGACTAAAATGGTAAACTTTTAAAGAACTGAAACTAGGTATAAATTGGCAAGCATAAGGCAAAGAAACCTCAATTCTACTGAGAGATAGGGTGAGGGAGCTACACCTGTTGTGGTACTTCTCTCAAAGATCCCTTCTCAGGAAGTCTAAGTAAAGCTTGAGGCAGTTATATTGAAATCATTGCCCCAACAAGGACACAGAATGTTGTATGAATAAAACCAGATGACCACTAGTTATGACTTTAGTCAAGCAAAGTGTGACCCAGAACAGCACTGATGAGGAGAAGAAAGAGCAAGAAAACAGTAGGGGATGTGAAGACCAATACAACAATGCCAAAGTTTGGGAAAAAGGACCCAGGACTCCTTTCAGTCACTTCAAAGGTGGCACCAGTTGACTCACTTGGAACTCTCTAAAAGGAACCCCACAGTGAGCAGCACTATATTCTGTATCATTCTCTGAGAAACCCCTTTGTGAGGCATCTGGGAGATTGGGAGACATCCAAACTATTCCCTATTTCTGGAAAATCAAGCTTTATTGCAGCAATAAAGATCACCAAGTCACTCTCTGCCCTGGGATTCCAAAGAGCCCTGGAAATATACAGGGTGAAAAACATATTGGGGGCCTGAAGCCATGAGACATTAAGTAGTCTCCGAGGGGGCTATGGAAACAGAAAAAAACATGAGTCAGCTAAGTACTGCAAGGAGAAGCAAACTGGTTCAATTTGAAGAGACCAAATTTCTGCTGCAGTGCCAAGAAGACAATGCGTGTTTGAAGTCCAGACAGAAATACTCCTTTCTCACAAAGTTCACTATGATGTTCTCAGTTCCCTGGAGGAGTTGGGCCATGACAGAGAGGACTGTTATGTTTTCCCTAGTACAGCAGGAGGAAAATCTCATTCTGCAAGGAGTGGCACCACATCCTCAACATCCTACATGTGAGAAAACAGTAGTGTTGTCTGGCCTCACAAGGGCATAATGGTCACAGAGAAGAAGACTGAATTGTGTCAATGCCAGTTTGATGACCCACAGTTTTAACAAACTATGGGTTGATTCCAGTTTGTTTCAGGAGCCTTAGGTTAGAGCTAGCTGTGTAGGTGCAGATATAACCCATTTGTGTGATTCGCAGAGACCACGAAGAAGAAGAAAAGGAGGACACTGAAACAAAGGAAGCAAGAATAAGCAGTAGCTGGAAATTTGTACAAAAGGTGAGTAGGAGGAGAACATTCCCCTAGTAATTCAAGAAAGGAACTGGAAATAGAGCCAGAAGGCAGCTACTTTTATTGATAGGACATCCTGTGGCTTTACCTCTGCTGGGCAATGACTATGATACAACTGCTGCTCCTTGATGCTGCATAAATAACCTCCCAGATGAAGGGAAAAGAAGTTCATAGTAAGTGTAAAGTGATTCATGGTAGGACAAATGGTGTCTGAAGTAGTGATGATTAATAAAGAAACGGCTAATCTTTAGGTTGTTGTGAATAGTGCAATGAAATAACTTCGCACTGGAAAACACAAAATTCTATGACAGATATTAAGAAAGGGACTGAAAAATAAAGACCACATAGCAGGCCTGCACAACTTGGCCGTAGACAGGGGCCAAAATTAAAATAGGCTAAACTTCTTAGGGGTGCAGATAGCTTTTAATTAAATATTTATTAATTACTAATAATTAATAATATTAGAATTAATTAATATTAATTCCATCCTCCTCTTCCTCTGCCCAGCATTCTCCTCAGGAGAAAGCCAAGCAGTGGAGGAACCTTGTCTGTCCTTTTCCTCCTCTAGCTGGACCTCTCCTTGTCAGAAGACCAAGTGATGGAGGAGCCTTGAAGGGCAAATGTTTGCCCCTTTTCCTCCTCCACCGCCTGGCCTTCTCAGGAGAAAGCCAGGAGGAGGAGGCCTTGCAGGGCGGGTCTTTGCCCATCCTCCTCCATCACCCATCCTTTTCCTTGAGAGATAGCAGAGCAGCAGAGGAGCTTTGCATGGCAGTGTTCACCCATTCTCATCCTCTGCTACCGTCCATCCTTCTCAGGAGAAAGCAGGCAACGGAGGAGACTTGCAGGTAAGCATTTGCTTGTCCTCCTCTCCAGCCATCCTTTTTATCAGGAGAAAGCCGAGCAGTGGAGAAGCCTTGCTGGGCGAGTGTTTGCCCATCTTCCTCCTCCACTGACCAGCCTTCTCCTCAGGAGAAAGTGGGGAGGTGGAGGAGACTTGCAGGGCAAGCATTTGCCTGTCCTCCTACTCCTCTACCTGATATTCTCCTTGTGAGAAAGCCCAGCAGTGGAGGACTCTTGAAGTTGTCCCACATCCTTGTGGGCCGCCAGAAATCCTTTGGCAGGCCACATGCCCAGGCCGTTTGTTGTGCAGGCCTGCAGCACAGTAATACTTTTATGATGTTGCCCATCTATGATGTTGCCCATTTAGAAAACATATACAGTTGTTTTCACTGTTATCTCAAAACGAGCATTATTGGACTAAAAAAAGAGTAGGATTCCAAGATGATGAAGAAGTTAGAGTATCCTCTGTACACAAAAAGGATTTGTGTACAGCAGTCAGAGAGGATGGGATTTGCAACAGCAACAGCAGCAGCAGAAGCTGATAGCAAACATCTGCTTAATTATGAATGCTTAATTAAGAAACATCTCCTGGCCCAACCCATCAAGCCAACTTTAACAACCAGGAGCCATGTCATGTGCTGCCAATCAGGGAACAAGGAGGACAGCATTTCCAGCCCTCTCCTGCCAGTGAGTGAGTCTGTATTGAGGAATTGTAGCAAGTGTCCCACTTCTGACTGCCCCAAAGGTAGACTTGGAGTAGGCATTAGTGCCATTATCTTGACCATGTAGTGTTACTGAATACAGGGCCATTATGGATCTGTAATGCTAGGTTACAAATCTGTAACTGCAATACAGAATGCTATTATTATTTGCAATATTATATTAATTTATATCCCACCTTTTATGAAAGCGTTGTAAAATTATTCATAGAGCAGATAAAGTTTGGAAATGTTAAGGGAAATTAAGAAAGCTAAGGATGTTTGAATAGTTTTAAAACAGAGTTAGTAAATACAAGCAGATTTATCAATGACTATTAGTTGGGATAATTAAATGGAACCCAATGGCCACCGAAGGGTGAGGGCAGCAACAGGAGTGGAAAGACTAGTGCTTTCATGTCCTGCTCATATAGTCGCCAAATGTTTCTGGCTGGCAACTGTAGGAAAAAGAATACAAGAACAGACCTTTGGTCAGCAGGCTTCTTATGTTCTTAGCATGCGTTTTAAAGTTACTGCAATATACTTGAGACGTCAGTTGCTAACAATAAAATGAAACTGAACAATGCACAATGGAAATTGTTACGCACAGGAATGAATCATCATCCCAACACTGGGATGTAATACTATTTTACTCAAAGTTGATAAAAAGTAATCGGATAAGGCACTGTGATCACCTGTTTGTAACAACTGTTGAAGGAGGAAGATAATCTAGAAAGCAAGCCAAAAGAAGAACTTCTGTATAACAATAAACAAGAAATACAATGACTGTTTTAAAATAAAGTGGACCCTTGATATCTGTTGGGATTTGGTGCCAGGGCCCCCATGGATATCAAAATTTGTGGGTCCTCAAGTCCCATTAAATACAATGTCATAGTAAAATGGTGTCCCTTATATAAAATGGCAAAAACAAGGTTTGCTTTTTGGAATTATATATAAATATAAAAATTTAAGCCATAGGTGGTTGAATCCATGGATAAAAAATCTGTGGATATGAAAGGCTGATTGCATTAACAAGACTATCATGTAAAAAGATAAATAACTGTTCACTGTACTTCTAAGCATGGGTAAGGAACAGTGGCGTTAACAACAAAGAGATTTAAGTCAAACATGGGAGGCGATAAGAGTTGTGAAGCAGGAAGTGGCAGCAATGTTGTTAAATCTAAACAGATTTAATTATTCTAGGAAAAGTTCACCCAGTGGGTTTCATGGCAGAGTGGGGAATCAAACCCAGGTCTCCAGAGTGATAGTCCAACACTCAAACCACTACACCATGCTGGCTCCTATTCCCATGTACTACCTATGAAACAATTGTAGACTTTTTTGTTGTTCTTGTGTGTCTTCAAGTCCTTTCTGACTTTTGGCGACCCTAAGGCAACCTTATCATGGGGTTATTTCTTGGCACGTTTCTTCAAATAGGGGTTGCTATTACCATCCTCTGAGGCTGAGAGTGTGTGACATGCCCAGGATCACTTACTTGGCTGCAAATTGTGCATACCCCAGAATGCATCACCTAGTACATTGGCAGTCCTTCCCCCCAATACTTTCACATTTTCCCCCCAACCATCTCATAGCTGGGAGATGGAAATAATTTTTAAAGCAGCATTTAAATCTGGACTATTTTTAAAAAAAATAAGGTCCAAAACACACTGCAGAAATAAATGCTAGGGAACATGGGAGCTGTAGTTTGTTGTGTTTATAAGTGACAGTTTTCCTGCTAAGTACCTGCATGTCATAAGCATTTGAATTAAAATTACCATATTGAAATCAAATCCGATTTTAAAAAAAATTATTTGGGGTGCGTTGGAAGAGAGATCGTCTTATACGGTGAGTATATCCCAAGATCTATATTTTAACTGGAAAAGTTGGGGGTCGTCTTATACGCCCATTCATCTTTATATGCCGGAAAATACGGTACTTTCAATAACCAGTAGATAAATCTTCTCAGGTTTTTTGGGTCACTTTTTGACTAAAATTTCTAAACTTATACATGCATATATACAGTAGATCTTTTCCAAGTGTTCTGCAGTTTAAGTCATGCATTACCCATCTGTAGTCTGTTACCCTGCTTTTTTTCTAGTTAAATGCAGAACTTTAAGGGTCAAGCCAATGTATTAAACACATTTATTTCTTCTGGTATTCATGTACAATACAGAGGAGAGATTCTCTAGGCACATGGCACTGTTTCACACTAAATATGTTTTTAAAACTGTAAGCAGTGAATTGAGTAGATGTTACATCCCAAATCCTACTACAAATCCAACTAGACTAAAACCCACTGAATCAATGAGATTTATGCAAGTGTTACTATTCAATAATTGATTTAATAGGTCTACACTAGTTGAGACTAGTAGTTATTTAGGCCTGTATTTCTAGAAATAGGAACAATAAAGAGATAATAATGATTAAATAGAGGCAATATATTTAGAACCTTCAAATGAACAGTTTTTTTAATGCCATGGAAACAGGTAAGGAAGGAAAAAGATAAAAGATCTGTATTATAGTAAGGTATTAAGCTTTATGTAACTCATATCTGTTTCAGTGCCATTTATATTAAAATTTATTATCTAAGGCATAAATGTGACAGTTTTCCCAGGCTATCTGCATGTATTGAGATATGTGATTTGACAAAGTTAACCATACAGTGATAAAATCAAGGCCACTTCAATTGCACAGTAGTGTAGGCTGGCACTATCTTATCAGCAGCAATAAATATGTTCTTTCAAAATTAAATGTTAAGCAACTGGTTAAAAACTTAAAGTATTAACTGTGCTATCAACTACAACAGGAGCCAACACTATAGTGCATGTCCCTTTCATGTTCCCACAAATACAAGACTCAAATACAGCATGCTTCAAATCTCAGCAGATATTTAAGATATCTTAGTTAGTTCTTCAAAACTGGGCTGCAAGGTGGTCTGAAATCACCTACAACTTGCCCTCTTGATTACTGAGTTCAAGTTGCCATTTAAAAAAAATGAAAGCAGCTTATTAACAACTTTTGCCTTAAGATAGGATGGGCAAATGCCATAAACTAGGGAGCTGAACTGATCCTCTATAAAACCTTGGAGGGCTGCACTGACTGTTTAATACATTCAAAAACTTAGCACAAAATATTCCCTCCTAAAATGGAGGGCACTGGGGACAAATTGATGATACCATGGCAGCTGACATCTTGTTGCAAAACAAAGAGAAGAGGCTTCTTCTGAATCTAAACTGCCTAGAGGTGGCAAAAACATAGCAAAATTGCTGGTCATGTGTGGAAGTGTATTTTTTGCCAAAGAAATATCAAAATAAATGTTTGTTTTTGGGGAGTGCTTAGGGCTCAAAAATTGCCTTAAGGTGCCACATTTTCCCCATGCTTGCCTTAAAGCTTCAAAAGTAATGTTATTTTTCTATTCCTATTGGTTAGACCCAACTGGAGCAGACCTATTCAATCAACTGTTGAGTGGTTAAAATAGAGGTAAATCCCTCTGTGGGTCTACTCTAGTTGGGATGCAAAAAAGTCAGGCCCCAGTGTCCCAATTTATCTACAGATACCTGAACATCAGATTCCACTCTGTTTTGTTTTTGATCAACATGGTACTTATGCAGTTTAATACTATAAGCTATTTTACAGTTTGCCTAAACCAAGGGTTCCTAAAACAGGGTGTCTACAGGAGGTGCAAGATGGAATTTCAGGGGGCGTGACAAAGAATGGCTTATGTACTTGAGTGATTCACAAGTCATCACTTAATTTTTTTTTCTGAATAAATTAGCTCAATTTAGATTTGCATTTTATGCACTGAGTTAAAAGCTTATTTTTTAACTTCAATTTGTACACCCATCGTATTGTATGTGGCTCAATTTGTGATTCAAAAATTAGAAGTCAGACTTCATCTTCAAATGTGATATTACTTTTGTAGGGGGTGCAATTTTCTAAGGAGTGTGGGGCACAGAAAAGATTGGGAACCACTGGTCTAAACACCAGTTGATGCTATGTGCTGGTAGTAATAAACTACAGTATGTGCATACATTTTGAAAACAGGAGCTCACCACATGTACGACTTATTTCAGAAAATGACAAACAACTCATGAAGTACAAGAATGTTTTTTTAAAATGGCAATTCTTGGACAGAACTCCAGAACTTGCTGTGTTAGTTTTTTTACCATTTAATTTCATACTACCTTAGGCAAAGCAATACTAAAAGTCCTCAAAAACATTTTCTTACCACGCTGATTTCTGTTTCAGGAGAAAAGATAGTTTCTTTGATGAAATCCAAATAGTAGGGATGAGGAAATGGATGCCCTTCAGAGAATTGAGGGCCTTTGCTATATTTCCAGCCATATTTGCTAACTGATGAAAAATTGGCTTTCACTGCACTACATTTTCTCTTAAACACCTATAAACTATGGGAGTACAAAACACTAAAGATATTGGACACTAGTTAGGGGAGACGTTTACTATAAAAACCTTGAAACACAGTTAACTCAGATGAATTTGACAGACTCACTCTTGATCCAACTGGGCTATTTTCAAAAGGTTTCCCCACATCCTATTTATCTTCCTAGAATCTAGGGCACCATGAAGCACCTGGCTGGGCTTGCTAAATAAGAAGAAACATTTACCAAGCTGTCGTTAACTTATGCCAGGCAGGCAACCATGCAGTCATCTGTACTATCCACAGTGGAGCTAATTTTAATATTCTCTGGCTTTCTCATGGTAACATTACAGGGTAAAACTCATTGTAAGAGTAAAGAAAATTTTACATGTTAACTGGTCCCCTTTTAGTTCAGTGTACATGAAGATAAACTATAGTAGGTAATGGCCAGGTGATGTCTGGTTCCTGTGGTTGGTGAGGAGGCATCACCTACAAATTAGGGAATCTGCACTAGCAGATAAAGTAGGGAAGTGTTTCTAAATGTCACGTGAAGTGAAAGCCAGTACAGTGTAGTGGTTTGAGTGTTAGACTCAAGAAGAGGACTCAAATCCTTACTTGGCCACAGAAACCCACTGGATGGGATGATCTTGGGAAAGTCGTATTCTCTCAGCCAGAGGAAGGCAATGGCGAACCCCCTCTGAATAAATATTTCCAGAAAATCTTGTAACAAGTTTGTTTTAGGGTTGGCATAAGTTGGAAATGACTTATAGGCACACAACAACAAATGAGATTTAACTCTCATCCCTTCCTGCTATCCTTAACGCCACTGATGTTCTGTAACTGGAAAATGGTCTATATGAAGTTTTTTGTGGGTTTTTCGAGCTATGAGGCCATGTTTAGAAGAATGTATTCCTGATGTTTCACCTGCATTTGTGGCTGGTATCTTCAGAGAACATATGAAATTCTATATGAAGTTTAGCAAATTTTGTAAATTTTAACTTTTGTAGCCTTCTTTTGCATATTTGGCTAAATAGGTGCCTTGTAACAGCTCTCAACTGATTTTCTTATCTAATAGTCATTGAAGTTTTTATTAACTTTTAATTT
>CM034708.1:145546583-145559750 GCA_020142125.1 Phrynosoma platyrhinos | reverse complement strand
ATTGTAATAACCTATCGTTTTCTAATTTTATCCAATCGGTAATCCAATTTTTCATGTTTTTCATGTTTTTGTAGCTGTTCATAAGATTTGTGACTCCTTTCATAGGGAGGCTAGAATGTCTCTCCTCCCCCATTTCACAGCAACTGACTGTTTTTTTATTTTTATTTAAAAAGATTTTATTAGTTAAAAGAAACACTATGAAACATAGAACATCAACAAAGACAAAAAAATAAGACAACAACAAAAACATATGTACATACATAAAGAGAAAATAACAATTATACACAGAACAAAGCAGAAAAAAAATAAAAAATAAGATTACATACAAACACTGAAATGACTTTCATCACTTATCTACTGAATCATATTTGTCGTTAATTACATTTCTTCTCCTGATTTTCATGATCTATCTTTCTATATGTCTAGAAATACAATTATACCATAACATTACTTAGCAAAAATCCTCTTATTTATTGTCTGAAGAGAATTAAAATTTATTAAATAAAAATCTTAAATATATCATATCAATTTCTCCTTCATAATCCCATATTTCCTAAGTCTATCCATACTGCACCTCATAGCAACGTATTCTTTCACAGATATGGTTGTAATATGTTTACTTTTTGGGTTTTATATTACCATTTGTTAAACCTATATATGGACTGTTTTGATTCTAAATCTGGTATCAACTATTAATCCTCCTGTCTTTTCAAACATTCAATAAAAGGATTCCACACTCCTTTGAATTCTTGACGTGGTTTTTTTCTGTATGATTTGCATTATATCATATAATTTCATAATCCAATCATCAATATCTGGTATTGTTTTTTGTTTCCATTTTGTTGCATATATTATTCCAGCTCCTGTGGTCATATAAAAAATTAATTTGCCAAATTTGCTTTCTAATTCTTCTTCTGTGTTCATACTTAGTAGATATATCAAGGGATCTTTCTTAATTTTTATCTTTAATATTTTTTCTATCGCATCATGAATCCTATTCCAAAATCTTTTTGCCAATTTACACTCTCACCACATGTGATAGTATGTACCTATTTTTTTCTCACATTTCCAACATTTATTTCTTTTATTTTTATAATTTTTTGCTAATTTAACAGGGGTAAGATGCCATCTAAATTGCATTTTATAAAAATTTTCTTTCAGATTTTTACTTAGTGTGTATTTTAATCTTTTATTCCAAATTTTTTCCCATTGTTCCAATGCTATTTGATGGCCCAAATCTTGTGCCCATTTTATCATTTGGGGCTTAATTCTTTCTTCCTCCATATCAAAAGTTAGAAATAATTTATAATGTTTTTAATTCTATGATTGTCTTCTGATTTTACTATCTTCACGAAATCTGGATCTGCATCTTTGAAACTCAGATTTCAAATCTTGGTTGAATCTTTCTTTTAATTAATAGGTGAACCATGTGCAATTTAAGCCTTCCTGTCTTAACTGTTCTAATTATTTTATTGTAAAGTCTTCATATGTAACCCATCATAAATTGTCTAATTTTGTTTTATTAAAAAAAGGCTTCATTTATTGAAGCCCATTTTGGTATTCCTTTACATATTTTAGGTTTTAATTTTAACCAGATTCTAATTAATGATTTTCTTATCTAATAGTCATTGAAGTTTTTATTAACTTTTAATTTATCATAGAATAAATATGCATGCCAACCGAACCTGTTCTCTGTACCTTCTAATTGTAATAACCTATCGTTTTCTAATTTTATCCAATCGGTAATCCAATCCATTCCACAATCATAATAGTAGATTTTAAGATTTGGAAGTGCCATACCGCCTCTTTTAATTTCATCTTGTATTAATTTAAATTTCACTCTTGGTTTCCTTCCTGCCCATAAAAATTTAGAAATATCTTTATGCCAATTTTTAAAGCGGTAATCGTTTGTAATAATTGGCTAGTTTTGGAATAGATAAATCATTTTTGGTAATAAGGTCATTTTTACTGCTGAAATCTTACCCATCCATGATAGTCCTAATTTTTCCCACTTTTTAAAATCTTTTTTTTTTATCTCTTTCCATTTTATCTTGTAATTATTCTTAAATAAATCTGAATTAACTTTATTCACTATCTGAAAATTAATTTTTCCTTCATTTCTTGTTTCTCTTTTTCAAATAGATTAATTAGCATCATGACAGTTTTCTCTTTATTTATCGATAATCCCGAAACAGCACAATATTTTTGAAATTCCAACCAAAGTTCCTCGATGTTTTCTAATGGGTTTGCCAATAAGATCATTATATCATCCACGAAGGTGCGTATTTTAAATTCAGTTTTCTTAATTTTAATTCCTTCAATTTTGGAATTTTCTCTAATAGCATTCATTAGTATTTCTAATGTAGTAATAAAAAGCAAGGGCGACAAGGGACAACCTTGTCTTACCCCTTTTTGAACCTTATATCTCTTTGTAATTTCTCCATGAATTATCAAAGAAGCTTCTTGATTATTATATTTTTTTAACTAGTCTATATACTTTCTTCCAATATTAATTCTTTCCCAGACCATAAACATAAAATCCCAGCAACTGACTGTTTTATTATTGATACATCAATTGCATTTTAATAATTTTTGTATGTATTTATATATACTATATCTGTTCTGATTTGTAAGCCACCATTTGGGATGAGGGAGGCAAGATATATGTAGTGCCATCCAAATTTTTGGAACTACAACTCCCAGCAAGGCCAAAGATTATATATTATGGGAGCTGTAGTTCCAAACAGCCAGCATGGTGTAGTAGTTTGAGTGCCAAGCTACAATTCTGGAGACCAAGGTCTGATTCCCTGTTCAGCCACAGAAACCCACTGAGGGCCTTTGCAGACTGCCAGAAATAGTGCACATTAAATTGAGGCACTGCCCTGGCTCAGTGCTAGGGAATCATGGGAACTGTAATTTATTGTGGCACCAGAGCTGTCTGACAGAGAAGGCTCAATGTCTCAGAAAAAAATACAATTCCCATGACTCCCTAGCACTGAGACAGGGCAGTGCCTCAATTTAATGTGCACTATTTCTGGCAGTCTGCAAAGGCCCATAGTGACCCTGGGCAAAACACACATTCCCAATCCCAGAAACCCCATGATATGTGTATGGCCTTGGAAATTACTTGAAGGGAAACAACAACAATAAAGTTCAAGTTGTGTACCCCTACTTTCAAGTGCTGGTTGTGAAAAATGTCCACTCCTCAGGACTCAAATATTTCTGCTACTGTAGTTGCAGTTGTTCTACCTATTAAGGTTAGAAAAAAATGCCTATCTTATATTGGCTTACCTGGCAGGTGTCCCTACGTAACTCAATGAAACTTACACCTGAGTGGACACTCATAGGACTGCACTACATATTTGAAGACAACTGTAAAGGTTTAAGAGTTTTCACTGATAGTACTTAATGACTTTTATATGGAATTTTCTCATTTATTTACAACACCCACATATTGTTCAATAACAAAATTTCTTTAGATGGTTTATACTACTAATTCTTAAAGTGATAGTCCCTGGACCGGTACCAGTACACGACCCAATGGCTGTTGATTCACTGAGTTTCCAGAAAGAAACAGCTGTAGCCAATGGGCAGAAATATGTTTCTGGTCCCTGATACATTAGGGGAAAAAAACTGCTGGTCCTCCACACCAAATAATCTGAGAAGGACTGGTTCACACAATATTTATTTTAAACAATAATGGGCCTTTGCAGACTGTTAGAAATAGTGCAAATTGAGTCCACTTTAACTCCCTGGCTCAGTGCTAGGGAATCATGGCAATTGTATTTTTTTCTGAGACATTGAGCCTTCTCTGTCAGAGAGCTCTGGTGCCACAATAAACTACAGTTCCCACGATTCCTTAGCACTGAGCCAGGGCAGTTAAAGTGGACTCAATTTGCACTGTTTCTAGCAGTCTGCAAAGGCCCTATGTTACATCAGTATGTCACACATTAAATACTACACTATAGTGCATGATATCAACAATGAAGTAGGGAGGTTATAGCTTTTATTTAGTTTCTTTGCAACGCAACTGGTTAACAAATGTTGTGTAACTATGTGGGCTTGTTCATAGGTGGACAAATAGTTGTTTAGGAAAAAACAGGACACATTAGACAATGTTAGCAAACACAAAATAAGGGTAGAACATATCAGGGAAGACCGCCAAACAACTAGAAAGTGATCTATGGTAGTAAACATGGTACAACACACCCAGTAAAAACAAATGATTGCAACCACTGTATTATAAGAAGAATAAATTATTCAGCAATTAGAAGAACACATTATTTGCTTACCTGCATGTAGCATTAGGATTAGCATTCCTTGAGAGAAGCAGGTCTACACTCTTTAAAATCTGCTCTTCTGAAGCACGTGCAGCACATGCAGCCATCAACACTGTATATTGATCTAAATGAAAATTACAGGAACATGTTAATAAACCAAATCAACTTCGTAGATTATAACATGGATAACAATCAATAAATAACTCACATACACCAACACCTGCTAAACATATACAGTTGGCCCTCCTTATCCATGGATTTTTCATCCACGGGGAGTCCTGAAACTAAACCCCAGCAGATAACAAGGGCCTAATGTATACACAGTGGAAATTGTAAAATTAACTCAGATTTCATGGCAACAGAAAACTGTGTGTGGAAACTTTATAAGACACTAGAACATATGAAGACATACATGTATCTATGCATGTACAGAGAAACTGTGTGTGTGTGCGTGCGTGCGCATAAACATAATGCATCTGTGAATGTGTGCGCATGTGCGCACATTCTAGCAATAGGTAAATTCAATTACCAATAGCTTATGTTATCTTATTACCACGTAAGAGTGTCAAGGCAGTAGCCTTGATGTTTTTGTGTGTACAACCCTGTGAAAATCTTTTGTAAGCACAGCAAAATTATTTAAGCATTGCATGGAAAATAACTTCAATATTAACAGCAATAGTATTTTATCTTAAACTTTGAGGTTTCTGTTTCATTGCTGTGGGAATCCCTTCCACCAGTGCAAATTACAACTATCCCACACTGTCTTTTTCATAATTGCCATGGTTAATTTGTCACCTGATGGTTAATCTTCTGGTGACAAGCTTCTATGTACTTAGCTAGGCTGATCCTTGGATGGCAAACAGAAAGTCTGTTGCTGAAGCCATACTTGAAGTGTTACCAGTTTGGCAGAGATTGCCACAGCTTGTTTTCTGCTGGCAGCCTTCAAAGGCCCAGGCTGACCTCCATAAAATGATGAATTGGCAGAGTAGGTCTTGGTGAGGAAATACGTCTCATCTAAAAATTTCACTATGTGCAAATGAAAATTTTTAACTTCTATTTTGGCTATGGTGTATATATCCAAAAAGGACTTTGAAAGCAGATAACATGACTGAGAATTCCTGTGAAACCCTAAACTACATCCAGATAAATAAATAATAACAAAAATGTATGGTAATATTTAGGGCTTATTGAATCAAACTGAAATCTCCTTGAAAATACAGGACAATTATTTGAGATCTTGTTTCGATTAACTGAACCAGTCATAATAAAAAAGAAAAAGAAAATGGATATGCAATAGTGCTCTGCAATTTATATAAAGCTTACAGACCAACAATGGAACCCAGGGTGTAGAGCAGGAAACTGCATAGGTATAAATGTGTGTTGCATGCTGGGAATCAATGACATTCCAGCAAGACATGTTTAACAACAAAATATCATTCCCAGTCTTTGGTATTTTCTGCTAATAGCATGGTTCCATCTGCATATTTTAAATTGCTGGTGTTCCTTCCTCCAATTTTCATGTCTCCTTCCTCCAAGTGTAATCCTGCTTTATATTCAGCTTACAAGTTAAACAGATAGTGATAAAATGCAGCCTTGCCTGACCACATTGCCTATTGGAAACCATTCTCCTGTCCTGAACTACAGCATATCAATTTCTTTAAAAGTAATCAATAGTTTTTCATGATCTGTACAATCAAAGGATTTGTTATAAAGCACAGACTGATTTTCTTCTGAAAGTTTTTGGTATGTTCCATAAGCCAACATATGTTTGCATTATCCAACATATGATCCCTAGTGCCACTTCCTTCCCTGAACCCAATTTGGACATCTGGCATTTCTTGCCCCATATATAGCAAAAGTCCACATATTTGGAGCATCACTTTGCTTGCATGGGTAATTAAGGCAATGGTCTTGTGGCAGGAAAATGGCAGTGGCAGCTCTTTCTTGCTTCTTTGCTTTGGGAGGGAGAGCAGAGGGGGTCAGTGCTTCTTTTACGATAAGCTCTCCGCAGCCAGCTTGCTAGCTGTCTCCTCCTCCTCCCCACCTTTTTGAGAAGACAGTAGCCAGCTGCAGACATCTACGGCAGGAGAAATCTTCCTGTCATCACCACTGTTTCTTCACATCACTTCCACTGGATCTATCAGCTGCAGCTAAAGGACCTTTCTCATCTTTTGCCTTGCCTTCCCCAGGTCCTTTTTGCTGGCTGCTCACCCACTCCAAACAAAGCCACCAAAGAGAGAGAGAAGGGACAATGCTTCTTTCAGGCTCTTGGGGAAAAGTGTAAACTTTCAGATTCTCGGAGCTTAGTCTTTGCCAAGACAGCCTGAAAGAAATACTCTCCCCTTTGCTCTCTCCGCCATGGTTGGAAAGCCCCCCCCCCAAACTGTCAATACTGCCATTTTTTTAGCAGACATTACAAAAGGGCCAGAAGCAGCAGCACAGTACTGATTCATGAATAAGTTAACCAGGTTTCTTTTTAGTTAATTTTTTGACATAATTTTTTCAACTTACACAGCCTTTTGCGTCACAGCAGCACACACAATAATCCCACCATCACAGAAAGGTAGTGCCACTTTCTATTATAGTTTCCCAAAAATGACACCTGTGCTCCTGTTAGATTTTTAAATACGTGTTTAATTGGTTAGCTATTTGAAAGTTGATTTCTTCTTGTGATATGCCATCTTTAATATATTATTTTACTCAAGTCTAATCTAAAATTAACTTTAGCAATAAACACCTGGGAAAATAGTACTTTTACTAAAGCTTACCCTTGTCAAAGCTTGCATTTGCACCTCTGTCCAGAAGGATATGCATGAGTTCCACATTTGCAACACTTGCAGCATACATCAGCGGAGTCCATCCAAACTTAAAGGTAGATTCTACACTTACACCTGTAACATTTGTATATACAAGATAACATGAATTTAATCAGACAGAGGTTCATAAATTGTTTTATATAAAGTTTTCAGAGACAGAAGAGCTAAGCAAACTTAATTTGGCCTAACTTGTTTGCTAAAAATAATCTACAGTGGTATCACAAGTGTCAGCAAATATTTTTATTTACTGAAATATGTATATCCTGTCCTTTACCAAAAGGTCTCAGGGTGGCTTAGAATAAAATCAATTTAAAACTTAAATTACAAAAGTTTAAAAAGATTTAAAACATAATAGTTTCTCAAGTAAAAACAATATAAAAGTGGTTTAAAACACCTTGAATAATATAACCATAAATGTTGTGCAGCCAAGTTGGCTAAAGCTTTAATAAAACTTGGTGCCAAAATGATAGCCCAAGCCTGCAGGAAGTGTATAAGAAAAGCTAAAGCTCAAAATAAACTGAGATTGACTAGGCAAGCAACAAGAACACACAGGGGGGTTCATATACATTTGAGGCAAGGGAATGACCAAGGAGACAGTGGACAGGTGTTCAATAAGGGAAGGCAAAATGCTAACAGATCTCAATGAAAAGGCCAGACTATTTTACTTGAGTCCCCCCCCCCCCCCCCCCCCCGAAAAAAAGGGATCTGTATACTTCCATGCAGCAGCAGACATTGGCAAGGGATTAGGTTACAAATCAAGATTGATAGGAAGTTAGTCAGGAATCACCTAGTTAACCTAAATGAGTTAAAATCTACAGGTCCAAATGAATGGCATCTGAAGATAATGAAGGAACATCCTGATGTTCTCTCTGAACCACTTGCCATCATTTTTAGACATCTTAGAGAACCAATGAGGTGACAAAGGATTGGAAAGGGACAAACTGTCATTCTCTTCAAAAAAGAGGAGGAAGAAGAGGAAGGGGGGGGGGAAAGATGAGAAGGAAGATAATTCAGGAAACTAAAGATCAGTAAGCCTGACCTCAATACCAGGATAAATATTAGAACTAATTATACAGGAATCTGTCTGCAAATATATTGAAGACAATGCAGTCTTCAGGAGGAGTCAACATGGGTTTGTCAAGAACAAATCCTGTGAAACTAATCTTATACCTTTTTTTATAATCAGACCACTAGTTTAGTAGATGGTGGGAATGCTATGGATGTCATTCATCTGGATGTCAGCAAAGCATCCCTCGTTTTGCAAAGGGATCTTGCAGCACCTTTGACAAGACAGAAATTGGTAGCATGAGCTGAGCCTACTTCCTCAGATGCATGTGATTGAGTGGAAAAACCAGGGACAGACCTATATAGTGTATGTGTGAGAATGTCAATAGAAATGTACATTTTTGTGGGTGTGGAGATAAAGAGACAAGTTCAGATTTAATGATGGTCATTGGGGCAAGGATGTTGTCTAAAGCCAAGGTTAGGGATAACCATATAAATGAGTATTGGGATGTAGTGTGGGAGCCAACAAGAAGATGCAATGAACTGGCCAACAGAGACCATATATAGCTGAGGGGTTAGCTAGTGTTATAATGTGCATACTGCCAATGTACTACAGTTTGTTTATATATTCCAATTCTGCTGTTTCCCTTTCCAATCTTCCTTTGTAGTCTTTCTGTCCAAGGACCATTGTTCAAGGACCAAATCAGCCTTCTAAGAAGCTTTTTTAAAAAAAAAAAAAAAAAAAAAAAGGTTAGCAAATTCTGTAAACTCAACACAAAGCCACTCTACACTACCACGATATTGTCATATGCACACACACCCCTTCACATTTAACCTTCACATTTAACCATATTTGCACAGCCACTAGAAAGCTGTTGGACTCCTTACAAGTTTTTCTATTTTTTACATTCTAGTTATGTTCCAAATTGTAACAGTGCCTTTGTTTGACTAACTGGGCTTTTGGCACTATGAAGAAAAGGATGCACAAATAGTACTATGTGTCAGGACACAGGAGGAGGGAGTTACATAAACATTTTAACTTCTGTCTCATCTGGACCAAAGGGGTATTCATTGTTGAGAAGTCATTACCTACAGCAAAGCTGCTTTTATGAACAGAAAAGATCTAAAGTTGAAAAGGTGAAGATACCAAGTGCCACTTCACATGATAAGTTTTTCTAGGGCTCATTCACACTACGAAATAACATGGTGTGGAAACTGGGTTATTTCTATGGCATTCATATTTGCATCGAATGCACTCAGTGCAGTTTGGGGGTAGGGGATGCCTCAAAACCCACTTACCCCAGTATATTCAATACCGGGTTTTCCATGTCTTTCGAAAAGCTCGCCACAAATGAGAACACACGATCGATTCAATTCTTCCAAAACAGGTAGGGAGGGTTACATGCAGAGGGGCAGAACATACACATCATGCCTGGTGTTGCCAGTGAAGACACCAGCTCCATAAATCTGGCCAATATTTCCACCACTGCCTCCATTTCCCTCAGTTTAGCATTGGAAGGCTTATTTATATATTTATACTTTTATACATTTATGCATTATACATTTACACACTTCCACAACACATTTATACACATTCTCACACCAGCAATGAAAATGGAAGTGGAATGACAAAGCTGCACATCACTTGATTGACATAAAAAACCACCCCATTTTAAATCAATATGATGGCAATATGAATGGCAATAGGGTTAAAATGTCACAGATTTGATCGCAGTAAACGTAGTGGGAACTCGATTCGGTATTGCATAGCCACAGAGATTCGGATCTCTTCAGTACAAAAACATAAGTGTGAATGAGTCCCTAAAAGGCCATCTACTTTGTGCATGAAATAAAATATCCAGTACATGCACTATCTGATCAATGCATTTATTTAAACACACATGGAAACCAGTTGCCAACCAGTTTTCTGCTATGTGTATCTAAGACATACAGACACAAGTGTTCATCATTTCTGACGATGTACATGCAGAATACACTCAATTATTTGTAAGACATTTTTTCATATGAACATATTAATAAAAGGGAAAATCCTAAAGATAAGGTCTTCTCAGTGGCTGACCCCCAGCTCAAATGTTTTAAAACATTGCTGGTAGTTTAATTTTACTTTACTGTGTGTAGTAAACGTACAGCTCATTTGCAGCTACACTCATCCCTCCACTTTCGCTGGGGTTTGGGGCACAGGACTCCCGTGAATGTGGAAAAAACACAAATAACAAAAACACTTATGTTTTTACCTGAGAGAACACCTCTCTAGTAATCTCTAGGTCCTCCAGTGCAACTCTGTGGTCAACATCTGCCAGACACTGACCACAGAATTGCACTGGACGAGCTACAAATGCCTAGTGAAGTAATTCTGTGAATAATCAAATCCGCAAAAGTCAAAGCCACAAATGTGGAGACGAGTGTGTATGTGTTTTACTGTACTTTGTAAGCCACCTTCAGTCCCAGTTGTGGGGGGAAAGCAGGTTATAAATAAAGATGATGATGATGATGATAATAATAATAATAATAATAATAATGTAGGTAAAAAGGATTATTATGAAGCACATGGGTGAATCACAATTCATCTTTGTACCCCCTCAAGTAAATAATTCACACACATCCGGATCTTCAGATTTTCAAACCTTCAATTTGAAAAAAAATCTGTTTCTGGCATTCTCTTTTAAAGTACTAATTACAACATGTTTTCTAATAATATTAACATGTCAAGACTCTTCAGTAAGGAAAATGGCACAGACAAGTTATATTCAGTCACTGCAATAGAGATGGCTCTGGTCACAATCCAAAAGTTCATCAGGTGAGTTCAGGCACCAAACAATGCTTCCAAGCCTTTGTATTCTGATAGTGTTCTAAAAGCACCTGATAAATTACCGGGGGGGGGGGGGGGGGGGGGGGGGGGGGGGGCTTGAAAGACCTCCAGAAGCAAAATCCAAAAGAAGCTGGTTTTATGAAGAGAATGAAAAAATCCAGTGCATCAAAAAATCTTGTTATTTGCTTGAAGTACTTTTTAAATTACTTTATTTGAAAAATACAAATCTACACACAGTAAAGACTTCACATACTCAAATACCTAAAATTAATTATCCTAAGGACAATCCACTAATCTTACCTGAATTTAAGAGTTCTTCAACAGCAGACAAATTTCCAGTAGTCATTGCTTTTTTCAAAGCTTCATCTTTGTCATCTGTTTGTAACGCTTCATTCAAATGCTAAAGCAAACAACAAAAACAAAATACTGACAAATTTTAGAAATTCAATATACATCTTTGTAGAGCCAGCATGGCACAGTGGTCTGGAGACCAGGATTCAGTACCCAGCTTGGCTATGAAATCCATTGGCTGACCTTGGGCATGTCATATGCTCCCAGCTTCATGGAAAGGCAATGGCAAACCTCTGGACAAACCTTGTCAAGAAAACCCTATGATAGATTCACCTTAGAGTTGCTGTAAGCTGGAAATGACTTGAAGGCACAGAACAACAATGCATCCTTTGGGCTTACTGTAAGGAAAGTTTCACCCATGTGTGGGTAAACATTAAACATTTAAGGAACACCTAATCTTAAATGTATCACAATGACCAGCTACATATTTTTCAGTCACTATGAATGACATATATTCACTGTTAGTACTTGACATTTTCTCTGCATTTTTGCAGATGGTAAAGAAAAATTTGAGTTTGAGTGTTGGACTACTACTTTGGAGACTAGGGTTCAAATCCCACCTCAGTCATGTAAACCCATTGCCTCAGAGGATGGCAAGGGCAACCTCCCTCTGAAGAGACTTGTTAAGCAAACCCTATGATAGGATCACAGTGTAGCTGTAAGTCAAAAATGACTTCGCGGCACATAGCAACAACAACAAAAGATACACACAGACACCTCAACCCAGTTACTGGACATGTTTTCATGGACTGATAAACCAAATTTCTGGTTTATTGGGCATGAACTCTGAACTGCTGTACACTGCTGTAAATCTTTCAAGTGCAGTCAGGAACAGCTTATTTACTATATAATTCAAACTGGAAGTTTTGGCTTGCTACTTCCTTCTCAAGCCAGAATCACAAACCAAGATTTGTTTTGGGTTAACGGTATTTAATGTGTTTAGAAGCAGCAAGCCATGCATCATACTTTTAAAAAAATCACAGATTGTTTAGCAGTCACGCTAGTTGTAAGAAGCAAACAATAATAAAAAAAAACTGGCTGCACAAACCAGCTTGATAGATCACCACAGTTCTGTCATATCATTCCATACAAACATGACATTTGTGCAGATGCAAATACCTGTATACACTACTGCTATAATTTTGATAGCTCTTTCTTCAGTTTATCTTTCTCCAGAACAATGAAAATTATGTTGTATTTAAAGGAATAATTTCAATGGACTTGCAATTATTAAAGAGGACTTGCAATCATCAGGAGGCAGCCAGGCTGGGAAGAGGCTCAAGGGGCGAACACTTTTTCTTCCTCCATTTTCCCAGCCAGGCTGGGAAGGAGCCTATTACCATGATGACCCTTGTATAAGCCTAAGGGTTTTTGGGGCTTTTTTTGGGGGGGGTCAATTTTTTGTATAAATTTTTCAATTTATACACGAGTATATTGAGCAGTTAACAACAAATATATGGCAAATGATGAAGCAAAGGAAAACAATGCCAAAGGACTTACAAAATTCTAGCAGGGATAATTGTGCTCACACTAAAGGCAGGATGGATGAGAGAGTAGAGGGGTGAGTGCTTCCAGAAGAGATGACACTCTTGCCTTTCACCAGAGGATGATTCTCTTTTTTTGATAACAGTTAAAGTACAGTACTTACACTGACCCATGGATAAGCTGACCCAATTTATTGGGGTCAATTTTTGACTAAAATTTCTAGACTTATACATAAGTACAGTATGTTATTGTTGTGTGCCTTCAAGTCATTTCAAACTTATGGCGATTCTAAGATGAACTTACCGTGACACAGGGTTTGTGTACACATGGGATTTGTCTTTGCATTTCCTGAAGCTGAGAGTGTGTGACATTCACAAGATCACCAAGTGGTGCTCCATCC
>CM034708.1:145521777-145531967 GCA_020142125.1 Phrynosoma platyrhinos | reverse complement strand
ACGTGGCGCCATTCCACCCCCTTGGGACCAGCGGACCTACCCCAGGTAGGAAAAAGTTGCCTACCCCTGGTTTATTGTCTCTGGGGGGTTGCAGACTGCCAGAAATAGTGCAAATTGAGTCCACTTTTAGGGTTAGGGTTAGAGTTAGGGAATCATGGGAACTGTATTTTATTGTGGCACCAGAGCTCTCTGACAGAGACGGCTCAATGTCTCAGAAAAAAAAAACAATTCCCATGATTCCCTAGCACTAACCCTAACCCTAAAAGTGGACTCAATTTGCACTATTTCTGGCAGTCTGCAACCCCTCTCAGGGTCCTAAGTAGCATTTTAGTCCCACATGCAAAGATCCTTCCATTTTCTGCCATGCTATGTAATTTCCTTTCTATAGAACTATTAATCATGTACACAAAAGTTTCCACTGTGGTTAGGGGTTAGAGTGTTGGACTAGGCTTTGGGAATCATAGAATCATAGAATTATAGAGTTGGAAGAGACCACAAGGGCCATCCAGTCCAACCCCCTGCCATGCAGGAACTCCCAATTAAAGCATCCCCAACAGATGGCCATCCAGGCTCTGCTTAAAGACCTTCAAGGAAGAAGATTCCACCACACTCTGAGGGAGTGTGTTCGCTGTCAAACAGCCCTTACTATCAGGAAGTTCCTCCTAATGTTGAGGTGGAATCTCTTTTCCTGGAGCTTGGACCCATTGTTCTGGGTCCTAGTATCTGGAGCAGCAGAAAGCAAGCTTGTTTCCTCCTCAATATGACATCCCTCTAAATCAGGGGTAGGCAACCTAAGGCCTGGGGGCCGGATGCGGCTCCCCAAGGCCTTTGGACCGGCCCCAGGCCGGTCCTGCCGCCGCCTCCCGCCACCGCTGCCCGCCATAATGATATTGATTTTTGTTGTTATTACTTGTTCTTGAGGTTTTCTTGGCAAAATCTCCACAGGGGTTTTGCCATGGCTTTTCTGGGGCTGAGAGAGTGTGCATGCATTTTTTAATTTTTTTAAAATATTTATTTATTTATTTATTTATTTTTGGTGCTTCAGCCCCCCAATTGTCTGAGGGATAGTAACCCGGCCCCCGGCTCAAAAAGGTTGCCTACCCCTGCTCTAAATATTTAAATCTAGGTTCAAAATCTAGGTTCAAAAGCTCACTTAGCCATGGGTAATCTATTTTGCAGAGCTGTTGAGCAGGCCAAATGGCAGGAGATGGAGAGACATATAATAGAATAGAGTCTTTCCATCTAACATGGTTTTCCTCTCTTTCTACATCCCTCCACATTCTCATGTGGCCAAAGTATGACAGCCTCAATTTAATCATCTTGACTTGCAGGGAGACTTCAGGCTTGATCTGTTCTAGGACCATTTGTTTGTCGTTTTGGAGGTCCATTGTATTTTTTCCAGCACCACATCTCAAATGAATGTATTTTCCTCCTATCAACTTTCTTCAATTTCCAGCTCTCACATCAGTACATCCTAACAGGGAATACAGTGGCTTGTACAACTCTACTTTCGTGCTCAGTTGTATATGGGCCTCTGCAGACCGGCCCAAAGGACTGGCCTGGAGACAGAGATGGGGAGAGGCAGCCGCAAGCTGGCCACCCCAACCCCAGCCCAACAACGTCCTGACACTGAGTGCTGTTACGCACAGCACGCAGCATCAAGATATCCTCCCGGCACAGCATCCTGACACGCTGTGCCGGAAGGGGCACTAAAGAGCCGTGCATGGGCTCTTAGGGTGCCCTTTTGCTGCCCCTGAAAGGAGCGCCATTTTGCCACTCTTTCAGGGGCGGCAAAAGGGAGGATTGGGGCCATGGCGTGGGGTAGCCACACCCCCGATCCATGGCTAGCAAGGGCAGCCTAGATCCGCCCGTCTGCAGCCCCCCTAAGTTTACTCTTTAGGATTTTTTCTAGTTCTTTCATAGCTGCTCTTTCTGTTCCTAGTCTTCTTCCAATTTCTTGGCTGCAGTTTCCATTCTGCTCAATGTTTGATCCAAGGAACTCTTTTATTATTTTAATTTCCTCATTGTATAAGTTGAATTTGTATAGATCCTCCATGGTCAATATTTTTCTTTTCTTTATATTCAACAAGCCTGCCTTTGCATTTTCTTTCCTGATCTTCCTTAGTTGTTCCAAATCTGTTTTCCGCTAGTAGTATGGTGTCTGCATGTCTTAGATTGTTGATATTCCTTCCTCCTGTCTTCACTCCTCCTTTTTCTGTGCCCATGCCTGCTCTTTGTATGGTATTTTCTGCAGACAAATCGAACAGATATGGTGAAAAGATGCAGCCTTGCCTGATCCCTTTGCCAATTGGGAACCGTTCTGTTTCTCCATATTCAGTTCCAACAGTAGCTTCTTGTCCTAAGCCACTCCCATGTCTTTAAGGGTGTTCCATAGCCTTATGCAGTCAAAGGCTTTGCTATAGTTTGTAAAGCACATGCTAATTTTCTTCTAGAATTCCTTAGTTCACTCCACTAACCATTGTATGTTTGTAATTTGGTCCCTAGCACCTCTTCCTTTTCTGGACCCTGTCCTCTTAATGAATGAGAAAAAGAGTGTGTCGGCCTTTCTCTGCCATAGCATAAAGACCTTGAAATCTTAACACCTGAAATTTGGCATAGGTGCTAAGGGAATTCTGAGGTTGTGGATCTCAGGGCTATTTTGTTTTTTAAATGATGGATTAATTTAAATAAATTTTACACTATAGGTACCAGACTCCTTTTACATAAGAAAGTTCTACCAAGAGTAAAGAAGCCTTGAGGTTTCATCCAAACATAATATGATTTTGAGTGGGGCTATCACCAGGCTACTTAAATCTTGTATTTCCATTGCTGGCCTCTCCACTGCTAGAACAGCATAGGTCTTTTGATATAGCAACCCATTGTTTTCTGTTACCTGTTATTGACTCCAAATATTATGTGTGTATCTGGTCACTGAAGTACTACTTTTTAGATTTGTTGTTGTATCCCTCCAAGTGGTTTCCAGCTTATAGCAACCCTAAAGTGAACCTATCATAGGGTTTTCTTGCCAAGATTTGTTCAGAGGGGATTGCCATTACCTCCCTCCCAGTGTGAAAGGATATGACTTGCCCATGTCCACATAATGGGTTTCACTGACTAAAGTTCAAAACACACTGTAGAAATAATCCAGTTTGAGATTGCTTTAACTGCCCTGACTCAATGCTAGGGAATTCTGGGAACTGTAATTTTGTGAGGCATTTAGCCTTCTCTGTGAGAGAGCTTTGGTGCCACAATAAACTATAATTCTCAGGATTCCCTAACACTGAGCAAGGGGAGTTAAAGCAGTCTCAAACTGGATTATTTCTGCAGAGTGTTTTGGATTTGTGTGAAAATTCAAATACTGGTCTCCCAGAGTTGGGACTAAAATTCCCAAAATCCCCCAGCAAGCAAAGTGGTTATGCTGTTGGGGAATTCTTAGAGATGTAGTTCAATCAAATAACTTTTCAAAGTTTTGACCTGGCTGCTTGGATTTGGGGAACTAGAATATGGTGTTTATTACATATGGGGAAGAGAGATCCCTATATCCCATTCTGGATTTGTCAGGGCAGGATCTTGACTGAAGTTATGAAGGCTGCTGCAATAGAGAATGCCTGGAAACATATAGCAGTAGGTCCTGCAAAACTAGGCTCCAGTAATATATCTAGCAGTTTCTACTTGACACAGAAGGCAGGACCCTGGACGTTATCACACGGGGTCTAAAGCAGCCCCATCCCTTCGCCATCGCTGCATCATTCCGGATCCTTTGCCTCCGTGATCAGATGACATCGCGCCAAACCCCGCCCATCCCTGCATCATCCCTGCACCATCGCTGCATCATTCTGTATCCTTTGCCCTGTGATCAGACGACGTCGTGGCAAACCCCGCCCATCCCTGCATCATCCTTGCGCCATCGCTGCATCATTCCAGCTCTTTTGAATTCCTCTTTCAAAGAGGAATTACGGCTGCGCGACCAGAAGCATTTCGGTATGGCTCTGGATTGATTTCTTGCTGCTTTTCTTGCCGCTGGTGTGATAACGTCCCCTGATTGGCTCCTGCTACAAAAGCTGCTACTGCTGCTTACAGACCATATGGGGAGCCTCTTTGGGATAAGGAAATATTTAGCTTTGGCTAGTATGTATTGTTGCTGCTGTTCTGGTATTTTCTTTTGTAAATTAGCTCTTAGTGTGTAATTATTGCTATGACATCTTTATTATATTAGTATTTAAATGGTGAGCTATAATTACTGAATTGTCTAGAAATGCTGGTGTGTTACATTATCACACTTTTTTCTGGTAAAACTGCAAATCATTTTGATCTTAGTTTTACCATGAAATGGGATGCAAATAAACATGATGCTTATTATACTGAGAACAGGCCCAGTTGGGGTACTTTTAGGTGCTTCAAGCAGGATCCCAAATTTAGTGGGATCCCCATTCCTGGGAAAGCTGCAGCTCTTGAATATCTGGATGCCGTGCAGTTCTTAAATGCATAGGAGAAGAAGCAGTAAAGAAAAAGATTCTTGGGACTACACAAAAGTTTGGACTGCAGATTCTGTATGCCTGCATAACATGCAAAGTATTTAATAACATCACTGATCTCTTTCTGTACATAAAGCAGCTTTGAAAGGACTGGATGGGAAATGAATGATGGGAAATGAGTGATGTGTGCACACATGCTCATCAACTCTTTCATGTTCCACCACATAAGCTGCACAAACAGCAAATAATGTGCATAACATGAAAATATGGCTGCCTGGATTCGGGGGACCAGAATGTGGCAACTCAGCAAAAAGGACTAAGGCTGCATCCACACTGAAGAAATTATCCAGTTTGACACCACTTGAATTGTCATGGCTCAGTGCTATGGAATTCTAGGAACTGTAGTTTGTTTTTGCACCAGAGCTCTTTGGAAACAAAGGCTAAATATCTCATAAAACTACAGTTCCTAGAATTCCATAGCACTGAGCCATTGCAGTTAAAGTGGTGTTAAACAGTGTGGATGCAGCCTGAGACTGGGAGACTGACTGCTGGTGCCTGGTAAGGGCAGGGAGAGAAAAGGCTGAATGAATGACTAGCAAGCAAGAAAAAGGAAGAGGCGAGGAAGAGATGAGAGAACCGACTACTGGGTGAGGGGACAGGTGAGCCTGGTACTAGCTGAATGAATATCCAGTTGGAGAGAAAGAAAAGAGGGATTGTATACATGAGCTATCAGTTAAATCATTTAGAAAGACATTTCTGGTACAGCAGTTTCAAACTATGCTTTTGCAATCTTTAGTGGGATGTTATTGCAAAATACCAGTAATATTTATTGTTGTCCAGGTAGTAGTGGAGTAATGTCACTATTTATTATAGTGTTCCAAACATTCTGAGCTAAGAGGGAAAATTAATATGAATCTGTAAAAGGTTATATCTTATCATTGTGACCAAGCTAAAATAATATAGCTATTGTCAAATTTATGTATCTATCTATTGTCAAGCTAAAATTATATACCTGTTACCTAATCTTGATAAATCTGTGACAGATATAGTTGTTAATATTTGTAGTGGCTGCCTGAAAATGGAAGAGATGCTATACTGAATCCAGATGAGTGAACTGGAAATATTTAATCTGATATATGTTTTTTCCCCAAAAGGATAGAGAATTTTGTTTCTTTGTAGAGTTTATAAAATCTTGTATTTGTAACTTTTAATCTAAAGAGTAATCTGATGACATTCATTAAATCAGGATTTTGCTTCTTTGTAGAGATTTTATAAATTGGTTCTTTGTAAAAATTCTGAACAGATAGACACAATGATTATTTTATTTACAGTTTTATTTGTATCCTGCCTTTCTTACAATATGGAGAATTATTAAAGTGCATGAGACTTGTTTGTCATCACTTCTGTATGCCCTATTGATTTAAATACATCTGTTTTAGTTGAGATTAAAACTGGATTTTAGCCCTTTGTCTCCTTTTATTGTTTAAATGTGCATTTTAATATTTTATTTATTTATAGTTGATATGACAACAATAGGAACTAGTGTGGTACAAGGTAATGTTGTCCAAAGGACCCTAGGAGAGTAGAGTCTGTGCCATTCAGTCAGGTCACTGGGTGACCATTTCTCAGCCTTATAGAAAGACAATGGGAAACCAAATCTGAAGAAATCTTGCCAAGAAAGCCTTACAGATGGTAGACACAAGATAGGGGACGTAAATGCATCTTTACGGTATTTCAAATATGTCAACTCTCTGATATTTTTGCTCTGGAAATTGGGAAAAGGATGTTTACTGAATGTGGAGAATTCTTGTTTATTTTCATCATTATTGTTCCCTTATTCTCAGGATTTTATTTGCTTTTTATGTATTCTGCCATCCAACTGGATCAGTTGTCATTGTACTGCTCACAATGAGACCGCAGTACAGTTTCCTACCCCTGCATAGTAACAGCTAATTTGGAACATGTCAGTGGGAAGGAACTGTTCAAATTGTTCCTTTAGCATTTGCAAACGAAGATGGAAATATTTAAAAAACAACAACACCAACAGTAACAACCTCCTGTATTAGTTAGGCCCAAAGCAGGAATTCACCTTGAGGGTACGAGTGGCTTTATACTGACATGCTTTCACATCTGACTTCAGAGTGCATTAAATTATCCATTAGAGTGTATCAACACTGCTATAAGCAACTGCAGTTTGGCATCACTTTAACTGTGACTTGGCTTCATCCTATGAAATCCTGGGGCCTCTACTTTAGTGAGGTACTTTCTACACCTACAGCACTAGAGCTCTCTAGCAAATTCTAAGTACCTCACTAAACTGCAATTCCTGGGATTCTGTCTAACAGAGTTATGGCAGTTAATGTGATATAAAACTTATTTAACTGTGTAGATAGTGTAGATAGAGCCCTAATCATTACACCATTAACCTCAACTTTGAGAAGCAGAAATGAATTACACTGTATGAAAGCAGTATCTGAAAACAAAATCTCAGTAATGTTTACTTCTAGTTTATGAGCTAGGTAAAATTGCCTGTGAGTTTATGTAAAGATGCACTCGAACATTTCCAAGTTGTAGCTGAAAATAAAGCCTTGTCCTTCCATCCTTCAAGTTTCCAAACACAGGGAGCAGTACTGCCACAGAGCAAACTACCAGAAGTAGTACATAACAAAAATATCTAAAATATCTGGGTCATTCATCCCATCTTGTCCCATTACTTGTAAGGAACTGCTTACAGTTTTGTAATGAGGCTGCCATCTTCTACAGCACTACAATAAGCAACCACAGGAAGATATAACATTAAAACCAAATCTAAAGAAGGAGTTTTTTCCCCCACCATATAATACCTTGTTGGTAGTTGGTATATGTCATCTTCATATAATGGGACAGATTTTAACCACATTGGATCTGAAATCCAATCTGGACAGTCAAAATCCAATGGAAACTGTGGTGGTTTAAAAATGCATAGGGTTTTTACTGTAAGACAATGCTCTCAAACTTTGGTCATTCTGGTATTTTGGACTTGGATTCACAAAAGTGCCAGAGAGTGAGGCCTTTTGGGAACTGAAGTCCAAAATTTCTGGAGGACCAACAATTGAGAACTACTTATATACTTTCTATGTTATTTCTTGTTGTGTGTCTTCAAGTCATTTTGCTAGTATTTTCCAATCATTGTTACACCTTAGCTAGTTGTACACTTTGCTTCACATACAGTTTGTCATGAATACATGCCAGTACTTCTCAATTTTGAATTACCTTGGAATTACTGCTGCTTTTACTCTTACTAATAAAAGTCAGTGTGCATGGTCAGAACTACGCTTCTGGTTACTACAAGCTCTTTTGATTTCCCCAAACTTCTTTGTTGCTCCTACTGTACTACTCCTACTTTGCTCAGCCCCTAAGGGCCTAAGCAGACTGCTAGAAATAGTGCACATTAAATTGAGGCACTGCCCTGGCTCAGTGCTAGGGAATCATGGGAATTGTAATTTATTGTGGCACCAGAGCTCTCTGACAGATAAAGCTCAATGTCTCAGAAAAAAATACAATTCTCATGATTCCTCAGCACTGAGCCAGGGCAGTGCCTCAATTTAATGTGCACTATTTCTGGCAGTCTGCTTAGGCCCTAAGAGAAAGAAAGAAGTCGGTTGCATAAACATGCATAGACTTCGACTTCCTCAGTCTATAAAAGCTTATACTACCAACTTTTTTTCTTTCCCTCAGTCTCAATTGTGTTACAAGATCCCTGTGCATACTGATCAGGATGAACATGTATTTGAATTCGGTGATCCAAACTGTTTGTACTGTCTAATCATTACTTTTGGTTTCTGTGGTAACTAATTCTGCAATTTTTTAGACTGGTTCTGCAATCACTGTTACAATCAGCTTCTGAGTTTGCTCTGGAAGTGGGGGTCTGCTTTTGTTCTTCAAACAGAGGAACTACTCTTTCAAAAATCCAAACCTTCAAGCTAATTTTTTTTAAAAAATCCTCAAATAAAGCTTTTAAAACATCAAATCACACCTTGGAAGACAACTGCCCTAAGAAAACAAACAGGTTCAACTGTATTCAGACAATGGTCTGAATGAATACAATAAGAATATTATATTACTGTTTGCAGTCTCCTTTCAGTACAGAAATGACAGAAGAAATTGTATTCCTTAAGATCTTTTAAGGCAGTTTGCAAATAATTAAACACTTTCTCATACTGCTTGATAGTCTTTGTTGCTCAGCTCTGTGGGACAGCCTGCATCCTTTTGTTAAGTCAAAAGAGATATCAGTTTTGGATTTTTGCCCTTCCAGCCTCAATAATGTTATTGTTCTAGGATTACTAAATGACAATATGAGATGGAAGAAGTTAAAAAATAAACCTGTCTTTAGAAACATAAACCTTACAAGCCAGCTAGAGTGGGATCCTTGGGGCTTCAGCTCTTCCTACTTTTATTTTGGCCTTAAAATAAGCTTGAATTTTTTTTCAGAAATGTTGTTAGTTCATTCTCCTAAGTAACAATAAAACAATATTGCTCTTCTTTAGTGTCTATTCAAGTTCTAGTTTCACTTTGGAGTATATGATGACACTTCTTTAGAGTATATTAAATGGGCTCTCATAATTGTTAGATTAGATAGTTTTATTATTTATTTATTTAGTGTAGCATTTCTGTATTGTTTCTCAGCTCACAAGGGCTTCCGAGATGATGAACAAATAAAATCTAATTAAAACAATATGAAGATAAAAACATTTTAAAAACACATTAAAATACTCACTAAAAGCTCATAAAAATAGCCTAAAAACAATCCTACAGTACAGTTTTGAAACAGTTAAAACAGCAATTTCAAACATTAAATGCCATGTGGAACAGCACTGTTTGGACTGGCTGCTGGAAACTTAAAAGAGAAGGGGCCCGCCTAACTTCCTTGCATAGGGAGTTCCACAATTGAGGCTATAGATATAAGTTGATTACTCTTTCTCAGATTCTGTTTCCTAAGAATGAAATTGTGACTGACCTAGACAGCAGCAGTGAGCATAAATAATATGAAAGAATTTACTTTGCACAGATAATTCCCTGATCAACAGATGCTGAGTTCTTATTTTTCCTAATACGCATTTTACATCCATAGATAAGCTTTCCACCACTGAAAGAAGTGTGGGAGTTGGTTTATAGCAGAAGTAAGTATTAAGGAAAGAGAGACACAATGGTTACAAATAATTCATTATCTGTGAGTTTTGTCCTTGTGTAGAACTAACATGTTTCCCTAAGGGGCAAATTGACTGCTTAAAATCAGGAAAAAATACATAGACCACCTAACTGGCAGCCAATCAAATAAGTAAAGGTGTAGGTACAAATTATGAGCTCATTTTCTTCATTAGTGAAAATGTTCAGGTTGACACCACCACCACCACCCTGAGAGATATACCGTACTTAATGAAGACTAACATTGGATTGACTCTAAACAAAGTGTGGCCTCAGAAAGGCAGAATTCACCAGGAACGAAAACACCAGCAGGAATATGCAAATAACCAAAACTGGACTTTGCCTATGCATTTAACTTGAGTGCAGTTCAAATTTTAACTTGAATGTGGCTCAAAATTTCGTGGACTGCAATCCTGCACAGTTAAGCTGCTTAAGTCCTGTTGATTTCAGTAGTAATATTTCAACAGGATAATCAAGGCACTGGTCTGCACTTTTTGTACCTGCTCATGTAATTTTATAACAGCAGCCAAG